>OX465097.1:42129710-42784391 GCA_949987625.1 Chalcis sispes | reverse complement strand
ATGTGACAGGTGGCCCGTCGATGTTAGGCCACCTGCGATGTGGTGCGAGATAGAGTTCGCTGCGGGAAAAGGCGCGAGAATTCATCGATGGCGCAGCGCGGCAAAAGAGGAAAGGCGCGACGCGAGAGGGGGAAGAGGAGAGCCTTCTTCTCTTCTCAACCACCAAGCAGCAACGACGTGCTATCAAAGAAATTACCGCTGCTGCAAGAGAGTCTGGAGATATTTCGAGCATGAACTTATAACTGTTTGCCTTCCGAAATATCCCGTTACAATGTTTATAATTTGCCCAAAGTTTAAAAAAACCAGTTGAATTACGGCATTGTTAGTACGTTGTGCGCGTGTGTACTTAATACTATGAAAAACCTTATGTTGATATGTATATGCTTTTTTTATACACTCACGTCAGTACGAGGGCGGTTCGATAATAACCCATGTTTGACGATAGAGGGCGTTCATAAGGAAAGTTGCTATTATCATCGTGTGCTGCCATCTATCAAACGACGGTAAAACAAATTTCAGACTGATTAATAGGTTAGTTTGGATTTGGCAGCCATTCAAGTAAGACGTGTTTCGTGATTTTCGCTAAGATGAAAAAAGAGCAGTATCGTTCGGTAATTCGCTTTTTGTTTTTGGATGGAAAAAAATGCGAAGAGATAAAAGCAAAGTTGGATGCTGTTTATGGGGACACTTCGCCATCTATGACTACAGTTAGATATTGGTTCAACGAATTTAAACGTGGGCGAACATCCGTTTTTGATGAGGAGCGACCAACACGCCCGGCAGACGTGGTTACCGAGGAAATCATTCTATTTGCTTCTTTAGTTGTTATCAACATACCAACTAAAATAACACATTTAAATCGTATTTTAGGAGATAAAATATTTGTAGTAATTTACATTGGCCAAAATTTTTGTTTGCCAGTTTTAGTACACACTGCCCCATCAGAGCCAACATTGTGAGTAAAATATTTGTTTCCATCACTATTCATTATTTTGTATTGTTCGCTGCCATAAATATCGTATTATACTTTCTGATGGTTTCGTTGAAATAAATTCTTAAAATCTAAAGAACTCTACTTCTATTTATTTATTGCGGAATAATATTTCCAACTGATATTTCAGGTCTATTGTTATAAAGCAATTTCTGGAACACAAACTAACTTTGCTTTTATCTGAATAGTTTAAACAAAAAACTATTTTGTCTCTAATATTTTCATTAGTACTTGAATAAATAACTTTCTTTTGACATGCTTTGCAGTAATAATTATAGAGCGTGATCAAAAAGTCCCACTACGGCTGAATAACTTGAAAAATAATAGTTCCGGAGAGAAACTTACAATACAAATTTTTTTAAGAAATTTCCTCGGCTATCCGGCGGTGACCTTAGCTTCGATCTTAAATCGGACCTTCAAGGTTATTTGAAAGTCAAAATGATTTTTTAAATGGGAACTCCAATTTTAGAAACCAAAAATGAATAGAGCGGAAAATTTTACGTTCGAATATGTCCTTGATCATTTTTTACATTTAACCTCGAATGGACATGGTGAGGGTCAAATTCGGAAATAATGGAGCTATTCCAAAGGCGGTTACGGTAATGCGAAAGAATAACGAATTAATTTTTATTAGCAACCTGATGATAACCACGGGTTTTACCTTGTCCTTGACTTTGAGGAAAGGTGGAGATGTGCAAACAGCCAGTTAAGGCAAGGAGATATGGTACAAATAGGTCAAATTTTACAAATAATTAAGGACTTATTCGAACGTAAATTTTTCCGCTCTATTTATTTCCGGTGTCAAAAATAGGGGTTCCCAATAAAAGAAATCATTTTGACCTTTAACTGACCTTGAAGGTCCGGTTGAAGGTCGAAGCCAAGGTCACCGCCAGATGGCCAAGGAAAATTCTTGAAAAATTTCTATTGAAAGTTTTTCCCCAGAACTGATATGTTTTAAGCTGTTCAGCTGTACTGGGACTTTTTGAGCACGCTGTATGTAATTTTGTCATCAGGGGGATCAAACGCTTGTTTGAATTTGTACTTGGATATATTAATATCCTCTACATGTGGTCCAGCTAATAATTTAAGCAAATGGATTAAGCTATCTCTTTGAGTATCAGATATTTCAAAATGCAATGAATATGCTATAACCAGCAACATAACATCTCGCACTTTTATTTCTGATTCAAGAAACATTATTCTATCACCAAACGCCGTTTCTTCATTATTTCTATCGAATTAATCGCTATAGCTGGAATTATTTGTTTCATTATTAACTTTATTTGTAACTATTAGACCTGTATTAATATATACTCGTATATCTAACACCGTCAATGAGTGCAACATATTCAAGATTACCATCAGTATAAGATGTATTTGTAATAAAAACTTTTGTAGAGAAGTATTATTACATTCTGCAGCTTGGAGACTTCTATATTAACAATATGCTAAACATTTTTTCATCGGAACAAGAGTTTAAGAAAGTTACGATAATTATCGTAACGATTATGATAAAACATAAAAGATAATTTTAACATAATTTATATTGACCTGATAATAAAGGGTTTTTCATTAAGGACATAACAATTTTATCTATTAATAAAACACGGAAATATTTGAGATATTGAGTTCAAATTTATTGTGGGTGTAGTGCAAGCATTACATTTTATAAATGAAATTCAATTTCAAACGTTGGCAATTTCACGTTGGATGTTGCCTTTGAGCTCGTCTAAAGTTGCTGGCTTATTGGCATAAGCCAGTGACTTAATATAGCCTCATAAGAAGAAAACCAATGACGTTAGTTGGCATTAACGAGGCAGCCATTAGACCGGACCATTTCTCGAGATAACACGTTTACCAAATTTGCCTTTCAATAAATTGATTGTGAGGCGTGCTGTGTGGCTAGTGGCACCATCTTGTTGCAACCACATATCGTTGATGTCAAGTTCATTTAATTCTGGCCACGAATAATCTTCCAACATAACACGATAGCGCTCTCCATTGACAGTAACATGACGGTCGTTCTCATCCACGAAAAAATACGGCCCAATCACACCTCCGGCATGAAAACCGCACCAAACAGTAACTTTTTGTGGATGCGACGGTGTCTCAAGAAGCACATGTGGGTTTGTTACTGACCAATAACGCATATTTTGCTTATTAACAAAGCCATTGAGCCAGAAATGAGCTTCATAGCTAAAGATAATTTTTCGATGAAATTCTTCATTTTCTTCAAGCTTTGCCAGAGCCCAATTGGAGAAGTTTCGACCTTTCAAATGATCAAGTGGCTTTAGTTCTTAAGTCAATTTGATCTTGTCAGCATGTAGGCCAAGATCTTTTCGCAAAATACGCCACAATGTCGTTTGAGCGAAGCCCAATTCTTGAGAACGACGTGGAATCGACTGATTTGGCTCATTTTGAATCGATGCACTTACGGCTGCGATATTTCCTTCGCTTCGAGCGGTACGACGTCTTTTTGGTATCGGAACATCCAATAGTGCACAGCCTGTCCCGTGGGACGATTATTACGGCCAAAAATTGGAGTAAGTGCTCTTAAAGTTGCGACCACCGACTCCGAATTTCGGTAGTAATTTTTAATAATTTCCAAACGTTGCTTGTTCGTAAACTTTACCATGATGAAAATGTTGACTTTAACTAACGTTTTGACATTGACAGTTCATTGAAAAAGTTTAAGGGTGCGTTCATATAAAGATACGAAATCGTTATGTCCCTAATGGAAAACCCGATATAAGCCTCATATGGTATGATACGAGGCAAATAAAGAAGAAGCACCTACTATTATTGATGATAAATACTACAAAAATCTTTAAAGATAATTCGTCTAATGTAGCTTATAAGAAAAAATTCTTTAAAATTAAATAACATAAATTGCATGAAACTCATTAAACTATTTTATTTGATTCTCCTTTTTTATAGTAATTACATCATTATTATTTGAGCTTATTTTACATATCGCTGTAAGAAGTTGTTTTTATAAAATTAATGTAATCTCGGGTGTTACTCTTTTAGCTGTAGTTAAGCTACACTGCTATTTTGCCGTTTTTGAGCCTAAACATTAAAGCTTATTGGCTCGGGGCAGCGGAGGATATAGTTTGTAAACGTTTGTTTGGGAGAGGTGTGTGTTCCCAGGATTGAGCAGATGCCGGAGGCTCGGTTCTTGAATTTGAAATCAGCCTTGAGCCCTGCTCTGAATAAGGTCCTACTAAGATGATAATGGTTAGCATAATAGTCGGCCGCGTTTCAGCCAATAATTCTGTTGGAGGATTTTAAGATAAAGAAAAGATTTTAAGCATTTGAGGTCGAACTCACTTTTCATTTGAGAATTTAGTGGTGCGCGACAAATTCTCTCTCTGGTGAGTAGTTCTTACACTTGAATTTTCGCTCCTTTTTACGCACTCTTTTCAGCTGTTTTCTGCCTTTGGGTGTTTTTCTGTTGTAGACTATTGCATGCTCCACACTGCAATCTACTATTTTTTTTATTATTGCACCGCTGATTGCTGTTTACAGACTGTTTATCTTAATTCTTTCTACTGCCGTGGTTTTGAGGTTAGCTTGATAGCAACAAAGTTTTTAGCGCGCACATAAGGAACAACTCCATACCAGTCTTACCATCTATTATCTTAATTTGGACATTTTACCTACACATCTAGCTGATAAGGAAGCTGCTTGTCAAGTACTGCCATCTGCTATCGCTTCTAGATACTACCTTTTGCTTCTGTCGTTTTGGATAACGCCACTTAACTTATTTTCTGTAACAAGTTAATTACCGACACTTAGTGCATTTACCAACTATTGTACTTTTGCGATAATTCTTGTTTTATTTTTATCTTTTATAGTGCCTCGTTATAAATTACTCTTGTTATTGCTTGTTAATCTATAATTGTTTTATTTTAGTTGTTATTAGTTTGCGTTTTTAATAAAATTAATTACATTTAATTAATTAATTTAATTAAATTATATTGGCGTATCAATTTTATTTTATCTTTATATTTATATTAACCTTTATTTTTATATTTATTTTATATTTTTATTCATTTTATATTTACTTTATATTTTTTATTTATTTTTTAGTTTTTGTTTATTTGTTTACATATTTATAAGTCAGAACTACGTTTTATCTTATATTTATACTTCGCAATGCCGTCGAAATGTGCAACATGTCTTAAGGATCTTACGGCCATATCTAAACCTCAGCAATGTTCTAAATGTGGAAACCTCTTCCATTCTACTAGTGTAAAACTACCAAAAATAAAAGATGATACCGGCGCTATCATTAAGGTTTGCAACCCTTGTCTAGCAGATGCAAACTCTATGAGAGTGCGATCTAGGACTAGCTCTTTTGGCTCTACTTCCAGCACCACCAATCTGGGAACTCCAATAGATACATTGTCTCGTCCTTCTCCCCCCTCTACTGCAATTACTGCAACGCAGCAAACACAAGATCTACTCTCAGTTTTAGTATCCAAGATGGACAAGCTTGATCAGCTTGACACTATGGCATCACAAATAAACTCGATGGCTTTGACTGTTGCAGCTCTAGAATCGAAGATGGAGAACATCACTTCCACCCTTTCTCAACGTATTGATTCTAATGACCTCATAATTACAAAACTACAACAGGATCAACAGCTACTGGTCAAAAAAGTGGATGCTCTCTCAAGTGGTATTATGAAGAGCAACATACCTGGTGACGTATGCTCTACTGCTATCTCCGACTTAGATCGGGCTAACAATGCCCTAGTGAAGAAGTTAAATGAGCTCTCTCATCAGCAACACAGGTTGGAGCACTCGGCTGATATTGTCTTGACTGGTCTTGTCCCCTACGAGTTTATGAATATTAAAGCGGCTATTAGAGCTTCTTTTTCTGCGCTTGATTTAACTATTACTGCCGAGGACATTATGTCTATTAGACAGCCGCAAGCACAGAACACAGCTACTACTTCGTCCACTGGATCAACATCTGAATCTACTCAACCAGCAAACATGCATTTTCTACTTTTGGTAACTCTGAAGAGTGCTGCCCTGGCTCTTAGTGCAATAGCTTCCAAAATTTGTGCAAAAAGCTGCATACAGAGCAAATTGCTTCATCACTCCTATCCTTTATGCAACCATCAGTCACTATTACTCCGGCGCTTATCAACCTAAACGAGTTTCTCCCACCAGCTCTTTACCGGCTTAAAGTGCGCCTTCTGGAAAAGTCAAGAGACAAGAGGTTCAATTTCTCCGTCTTTGTAAGGAATGGACGTGTCTTTGCTGGTGATAAGATGAGAGGCCTCTCTGTGCCAATTGATACTGAAGGAGATGTCAATTTTTTTAACATGATTGTGCCTACTACCGTCGTGACTCAACCTGTAACGTCCAGCTAGACAACCGACGCGCCATTAATGTACAGGTATGCTCTCTCTCTTCATCTACTTCTGTCCCTCCCTCTCTTCATACTTTATCTCTTCTCTCTATTCCTCTTTATGGTTCAAAGCATTGTGCCAGAGAGTCTGGTCTTCAAGTCTGCCACTTCAATGCCAACTTGATTCGAGCGCACATTGAACTGGTCAGGCTCTTCTTGGCTTCTCGCCCTTATTTTCACGTAATTGCTGTAACTAAGTCTAAACTTGGTCCCATTGTTGATGACTCTTTGGTACTACTTGAGGATTTCACGTTGTACCGCTGTGATGGTAACACGAGAGGTGGTGGTGTTGCGCTTTATATTCGTAATACACTTTCATCTACATTTTCACATACTTAGTTATTAATTTTATTTTATCTTTATATTTTTGTTTATATTTTTTATATATTTTTTATATCTCATATCGTTGTTATATTTATATTTACAAGTCAAAATAATTTATATTTGTCGTTATTGTTGTATCATTGTCTTATATCGTCGTTATTTTTATATTTATAACTTAAAGTGATTTATATTTATAAGTATATCTTATCTTATCTTATATCGTCGTTATATTTATATTTGCAAGTCAAAATAGTTTATATTTGTCGTTATTGTTGTATCATTATCTTATATCGTCGTTATTTTTATATTTATAAGTTAAATTAATTTATATTTGTACGCATATCTTATCTTGTCTTATATCGTCGTTATATTTATATTTATGAATCAAAACTTACTTTGTGACTAATATTTATACTTATACAATGCCGTCGAAATGTGCAACTTGTCTTAGGGATTTTACGACCATAGCCAAACCTCAGCAATGCACTAAATGTGGAAATCTCTTCCATACTTTTTGTGCGAAACTATCAAAAATAAAGGATGATACTGACGCTGTTATTAAGGTTTGCAACCCTTGCCTAGCCGGTGCAAACTCTACGAGTGTGCGATCTAGGACTAGCTCTTTTGGCTCTACCTCCAGCACTACAAATCCTGGAACTCCAATCGATGGATTGTCTTGTCCCATCTACCCCTTCTACCGCAACTACTGCAACGCAGCAGACACAAGATCTACTCACAGTTTTAGTATCCAAAATGGACAAGCTCGATTAGCTCGACACCATGGCTGCACAGATTAACTCCATGGTTTTGAGCGTTGCAGCACTTGAATCGAAGATGGAGAACATTTCTACTACGCTTTCTCAACGCATTGATTCTAATGACCTCAAGATCACAAAACTTCAACAGGATCAACAGCTACTGGTCGAAAAGGTGGATGCTCTCTCAAGTGGCATTATTAAGAACAACATACCTGGTGACGTAAGCTCCACTGCTATCTCCGACTTAGATCGGGCTAACAATGCCCTAGCAAAGCAGTTAAATGAGCTGTCACATCAGCAACACAGGTTGGAGCACTCGGCTGATGTTGTTTTAATAGGTCTCGTTCCCCGCGAGTTTATCAACATCAAAGCGGCTGTTGGAGCTGTTTTTTCTGTGCTAGATTCGACTATTACTGCCGAGGACGTGATGTCTATTAGACAGCTGCGAGCGCAGAACTTAGTTAATTCATCATCCACTGGATCGACATCCGAATCGACATCTGAATCTTCTCGACTTACAAATAGGCATATACCATTTTTGGTAACCCTGAAGAGTGCTGCGCTAGCACGTGGCGTAATAGCGTCTAAGATTCGTGCAAAAAAGCTGCATACAGATCAAATTGCTTCAGCTCTCTCGCCCTTTATGCAACCATCAGTCACTATTACTCCGGCACTTATTAACCTTAACGAGTTTCTTCCACCAGCTCTATATCAGCTTAAAGTGCGCCTCCTGGAAAAGTCAAGGGACAAGAGGTTGAATTTCTCTGTCTTTGTGAGATATGGACGTGTCTCCGCTCGTCATAAGATGAGAGGCATCTCTGTGCCAATTAATACCGAAGAAGATGTGGTAAATTTTTTAAGCACGATTGTGACTCAACCTGCAACGTCCAGCTAGAAAACCCATGCGCCACTGCTGTACAGGTATGCTCTCTCTCTACTTCTACTGCTGTCCCTTCCTCTCTCCATACTTTATCTGCTCTCCCTTTTCCTCCTCATGGTACGAGGCATTGTGCCAGTGAGGCTGGTCTTCGAGTCTGCCATTTCAATGCCAACTCGATTCGAGCGCACATTAAGCTGGTCAGGCTCTTCTTGGTTTCTCGCCCCTATTTTTACGTAATTGCTGTAACTGAGACTAAACTTGGTCCTATTGTTGATGACTCTTTGGTTTTACTAGAGGATTTCACGTTGTACCTCTGTGATCGAAATACGAGAGGTGGTGGTGTTGCGCTTTATATTCATAATACACTTTCATCTTCATTTTTATGTTCCTCGACGCATGTCTGGACTGCTAGGCCTGGGCTTCCTGAATATTTATTTTGCGAGGCTAGATCGTCGAATGCTCCTGCCATCTTCGTGGGAGTTGTCTATCGACCACCACATGCTCCATTTTTGGCAAATAGTGATTTTATACCCTCACTCACCTCTGTTATACACAATTATAGCACTAAAATATTGCTAGGCCATTTCAACACCGATCTCTCTGTACACAGCGATAATGCCAACTTCCTGATGAGCCTTTTCGATAAGAACTTGCTATCCTGTGTACCTTACGGGAATACACAT
The DNA here is from genome assembly GCA_949987625.1 of Chalcis sispes. NCBI lineage: Eukaryota > Metazoa > Arthropoda > Insecta > Hymenoptera > Chalcididae > Chalcis > Chalcis sispes. The sequence goes on along the minus strand of OX465097.1, from coordinate 42,775,330 downwards.
CATACTGCTACATCTGATACCTGGCTTGATTTATGCATTGTGGACGCCAAAGATGTTGTCCTTGATTACTGGAAGACGGTTTCATCATTCATTGACGGACATGACTTGATTGCTGCTACCGTACGTTCCTCTCTCACTAAACCACCATTACAAAACTTCACCTTTCGTGACTTTAATTCAACAAACACTACTGCATTACTGACATACTTACGCAAAAATGACTGCTCTACTTGTGCTGGTGTTGCTTCTTTGGAGGATCGCTTAACCTGCCTTTATTCACATCTCAATGATGCAATCGCATTATTTGTACCTACTAAAACCGTCCGTCAGAGGAGCTTCCACCGGCCCTGGTACAATCCTGATATATATAGACTACTAGATGACAGAGACAGACTTTACAGACGTTTTAGACACTCGCGACTATTGTCAGACCTTCTTAGATGCAGGACGGCTCGTGATGCTGCTTTCAGTCTGATAACATCAGCTAAACAATGCTATTATTATGACAGACTTTCTCATATCTCTGACTCGAGAGCTCTTTGGAAGGAGCTTCGTCATCTCGGTATTTGTGCGCCTGCCACAGCGTCCCATCAGCCTTTTTCAGCTTCTGAGCTTAATAAATACTTTGCGGATGTGGCCCATGATCCTAATGCTCCTTCAATTGACAAATTTGTTTCTTCTCTCAGCTCTGGACTCACCTAGAAACCACTATTTTGCTTTAGCCCTGTTACCCTGGCTGAAGTACGCAGTGCAGCCTTTCATTCCACTTCCCAAGCTAGAGGATATGATGGTATCCCATAAGCTTTCATCATTGACATCTTCCTCGTACTTGGACCTACTATATGCCGTATCATAAACGATTCTCTCAAGGACTCTATTTTTCCTTCCATCTGGAAAAACTCTTTTGTAATTGCGCTGAACAAGACTGCGTCGCCTAAAGAGGTGAGTTACATCCGCCCCATTTCGTTGCTGTTGTCTATCTCGAACATTCTTGAGCGTCTTGTCCACCAACAGCTCTACAACTATCTGGAAACTAAAAAGTTGTTCGATCGTTTCCAATCTGGTTTTCGTAAAGGACACAGTACTCAGACGGCACTTCTTAAATTGACTGATGACGTAAGAGCAGGAATGGATAAGCGCTGTGTCACTTTGCTACTTATGTTTGGCTTTAGCAAAGCCTTTGATAAAGTCTGTCATGCTAAATTGTTGCGTTAGCTACTTGCTCTGGACATCTCACCAGATGTGGTTAGGTGGTTTGCCTCCTACCTCTTTGATAGAAAACAGGCAGTGTTGGATGCGAACGACTGCCCTTCCGCATTTCTGTCACTCGACACAGGTGTCCCTCAAGGCTCTTTACTGGATCCTCTTCTATTTCTCATTTACATCAATGATGTTGCTATCGGCTTTGACTCCTCGGTTAATCATCTCGTTTATACGGATGACCTTCAGATTGATTTTACGTTTCCTCTGTCAGATATTGACACTGCGATTCAACTAATGAGTCAAGCGCAGCTCGTCTCCGAGTGGGCTGATGCAAACAACCTTAGCCTGAATGTTCGTAAAACTAAAGCTATAGTATTTGATTCTTATTACTACATTAACTTACTCTCGCGTATGAACATCCATGGAGTTATTGTTGAAGGTTCGCTTGTAAAATTCGAATCCTCTGTTCGTAACTTTGGATTGCATCTACAGTCTGTCAAGTAAGAGCGTGGTCGTGCTAATTTATAAAAAAATTTATTAAATGAAACTTTTATATTTATATATACATTGTACACATTACAAACAATGATGCAATTTGGTCAATAATGTGTCCAGTCACCACCGGCGTCGATAATTGCCTGGCATCTCCGAGGCATGCTTTCTACTAATTTGACGGCGTATTCTAGTGGCAAGGATCTCCAGATCCGACGAATTTCGTAAGACAACTGCTTTAAAGTGTATGTGCGTCTTCCACGAAGCTTCCGTTTAATATATGCCCACACATTTCTAATAGGGTTTGCATCGGGCGACTGCGACGGCCAATCCAATGTAACGATGCCAGATTGAGTCTTCCACTGAGTACAGAGCTTGCTGCGGTGTTTAGGATCGTTGTCCTCCTGCAGAATCCAATCTTCATTTTCTGTGATGAACCATCGTTTGGCAGATGGCAGTAAAGCCTTTTTGTAGATTTTTATCATTTTCTCGGCATTTAGGTTGTCAGTAAAGAGGTGCAAAGTGCCGAATCCCTGCTTTGAGAAGCAGCCCCAAAGATGCACCTTTATTCCATGTTTTACGGTCCGCTGAACAAGCCTATTGGTGGAAGTTGACCAGGCTCGCGTGAGGACAGAACGTGCCCATATAGAACATTCATCAGTAAAAATGACATTTTCAAAATCTCTATCAATATTCTCATGCACCCAAGCGAGTCGCTTTGTCACATGTTTTTCAGTCAACAGAGGCTTCTTCATTGTGTTGCGCCATTTCAGATGATGAGTACGAAGATGGGTTCAGATAGTTTTGTAGGATATATCTAAACCTTTTGCCATTAATTTTGCTTGTCCTTGCCGCACTGTTAAAGCAGGATTCCGCGAAAACAGATTCACTATTCTTTTTTCATCTTTTTTGTTCACTTTTCCTATCAAGCCACGTTCTGGTAAATCATCGACATTTTTAGCCACTTTATATCGCTGTATCCACTGCTGTACAAATGCCTTTGACTTTTTCATATATTTAGCAGCCGCTGATTGCGACATTTTGGGACCTTTCGGGTGGATGCAAAGGAACACATCCTCGTAGCGCGACGCGTATTTAGCACTCATCGCGTCTAACGTGATTCTCTTTCAAAAGATCAACAACAACTGAATTTTTGTTAACAATGCATCAAGTACAAAGCTTTCCTCTATCGGCTCGCGAAAGAATTAGAGCGAAATCTTTTATTACCTTTTGGTGAAGTCGACCACGCTCGTACTTGACAGACTGTAGACTCTAAGTTAAATTGGAAAGTACATACGTCATATGTTTGTCATAAAGCTGACTCGCTGCTATATCGTCGCAATTATTTACGTCAAAGCACATACTTTTTATTAGGAAGACATTTTATTGAAATGCTATTGTTTCCTTTGTTGGACTACTGTAGCTTAGTCTATAACGATATCTCCCAGGAACAAGATCTGAAGCTTCGAAGGGTCATCAACTCTGGTATACGTTACATCTATGTTCTAACTAGGCGTGAGCACATCTCCTCGTATAGGATCTCCCTTGCTTGGCTGACCACTGGAGCTCGAAGACAATATTTCATAGCTTCTGTTCTCTTTTTAATGTTTAAATATTTAGTTCCATCTTATCTTATTGAGAAATATCAGTGGACCCAGGTGGGGAGACCTTCTCGGAGGGATGTGAGACCGCTGTCCATTCCTCTCTCGGCTACGGTGTTCTACGATAAATCTTTCACAGTTTCCTCCTCTCGTTTCTGGAATAGTCTTCCTTCTACTTTCTATTCCATCTCTTTCTACTCTGCTTTTAAATTCTCTGTTTTTGAATTCCTTCTTTCCTTTAAGAGAGAGCAACTTATGGTTCCTCTAGCCAGAATGTAATTTTACATTCTCTGGCTTGAGCTATTACAAACTAATTATTTGTATCTTTGCTTATATATAGTTCTTAGTTTTTAGTTATATTTTTATTTTTGTTTAGTTTATTTTTAATAGAGTTTAGTTTTCAGTTTTAGTTTTATTTTTATTTCTTTTTTAGTTTATTTTTAATAGTTTAGTTTTTAGTTTTTAGTTTTTAGTTTTCAGCTTTTAGCTTTTAGCTTTTAGTTTTTAATATCTCTTGTAAATCTGTTTAAATATGTACAACAGAATGTACAATAATAAATAATTATCTATCTATCTATCTATCTATCTCTGGTGAGTAGCACTGTTTACTATTTTACGCTCCTCTAATATTTAACCCTCAAGTGGAGCACTATCACAGCTTAACATAACTGGAGCGCATGGGTAAGGATTACCCGGCTAGCTTTGACCACTTATATCTTATTATAAAATTGATCAATTTTGAGTTTTTTTTTTTTTAATCGATTCGTCGGACGATGTAGAATAAAAATATTTCATGAACAAATCAATAAAAATTTAAGTTTTTATAATATTAATGAAAAATAAAAAAAAAAATGCAATGAAAATTGACGAAAAAAGATCTACCCTGGGTTAGCGTAACCCAGTGCTCCTCTTGAGGGTTAACAATTTTACATAATTACTCACGTTTTTTCTGTGAGTTTTATGTTGCAGCAAAAAGGTATTTTTTGGGGCATCAATTTATGTATATATTTTATACATTAAATCTATTTGACTGCCTTGAAAATACTGTGAAAAATTTTAAATTTAACTTGAAAATTTGAGGTTATCTCCTCTACGCGGCGTTTTTCCGCTAAATTTTGAAAATTTATTTCATCGCCGTCATTATTTCATGGAAATCTGCCTTAAGTTTGAGGAACTAGGAGCTGTCAAATAATCATCAGCTGAGCAACCAAGTGCGCGCTATTTAAACAACATCTAGATAGAGATTAGCGTTTAATTAAGTATTTTATTTTTTCTCTAGTCGTATACTAGTCACAGTTATTTATTTTAATTTTAAATTTAATTAATTTATATATCTTACAAAATTTTTATTGTATTTTATTAATTGACTTCTGTCTAACTAGTATTTAGTTTTACTACTTATCTGCTGTTGAGTCATTCTACTTGTCTGACCACACGTAGACTTGTTTGACAAAATATTGACTCTTTACTGACTCTGCATTATGGCTCCGTCAGCCTGTCTTAAATGCAGGAAAATAAATCGTAAAGTCGGTATTGTTCATACCTGCTATAACACATCGGTCAATAAGTTCCGAGACTAACCCAGAGATGGTGCTAGTAGTACCAAACTGGCCACGTTTCCATAGAGTGCGAACCTTTACATAAAACGTGTAAAAATTTTACGTTGATCGGATCACAGACAGCAGAGTTATCGAGGTTAGAGTAAAGTCACTATGTAATTTGTTTGAAAAATGGAAAAAAGCGAGTTTCGCGTGTTGATAAAACATTGTTTTTTAATGGGTAAAAACACCGTAGAAGCCTAGCAATGGCTTGAAAAACATTACCCGGACTCCTCTTCATCCAAACCAACGATTTGTCGTTGGTATGCTGAGTTTAAACGTGGTCGTACGGACACAAGCGATGCGGAACGTTCGGGTAGGCCATTGGAAGCCGTTACACAGGAAAATGTGAGTGAAGTGTCAAAAATTGTAATGAAAAATTGCAAAGTAAAGGTCCGTGAGATTGCAGAAATGACACAGATATCATCTGGAAGCGTATTTACAATTCTTCATGAAAAATTGAGCATGAAAAAGGTTTTTTTCAACAAATTCCATGTTTTTGAAACATGGATAGATCATTTTACTCCGGAGTCGAATCGGCAATCATCTGAGTGGTGCATAGCTGGCGAAAGCCGCCCAAAGCGTTTAAAAACGCAGCAGTCTGCTGGCAAAGTCATGGCGTCTGTTTTTTGGGATACACATGGCGTGATTTTCATTGACTACCTGAAAAAAGGTAAATCGATCAACAGTGATTATTATATTGACCTGTTGGTACGTTTGAAGGAGGAGATCGCAGCAAAACGACCGCACATGAAGAAGAAAAAAATCCTTTTTCACCAAGACAATGCACCATGCCACAAGTTCATGAAAACAATGGCAAAATTGAACGAATTGGGCTTTGATTTGCTTTCCCACCCCCCGTATTCGCCAGATTTAGCCCCCAGCAACGACTGGCTCTTTGCTGATCTCAAAAAAATGCTCTAGGGAAAAAAATTTGGCTTGAATAAGGAGGTCATTGCCAAAACTGAAGCCTATTTTGAAGCAAAAGATAAATCCTTCTATAAACATGGTATAGAAATGTTGGAAAGGCGTTAGAAAGATTGTATAACTCTAAAAGGATATTATATTGATGGATAAAAATGATTTTTGAAAAAAAATGTTCTTTTTGTTGTTAGTCTCGAGACTTATTGAACGATGTGTTAAATGTAATAAAAATTATCACGATATTTGCAACAAATTAATATCTCGCAATATTTTAATTAACAAAAAACTGACTATTACTTAAATATGCGAGAATTGTTATGCAACTAGAAGTCGGAAGAACGGAGACTCTACGGTTGAAAATGTTAATATTAACACGATAGTGAACGGTAGTGTACTTATATCAAATTCCACTCCAGTATTATTGAAAAAGAAGAGTATCACCACGTTTGACACGCCAACAGGTAAAAATGAAAATCAACTTCCTTGCAATAATACTTCTTTGGCAGACTCCGGACAATCAACTTTAAATAAATTACTTAATTTAGTTGAGCCAATTAACAAATTAACTAACCTGGAAATGCAAATACAACAATTAATACTAGGAGTCAAAAATGTTGAAAATACAATTAAAAATCAAAATGTTATACAAAATGAGTTTCGAGAAAATCAATCAATGCTACTTAAATTCAATTCTTCTTTGGATGAGCGAATTACAAAATTAGAAAATAGTGTTGTAACTAATTTTAATATCAAATTCTTGCAAATTAAAAAAAATGTCGCTGAAATCATGAAAACACAACACAATAACCTTTTACAACAAATTAATACCGAATTTTATGACATACAAAAAAATTTTAATAATCTGACTGTTGGCGTGGCAACCGTGGTGCAGACCGTCTTTGATCTGACGGAAGCTGACCTAGACTCCGAATCGAGCACAGAAGCAGATGATTGTATAGCAAGCCCTAAAATAACAACTGTAACTCCGAAGATTGCAAATGGTGGTAGATTTTCTCTGCAGGATGGGTACAAGTGTCGTGTTGAGTCCACTTGCATCGTGATCTCTAGCACAATAGACTGTACGACGGCCAACATTAATCCTATGGACTACGCAATGGCTGTTCTTAGCACGGTACTTCCCTCTATCACATCGGAGAATGTTCTATCGGCTAATGTAATTTCTCGGGGAAAGGTCGGAGATGGTTCGACGAGTGTCTCTTCCTTGCTTGTTACACTCTCCAATTGCGACCTTATTACACAAATAATGGCGGCAAAACACAAAGTCACTGCTTTTAGCACAACCGATCTAGAACCCTCATTTCTTGTCAGGTTTCCTGCATTGGCGTATTGCAAGATCTTTATCAATGAATATCTGAATAAAAATCAATATAACGAATTTGAACAAATTAAATTTCTAGCTAAGAATCTTGGTTTCAAGTATATTTGGCATTGTCAAGGCAGATTTCTTGTCAGGAGAAGAGAGGGTGACCGAGTGCATTCAGTCACCATTATTAATGAATTGCAAGCATTACATTCAACTTTAGATGCTATAAACAATAATAATAAAAACGTATATAAAAATAAAATTAAAAACAAAGATGAGATTAGCGAAGAAGCTGTAGAGAATGTAATTAACAAAAATAAACAAAACGAAGGTACTGCGTCTAGTGAAATTATCCCGATTAACAATAAAAATGTAAAGAGAAGTAAGAAAAATAACAAAGAAACTGGAATTACATCAAAAGCATCTAAAAAGAAAAATATAACAAGCAGAGCAGATTGACTATTGCACAATGGCGCAACTGGAGAGTTAAAGGGAGTTAAAGAGGAGTTGCGAGCGGGATTTCTCAATGTGAACTCCCTGCGAGCTCACATTAAGGGTGTCCGTCAATTTCTACGAGACGATCCCTGCTATGACCTTTTCGGAGTGGCTGAGACCTGGCTGAACTTTGATGTACCTGACGACGTCATTCAGATTGGTGGCTTTAATCTATTGAGGAAAGATAGAAATGTCAGGGGTGGAGGAGTTGCTCTCTATGTTAAAAATCACCTAAAGTGTGAGATTCTCTCTGTGTCGAACACTGAACAAGAGGGCAAACCTTGCACTTCTGAATTTATTTTTTGTAATATACAAATTCTTATATCTTCTTCTTTATTAGTAGGAGTTATTTACAGACCACCTAAAATACCATTTCAAAAAAATGAAAATTTTTTGAACGACCTTCGCACATTCTGTTGTAACTACAGTCATAAAATCATTATGGGAGACCTTAATGCCGATCTTCTCCGGGAGAGTGATGATGCTAAATTTGTTCGCAAATTATCAGCAGAGCTCTCTCTACAGCTGGTTCACCATGGTCCTACTCATTACACTCCCACGTCTCGTACCTGGATTGACTTGATATTCGTGGACGACAACGATACTGTCACGGACGCTGCCAGTATTCCAGCGAACTTTCACAGTAAGCACAATATTATTACTGTTACTACAAACTGCAATATACAAACTCAATCTCTAAAATCTTTAATGTATCGTGATTTCAAAAATATTTCTCTGGCTGACCTTAATTCCTTTTCTACCTTACTGTGATTGGTCGTCTTTTACTGACATAAACTTTGACATCGACGTTGCACTGAACAGTATCTACAACAACTTAATGGCAGCAATTGAGGTACTAGCTCCCATTAAAACTGTTACTCCTAAAAAAGGTAAGCTTCCATGGGTTGATGCGGATCTATTTCGGTTGTACAAAAAACGGGAAGCTCTGTAACGTTGATTTAGAAGAACTAACGATGAGTCACTATTTAATGAATTTTGTAAAATAAGACTAATAGCAGACGAACGGACGGAGAATGCGAGAACTAATTACTATAACAACAGACTGTTTGATGCCCTAGCAAACAATAATACGTAGAAGGAATTACGTAGCTTCGGATTTTTACCTCGGTATGAAGTGGATTTAAATGGCATTACACCTGACGAATTAAACCAACACTTTGTGGGTGTATCGGCATCCCCGTGTGGCGATAATGTCACAGTGCGTGAGAGGATTATTAATGATACAACGACAGAATGCTTTGCCTTCCATCAAATTAACCTAAACGATGTAATTCTCGCAATTTCTCACTTTTTATCGCGGGCTCGTGGGGCTGATGGTATTCCACAGTCGGTTGTAGTCAAATCTCTTCCAATAATAGGACAATTCCTTGTGCGGCTGTTCAATTGCTCTTTTGCGAAGGGTTTTTTTCCGGTGGTTCGAAAGAGAGCACAAATTATTCCATTAAAAAAATGCAATTACCCTTTTACAGCATCGGGCTTTAGACCGATTGCGATCTTGTGCTTTCTTTCAAAGGTTCTGGAGAAGTTAGCATATAAGCAGTTGCGGGGGCATCTGACAACTTCTCGCATTCTCGACCCTCTACAGACAGGTTTCAGACCATTTCATTCTACCCAAACGGCCTTACTGAAACTCACTGACGATATCAGACTAGGTATCGACAAAAAAATGGTGACGTTACTTCTTCTATACGACTTCAGCAAGGCTTTCGACACAATATTACCGACAGGACTACTTGAAAAATTGCAGTCTATGGGGATTTCCAGGGCAGCTCTCAAGTGGTTTAATTCTTATTTATCAGATACAGGGTAATCCATTTCGTGGTAGGAAAAGTATAACCCTGCCATTTGACATCTGTCAGAGTTAAATGTCATCCAAAGCGTGTTTTTTCTAGTTGAAGGTTTGCCATCTAGAAATATGGATCGTTTAACAGTTGAAGAACGCGTTGAAATTATTAAATTTTATTATAAAAATGGTGATTCTGCTTTATCAACATTTAGGGCTTTACGAGCCGATTACGGTCGACATAATCGACCTACACAGCAAACAATTTCTAACACAGTGAGAAAATTTGAAGAGACTGGATCGGTTATTGATATTGCAAGGCCTGTGCATCATCGCAACATTCGTTCTGCTGAAAATATCGCTGTCGTTGCTCAAAGTGTGGAGAAAGACCCGAGTTTGTCGATTCTTCGACGTGCTCAACATTTGGGCTTGTCTTACGGCTCATTGTGGCGGATTTTGCATTTGGATTTGCATCTCCATCCGTACAAAATCCAACTCACTCAAGAACTTAAGCCTCAAGACCATACACAACACTGAATGTATGCGACTTGGGTGATTGAACAACAAGCCATTGATAACGATTTTTCGAACAAAATTTTCTTTAGTGATGAGGCTCATTTTTCGCTCTGTGATTACGTAAATTAACAGAATTGCCGCATATGGGGCTCTCGAAATCTTCAGGTGATCGCAGAAAGGCCTTTGCATCCGGAAAAAGTGACCGTTTGGTGTGCATTATGGTTTGGTGGTGTTATTGGCCCGTATTTTTTTGAAAACGATCAAGGAAGAGCCATTACAGTCAATTTTGACCGCTATGGACGGATGTTAACCGATTATTTTTGGAGAGAAATTGAAGATTATGATCTGGAGAACATGTGGTTCCAACAGGACGGAGCTACAAGCCACACAACACAGGCTAATCGAGCACTTTTGCAAGAGAAATTTCCAGGACGCGTAATTTCGAGATTAAGTGATGTCAATTGGCTCGCAAGATCCTGCGACCTAACACCTTTGGATTTCTTTTTATGAGGCTATGCGAAAGATCGTGTTTACGCGAACAATCCTCAAAATCTTGAGCAATTAAAAACCAATATTCGTGAAGTTATAGCCGAGATATTGCCGGAAATGTGCCGAAAAGTCATTGAAAATTACCTTAAAAGGATTGAGGCCTGTAAGAGGTCCCGTAGAGAACATTTGAATGATGCTGTGTTTCACGTATAATCGCAAGGTTCAATCTTCATATTGAATAAAAAATTTCGTTTCCATCTGAATATTTTATGTGTTTTCTTTAGCTTTACTTTCCCAAGCGTAAAATGGATAACCCTATAGAAGGCAAGCAGTTAGCACTACCTCAGCTGGCAACTCCGACTGGCTGAGTACGAATCTTGGTGTGCCACAGGGATCTGTCTTGGGACCCCTTCTCTTCTGCTTGTATATTAACGACTTACGTGACGCACTTGACACTAAAAGCATTCAGCATATATTGTATGCAGATGACCTTCAAATATATATTCAAACTTCTATAGACTGTCTTGATGGGGGGATATCAGAGCTTCGGTGGGTAGCCAAAGCAGTTTCGGATTGGGCCGTGGATGCCTCTTTAAGACTCAATACAAGTAAAACTAAGGCTATTTATTTTGGTTGCCAAAGATTCGTTAACGAACTTTGTGATAAGCTAACCGTTGTTGATCTTGGATATGGTGTTTACATCCCCGTTTCCGGCACTATAACCAGCCTTTGGATGATTTTAAATTCAAGATTATCATGGAAACCCCATGTTGATAATTTAACTAAAAAATTTGATAGAGTGTTATATAGGGTTATCCATTTTACGCTTGGGAAAGTAAAGCTAAAGAAAACACATAAAATATTCAGATGGAAACGAAATTTTTTATTCAAACGTAATCACAGAGCGAAAAATGAGCCTCATCACTAAAGAAAATTTTGTTCGAAAAATCGTTATCAATGGCTTGTTGTTCAATCACCCAAGTCGCATACATTCAGTGTTGTGTATGGTCTTGAGGCTTAAGTTCTTGAGTGAGTTGGATTTTGTACGGATGAAGATGCAAATCCAAATGCAAAATCCGCCACAATGAGCCGTAAGACAAGCCCAAATGTTGAGCACGTCGAAGAATCGACAAACTCGGGTCTTTCTCCACACTTTGAGCAACGACAGCGATATTTTCAGCAGAACGAATGTTGCGATGATGCACAGGCCTTGCAATATCAATAACCGATCCAGTCTCTTCAAATTTTCTCACTGTGTTAGAAATTGTTTGCTGTGTAGGTCGATTATGTCGACCGTAATCGGCTCGTAAAGCCCTAAATGTTGATAAAGCAGAATCACCATTTTTATAATAAAATTTAATAATTTCAACGCGTTCTTCAACTGTTAAACGATCCATATTTCTAGATGGCAAACCTTCAACTAGAAAAAACACGCTTTGGATGACATTTAACTCTGACAGATGTCAAATGGCAGGGTTATACTTTTCCTACCACGAAATGGATAACCCTGTATAACCTTTGTTTCTTTTGGAAATATACTTCCCAAGAGCTGCGTAAGATGCTTGCTGAGGCGCTGCTATTTCCTTACCTGGACTACTATTCGTTGGTCTTGCTGGATGCTTCTCAAGAGCAACGTAATCGACTGCAAGTCTTACAATATTCCTGTGTTTAATACGTGAAGGGTCTAAGGGGGGACGACCATGTTTCTCTTCATCGGGACTCTCTGGGTTGGCTGCGTACTGATATGAAGAGACACTATTTTATGGCTGTACTTATGTACAAAATCATACGCATGCGTGTTCCTGACTATCTGGAGAGTCTCTTCTTTAGATTTGTGCCCAGGGGACCTCTTAGGGGTGAAACTAAGGAACTAGTTGCTCTTCTGATGCGCACTGAGACTGGAAAGCGCTCTTTTCTAGTTTAAGGTGCGCATTTATGGAATTCTCTGCCTACTGACATACGAAGCATCTCGTCTCGCGGTAGGTTTAAAAAAGCGGTCAAGATACACTACCTCGTACTTAATCAGTAGCGTCTTTGTGTTATTTTATTTATATTTTATTTATGTTAATTCATTTATTTATTTATTGTGCGTTGTATGTTTGTGATTGTTTTTAATTGGAATTTTATGTGTATTTGTTGTATTTAATTATCCGCGATATCACTTGTTTTATTGACAAAATTTATTTTAGCTTTATTAGTTTTTAGTTTCCTTGACTGTGATATTACGTGCAATATTTTTTATAAATATTAAAATAATTTTTTGTATTAATTTTGTATACACATACGGATAAACATTCTATCTATCTACCTATCTATCTCTCGGTAAGTGTCTAACACGTAACTTTTATCGCTCTGCCTAAAGTTCATTTTTTAAAGCATTTTTGTACTTTTGGGACAGAGAAAACTTGTTGCAGGTTCTCTGGACACCTTCTGGCTCCTACTTATTCGAGTATTACAGTTAGGCTCGATCTTTTTGAGCCAGGGTAGTCTGAAAAACCTGCTTCTGGCTTTTTTGAGGTTAGAGCAGCACAATTATTCCAGTATTTGGCGGCTTATTTTTCGAAGTTGGCAGCAGCTAATTTATGCTGATTTTATTTTGCTTCACATTGGCAGCAGTTTTCCACGTCATGAGCGCGCGTGGTTTTAAATTTAATTTTAAAGTGAAATTAAATTTAAAGTGAAATCATTTCAGCGTCACTCAAGTACATGTGTACTCTAGAGCTGTCATCACTAGCTATTACGAAGAATTGGCCGAGCATTTACGAAGATAACCGAACTCTCTATTATAGTGTATGTTAGTGTGTGTGTTGTTTATATTATGTTACTATGTAATCATGAGCATGCGGCATGAGTGAGCGTGTGTGCTTAGTATGTAAATTAACAGTACAGCGTGGTTTAAAATCTATTCGTAAGTGTAGAGGCTGTGAACGTGTTTTTCACACTACTTGCTTAAACGGCGCGTGGACTTGGAACTTTGCATTGTATCGCTGCGCATTGTGCTGTAAGTTGCGATCGCCGTTTGCTTCGATTTGGTCTAACGCGCCTCTTAGCGAAACCTGCTCAGTGAGTGCAGTTCCTGTTGCAGTACCTGCATCTGAGTGCAATCAACTGCCTGTTACCCCCACTACATCGATTTTAGATAAGCAGCTCAGCCGTAAGCGTCTGCTCAGCCCGTGCTCGCCCCCCTCTCCTTCGCAACAACAGCCGTCGAAAGTATTGTGCTCCCTACACGATTCGCACGCGTCTTCGAAAATGTCGTTGAATGATATGCCGGCGTGGCTTAAGGTGTGGAATGATACGATATTTAAAGAAACTATGGATAGAAATTTGGAGGCACTAACTAATCGAGTGAATGTATTAGAAGACAAAGTCGAGCATATGAACTGCGAACTTCGCGAACTTCGTGAAAAGATAAAGGCCACTCGGGCTGTTACGGAGATACGAGAGCGTGATAATTTACTCTCAAACCCTTGTGAATCGCGCGTGTCGGGTATTCCAGCTGAATTTTCAGACAATTTTCCTCAGGCAATTGAGCGTATTTTTGAGGTTACAAATTGTATCAATTATTTAAATTTTTTTGTGTCGCTTCGCAAGTGGTCTCCCTTCTCGTCCCGTAGTAACGCTGGTACTGTGGAGAAGCGTGATTGTTTTGCCTAAGTTATTAGCTTACCTTCGCCGATTATTAGAAATAAAATAGCGTCTCAGGCACGGCTCTTGCGTGATAAAACATGCTTATCAATCTATGGCGTAGGCGGTGAAAACAAGGTTTTTATAACACCTCTTTGGCCTCGTCAAGTTTACGAACTACTACGTGCCGCAAATCAAAAGTATAAAGATCTGGGTTACTTGCGACCGACAGTGCGTAACTTGACTGTATATATGCGTATTGACAATCAATCTCCGCTAATCCCCATTAGATCTTTGCAAGATCTTGATAGACTTGCACCGCGTACTCAGCCACAATGAGTGGCAACTGCTCAGTCGGGTCTTTTTAATGAGTCTGGTCATTTTAGTATTTGTCATAGTAACATTAATCATTTGTCTGCCCACTTCAATGAATTAGAATTTGTTCTTGCAAGCAGTGTATGCAAATATGATGTAATTGCTCTTATTGAGACGTGCCTTGAACCTGATGTACCTGATTCTCCTAATATAATCAAAGATTATAATTTTTTCAGACATGATCGAATTGGTAAGCAGGGTGGCGGTGTTGCACTTTACGTTCGTGATTGCTATAAAGCTAGCGTAATCACTTTTTCAGATCCTCGGTTCGATAACACGCCGAAATATATGATGATTGAGGTACGATCTGACTCATCGAAAGTGCTAATTGCGGTCGTGTATCGTCGTCCACACGGTGCTTACCTTACGAAATTGTTTGAGGAGTTAGGTGAAATCTTAATAGCATATACTGACTTTATTATGACGGGCGATTTTAATTTTCCGATGCATAAGGAACATCCAGACTCTACATACTTTTTAAATATATTGCAAGAGCATAATCTTGAGTTAGTGCCATCTGATCCTACTCATCATGTAATCAGAGACGACGGTACTCGTTCTGATACATGGCTCGACCTATTTATAGTACCTTTATTAAAATTAGTTCACAAATTTTTCGAAACTGACACACCTTTTGCTGCTGGTCATGATCTTATTTCAATAGATTACTGTCTTCCGTTATTTTTTGTTGCTCCAAAAACTATAACAGTACGAAATCTAAACAATATGAATATTGAATGTTTCACTAAAGATTTGCACTCATGCTTAAGACTTGCTCTCCCCACTGAGCCCTCGCTTATATGCTGTGACATACCTCACACCTATTCATCGACTGCCACTAATCGTTTTGTTTCCCCTAATGGAGGTGGTATATCATCCATGGCTCAATCACTAACTAATGCTGTCATTGAGGCTTTTGATAAACATGCTCTCTACAGAAATTTCAAACTTAAGTCAACTTATAAACCTTGGGTTTTAAGGGATATTCGCCTACTTATGGAGGCTAAAAATGCAGCATACCGCAGAGCTCGAACAACTTGTAGACCTGAAGATAAACTGGCGTTTATCAACCTACGTTCGCTTGTCAGCAATAATATTGATTCTGCGAAGAATAAATATTTTGCTTCCCTGATGGAGTCATCCACTGAGCCTAAGTCTTTGTGGTCTAGCTTAAGAAAAATGGGTGCCATGGCTCCTAACACTTCATCACCACTTACTTATTTTACGTCCAATACTTTAAATGCACATTATGCCAATGTTTCACGCTCGTCTCTACCCCTGCAACAAACAGACATTGATGACATCCTTAAGCACTTGCCCTCTGATGATCAATTAAGAAGATTTGATTTTAGTTTTATATCCGAGAGTGACCTTGATCGTGCACTAAACAAATCAGTAAAGAATTCCACTGGCACCGACCTTGTATCTACAAGAATGTTGAAACCAGCTTATCTGTCGCTACGTCCATATCTTCTTACCATTTTGAACAGCTCGATTCAGCAAGGCATTTTCCCTGAATGCTGGAAACTTGCTGCTATTTTACCTCTTTCTAAAACTCACCCACCTAAGTGCCCGTCTGATAGCACCTAAGTCGACGTCCTATAGCTTTATTATCTGAGTTTTCGAAATTATTTGAACGCATAATACATGACCAACTATCAAGCTTTATAAACGCAAATAACCTATTGGACTCGTTTCAATCAGGTTTCAGATCTTGTCATTCTACGCAAACTGCGTTGCTTTATTTCACAGAGGAAGTAAGACTTGCTATTGATCGTTATCTAATTACACCACTAGTTCTCTTTGATTTCTCAAAAGCTTCTGACACAGTCCCTCATAAGCTATTACTTAAAAAGCTCCGTTCTTTAAATTGTTCGGATGATGTAGTTAAATGGTTTGCAAGTTACCTGTCTGGTCGTTCACAGGCCGTACGTGATGTGAATAGAAAATTGTCGGAACCTATTCAAACACATTCTGGTGTACCTCAAGAAAGTGTCCTGGGACCTTTACTGTTCTCGATTTTCATTAATGATCTTTCTCAGGTATTACGTAATTCAAAGCATGGTATATACACAGTATGTCGGAAAAGTTTCCGAAGTTTTGAAATTAATCGAAAATTACATCTAAACAAATTTATTTCAGTTAACTTTCAACATAGTCCCCTTCCCTAGATATACACTCATTTGAGCGCTCCATGAGTGATTCGAAGGCTCTCTGGTACTCCTCTGAAGTTATCGCTGTGAGACGCTGGGTGCAAGCCGCTTGAATGCTCGGTACATCTTCAAAAAATCGTCCTTTCAAGGCCATATTTAGCTTGGAAAATAAGAAAAAGTCGGCTAGAGCGAAATCTGGCGAGTATGGGGCGTAATTGATGCGTTGGATCTGATTTTCAGCGAAATAACGCTTCACAGTGTTCGAATAATGAGCAGGCGCATTGTCATCCAGCGAACTCCACGATCCAGGTTCCTTGTACTCGGGCCTGATGCGATTAATCCAGCGCTTCAGACGTTTTAACACCTCTACGTAATACGCAGCATTCACGGTGGTGTTTGGGAGCACTAATTCTTTGTGTATTAGGCCTTTGGAGTCGAAGTAAGCGATTAGCATCGTCTTTACTCGTGATTTTTGTTTGCACACTTTTTGAGGCCTCGCACGGCCCGGACTGAGCCAAGCAGATGACTGGCGCTTCGTGGAAGGATCGTATTGAAAGCACCAAGTCTCGTCTCCAGTCACAATTGAGGTTAGAAAGCCCGGAGTGGTGTCGTAAGTCTCGATAAAATCTTGACAACATTGGATGCAAGTTTCTTTCTGCTCTGGTGTGAGAAAGTGCGCAACAAATCGAGATCAGACCTTCCTGTGGTTCATTTTTTCTTTCAAAATCAACGCGACGCTATCCTTGCTCATGTTCAGTTCGTCTGCCAACATTCTAAGAGACATGTGGCAATCCTGCTTCAGTAGCGCGCGGACGCGTGCCTCGTTTTTGTCGGTAACAGCTGTTGACAGCCGGCCGCTTCTCTCGTCATCTTCTAACGACTCTCTACCCTTCTTGAACCAACTGAACCACGTGTAAACAGTTGTACGCGACACTACACCTTCACCGTAAGCCGAATCGATCATTTTTTTCGTTTCCGCGAAAGTTTTTTTAAGTTTAAAGCAGAATTTAATTGCGCCACGATGTTCTAATTTCTTATCCATCGTAGAGCTTGCACCGGGGTACTAAACACACGTTCACTCAAGCACGTCTATCTCGGCAACTAATGAACGGATACTGGTGAAAAAATTCTCAGACACTTTAGAGGGATGTCGCAACATAGTACCGGTGTCGTCCAAGAGGTGGCGCCACTCGTACAAGCGCTACAAAATAAGTTCGGGAACTTTTCTGACATACTGTGTATAAGGGGAATAGCGGATTTTTGAAAGCGTTACCAGTTATTCAGAAACATCGCATGGATAATAATGCAATAAACTTTGCATGGGTAATACTAAGTTGTTCGAAAAGTTTTGAAAGCAACATCTATAGAGCAGTAGAAGAACCAACATTTTTACGCCATTTTAATATTTTATCTTTCATATAAACATACCCAAAGTTTTATTCCACTCTGTCAATTCATTGTTTGTTTAAAAGCCATTTGAAGTTGACGTGTCAGTGTATTTTTTTTACAATGGAAAAAACCGAATATCGTGCAGTGATAAAATTCTTTGTTTTGGAAAGTTTATCAGCAACGAAAATTCATACAAAAATCGTAAAAGTGTTAAAAGAATCTGCTCCTTTATTTCCAACTGTGCATCAATGGGTTTTAGAGTTTAAACGTGATCGAAAAGGCGTTGAAGACGATCCACGCTCGGAACGTCCAAAAAGTGCATCAACACCAGCATTTATAGCAAAAGTACAGGATATGGTTTTGGAAAATCGTCGATTGACTAAGAGAGATTTAGCAGAGGCCCTAGACATCTCATTAGGCAGTGTGAGTCATATTTTAAATGAAGTTTTGGGTTTCAGAAAGCTCTGTGCATAATGGGTGCCGCATTCGCTCACAATGGAACAAAAACACGTTCGAATGCGACTTTCTGAGCAACATTTGGAGCGTTTTCGAAAGAATAAAAAGGATTTTTTGCGTCGATTCATCACTATGGATGAGATTTGGGTCTACCATCATGACCCTGAATCAAAACAAGAGGCTAAAGAGTGGTGTCAACCAGGCACTTCAGCACCGAAGCGAGTTCGTGTCCAGAAATCGGCGAAGAAGGTGTTAGCGTCAGTTTTTTGGGATGCAAAAGGGATTTCGTTGGTGGATTATCTCCGAACTGGCAAAAAAATAAATTCTGAATATCATTGTAACCTTTTGGACCAACTGGATAAAAAAGTTAGTGAAAAAAGACCCGGTTTGCACAAGAAAAAAATCATTTTCCATCAAGACAATGCACCTGCTCACACAGCTCAAAAAACCATCACTAAAATAACTGAAATAAAGTACGAATTGTTGCAGCATTCCCTTTATTCGCCTGATTCAGCTCCCTCTGACTTCTGGCTGTTTCCACACCTCAAGAAATTCCTTTGTGGGAAGCATTTTTCATCAAACGAAGAGGTTATAGCCGTCGTAGAGGAGAGGAGTATTTTGCAGGCCTTGCAGAAAGTTACTTCCATGATGGGATAAACAAGTTAGAAGACCGTTGGACCAAGTGTATTGAACTTATGGGAGATTATACTGAGCAATAAAAGTGATCTCACCAACAAAAATAAGTATCTTTATTTCCGCTTTTTGAACAACTTAGTAATGCAATAAACATTGCATGGGTAACCTATGACTATCTTAACACTTAACTGACCGGTGACGGGTTAACTCGTCATTGCATTTAGATTATCTATTTCAATGTAATTTAAGAATTCAAAAAATTTTAACTATTTAGAGCGTTCTACTTTCATATTCAATTACAAAAAATAGCCGGTGACATAACTTAGTTTCTGTATAAAATTAATGGTCAACAAAGTGTTAAAGAAAAATGTAATTTTATAATTTTTTTATAGGAGAATTCAAAATAATGGTGCATCAAACTATTATTTTAAGATTAAAAATAATTTTAATATACAGCATGTTCAAAAAGTCCCAGTACGGCTGAATAACTTGAAAAATAATAGTCCTGGAGAAAAACTTTCAATACAAATTTTTTAAGAAATTTTCTTGGCTATCCGGCGGTGACCTTGGCTTTGACTTTAAAGCGGACCTTCAAGATCATTTAAAGGTCAAAATGATTTCTCTTATTGGGAACCCCTATTTTTGACACCGAAAATAAATAGAGCGGAAAAATTTACGTTCGAATAAGTCCTTAATTATTTGTAAAATTTGACCTATTTGTACCATATCTCCTTGCCTTAACTGGCTGTTTGCACATCTCCACCTTTCCTCAAAGTCAAGGACAAGGTTAAACCCGTGGTTATCATCAGGTTGCTAATAAAAATTAATTCGTTATTCTTTCGCATTACTGTAACCGCCTTTGGAATGGCTCCATTATTTCCGAATTTGACCCTCACCACGTTCATTCGAGGTTAAATTTAAAAAATGATCAAGGACATATTCGTACGTAAAATTTCCCGCTCTATTTATTTCCAGTGTCAAAAATAGGGGTTCCTATTAAAAAAATCATTTTGACTTTCGAATAACTTCGAAGATCCGATTTAAGGTCGAAGCCAAGGTCACCGCCGGATAGCCAAGAAAATTTCTTAAAAAATTCATAATGAAAATTTTTCCCCAGGACTATTATTTTTTAAGTTATTCAGCTGTACTAGGACTTCTTTAACACGCTGTATATATATATATATATATATATATATACACAGGGGAATTAAGTTAATACGCGTTTCATTCGAACCAAATAGCTAATCTTCATCGTAAATTGATAATAAATTGTTTTATAAATAAACAATGTATTGCTCGTTAGGCAATACTAATTGCGATTAACAGTGACGAGCCTCTTCGCGATAAATAAATAACTTATGTATCATTTTTATTAACTTTTAGCAATAAACAAGTTTTTTGCACATAGCGGGTGCGCGTTATTTATCGCCTTTCCTATCTAGCTTACCTGTCCCGAACACCGCTGCCTCCGCGGGCGTGCCAGCCGACAATTGGTACACAAACTAAGCAGCTGAGCCCGGTGGACGCAGCAGTGTGTACATACGAGGGAGTCTCGCACGTGCATTTCCGAATAAACCCGTTAAAACTGGCGCCCTAGTCGTGTGTGATAGGTGCAGGGACGCGCGACACAAGAGAGTGCACACATACACAAGCGTGCGTAGGAGGTGTAGGTGCGAAATCAGTGTCCAGGGCGTGGCAACGGGAACAAGAGAAAAGTAAAAAAGGTTATATTCTTTCCAGCTTTCATTTCTTTTTCTCATTTTCTGTTATTTCTTTTTTTTTTGGGTAGATACATCTTGCTTGGAGCACCGAGGCCCAAGGAAGCATAAGTCTGAGAAGACTGACTTCCCACAGTCACGCCAGTGTGAGTTGCGATATCGTGGGTAACGAGTCGAGGTAAACCCTTCTTAATAAAATTGTATATATATATATATATATATATATATATTGGGTGTACAACTTTGCTTCCGCCGTTTTGCAATAGATGGCTGTAGCGGTAAGTGGTAGTTGAAATAAATAGATCATAGATGTCACACAATAAGCTTAGGTATTTGTGAACATAACGCCATTGAAATATTAGTCGATTTGAGTCTGAATCATGAAGTTATTCTCGATTAAACATGTCAGCTTACGAGCCGAATTCTCGTCATTTGCGGAAGGTTTTAATTTTCTGCTTTAGTATGAAGAAACCTGTGACTGAGGCTCATCGAATGCTCTCAAATACCTATGGTGAGGCCGATATTAGTGAAAGAACGTGCCAAGAGTGGTTTCAACGCTTCAAGAACGGCGATTTTAACGTCGAAAACCAGCATGGCGGTGGAAGAGAGAAGGTTTTTAAAGATGCAGAATTGGAGGCATTACTTGATCAAGACTCGTGTCAAACGCGACAAGAATTGGCAGGATCATTGGGAGTGACGCAACAAGCCATTTCAAAACGCCTGAGAGTCATGGGAATGATTCAGAAACAAGGAAATTGGGTGCCGTACGAGTTAAAGCCGAGAGATGTTGAACGGCGTTTGTGTGTTTGTGAACAGCTGCTTGCAAGGCAAAGACGGAAGGGATTTCTGCATCGCATTGTGACTGGGGACGAAAAATGGGTTCACTACGATAATCCCAAGCGCAGAAAATCATATGGATATCCCGGCCATGCTTCCACGTCGACGGCCAAACCAAATATTCACGGTTCCAAGGTCATGCTCAGTATTTGGTGGGACCAGCTCGGCGTAGTGTATTATGAGTTGTTAAAATCGACTCAAACAATCACAAGCGATCGTTATCAAACGCAATTAATGCGTTTAAGCCGAGCATTGAAAGACAAACGGCCGCAATTTAACGAGAGACATGATAAAGTGATTTTACAGCATGACAATGCTCAACCCCATGTTGCGAAAGTGGTCAAGTCATACTTGGAAACTTTAAAATGGGAAGTCCTACCCCGCTTGCCGTATTCTCCAGACGTTGCTCCTTCGGACTATCACTTGTTTCGATCAATGGCACACGGTCTGGCTAACCAGCACTTCCGGTCTCATGAAGAAGTAAAAAATTAGATCGATTCGTGGATCGATTCAAAAGATGACTAGTTTTTTTAACGCGGGACTCGTATGCTGCCCGAAAGATGGAAGAAAGTAGTGGCCAGCGATGGACAATACTTCGAATCATAAATGTATAACCAGTTTTTTACAATAAAGCCTCGAATTTCGGAAAAAAACAGCGGAAGCAAAGTTGTACACCCACTATATAATTATTTATTTATTTTTTTAAATATATTGCGTGCGGTACCCACAATATCGCAACTAATTACCTATTTAACTGTATTATGAAACGTGCGAAACAGTTTACACAAAAAGAAGACATGGCGACAGAGGAGTTCTTCAAGGCGGAACAGTGGCTAATCGCCATGGAGGGCGAGAAGGCAAATGAAACCCTCCACGCCCTAAGATTGAGGCCAGGAGGATCAAGATGGGCAAAATTGACTCGAATATACGAGGTCTGGCTATTAAATACTGAGACTGGTTACGAAAAAGGGTTTTATTATAAAAATTATTCTACATTCGAATGCTCCCCCTCAATATACTCCCCTTCCCTCGCCACACACCTTTCCATACGTTTTTTCCATTGATCGAAGCAGTGCTAGAAGTCTTCTTTGGTGAGGGCCTTTAGCAGCTCTGCCGTTTTTTGCTTTACCGCTTCCATCGACTCAAATCGGGTCCCTTTTAAAGCAGATTTTATCTTCGGAAACAAAAGAAAGTTGCACAGTGCCAAATCTGGCGAGTACGGCGCATGTTCGAGCACTGGAGTGCGCTTACCAGCCAAATACTGCTTCACAGATAGCGCGTTATGGGCAGGTGCGTTGTCCTGGTGCAAAATCCACGAGTTGTTCTTCCACAACTCGGGCCGTTTCTTACGAACTCGTTCTCGCAGTATTGCCAAAACTGACAAATAGTAAGTCTGGTTGACAGTTTGAACCTCTGGAACCCATTTACTCATCACGATACCGTTAATGTCAAAAAAAACGATCAACATTGCCTTGAATTTTGATTTGGACATCCTTGCTTTTTTGATTCTAGGCGATGCAGATTGCGTCTTCCAATGCATCGATTGCCGCTTTGTTTCAACATCGTATTGAAAAATCCACGTTTCGTCGCAAGTAATAATGTTTTTCATCAGTCCGGAATCTTTTTTTAACCTTTCAAGGAAATCTGAGCAGACCTGTTGACGCAAGAGCTTTTGGTCAGGACTCAGGTTTTTTGGCACCAACTTCGCACAGACTCTTGTCATGTATAATTCCTCGAGGAAAATTTGTCTAACCGTTTCTTTATCGGCGTTTACAGCGTCGGCAATCATCAGCATGCTCATTCGACGATCTGCACGCACAATTTGGTTGATTTTGGTCACTGTTTCCGGAGTTGAAACAATGACAGGACGACCTGGGCGTTGGTCATCTTCAGTGCTCACTCGGCCCTCACTGAAGCGCTTACACCACCCAAAAACACGCGCACGAGATAGAGAATTGCTACCATAGGCATCTTGCAACAATTTACAGCACTCAGTCATAGTTTTTTTCAATTTAACGAGAAATTTGAGATTGATATGTTGCTCCTGTTTTTCGTCACACATGGTTTTCGGCACGAGAAAAAAACACGTTTGTTTCAAACCGCTACTGCACAAATACAATAATAGTGACGAGAACGTGTTTTAGTACGTGCATAGACAAGATATTTAGATACCCAACGTACTACTCGTTTTTTTTCCACCCCTTTACGGCGCCCTCTAGGCGCACAGTCTCGTCATTCAATAGCCAGACCTCGTATACCAGGCTGTTCAATAAGTTTTGCGGTTCGATAAGAAAAACACAATGTTATGGTTTGAAATACACTTTATTATTCAGTATAGTCTCTCTGAATATCAATACACTTGTTCAAACGAGATTCTAATTTATGAATTCCATCCCTGAAGTGAGAATCTGGAAGGGCTGCAAAATACGTTTCCACATCTGTTATGACCTCATTATTTGATAAAAAACGCTTCCCACGCATGAATTTTTTGAGGTCTGGAAACAGAAGTCGCTAGGGGCCAAACTTGGTGAATACGGTGGATGCTCCAACAATTCAAACTTTAAATCATGGATTTTAGCCATTGTCAAAATGCTCTTGTGACACGGTGAATTGTCCTGATGAAAAAGGATTTTTTTCTTCTACAAATCGGGTCTTTTTTCACGAATTTTTTCCTTCAGCTAATCTAAAAGGTTACAATAATATTCAGAATTTATTGTTTCACCAGCTTGTAAGTAATCCACAAACAAAATTCCTTTCGCATCCTAAAAAACTGATGCTAACACCTTCTTGGCCGATTTCTGGACACGAACTCGTTGCGGATCCAAATAACCAGGTTCACACCACTATTTAGCCTCTTGTTTTGATTCAGGATCATGGTGATAGACTCAAGTCTCATCCATAGTGATGAATCGACGCACAAAATCCACTTTATCCCTTGGAAAACGCTCTAAATGTTGCTGAGAAAGTCGCATTCGAATGTGTTTTTGTTCCAATGTTAGCGAATGCGGCTCCCATTGTGCACACAGCTTTCTGAAACCCAATACTATAGTCTAAATATTGCTTACACTGCCCAATGAGATGCCTAGGGCTTCTATGGAATCTCTCCCAGTCACGTGATGATTTTCCAATACGATATCCTGGATTTTTTCTACGATTTCTGGTGTTGTTGCTGTTCTTGGACGTCCTCGTCGTGGATCGTCTTTAAGGCTTGTACGACCACGTTTAAATTCAGCAACCCAGCTTTCTACTGTACTAATTGAAGGCGAAGAGTCCTTTTACACTTTAACATTTGTTCATAAATTTCCTTTGCTTTTAAACCTTCCAAAAATAAAAATTCAATCACTGCACGATACTTGATTTTTTCCATTGTCAAAAAATACTGTGACACGTCGATACTAGATGGCTTGTAAACAAAGAATGAATTGACAGATTAAGATGAAACTTCACATACGTTCATATGAAGAGTGTACCAACATAAAAAAAAAAAATTAGGCTTGAAGCAACACCCTCTCTTATCGAACCGCAAAACTTATTGAACAGCCTGGTAGTAGCCTGTAAGTGTGTGCGTAGACGTTTGAGAAGCTACACGCATGTAGTTTTTCGGATGGCCGCAAGAGGTTGCGACCATCCGTCAGTGAGCGCGTCGAAGATAAAGGCCAGCTCACATGTCTGATACCAGCCCACGTTTATTAGGGATGGTTCACACGTCTTGCTGCGTGGATACAGCAAGACGAGTGGAAGGTGCGCATGCGCAGTGCGCAACTAGCATATTAGTATTGCACGTTAAGCAATACTAATTGCATCATCTGTCATAAGCCTTGACCCGATATATAACCAACTATTGTATATTTTTTGTTAATATTTTGCAGTAAATAATTTATTAGCGCATAACGGGTACGCGTTATTCATCCCCTTCCTATGTAGCGTCCCCGTCCCGAATACCGCCACCTCCGCGGGCGTGCCAACCGACAGTTGGCTCGCAAACTGAGCAGCCGAGCCTGGTGGAAGCAGTACTGGCAGTGGGGTCTTAGGGCAAGGCCCCGCACACGTAAGCGAAAGCAGGATCTGAGAATGATCCTGCGTTGTAAATGGACCAGCACTGCACAAGAGTGCCATTGCACCGACGGCTAACGCCCGTCGGCACTCGAAGCCCCATCAGTGGACGTAGCGGCCTGTCAGGCCCAAAATCGGCGCCTGCAGCAGTACGTACGCACGAGGGAGAGTCTCGCACGTGCATTTTCGAATAGACCTGCTATAATATATTTATATATTTAAAAGTGGTGCCGCCTATGCGCCGGGTTCCCAAACTACGAGGGCAGTCCCAAAAGTACCCGACCCGACAAAGAAAACAGTAAAAAAATTGCGAAAATGTTTTTTATTTTTCAACATATTCTCCTTTCAGTTCGATACACTTTTCTTAACGATGTTCAATAGCTTCGATACCCGCTTTATAGTAGGAACCGTCAAGCTCCTCAAAATACCTATTAACCGCAGACTCTACCTCTTCATTGTTGGCAAATCTTTTGCCGCCAAGCCATTTTTTCAAATTTGAAAAAAGAAAATAATCCGAGGGAGCTAGATCTGGCAAATAGGGTGCGTGAGGAAGCAATTAGAACTTCAACTCATTGATTTGAGCCATCGCAATGACGCACGTATGGACTGGTGCGTTGTCGTGATGAAACAACACTTTTTTTTTCGTCAGATGGGGTCGTTTTTTCTTGATTTCATCACTCAAACGCTGCAATAAGGCTGCATAATATGCGCCGTTAATTGTTTTTCCTTTTTCGAGATAATCAATAAATATTATTCTACGCGCATCCCAGAAAACGGATGCCATGACCTTGCCAGCTGACTGAACTGTCTTTGCTTTCTTTGGAGCCGGTTTCCCTTTTTTTAGTCCACTGCTTTGACTGCTCCTTGGTCTCAGGTGTAAAATGATGGACCCATGTTTCGTCCATAGTTATGAATCGACGCAAAAACTCGGCTTTATTGCTGCGAAACATTGTCAAACACTCGATGGAAACATCCTCACGTTGCTGTTTGTGCTCCATTGTGAGCAAACGCGGCACCCATCTTGCGCACAGCTTTCTTATGTCCAAATTTTCGGTCAAAATGCGTTGCACAGCACTTTTTGAAATGCCTGCTATGTCTGCTATCTGCGCACTTTTGGTCAAAGGTCATCCGATACCATTTTATGGATTTCCTTTACATTTTCTGACGCAGTGACCTCACTTGGTCGACCACTGCGGTGTTCATCTTGGCAGCTCGTACCACCTCGCTTAAACTCAGCTACCCAATGTTTGACCGTTATAAACGAAAGAGCAGACTTCCCCAGAGTAGAATCCAACTCGGCTTTAATATCGGTTGGACTTAGACCTTTCAAATGAAAGTATTGTATCACATAAAGATGCCCGATTTTTTCCATATTTACAAATTCACTGAGAGTGTTCACTTTGGATGTCTGTAAAAAAAATAATAATAAACGTACTGTTATGAATTTTTCACATTAAGTTGTTGAAAGGCGGTATTGTCAATCGCAGTAATTGTTTTTTTAAAACTACCTGTATTCATAAGTCAGGTCGGGTACTTTTGGGACTAGCCTCGTATCTCTTTGGTTACCCGTTTTTAGGGAACATAATATTATGGTAACATGTGACGCTTCTTCTATAAGCGTCTATATTCGTTTGTAGTTGTATATGGCTGAGGCTAATGGGTAAAAAACATAAATCGTATAAAAAAATATGTTTTATGTGCAGGGATAATGTACACATTTATTGCTATCACTAAAGTAGCATGTATTTGTTTTTTTTTTTGCATTTTATATTTAAATAATTAAATTTAATTAACTATTATAATCTTTGCTATGGGTTATAGATTGCTTAGAGCATAATAGCAGAGAAATTGATTTCAGAATATCCCAGTTAAAACTTTAGTAGTGTGCAATTGTATTGAAGTATATAAAACTGTATCAAACTTTTACATTTTGGATCATGTTCAATATACTTTAATAATACACTTTCATGCACCTTGATAAACTTTTATACATTCTGGTAAAAAAATATTTTTCCGCAAAAATTTTGCATCTTGATACATTATAATGCATTTTAATGCACTTTTATACAATTAAATAAACTTTTTTATTAACTACTACAAAAATAAAAAATTTACAATGTGTCAAAGTGGAAAAGTGTTCAAATGTTTCATCGTTAGAAAATTTTTTAATTACTCGTAATATAAATAATAAATTTTTTTGTTGAGGAATATTTATTTAGGTATATCGAAATGTATAATATAAGTTGCTTAAATACATTTTCATACACATTGATTGCTTTCATACTCTATTGGTACATTTTGGAATACATTAATGCACTTAATACATTTTGATGCATTTGAAATATTCTAGTGGGGTGCATTGAAAGAATCTCTAAATTTTTGTTGTTATTGTAGAAATTATTTGATAACAATCAGAGTAATTTTAAATACCAAGTTCATTACGAATTATTTATAGAATTTTATTACGAATGATGCATGAGAAGTGCCTGATATACATATTTTATAATTTGCACGAGTTGCCAAAATGTATTTGTAGTTAAATGGTGAATCTTTATATCAACAATAGTTCAGGAATGGTCGTTTGTTTTAGTCATTTTTAGTTTGTTTTAGTTGTGTTTTTAGTCGCTTTTGATGGTCTTTTCCTAACAGGGTGAATATGTGAAATGATAGAGTATAGAATACGTGAACCGATCGTGACCGACCGTGCTAAAAACATGCAATGAAAAACGATTAAATGCTATCAGAAGTACTAATCTAATCAGTTTTAATAGATGGCAGGAGGATAACATTTCAATTATTTTAGGTAATTTCATGTCCTAATCGTACTTGTCAACAAACAATTATGTAGTATATGTGAATTAATTTTGCTGTTCATAAAAAATTAATAATCGCAAGTATGCATTACTGGTTTTTGGTAAAAGTGTCGATTTTCGTACCACAGTAAATGTAATGTATTAAAATAATTAATATTCAAAACTATTTATAAGCCACATATGTGCACATTATAGCGAAATAGTAATCTGCATTTTAGCTTTTATATAATCGTTTTAAGTTCCATGTTTTAGAAATGATATGATTCTTGTAAATTGTGTTGTATGTAGTGTAAATTATTTAATTGTGTATTAATGCATTATTTCATTATTAAACTTATTGTTGTAAGTTACTGAGAATATATTTATGCAAAATTTAATAAAAATATTTATGTTTCAAATACATTATTCGTTTCTATAATTAATAAAGGCCGTTATTGAATTCCCGATATTCATGGCAGATGGAGAGTATTAGCAGTTTCGGTCTTATAATCTCACCGATGCTTATAACCCTTTCACTATATTTTGCTTACTATATGTAAAACTGTTGGCATTTGAAACTTGCATATACTTAATTTGATTAATTTGATATTGTTATAATTTAAGTGAGAGAATGTCTATTCTAAAGCAGCCTTCTTTGTGTCTTGCTCTACTGGCCTCACTTCTCGTCTATTGTCCTATATACACGCGCATCGTGTTTACAATTTTTTTTGTTATTAAATATAGATGCCGACAGAGGTATTGCCTTAATGATTAATTTAGACTATATCTAACACTCTTCCTTAAATTAATCATTTTAATTTATTTTTTTTTATTTTATTACTTATATATCATTGTTCGTTTATTGCTTCAATACAATTTTATTACAGTCGTTCATTCTTATATATTACAGTTTGTTTCATTGCGCAATTACAATCCTAATTTTTTTTGTTTTTTTTTTTTTTAATTAGTCTTAGTGATTTCCGAATTTTAGTAAATCTGCCTTTACTTAAACTCTTAGTTAGTATATCTGCTATATTTTTGTCAGACTCAATTTTATTAATGTTTATTACACCTTTATCATAATTTTCGTTGATATAATGGTATTGCACTTCTATATGCCTCGAATTTTTTGTAAAATTACCATGTTTAGCTATTGCTAAGGCTCCTGAGTTATCCTCATAAATTTTTGTAGGTGCTTCTAGTTTAATTTTAAACGTTTCTTTTAATAAATTTCTTATAAAAACTATTTCGGTGACTGCTTCAGATAGAGCTATATATTCAGCGGACGTTGAAGATTTTGCTACTGCATTTTGTTTGTGCATCTTCCAATATATAACGTTATTGTAAAATCTTATTAAAAAACCTGTTGTTGATTTTCTGTTATTTTTATCTCCAGCCCAATCTGAATCTACCATACAGTCCAATATATCATTCACGAGATTTCTTTTATATGTTAATTTTATCAGTGGTCCTATATAAGTATTTTAATATTCTTAAAACGTATTGAAGGTGTGTTTTGTTGTAACTAGCTTGAAAACGACTCATCTAATTCACACTGTAAGTAATATCCGGCCTAGTACCAGTGCTTGTGTAGAGTAATTCGCCTATTAAGTTCCTATATTTAATACTTGCATCTATCTCTCCTGACAGATCTATAGTATATGTAGTCGTGTTTCCATAGGCGTGTCGTATAAGTTTGCATCTTGTAAATTATATTTTCTAGCTAATGATTCTATATACATTCTGTCAAAAAAGTACCGGGAATTGTCGATTTAAATCTGGCGGGGCAATTAAGGCAGGTAAAATTTTTTTTTCTAGGTTGGTGCAACTGTCCTTAATGACTATGCCAAGTTTAAGCGGAATCTGTCAACGAGTGTGTTTACAGTAGCTGGTTAAGTCAGTCGATGTCAATAGTGCGTGCCGATTTTTTACAATGGGTGATTACGTTGATCAAAGAATTTGTCTAAAATTTTGTGCTGCAAATGAAATTTCGTGTGCCGATGCATTGAAAATGTTGCAAAAGGCTTTTGGTGATAAAGCACTATCAAAAACCCGTGCGTATGAGTGGTACAAAGCCTTCAAGGAGGGTCGTGAAGTCGTCGAAGACTTGCCTCGTTCCGGACGCCCATCGACGGCTTCGACCGCAGATAACGTCGATAAAATAAAGGAAATGGTGCTTAAAAACTGTCATACCAGCTTGTGAGAGATAGCACATATACTTCAGATATCCCACGAGTCCACACGTACGATTTTAATTGATACGAGGGCAGTCCTAAAAGTACCCGACCCGACAAAGAAAACAGTAACAAAATTGCGAAAATGTTTTTTATTATTCAGCATATTCTCCTTTCAGTTCGATACACTTTTCCCAACGATGTTCAATAGCTTCAATACCCGCTTTATAGTAGGAACCGTCAAGCTCCTCAAAATACCTATTAACCGCACTCTACCTCTTCATTGTTGGCAAATCTTTTGCCGCCGGGCCATTTTTTTAAATTCAGAGTTGCCGATTTGATATTGAACTGTAGATTACATTCACGGCTTTTATGTCCTTCTTTATCCAATTAGCTTCTGCATCATTTGGTGCACGTTGACGGATAGCTTGTGTATTACATTCTTTATATTCAAGTAGTTTACAGTCTGTCAAGTAAGAGCGTGGTCGTGTTAATTTATAAAAAAATTTGTTTGATGAAACTTTCATATTTATATATACATTGTACACATTACAAACAATGATGCAATTCGGTCAATAATGTGTCCAGTCACCACCGGCGTCGATAATTGCCTGGCATCTCCGAGGCATGCTTTCTACTAATTTGACGGCGTATTCTAGTGGCAAGGATCTCCAGATCCGACGAATTTCGTAAGACAACTGCTTCAAAGTGTATGTGCGTCTTCCACGAAGCTTCCGTTTAATATATGCCCACACATTTCTAATAGGGTTTGCATCGGGCGACTGCGACGGCCAATCCAATGTAACGATGCCAGATTGAGTCTTCCACTGAGTACAGAGCTTGCTGCGGTGTTTAGGATCGTTGTCCTCCTGCAGAATCCAATCTTCATTTTCTGTGATGAACCATCGTTTGGCAGATGGCAGTAAAGCCTTTTTGTAGATTTTTATCATTTTCTCGGCATTTAGGTTGTCAGTAAAGAGGTGCAAAGTGCCGAATCCCTGCTTTGAGAAGCAGCCCCAAAGATGCACCTTTATTCCATGTTTTACGGTCCGCTGAACAAGCCTATTGGTGGAAGTTGACCAGGCTCGCGTGAGGACAGAACGTGCCCATATAGAACATTCATCAGTAAAAATGACATTTTCAAAATCTCTATCAATATTCTCATGCACCCAAGCGAGTCGCTTTGTCACATGTTTTTCAGTCAACAGAGGCTTCTTCATTGTGTTGCGCCATTTCAGATGATGAGTACGAAGATGGGTTCAGATAGTTTTGTAGGATATATCTAAACCTTTTGCCATTAATTTTGCTTGTCCTTGCCGCACTGTTAAAGCAGGATTCCGCGAAAACAGATTCACTATTCTTTTTTCATCTTTTTTGTTCACTTTTCCTATCAAGCCACGTTCTGGTAAATCATCGACATTTTTAGCCACTTTATATCGCTGTATCCACTGCTGTACAAATGCCTTTGACTTTTTTATATATTTAGCAGCCGCTGATTGCGACATTTTGGGACCTTTCGGGTGGATGCAAAGGAACACATCCTCGTAGCGCGACGCGTATTTAGCACTCATCGCGTCTAACGTGATTCTCTTTCAAAAGATCAACAACAACTGAATTTTTGTTAACAATGCATCAAGGAAAAAGCTTCTTTCTATCGGCTTGCGAAGGAATTAAAGCGAAACCTTTCATTACCTGTCAGTGAAGTTGACCACGCTCTTACTTGACAAACTGTAAGAATTCGATTTTTCCAACTACTATATTCTGCTCCGTCAAAAATCGGTACTAATACGTCATCAATTTTTACATAAGACGCTATATTGTTTTCTTCTTCGATATATTCGCTTTCTTGGTTTATCAAACTTTCTACTTTAAGCACGTTTTTAATACCACATATTATTTGTTTTCTTGCTTGTTTTATCTGTTCAATATCATATTTTATCTCTTTATATTTAATATTACTAGACATATTTTATCACAATTTTTTTGATTATGTTGAATCTCACTTTAATTATTTATAAAATATTTTACCTTTATCTGTAAAATTCGACTTGCTATATTTCAATTACGTAACTTTTTGTTTACGGTACAACCATGTGCTCTCAACGTATTCTGCATGTGTCGTATGCTTCTCCTTTTAATTCTTCCGCATCGGCCCCTCAACTATTTAATCCGTATTTTTATCTTTATCTTTCACTGATTTACACACTTTTTACTACTTGTATCACCAATACTTTTGTTTTAAAAGGACACGTGGGTTGTACGGTACACTTCTTTTTTGTTTTTGTTTCTCGAAAACACGGATTGCTACCATGTTATAATTTAAGTAAGAGAATGTCGATTCTAGCGCAGCCTTTTTTGTGTCTTGCTCTACTGGCCTCACCTCTCGTCTATTGTCCTATATACACGCGCATCGTGTTTACAATTTTTTTCGTTATTAAATATAGATGTCGACAGAGGTATTGCCTTAATGATTAATTTAGACTATTTAACAGATATTTTGTATCACAGTAATCGAGGATCAATTGGCCTGCCAAAATAAAGATGCTGATGAAAATAATTTTCTGCAAATAGGGCATTATCGGCGCTCAGATAAAACGGTAAAATAATACATTGTATAATTTTTAAAATACAAACTTGTATGCTTGACTTTATATTTGCTATAAAAAATTAATAATCTGGTATTAAATTTTCTTTGAAAGTTTTTGCCTGAATTCCAAATTACTTACTTATTTACGAATGTTCTTGTTTGTCGATAATTTGATGATAAAATATATTTTAGTTGCCAATAGGATATGATCAGAGGTTGTCGCGCGGAGTTTTCGACAATATCATGTCTTGTAAATCGTCTTTATAATATGCACGGAACATAGTAATAGCAGTATTTGGTGAAAAAACAGTTGTACAAAGTACAGTTACCGGCAGAGCCTGCGGCCGCGCAAAAGCGCAAAGAAAACATGTAACGGGAGAAGGCAAAATGGGATTCAAACTACTAGATCCGACTAAATTATCGGCATGTGAAGGTAAATCAGCAATGCCAACTAGTACATGTTATTTCAATTAGGTATAAATAGAAACGATAAAGATAAATTGAAAACGATTACATTCTAAAATAATAATGATTAATGATTTTTTATTATTTTTAATTTATTTCTGTAGGTTATTAAATAAAATTAATCGAAACAAAATTTCTGAATCGTTATTAATTTATCTTTTGGTTGAATATAATGGTTTAACAATATTATTTTTTTATCTGCGTACAGATTTATTTAGTACATGGATAAAATCGAAGTATAGTAAAATTATAGTGGTGGAAAATAAAAAGTGGAATGAGAACAATGAGGCCAATGAAGCAAAAGATATTAAAATGTTCAGAACGTAAGTGACAACAAAAATTTCATACTTAAAAAGATCCCCTCCAGAAAATAAACCTCAGCTGGAAAAAGGAACTCAATTCTATACAATTTACTAAAATATTTTATTAAATATATAAATAATAAATTGTTTTAAAATTATGTAATTTTTTTTTCTTTAATATGATAATTGTTAGAAGACAATGATCAAGTAGACGATCGTGAATATCAAGGAGAGATCAAGAAAAAGGAGGATCAGGTGAAGGAGACTGAAACCAATGAATCTAAAGAGATAGCGTTTTCGCCGATATCTATTGGTAAATAATGATTTTCTAGAGTTTGAAAATATAATGCTTTCGGACAATGAAAGCAGCGAAATAGACGTAAATATTGACCAAGATGATCCACTAATATAAGTATTAAAATGTTTACATTTTTCAGAAAATATTAATTCTCTGTTGTTATTAATCTTATTATAATAAATAATTTAAAAGAATTACAAATTAATAATTTTATTTTATAACAACAATTCTACTAATAAATACCAGGTGTGTTCAAAAAGTAAGGTGACTATATATTTATAAAAAAATATTTATTTATTCATTAATATTCATGTTATCCTCTTCAAATTAATCCCCCGCAGATACATTACACTTATGACAACGCTTTTTCCAATTCTCGAAGCACTTTTCATAAGCACTTTTTAGTATAGCCTTCACTTTCTTCAAAGATTCGGTTTTTATCTGCTCAATCGTGGAAAACTTCTACCCTTTGAGGGTGCTTCTAAGTTTTCATAAAAAAAGTCACATGGTGCTAGATCTGGTAAAAATGGAGGCTGAGGCGTGATTGTAGTGTTGTTTTTAGCCAAAAAATTACGAACCAGCAACGATGTGTGAGCAGGGGCTTTATTTTTTTAAATGATGAAAAATTGCTACGCACGTGTAAAGAAAGTTATTCTTTGGTCTGCTGTGAACAACACGAACATGCGAGATGGCTGATATTGTCAACATATGTTCAGGATATCTGTGGCAACACAACAACAAAAGAAAATCGATAATCGAATATACGTTGCCCACGCAATTCAAAAACTCACCTTACTTTTTAAACATACCTCGTATTACTACTATTATCCTACTTATAAATATTGTATTATTACAACATGTAAAAATCGATACGTGTTGATTAAAGTCCATCGGAAATTACTGTTTTGATGTGAAATTTGACAAAAAATTTGGATTATGTAGAACGCGACAGCTCACGTATTGAACATATAGGTATAAATGGCATTAGAAAGGATTAAAAGCAATTAAATCGGTTGATAATCGATTCTAAACCTATAATTCTTGTTCTCAATTTTTACATTTGAAAAAAATAAAAACGCATTATGTATTAAACTCGATTGACTTTGATAAAATATAAATTTCACAAATTATATTAAAAGCGAAAGCTCGCGTATTATACATATACGAAGTGTGTTCAGAAAATAACAGGAATTTTTAAATTTCGCGGGTTTAAAGAGCCCTATGATAAAAATTTTTTTTAAAATGTTGGTACACATACTCCTAAAGTATGATACAATTTTCAGCTGTATTCATTGTTTACTTTGTTAGTGGCAGCCGCTAAGGTTAGACGTTTTTTTATGAGCTCGGCGATTTCCATTTGTTTAAAAAAAATGGATCAAAGAATTTATCTCAAATTTTGCGTAAAAAATGGAATAAAGTGTAACAAAGTGTGTGAAATGTTAACAAAGGCCTATGGTGAGACCGCTATGAGTAAAACAAGGGTTTACGAGTGGTATAAGCGTTTCCAAGATGGCCGTGAAGACGTTGAAAATGACGAACGCTCCGGACGCTCTAGCACATTAACAACCAATGAAAAAGTGGAAAAAGTAAAAGAAATGGTTTTGAACGATCACCGAATCACAATCAGAGAAGTCGCTGATGATGTTGATCGATTTGCTCATGCCATGAATTTTTTTTCATGTTTTGGGGTATGAAACGCATGACAGCAAAATTTGTTCCAAAATTGTTAAATTTTTAACAAAAATAGCGGTGAATGGAAGTTGCTCAGGAATCACTAAATGAAGTCAACAACAATGCAAAATTGCTGAAACGTGTTATAACAGGTGACGAAACAGGTTTACGAATATAACATCGAAACTAAGGCTCAATCGTCCCAGTGGAGGCTCTCTGGATCGCCAAGACCGAAAAAGGCTCGACAAGTGCGATCGAACGTGAAGGTTATGCTCACTGTATTCTTTGATTTTAATGGCATACTGCATCATGAATTCTTGCCACAAATTCAAACGGTCAATAATAAGTACTACCTACAAATTCAACGCCGTTTGCGTGAAGCAATCCGAAAAAAACGCCCGGATTTGTGGCAAAACAATTCTTGACTTTTTCACTACGATAATGCACTTGCTCACACTTCATTGCTTGTTCGTGAATTTTTAGCCACAAACAATACTGTAACCATGCCTCAGCCTCCATATTCTTCAGACATGTCTCCGTGTGACTTTTTTTTATTTCCAAAAGTAAAAAGAACCTCAAAAGGCCGTCCTTTTACAAGCATAGATGATATTTAAAGCGCATCGCTGAAAGAGCTAAAGGCTATCCCAAAGATCGAGTTTCAGAAGTGTTTCGAGGATTGTAAGAAGCGCTGGCACAAGTGCATAATATCTATTTGGGACTACTTTGAAGACAACATTAATGCAGACGAATAAATAAATATTTTTTTTATAAAACGAAAATCCCCGTTACTTTCTGAACACATGTCGTATTTATTTAGTATACATATATATATATATATATATATATATATATATATATATATATGTATGTATGTATGTATGCCTAAACAACATTAAGAAAGATTCAAAGCGATGAAATCGATTACTAATCGATTCTGAGACTAAGTCTTGTTCCCAACTTTTACATTTGGAACGAATAAAAACGCATAATATATTAAACTCGATTAAGTTGGATTAAATATAATATTTACAAATCGTTTTAAAAACGATTGACATACAATTATTATTTATACGATTAAATCGACCATTATCGATTCCATTTAATCGATTTTAATTGAGAAGTCAATTAAATAATGACATTTAATAGTCAAAATGACATACAAGAATTAGACTGAAAATCGATTAAAATTTTTTTAATCAATTTTAATCGACTATTTCCAGCAGGGATAGTGAGATAATAAAAAGGTTTTTATTATGATTGTAATTGACTTTTATAATTGTATATTCTAAAATTAAATTATTTAAAGACGAAGCATAGTGAATTTTTTCCTAACGTATATTGTTTTGTGATAGGTGGCTTATTGAGGTAAGGCCACCTGCCATGTGGTGCGAGGCAGAGTCCGCGGCTTGACTAACCGCAGCGCCATCGATCAAGTAATTGATAGCGCTACGCGGGAAAAAGCGCGAGAATTCGCGGCGTACCGAAACGCGGCGCCATCGATCAAGCAATCGATGGTGCTACGCGCAAAAACCGATAGGCGCGAAAGGGAAAGGAGGAGCCCTCTTCTCGATTTCCTCTTCTCAACCGCTTAGGTTAAAGCACGCCGATGGAGAATATTCACCGCCGCTGCAGCCGAATTCGAGAAAGAATAGTCATAGCATATCCGAGAGGACGCGCCTCCAGCAGAATAGAAAAGTAAGTGGCCTTTGGTAGATGGTAGACTTATAGAATGGCTATTTAGCTATCCGCAATATACGAGGTCTGGCTATTAAATAACGAGACTGGTTAGTCGCACAACCGTAGAGTATTGGTACGAGTGAGAGAAAGCGACTCTCCTCGTACAACCATAGAATACGCGGTCGAGCGAGAGGACCGAGCTCTCTCGCTTAGCCATAAACTGTATAGACGAGTGAGAGCACCGCTCTCGCTTTATCAGCCATAGACCACGCCGGTATAGAGTGAGAACTGCTCTCTCTATATCGGTCGTATATAGACTACACGTGTGTGTGTAGCCGCGCAAATCAAAGAGGTTGCGCATGCGCAATGCGCACCTAGCGAGTTAGTATTCAGTGTTAGGCAATACTAATTGCTCTTTACTCGAACGGCCCTCTTTGCAATACTTATTGTAATTTTGTATTATTTTTATTGTTAAACAACTATTAAATAAGCTATTTACACGCAGTAGGTGCATTCTTTTATTTATCGGCCCCTTACAGCTTCCCTATCCCAAATATCGCCGCCTCCGTGGGTGTGCCAACCGATTGTTAACACACATTCTGAGCAGCCAAGCCCGATGAGAGTAGCACCGGCAGTGAGGCCTTAGGTAAGGCCCCTCACACGTAAGTTAAAGCAGGAGGAAGATCCTGCGTTGTCAACGGACATATCCCCACTAAACCCGTTACAGTTTTTAACAAGTATAGCTGTACCTCCACCTTTTTGGCTATCTTTCCTATCAACTTGAATAAAGTTATTTTTACTCACACGCACGCCTATTCTATGATCGTGCAAGAGAGAGAGAGAGAGAGATCGATCCTCTCACTCGCACTCGCACGGCCTATACGAAATAGGCTTTACGTGGTTTTATATATGCCTGACGCAATCGCACACGCGCCAGGATTACTAATTATAATTAAGGACGATTATTCGCGACCTACTCTACTATGTTAAGTGGCCACTTACTTTTTTCTACAGCTGGACTCATCCTTTCTGTATCTGCGACGAAACTCTCAGCGGAAAAATCACGTACGGCACCAAGAACGGCTCGGACGAAAAGAAGGATTGAGGGGAAGGCTCCTCTTCCCCCTCTCGCCTATCAGTTTTTCCGCGTAGCGCTATCGATTCTTGATCGATAGCGCCGAGTTTCGGCACGCCGCGGATTCTCGTGCTACGAACTCTATCTCGCACTGCATGAGAGGTGGCCTAATCTCTATAAGCCACCTGTCACTATATTTAACATTCATATAGAGATATGATTAATAATTTGTGTACTAAAATTTATACACACACAATAATTCTTGGTATTTTATAGTTTATAAAATAAATTTCGGATTTGAAAAATTATATTTTTATTCTATTTATTGTGTAATATATATATATCAATCTAATATTTATAAATTGACATGCATTTTATGGGTTATAGAAAAATTAAAATTATTATAAATAGGGTTATGATGGAAGTAATTTCACCTGATCAGACAATGACATATCACGATGATTGAGTTAAAAAATATATCTTGTTTGTTATTGATATTGTGACGGGTGGCTTAGAGAGGTTAAGCTACCCGCCAAAGACGAGAGAAATAGAGTTCGCGGCAAAACGATACGTGGCGCCATCGATCAAGCGATCGATGGCTTGACGCGGGAAAAGCCGCGGCGTACCGAAACGCGGCACTATCGATAAAGAATCGATAGCGCTACGCGGGAAAACCGATAGGCGAGAGGGGAAGGAGGAGCCCTCCCCTCAAGCCTTCTTCTCGTCCGAGCAGTGGAAAGAGCTGCACGCGTTTCGAGTGATCGGGAAAGACACAGCGATTTTTGAGAAGATTTTCCGCAGCGTTTACGCAGATCTGAATAGACAATCCCGCGAGGAACTATTCGTAAAAGTAAGTGGCCACTTATCATATTATCGAGTCCGCGATTAACTTATATTTAGTTATCCTGACGCGTGTGCGATCGCGTCAGGCAGATATAGATATAGTAGAGTTACGCGCGAGCCCGCGTAACTCAAACTCGATTAGGCCGCGCGAGTGCGAGTGAGAGGATCGATCTCTCTCTCGCACTATCATAGAATAGGCGTACGAGTAAGAGAAAGCCACTCTTACTCGTACAACCTGCGAGCACGCAGTTGAGCGAGAGGAACGAGCTCTCTCGCTCAACCATAGACTACAGCATCGAGTGAGAGGTAGAGCCGCTCTCACTCGAGCAACCACGAACTGCGGCAGTATAGAGGGGGAACTGCTCTCTCTAGATCTGCCGTCCATAAACTACACGTGTGTGTAGCTGCGCGAAGCGAAGAGAGTGCGCATGCGCAGTGCGCACCTTGAGAATTAGTATTGCGCGTAAGGCAATACTAATTGCTCTTCGCAGTAATCAACCTCTTGGTGATAATTCGTACCGTTGGCTTTGTAATTGTTATTTTTATTTTTATTAAATTAACTATTTGGCACAAAGCTGGTGCGTTTCTTTATTCATCTTCCCTCTAGCGTCCCTATCCCGAATACCGCCGCCTCCGCGGGTGTGCCAACCGATCGTTGGCACACACACTGAGCAGCCGAGCCCAGTGGCAGCTGCATCGGCCGCGGGGCCTGAGGCAAGGCCCCTCACACACGAGAATAAAGCAGGACCAGAAGAAGGTCCTGCGTTGCTAACGGGCGTAAGGAAATTTGCCCCGTTACAATATTAAGAAAAAAGAATATAAATTATCTATTACTAAATTC
Source organism: Chalcis sispes (assembly GCA_949987625.1). Taxonomy (NCBI): domain Eukaryota; kingdom Metazoa; phylum Arthropoda; class Insecta; order Hymenoptera; family Chalcididae; genus Chalcis; species Chalcis sispes. Next base: position 42,734,915 of record OX465097.1, on the reverse strand, counting down.
ATCATTCGTAATTATATGTATATTAATTTTCTAATAAATTATTATAAAAAGAATTACATTGCAAATCACATCAACAAATGTTAATTTGTTTTTTTTTACGTTTTTGACATATGATTCAATATTTTTCAAGCACTTCATTTTTCAACGATTATATATTTTGCATGAAAATATTTCATATAAGTAGTATTATTTTAAATAAAGAAATTTGATAATTAACATACGCAAATGAGATATACACTTTACAAGGTCTCTTGTTCGGTTTAAAAATAATCATAATTATGATATGAAATACTACTGTGATCAAAAAGTAAGGTTAATTTGTTTATAAAATGTAAATTCTTTATTTATTCTTCTAAATTAATTTCATCCCCTTCAAAGTAATCCCCGCCCGATAAAACGCACTTTTGCCAACGCTTTTTCCAGTCCTCGAAACAGTCGGAATAGTCTTTTTCCGGTATAGCCTTCAAGACCTTCTTCGATTCGGTTTTTATCTCCTCAATCGTGTCAAAACGGCATCGCCGCATTGGCCTTTTGAGTTTGCTGAATAGCCAAAAGTCGCACGAAGCCAAATTAGGCGAATACGGTGGTTGTGGAACGATATGAGTCGAGTTTTTGGCAAAAATGTTGCGAAGAAACAATGCAGTATGACATTGTGCATTACCGTGATGAAGGAACCAAGAGTTGTTCGCCCATAATTCTGGCCGTTTCAGACGAATAGCTTTACGCAAACGACGCATAACGCTTAAATAATATTTTTTGTTGACAGTTTGGCCCGGCGGAAGGAATTCATAGTGCACGACACCACGATAATCAAAGAAAACGGTCAACATGACCTTGATTTTCGATCGACTTTGCCGTGGTCTTTTCGGCCTTGCTTCACCTTTTGCGCGATAATCGCTGGATTAATCGGTGGTTTCAGGGTCGTATGCGTCAATCCAAGTCTCGTCTCCAGTAATGATGCATTTCAAGTGGTCCTCATAGTCAGACAGCGAAGTTTCATACACATCAACGCGACGCTTTTTTTCCAAAAAATTGAGCGATTTTGGCACCAATCGAGACTTGATGCGTTTGGGACACAACACATCCTTCAAAATGGTTTGGGCTAAGCCAAATGATATTCCAACACTATCAGCGAGGTCTCTAATTGTCAATCGACGATTTACAAGCACCAAATCTTTGATTTTTTGGACGTGGCCCTCGTCGGTAGACGTTGATGGTCGTCCAGAACGGGGTTCGTCTTTAACGCGTTCTCGGCCCGTTTTGAACTCGTTGTACCACTTATTAACGTTTTCTTGTGCCATAGTCTGATCACCAAAGGCCTTCCGCAACATTTTCAACGTGTCGGCACAAGAATGTTCGTTCCTCAAACAAAATTTGATGCGAGTTCTTTGCTCAACAAAATCACTCATTGTAAAAATCGAAAAATTCACTTTTGGTTGTTTACAAAAACACGTGTAACTCGGGGATAATTAAACCTTTTGACAAACAGACGCTTGGCAAATGTTATAGAGAGTCCTACTAACCTAGGTAAAAAAATTTACTCGCCTTCCTAATGCCCGGGAGTTTCAAACGACAATTTTACCTTACTTTTTTATCACAGTAGTAAACTTTAAAGAAATTGCAAAACATCCAAACATTTTCTTCTTATTGTTGGTGTTACGGCAAACGTCGCCGTAAGTTCTTGTCTTCCAAAATGCGAGCCATACGCCTGCTAATTAGTTTTCAAAACCGGCAACCCGGCAAATAGTGAAAGAGCGTAATACTTACGCTTCTCGTCGACGGCTTTTGACGATTATTTCGTCACAAATCCCCTCCCCCTAGACTCTACCTATTTTTAGGAAGAAAATTTCAGCAATTATCGTTGTCGATAAACATCTACGTCAAGAGACCGCGAAGGAACTTTCCCCTAGGCTAAAAAGCAAATTTACCCTATTTTTACCCGATTGAATTTAAGACTAACGTCTTCACCACTAAGTTTTTGACCTTTGGAGTAACCTTTAGCAAGCGGCACAGCAGACGGTACTAATCTCTTCCCGATTTCATCGTCTCGGACGGCACCGAGGTCGACGAACCTGCTACTATTGGAGACGCAAGCGACACTGAAACATGACGGGTTGTCGCGGTAACATTGTCTGCGCCGTAACATTTGCGCAGGAGAAGGTTATAAATAACAGTGGCAGCAGCTGCGCTCTTTCGCTAGCAAGAGCTCTCTTCTTCCTAATTAGCTGTATGCGCCACCCTGCGGCTGATGTATTCTGCCGCACCTATGGATGTTGTAGCAGGAGTTGGCGGCGCAGGCTGCAACACTGGGCTGCACTTCTTGCCGCAGTTCCTGCGGCGTTGCGTAGACGTACGCCGGAAAGTATTCTCTTTGCCCCTGACGATGGACGCTTCCTCTTCCCACTCGCCCTAACCCCTGACCGCCCTAGGCAACCGTGGTCAAGCTGGAGCTGCTGTCGAAGGCTAGTGATTAGGCCAGCGACCCTTAAATTCTCTGTCCTCCTTTACACCTGATAGGATTTGTAGCAGCGAGGACAAGACACCACCGTCACACCGCGTCGATTACAGTTACCACAATACTGGGCTATTACGGGGCTCAAGAAAACACGGCATGCGTGTTCCTACTGCTAGCAATTGAAGTAGGCTCGCGGAGGAGAGTCGATGAACCAACAGCGAGGGATACTTCCTTAGAAGTAAAGAAAATCCGGCCGCGCAGGGCTGCTCCCTTTCCGCTCATCTCCACCGCTCTCCTCCTATATTTCATTTGACTTTTTTTTAATCCATTTAGTCTATTCAAATCTAGCACGCGTTTTACTGCAAGTAAAAAACATGACATAATTATTTATCTTCTTTTTACTATAAAAACATAATTTTTAATAATTTTTCGAAAAACTGGCAGGTTTTAAAAGAAATTGATCTGCCCTTTAAAATAGCGTTAAATACTTTTTAGACTCATGCGTTTTTGATGGAGATATACAATTCCGGACATTGACTAATTTTGGGTTTAGGAGGTCAAAATTTGGTGATAGGTAGTGTATATACCGTACCGCTAAATGAGAGTTACCCAACTAAATAAAAAAATTTTGTAAGTTAAAAGTCTAATATTTTAGAGAGAAATCAACATAATGAAATAAATTTTTTTAATCATTTTGAAGTTTAAAGCAATATCTTTTAAATCTTTTTTTTGTTGAAAAAGTTTTAAATTCAGTTTTTTACAGCTATTTTTTATCAGATTTCGAAAATAATAATGAAAACAATTATTTGTCTTTTATTAAGGGGTTACATGGGTTTAAAATAATAAGGAAACGACTTTTTAAACTATTTTTTTTAATGGTAAATAATGTATTAAACTATTATATCTTATTACTATCAAATAAAGTAACTTTTGAACTGTATGTAAAAAAATTTTTATCAAAAAATGAATGAATCCAATGAACGAAAAAGAAAATCCTTCGCTCAAGTACAAGCCAACACTATTTAAAAGATGTGTGCAAAATTCGGATAAGATTGATGCATTAGTTTTTGAGTTATCGTGTCCACCGACTTCAAAAATACCGTTTTGAGAAAAACCAGTTTAAAGTTTAAAGTAAGAATAAAACGATTTTTTTTTGAACTCATATAGAATCATCGATACCAGGCCCATAAAGCAATTGTCCTTCTGCAGCAGCTATGTCTAAAGCCTCTTTTTGCTTACGCCTAAGTTGAATTCTGGCCTCTCGAGTTGTAGCTTCCGCTCTTTTATTTGCGATGGTTATTCTTTGTTTATCCTCCGTTTGCGCATAATTGTGACTATTTGGCCCAGGTTAGATATCCATACCATGCATAAACGTTAGCAGTGCAGAGATGCCCTCGTTGAATATGCAGGCAGCAGCTAAAGCAGCTTATTCAACTATTTTAGAACCAGCAGGTTATATTTTTGGCGTAATTTTCCAAATTATTTGATTTAAACTCTCGTGAGTGTTTTGAGTAAAACCACCAACACAACGTTCTAAAAGCGCATCTTTACTAAGGTCTTCGTAAATTGGCTTTATTGCTAACAAAACATCATTGGGCAATGGTTTATAATCATGTTTAAATGATGATAAAGAATTCGTAGCTAAAGCTCGTTGCTAAGCACACCATGATTCTTTACCACTTGGACATTTTTCGTATTGAGGGTTTTGGTCCGTTGAGCTATAATGTAAGTATGTTGCCCAAATAGCATTCTTCATTTTCTCAGCAGAATTAGTATTTGTCCTAATAGCTAGATCATAATATACCCTCAATTTATTAATCATTTTGCCAGTAAGCTTGCCCTTTCCAGACAAAATTTTCTTTCTAATAATTTTACTATTTTTATCTTTTATTTCTTTAATCGTTTTTTTCACTAAATCACGAGGTCTTGAACCCATTATTTTTTGCACGTGTCCTGCGCATTCTTTTTTATTTATTAGGAGGGAAGCAAATACACATAAGCACCGCATCTACGTTCAAGTAATTACGTACCTGGAATTGTCTAAAAGCGTTGCCTTGCTGCCGCTGCTAGCAGGCTATCGCTGTCCCCGACACCGCCGCTTCGCTTTCTCCACCGCTCATCGTTCGATTCGCCAGCTATTGATCCGCCGCACTGCCGCATCTGAAGAAGAAAGAGAAGTGACAAATGAGTCAATGCCTTCCAGCCATGGAACGTGTCGACTTACCTGGACTCTCTGGACATCGGAGGTAAATAGATTCTCGCCACTCCAAAGAAAATATAACAACACTGGCACTCGCGAGCGGATAACCTAAACGCGCGCTGCTGGCGCGCGGTAATGGTAACTGCCGATAGCGCTGAACGCGCGTGGCGGCTGCGTCGCGTAACGTATTTTACACGTAAGTACGTTGCGCCGGCGCAGAACGATTATATAAAATCCGCGCTTGCGAAGGTGCCACGCAGAGCTTCTCGTTCACTCCATTCGGGTCGGTTTGAGCAAAGAGTCACGATATTAGCGAGCAGTAGACACTTCGTGCGGTACCATAGTCACGATCATTAGCCTTCGTCGTTCGACTCCGCATACGCGTTTGATAGAATAAAGACGAGCGTGTACGAGCGGGCTGATCGTTCTTTTGTAGTCAAGAGTGTTGTAGAATATCTAATAAGTGCACCCAGGTGCAGTGGCAATTACCAGGAGGCATCCCGTCCCCGAATCGTCTCCGTTTCCAACCCGGCTGTGTGTGTGCGACCGCGACGCGTGCTACGCGCCATTTTGGGAAAGTTTAGCTGTTGTATACCCGCGACCGCTCTATCCGTGAGCTAGCCGTGCGGACGTAATTGCCGCGTACGAAACCGTGCTACACAAATGTAGCTGGCGCCCTGGGCTCGTGTAAAGACGCGATCGTTGTTGTATTTAGTTAATTTTTAGTTCAAATACACTCTGACAAAAAAGTATCCAGAAATTTGAAATAAAACGCAAAAATATTAAACTTCTTTAATATTTATTGAATCTCCTTCAAAATATGCTCCATTTGAAGCGATACACATGTGCTAACGTTTTTTCCAATCATGGAAACATTTTTTATAGGCGCTTTCAGGGATGGCCTTCAGCTCCTTCTGCGAATTTTCTTTTATGACATCTATGGAGTCAAATCTGGTTCCCTGGAGCGGTGATTTCAGTCTGGAGAAAAGAAAAAAGTCACACGGAGCTAGATCAGGCGAATAAGGTAGCTGGTCGATGGTATTTATCGAGTGTTTGGTCTTAAAATCGTTAATAATCGTGGCTCGATGAGATGGTGCGTTATCGTCATGCAAAATCCACGAATTGTTTTGCCACAAATCTGGCCGTTTACGGCGAATATTTTCACGCAAACGTCTCAAAACAGTTAAATAGAAGTCCTTATTGACCGTTTGACCTTGCGGAACAAATTCATGATGAACCACACCACGAATATCGAAGAAAACAATAAGCATCGTCTTGATTTTCGAACGACTTTTGCGAGGTTTTTTCGGTTTCGGCTCATTTTTTCCCACCCATTCCGATGATTGTTGGCTCGTTTGTGTGTCGTATTTATAGACCCATGTCTCGTCACCAGTTATGATCCGTCCCATGAACGTGAGATCAGAATTCGCACGATCCAGCATGTCTGCAGCTACCTGCATCCGGTACTGTTTTTCAAGAAAATTCAGCTCTAACGGAACGAGCCGAGCGGCGACGCGCTGCATGCCCAATTGGTTCACCAAAATCAAACGAGCGGTTTCACGAGAGATGTTGAGATCACGAGCTATCTCTCTAATACTGGCATGACGATTTTCGAGCACAATTTCCTTGATTTTTTCGACGTTATCGTTGGTTGAAGAGGTCGACGGTCGTCCTGAACGAGGCAAATCTTCGACGATCTCCCGACCGTTTTTAAAGGCTTTGTACCATTCGTACACTTGGGTTTTCGATAAAACAGAGTCTCCATAAGCCTTTTCCAGCATTCGCAACGAGTCAGCACACGAAATTTCGTTCAAAACACAAAATTTGAGACAAATTCTTTGTTCAATATTTTTTTCCATTGTAACATTCGCAGACTACCACTAAGGTCGACTGGTTTTAACAGCTGTCGTAAACAAACTAGTTGACAGGCCGCACTCATGTTTGGCATAGTAATTACGGACAGTCCTACTAACATACAGAAACTTCAAATACTTAAAAATACTCAACGCGGGCAATTTGAATGAGAATTTTCGGATACTTTTTTGTCAGAGTGTAAATGTATTTGTTCGTGTCCATTTTTAATCGGTTGTTTTATGTTCCTCTAGCAAGCAACCCGCCCGCTTCTCCCTTACATTTGTACGCCACCCTGATCCCCAGTGGCATTACAATATATATGCATATTCACACGTTCTATATTCATAGAATGCTACATCTACAGTCACTGGTTCATTCCCCTTCCATTACTCACTTATCCTACTCGATAGAAATGTAAGTGGAAGAATTTGCGTGAAACGAAAAATATGATTCACACAGGTGGGGCAGATCAAAGTGGAAAAATCGCTCTCCCTTCTAATATATGACTCGGATCGACTTCAAACTTTGAGAGAGTACTTTCGTTGAGTTGTACTTTAAGATAAAACAAAAAAGAAATCGATTTTTTCATTATATTAAACCCATGTAACCCCTTAAAATGAATGCAAAATAAATTTTGTTATCAAGCCGTTTTGAAATTATAGAAATTTATATAAAAGAAGTTACTTGTTTTCGTCGATAAACATCTTAAAATCTATGTATTGTAGAGAAAAATAAAGTGAAAAATGTTTAATTTTTCACATAGAATAAATATCTATAATAAAAAATTGTTTTAGGAAAAAAAAATTGTTTTTATTTTTTATTGATCAACTTTATTTCAATTGAACATTTTGCAACGTCAGTGGGTACGAAATGCGTAAAAAATAACGCCGACTTCTGGTTTCGTCCTTTCACACCTAAGCACTAAAGCTTATTGACGCAGGTCGGTTGAGGTTAGGTTTACGAGATCATTTTTTTTTTAAATGTGGGTGTTCCGGAATTGAATGAGTGTTAGAGACTTGATTTTAAAAAAAAATTTAGTCTCTAGCATCACTTTGGAAGTGAACCTAATATATGTTGAAAGTTGAATGGATAATCGAATGCGTGTCGTCCAAATATCCTTCCGGAGAAGTAAAATACAAAATAAGAAAGAATGACTAGGCTATTAATACAATATTTTAAAATAGTTAACTCACTTCTATTTTTTTTTTGTGTACTTGATGTTGACGATCCTCCTCTCTCACATTCTCACTGTCCTCTGCTGGCTAATATTTCCTAAGTCGTCTTCTTCCTACTCGAACAATGGAATCAAATTTTATTCTTGAAAGAACGGCTTCGAAATAATAAATGTGTCACAACACGAGGATCATTTTCGTTGTACTCGTGGCGTCTGCGTTGACGATTAAGGTATTCACGGCGAGCTCTTTCAGTTAATGTCCGTATTGTTATGTGATTAAGACTTCTTGGGAAAACGTTCAGCGTACAGTCGTGCTACCGCACGATGATTTTTATGACACTCTCCTAAAACCATTATCATAACGACGATATGATTAGAAGGATAATCAGCCATGATAAAATTGTTGGTTCAAAATAATTATTTTCCTAAATATTAATCAGTGATGTAAATAAAATAAAAATATCTTAATTTTTAAAAAAACTGAAATTACTCAAACAATGACTAAGTAGTAACTTTAACGCAAATATTTTATTTATCAATACATTAGTAACAGAAATTAATAACCTGATAAAATAACATGGAAAATAGAACTCAATATTTAATTAATTAATTTTCAGTTTAAAATATTTGCCCTTCCAAAAGTGATGTTAAAGTACTGAAAATGTAAAATTAATTCATGTTCATTCCACGTTTGTGACTAAAATATTTTTATGCTAATCTACCACAATTTTGAATAATTTTCCTATTGATATTATTTAAGTATTTAATTATTATTATTATTGATAAGGCCGACAACCTATTTCAGGTTTATTTGAGGGATTCCTTGAAAAATACCAGTTTTGTGCAACGGCAAACAAGCAGAAGTATGTCTTTATTTCTGAGTAATACTAAAGCTAAGATTAGTAATAAATTGATGGCTATTTTAAAAAATCAATTCGAATATTAACCCTTCAAGGGCTCGCTTTTAAGTAGCGAGTAATTCATCGTGAATAGAGGTTTCATGGTACAAATATGCACTTGGTACAAAAATAAGAGTATTCCGTATTAGTTAGATTTTTCGTTTGTGGGTTAGGGGTTTGTGGATTTTACGTTTGTGGGTTTGATGTTAGCAGATTGTTGAAAGTTTTAAGATTTCGAGGAGGAAATAAAATAACGTATCTTCTAACTTCTGGTTTTAACTAAAAGTGGGTTACTTTAACCGGAAGTGTGTTTTCTTGAAAAAACCCCTTTTTGACACCGGAAAATGAAAGAGCGGCAAATTTTACGTTTAGATAACACATCGTTCAATAAGTCCCGAGACTAACAACGAAAACAACATTTTTTTTCAAAAATCATTTTTATTCATCAATATAATCTCCGCTTAGAGTGATACAATCTTTCCAACGCCTTTCCAACATTTCTACACCATGTTTATAGAAGGATTTATCCTTTGCTTCAAAATAGGCTTCAGTTCTGGCAATGACCTCCTCATTCGAGCCAAATTTTTTTCCCTAGAGCATTCTTTTGAGATCAGCAAAGAGCCAGTAGTCGCTAGGGGATAAATCTGGCGATTACGGGGGGTAGGAAAGCAAATCCAAGCCCAATTCGTTCAATTTTGCCATTGTTTTCATGGACTTGTAGCATGGTGCATTGTCTTGGTGAAAAAGGATTTTTTTCTTCTTCATGTGCGGTCGTTTTGCTGCGATCTCCTCCTTCAAACGTACCAACAAGTCAATTTAATAATCACTGTTGATCAATTTACCTTTTTTCAGGTAGTCAATAAAAATCACGCTATGTGTATCCCAAAAAACAGACGCCATAACTTTGCCAGCAGACTGCTGCGTTTTTGGACGCTTTAAGCGGCTTTCACCAGCCAGGCGCCACTCAGATGATTGCCGATTCGACTCCGGAGTGAAATGATGTATCCATGTTTTATCTATGGTCACGCATCGACGCAGGAAATCCTTTTTATTGCGAGTAAATAGCGATAAACAGCTCTCTAAATCGTAGACTCGTTGCTGTTTTTGTTCCACTGAAAGCAATCGCGGCACCCACTTGGAAAAAATCTTTTTCATGCTCAATTTTTCATGAAGGATTGTAAATACGCTTCCAGATGATATCTGTGTCATTTCTGCAATCTCACGGACCTTCGCTTTGTGATTTTTCATTACAATTTTTAACACTTCACTTACATTTTCCTATGTTACAGCTTCCAATGGCTTACCCGAACGTTCCGCATCGTTTGTGTCCGTACGACTACGTTTAAACTCAGCATACCAACGACAAATCGTTGGTTTGGATGGAGAGGAGTCTAGGTAATGTTTTTTAAGCCATTGCTGGGCTTCTACGGTGTTTTTACCCATTAAAAAACAATGTTTTATCAACACGCGAAACTCGCTTTTTTTCATTTTTCAAACAAATTACAAAGTAACTTTACTCTAACCTCGATAACTCTGCTGTCTGTAATCCGATCGACGTGAAATTTTTACACGTTTCATGTAAAGGTTCGCACTCTATCAAAACGTGGCCAGTTAGGTACTACTAGCACCATCTCTGGGTTAGTCTCGGGACTTATTGAACGATGTGTTATTACCTTGGCTACTTTAAAAATCTCAAGATGGCGTACCAAAATGGCAGAAAAAAGTCTTAGTCAACCGATTTTCAAAAAATTAAGGTTACGGGGGTTTTGGGGTCGCTGATCACGAATCTGATGTCGAATTTGATAAATTCAAGATAGCGGATCCAAGATGGTTGACGAAGATAATTTTACTTTAATAATCTAGTAAATTTAACAACAGATTCAAAATCAGCCATTTCAAAAATCCCTATCTACTAAGTTTGGTATGAGATCTGTCCAAAAAGTATCCGACCTATTAGGTTGCTACAGATGAAATGGCCGATTTAGCAACGGCATAAAGTTGGCTGCAATTTTAGTGTATTATGTTAGCACAAGGCGGCGCAAATAATATGACATATTGAAGTATAAATACTGCTACCTTGGTTTATGGAGTCATTTCTGTTTTGCACACTTCATAGTGATCATAAAAACAAAAAGAGAAAGTGAACATGGAAGTGAATCAAAAACGGCTACTTATACTATACGAATTTAAATTAGAGCACAACACAACGGAAGCAACGAGGAATATCAACAGCGCGTTTGGGCCTGATACAGTTAGCGAACAAACCACTCGGCGGTGGTTCAAAAAATTTCGATCTGGAGATATGGACCTTGGAAATGAGCCACGTGGACACCCAGGACCATCGATCGATAACGACGAGCTGCGTGCATTAGTGGAGTCTGACCCCCGCCAAACCATGAGGGATCTTGCCGAGAAATTAGGCGTTCACAATTTGACAGTTTGCCGCCACTTGCAACAACTTGGAAAAGTGAAAGAGCTTGACAAATGGGTTCCGCATGATCTTACCGAGCAAAACATGGCGTGTCGAATGGAGATTTCAAGTTCTCTTCTCTCCCGCAACAAAAAGGAACCGTTTTTGCACCGAATTGTGACCTGCGATGAAAAGTGGATTTTATACAATAATCGTCGCCGATCGGCCCAATAGCTAGATGCCGATGAAGCGCCAAGACACATGCCGAAACCAAGACTTCATCCAAAGAAAATAATGGTTACTGCTTGGTGGTCTGTAGCTGGAGTTATCCACTATTCGTTTCTGCAACCTGGCGAAACCATCAATGCTGAGAAATACTGTGCTCAACTGGATGAAATGCATCAGAAATTGATAGTCCAACGACCTAGGCTTGTCAACAGGGATGAAGTGATACTGCTTCATGATAACGCACGACTTCATGTATTGAGAACAACGGTCCAAAAATTAAACAAGTTGTGCAATGAGACTCTTTCTCACCCTCCATATTCACCAGATCACTCACCAACAGATTACCATTTCTTTAAACATTTGGATCACTTTTTGACAGGAAAAAGATTGAATAATGAAGCTGCTGTCAAAAATGCTTTCGAGGAGTTTCTTCGAACCAGAAACTCGGACTTCGACAAAACTGAAATAAATGTACTTGTATCTCGTTGGGAAAAGTGTGTTGCATTTATTGGTACCTATTTTGATTAAATAAATTGTCTTCATAAAAAGTCACAGCTGTTTAAAAATTTATTATTAAATCGGCCATTTCATCTGCAGCAACCTAATACATTCGTATCTCCGCGCTGGCGTTATTTATCATCAGGCAAATGGCATCCTTTAAAGTAGTGCCTATTTAGTCGAATAATGTGCTCCCAGCAGTGTTCTCACTTTTTGAATCAGTCCTGGAAGAAGAAGGGGGCTATGTCGGGACTGTACAGAGGTTGGCGAAGCAGTGCGATATTGTGTTTCATTTAAAACTACTGCATAAGATTCGATGAGTGCGCTGGCGCATTATCGCGATGAAGAAGTAAAGTGTGTGAACTAGTCACTACTTGACCATAAATGCGGTTTTCTTCTTACCGTATCATGCAATCGTTTTAGAATTTCAACCTAATATTCCTTATTAATCGTTTAACCTGTCGGTGCATATTTGTGATGTACAACACCTTCATTATAAAAAAAAAACAACCAGTATTTACTTGATATTGCTCCGACTTGGCTTTTTTCAGCCGCAATTCGGACGAAAGCTTCGATTGTGAATTTGGGTTTTACCCATACACTCATCCCCAAAGATCTTCTGCATTATTTGAATAGTGTCTGAACAAGTTTTCTCGAGTGTGATAGAAATTAATTGATCTGATCTTCCAGTCATTTTTAACAATAGCAAAATCCGACAAACGCATAAAAGGCTTTGCAAACAAAAACATGCTGTGCATAAACTAAACGTCGTGTAGATATTGGCAAGCAGCCAATAAGTTTGTGAGACTTTACTGTTGACGTTCGTGCCTTGCAGAGGTCGCTTGAACACTCTAGCGCAAGATATTTTTAAATATTTTAATAATTTATCGAAGAATCAATACTTTAACTAATGTATGTTTTTTAGATGTAAGTATCTGATTAATTATAAATAGTTGTTTTGATATAACTTTTATCAAATATAATGTTAATGTAAACGACTTCTTAATGTTTCGATTACATTACTGTTACCTATAAATAAATATTTTTACTCAATATTATTATGATACAATAATATTAAATTTAAAGAAAAATCAAATTAAAATGTATGCATTATTCAAAAATGACTAGCCTTCTTAACCCATGTGAGACAAAAAAATATTTTAAATACGAATATACGAAGCTATATCTTTTATTTGATCTTATTACACGTTTGAAACCCATGATTAGCTTTTTTAGCTAAAAAGGAGATAATTAATAAATAATCTTAAATGGGTCAAATGTATTATTTTCTAGTATTTCAATAATTTAAATTTGTTAATACATAATTTTTGTTTTAATAGGATGAATTTATCAAAAAGTGCTTCAAAATTACCTCAATCTGCCAAATTTGGAAATTTAAATAAAAAAAGTACAGATTCAGAACGAGATTCAGAATGGAACCGTAGTGTATCAATGATTGTTTGTCATGATTGTCGTATGATGGTTGTTCAAATAATTAAAAGTTCACGTATAACACGAGCAAATTTGCGAAATAATGTTATATCTCGATTAACACTTAATCTTTCTCCTGCTTATGTTTAAATTATACAGAATATTAAATAATATAAGAGTTAATAAAAATATTTAATATATAAATGCTTGTTATTGCTTAAAAATTTTTATATAAATATAATTATAAAAATAAGAAAAATGAGCGTTATTAATATATTTTTATAACAATGTGAACTGAAAATTTTGTAATTATGTATGTAATTGAGAACAAAAAATTATGTTTTGTTATTTAATATTTTATGTAACATTAAAGTCTACAGTAAGTAAATGCAATATAGCTATTTTTTCAAATAAAAAATAACATATTTTATAAAAATATACTTTAATAGATTATTTTTACGCTTTACGTAAGTATATTGAGGTTTTCTAGAAAATGTTGTAATATTTGTAAATTTTTGATTTTTAATCATATTCTATTGAATAGGCAAATGGCTATAAATAGGTGATAGTTACATATTGATAATTTAAATTTTCAAACAAGACTGGAATAAAAAAAAAATCAAAAAATATTTAAAAACTTATATAGGTTTTAACAACATTTGTGCGAAACACATGATAGTCTAATGGTGCTAAGTCAGGGCTATAGAGTGGATGTGGCATCAATTTCCAATTGAGCTCCATTAATTTCTGACGGATTATCAAAGAGGTGTGAAGTCTGGCGTTATCATGATGGAACATTACATCTTTGTGATTGGCCACTTCAGGGCGTTTTTTCTTGATTGCTTCGTTCAATTTCGATAGTTGATGACAGTAGACATTCGAATCAATAGTTTGGTCTCCTGGAAGCAGCTAAAAGTAGACTATACCCTTGTAATCCCACCACACGGAAAGCATAATCTTCTTTTGATGAATATTGGCTTTAGATGTCGATCGTGGGGGCTTATCTTGCTTGATCCATGATCGTTTTCGAACTACATTATCGTACACAATCCATGTTTCATTATCCGTTATGATTTTTTTTAGAAATGGGTCGTTTTCGTTACGATTCAGCTAAGAGTCGCATATGTTAATGCGTTTGGTGAGGTGGACTTCCTTTAATTCGTGAGGAACCCAAACATCCAGTTTGTTTACGTAACCAAGCGGTTGTAAGTGCAAGTAAACGGTTAAATTCGATATGCTGAGCTTCTCTGTTATCTCTCGAGTTGTCATATGCCAGTTATTTTCGATTAACGCCTTTATTTTTTCGTCATCAGTAGTGGTTGGACGACCAGTATGTGGTGCATCTTGCACATTAAAATTTCCAGCATGAAAGCGAGCAAACCAACACTGACACTGGCGTTCAGTAAGGCAGTCCTCACCATAAATTTCACACAATTTCTTCGGAGCTTGCACCGCATTTTTGCCCTTTCGGAAGTTGTGACGTAGTCACCACGTCGTAGCCGATTTAGCTACGTGCGCCCTGAGTGCCTTGCACAAAAAAAAATAGTATTCTAATAAAATAATGTTTCAATCTCGCTCACTCTCTCTCACTCTCTCCCGCTGTTTATGTCGCGAAGATGCAGGCCGGCCGCCTGCGACTGTCTCCCAGCCGACGGAGGCCTATCGCTTCCCACAGGGCAGGGAAGTGGCAATCCCTCGCCACCCTTACCGCAAACCCGCTAATACACACTCTCGCTCTCTCTCTCTCTTTCTCTCTCTCTCTCTCTCTCTCTCTCTCTTCTCTCTCTCTCTCTCTCTAATGATTTCACGCGGATAAGTGAGAACACTCACCGTTGTTGCTCACGAAGCTCGTCCGCTCGCCGTTGAGCTCCCGGCAGCTTCCTTTGGCACCGCTGCACCTCGCTTCTGCGGCTCTCCCACCGGAGAAGGGCTGCCAGACCTCGCTGAAATCTCGCCTCGATGCTCCTTGTCTCCGCCTCACCCTCGGCTTCTGAGATCGCGGTGGCAACCACCGGTCGCCTCCCACCGACTCTCGACTCCTCGTCCCACAGCTTACTTCCTCGCTGCTCTTCCTCGTCTTCGCTCTCCTTCTTCACACTGCTCTCTCAACTTCTTCCTCACTCTCTCTCGCACACCTACACCCCTGGCTTCACCCGTGACGCTAACTCTATTCAAAGAGGAACCAAACTATATTGACCGCGGGGCTTATCTCTCTGTCCTCGCAGGAACGTGCAGCGAAACTCACTCGCAGGAGAGTACAGCGTAACTGCCGTTACGCTCGCTCTTCTTTTCCCTTCCCTCGAGGCTCCCAAAATTCCTCGCCGATCGTCACCGCAAGTTCGAAAATCGCATGATATTCGAACGTTGCCGGCTTTTGGAAAAATCCGCATTTTCGCAGCTAAACAGGCTTACACAAGCTGGCAACCTGGAGACGGTCGCGCAAGAATGTAAACACTTACATTCTTCGTCGACGACCTATGACGGATTCTCCGTCACAAAGTAAAACAATAAAATATGCCGATAATGGTCACTTTGATTGTCCATTTTCAACTTAATTTTTAACCAACTTGTTATTTACTGATGATGCTCAGTTTTTGACAGAAGATAGTGTACAGTCTAACCTTTATAATAGTATATGTATAATAATATACGCCACGCAACCGCTACTATATGAAATATGCAGTTCACGCTATCTATGAGAAAAAAGCGACATTAATTATCGAACAATCCAATAATATAGGACTGAACTACTGAACTCGAACTGAACTCGAACTGATTTCCGTCTTTTTGTCGCCCTTTTTATACCAATTTTGAGCCCGAGAATATGAATTCCTTCTTTTTGGATGCACGTGCCTATACGCTCTTCCGCTACTATTGTTTTTCTTGGTAAATCTTATGGGTTATATTAGTCACCAAATTAATAGCAGAATGTGTATGCCTCTTTGTTGTACTTATACCCTATGTGTCAGTTAAGGCAGAGCAGATGTTTGAATATGTGCGTGTCTATTCAGGCTTTGCTTTTACTTCCCTTTCTATTTTTGTTACTCCTTTCTCCTGTAAAAGAATGCGAAAATTTGATTTTGTTGTTGATGCTCATGCATGACTTTTTACACTTAGGATTATCTTAGTATGACTATTTGCTTAGAAATAAAAAATCGCGTTTCGATATCTCTTGGTTACAGTTTATACGACGCCCAATGTCTTTACTCTTAAATTAATTTTAACCCTTTGCGGCATACATTTTTCGGACTAACAGTTTTTCATAAAAATTAGTATATAGGCACTTCTTAAGACGCTAATTACGAAATAAAATATTCAATATTCAAAATGGCGTATTAAAAATGACAACAACAAATTCGAAAAATTCGATAGATTTTACAAAAAATGTTTAAGTATTTTTGGGATAGTTAATAACAAATCTGACCTCAAATTTTGAAAATTTAAAACTGCAAATTTAAAATAGAGGTGAAAAATACAGAAAATTATGGGGTACTGTTTAAGTTTTGTTTTTATTGGATCAATGAATATAAGACAACCTCTAATTTACGAGATCTCCAAATTACGAGAATTTATTTTTTACTTTTTAGGTCTAACACCAGATTCGATACCAGCAGCCTCAAAAATCAATTTATTTATAATTTTTGCAAAATTTTATAAATTTTCGAAAATCCACCATTTTGAATTTTAAAAATTTTTACTTTGCATTTTGCAAAGTTAAGAACAAATTCGTAATCAGCGGCCTCAAAAACTCATGTATACATAATTTTTGGAATATTTAGTAAATTTTTGAATTTTTAGCCGCCATTTAAAATCCATCATTTTGAATTGTCAAAAGCTAAGTCAAAATTTGTAACTGCCGATCATTGAAAACTGCATATGCATAATTTTAGGTAAATTAAAGTAGTCAATCTTTTTTATATACATTATTTCAATGAAAACAGCCTTTTTTATTGTTCATTTAATTATATAAGAAATTATAAAGTAATTGCCCATGCATATGTTATGTTGAATACTTAAGCACATACTCAAATTAAATTAAAAAAAAACGGGCAAAAAAACGTAACATTGTCCCTGATAAACTCTAAATGTAAGCACATTTAGATAGTTAATATATTAACCACCATACTGTAAAAGGTTAAAGATCGATAGATCATTTTCATTCAAGATCATAAACTCCCTATTTTTAGCGTTATCTAGGAACGATGACGTAGATATTATAAGATTATGTTTCCTATAAAGGGCTTAACTGAAGTGCGTTATTTTGTCTCGTACGATTAAGCGAGCTTGATATACGCAAACTATCTTGCCTCTCACAATTATAATTCATAATTAACAAAAAAAATAACGTTTTGAAAGAGGCTTCTCGTCGACTTTTTTGGGACTTTGCTATTTGATATATTGTGTTGCGTAGAATAAAAGTTCCAATAGGCACGAAGCCAAGAAGCTCTTTGTTTTTTGTCTAGAGTCCTCCAAAGTTGAATATTTTAACTCTTATGCATTATAAGATTACTGAAATAGTTCTTCTTCATATAATGTGTGTGTATTTTTTTTTCTTCCCGTCGCGACGATGGAAAGCTATATCAGAAAACTCCACTAGCTGGTACTAGCGAAGGCTTAGAGCACTCATCTACTAAAATCACCGTCTCGATTCCCATAACCTCACAGGAACCGCCGTTAAGACATCAATACGCGTGATGAGTCAACGGCCCGTAGACCCCTATCCTATCCTATTCCTCCCTTATTTTCGTTACTAAATAGCACTTTATGCTATCTGCGATCACATCAGTTTCAAAGCCCGCGTTTAATTAATGCTTTTTCAATGATAGTTGCGCGTCTACGGTGACTCTCAGGTACCCGATGTTTTCCTTAAGCAGTCTGGATCCTCTGTTTGTTTACTGTAAAAGTGGCATTTCTCCTTTTCTTGATTGGGATGATGAGCACCACCTCAGTTTTTTCTGCCGCCAGCTACAGTTCGTGGTTCCAGTATCCAATTGACTACGTTGTCGATGGCGATGTCACCAATATATTCGATCTCAATAATTATCTGTATGTGTGTATGTACGTGTATGGGTAAGTGAATGGGTGTCTGTGTAAGTAGGTGCGTGCAAACGTACATAAATACATAATACGTATAAGAAAGACATCCGTCATCTTCAAGGTTTTACCTTGTTTTGAACAATTAAGAGTATTCAAGTTCTCTTGCAAATTTTTGATTTTTGTTCGTGCAATAGTCGTATAGACGCAAGATTCAACGGTCATTTATTTGACTGTTTTTTTAGGGATAACATCTCTAGCTCGCAGTTTTTGTTTTGAGTTTTCTTCTTAAGGACAATTGGTAAATAGTGCCATCATTTATCATTGTTATTTAAAACATCTTATCTACCTAAAAGATATCTTAGAACAAAATTCAGTATTACACTTTTTATAGAAAATGCATTAGCAAATGGCAATTAGGCCTTCATCTTTAGGCTTCGATGAAAAATTCTATGCTATGCTTGAACTCCAATAGACTAATAACACTGCCCAACAGTGAAAATGTTTAAGGCTTAAAAATAGCTGATTCTTATGTAATTGGGTCTGCTAAATCTGCAAATCAACATAAAAATGGCCGATTAGCTCTTGTTTTTGAGATACAGTGACATTTTGTACTCTCAAATATAGGGTTATCCATTTTCACCTTGAGAAAGTAGAGTTAAAAAAACACATAATCTGTTAAGATTTGAATGATATTTTTATTTCATTTTAATGTTTGGACAATAACATTATATGTGAAACACAATATCATACATCAAATGCTCTCCACGGGACCTTTTGCAGGACACGATCCTTTTCAGGTAATTTTCAATTACTTTTTCGCATAATTTGGGTCGTAATTTGGCCATAACTTGTCAAATGTCGTTCCGCAAATGCTCCAAAGTTTGACGATTGTTCACATAAACCCGGTCTTATGCGTAGCCCCAAAAAAAAAAATCTAAAGGCGCAAATCGCATGATCTCGGTGGCCAAGCGACATCGCCAAATCGCGAAATTACGCATCTAGGGAATTTCTCGCGCAATAGAGCTGAAACCGGCCGTGTTGTGTGGCATGTGGCGCCATCTTGTTAAAACCACATGCTGCTCAGATCAAGACCTTCAAGTTCGGGATAAAAGAAAGTCATTGATCATGGCGCCATAGCGCTGAGAATTAACGGTAACGGCGATGCCATCGTCATTTTCGAAAAAATGGAGATTCACCGTTTTGGTTAAACAATTTAACATTTTTAACGCGTTGTGCGACGGTCAAACGATCCATAATGTAAAATGTCGAACCTTCTACTAAACAAATACTTGTTCGGTTGACGTTTACATTTGACAATTGTCAGATGGCAAGGCTGTACTTTCCCAACCTTGAAATGGATAACCCTGTATCAATTTGGGAATAATTAGCTTTTGATTGTTTTGTACACTTAATTTTTGGATGTAGATACATCCGCCAACTGTCAAAAATATTGTATTGAAATTGCCATTGCAATTTTTATAATTCTGCTTTAGAACGTTTTTTGAGCACGAAATGGGATACATCTTTAGTGCTTCATAATAAATCATGAGACAGAACATCCTTCAACACATTTTACTAAATTGTTTCTTAAAGTATTTTTAAAGACGTTCGTTTCATGTAACCTTCCAACCACATCGTATCCGTTTTCCCTATCTCAACTACTTTTTAATGTGCTTAAACGATATTCCTTTCATTTAGCCTATTATGCAATTGTTTGTGAGTATTTATGATAAACTTTTTATTTGATATTTTATTGGTCAATAAAAGTTGGATTTTTTTAAGAAAATAAAGACCTTAATGTTTAGCGTATCCTTAAGATAAAGATCCTTAACGCTTACCGTAAGCATTTCTTCTGCAATAAGCACAAACACTATAGATATCAGCGATTCTCACTCCGAAAGCTATCATTCCACGTATCTTATATAAGAAGGAACAGTACGAGATAACATACATGCATACATTTAAGAAGTAGGTAAACAAAGCCAATATTCTTGCTTTACAATTTTATACTATTTTATTATTTCATTTTAAAAACGCGCCAATTCAAAATGAGCATACCACGAAAATGCCTGAATGATGCCAACAACTTTTGCTACATTTGTGGTGAAATAACATTTTTCTCACAGAAACGTAGGATGACTCCTGTAGTAAAGACTGCATACGAGCATTATTTTTGCATGAAAATAGGAAATCCGGATAAGCCATGGGTTCCACACATATGCTGCAACTTATGTTCAGTATTATTACGAAAATAGCTTAAAAATAAAAAAAGGTCAATGGCTTTTGCTGTGCCTATGGTTTGGCGCGAGCCGTCAAACCATACGGATGACTGTTATTTTTGCTTGACACCCCCTGTACAATCAGGGTTGTCAATGAAGAAAAAAATAACAGTTCAATATCCGAATCTTGCATCCGCTATTCGACCTATTCCGCATTCGGAGAGTTTACCAGTTCTTGCTCCACCGAAAAATTATGAGTTGGAAGTCGAACATGAAGAAAGTGTGGAAGAAGGAGACGACATCGAGCCCTCAACATCTCGTAACCCTGATTTTCAGAAAGAAGATGATCAACCGCATAGATTGAGCCAAGCGGAGTTGAGTGATCTCATCCGAGACCTTGACTTGTCGCAGCAGAAAGCGGAGCTTCTAGCATCAAGATTACAGCAATGGAAACTTCTTCGACGTGATGTTCGAGTCTCCATGTACAGAAAACGGCAACGAGATCTTGTGCCTTTCTTTGAGAACAAAAATAACCTTGTTTTTTGCAGTAACATCAGTGGTTTAATGAGAAGTTTAAATTTGAAACATGACCCAAGTGAATGGCGATTGTTCATTGACTTATCGAAACTTAGTTTAAAAGCTGTATTGCTTCACAATAACAATCAGCTTCCATCGATTCCTGTTGGTCATGCAGTTCACATGAAGGAAACTTATGCAAATATGACAGCTTTTCTCGACTCAATCAAGTGGTAAATCTGCGGTGATCTGTAAGTAATTGCTGTTCTATTGGGAATGCAATCAGGCTTCAAAAAACACTGCTGTTTCTTGTGTATGTGGGATAGTAGGGATAAGAAATCTCATTACGATCGAGCAGATTGGCCTGCAAGAGATTTTAACCCTAGTGAAAAACATGTCGTTGCCAAGCCTCTCGTGGATCAAAACGATATCCTTCTTCCACCTCTACATCAAGCTGGGTTTAATGAAGAATTTCATCAAAGGAATGAACCAAGAAGATCAGGCTTTTGAATATTCGAAAGGGAAATTTCCGAGATTAAGTGAGGTCAAAGTCAAAGAAGGCATATTTGTTGGGCCACAAATACGCCAACTTGTAAATGACTCTGCATTTGATCTGGTTTTGGAAGGAAAAGAAAAGGAAGCTTGAGAAGCTCTCAAGGCAGTTATGCATGGATTTTTAGGGAATAGAAGAGATAATAACTACGCTCAGCTAGTAGAAGTGCTTTTGGAAAAATATCATCAACTTGGATGCAACATGTCCTTAAAAATCCATTTTTTACACTCCCATCTCGACTTTTTTCCGCCAAGTTGTGGAGCTGTAAGTGACGAGCACGGAGAAAGGTTCCATCAGGATATTTCTGTGATAAAACGGAGATATCAAGGCCGCTGGAACAAAGCAATGCTTGCGGATTACTGCTGGTTAGTGTCTAGGGATGCTCAACTGCTCACGTACAAGAGAAAAGCTAAAAGATCACGATCTAACGAAGCCTCGAAATAACTTACTGTTTAGCCAACCATTTAGTAGGTGTTTTTCATCAATTCAAAATGTAACTAGCATGAAAAAATTGTAATCGCTGATTTGATGTTTCAAGCATATGTAATTAATGTCTACCGTTTTCTTTTAATTTTCTAAAAACAATATTCTTATATATCTCAAAAACTAGAGCTAATAAAAAATTTTCACTATTAAATTCGTTTTTCTCATCTCAAAATTAATAAGGATTGACTCATCAGGTCCAGGAAACAATCAACTTTTTTATTTTTGTTGTGCAGTGTAATTAATGAAATGGTCTTAATTAAAGCAGATTGTACTGGCTTACGATTAGACGTTGTTTAGATGTAATCTCTTTATTGCAGCGTCTCGGCATTCATTATAGAATGTCTGCACTTATTTAATACAACTTTAATAAGAAAGTTTTTATCGCATAGCTGGAGCTACTTTGAACAGACATTATCCTGTTTTCATGCAATATGCAGACGTTGAATTGACAACAGAAATAATTCGAAGGTCAAGGATGCCTTATATTGCATAAGCGAAAGCAGAGGTGGATAATTTTATTTGATGAAACAAACAGTGGATTTACTTAAATAGTCAAGCACTAGTAGATTTTTCTATACTTAACTTAAACTATTTAAGAGATTTGCTGTAGGAACTTACCAAATAAATATTTTGGTTATTTATACTCAAAACAAACTAGTAAGAGACAGTAACGAACAATTCTAGCTCAATAAAAATATATAGAAGCCAAGATTCTTGAGCGTACGTTTATATTCAAGATTCCGTAATGCAACTAGGTATTAGCTTATACATCTTATGCAGCAAATAATAAAAATTATGACAGAAATAATACTGATTGGATTCTAAGATATTATTGTACCTATTGTATAGTACATAAGACATGAATGATATCAGTTAAGTATCAGATATGCTGATAACTTATTACTAAATGATACATTGGATGCTGTAAATCGAATAACAAATCTTGGAATAGAAATATTTTGGCATACATACACACACACAAAATCTTGGGTCTCTTGTGGAGCAGCAGGGCACTTCGAGGAATACATTATAATTTGCACTATGGCAAAAGCAAATCAAAGGCTTTATTAGATGACAGAAGGTGAGCGACTAGTATTTTCGCTGCGCTGTAATCTGTTTTAAAGTCTGGTGGAAAGCGCTTCTGACACCGAGTGAGAAAAAATCCTAGTGGCTGGTAAAGGCCGTACAGATACTGAACTTAATCAATTTTCACAAAGAGGAATCAAAGAAGTTTGACAACGTTTATGAAATTAGAAAAATAAGTAAATAAAGTGCTGAAGGAATTCATAATAGAGAAGAAGAATCTCCTTGAAAGCTCAAAGATATAGCGAGGAGTGAAATAAAGACACTAAAAGATTATCAGAGGCTACGCCAAGACAAAGGACAAACGCATGCTCATCGTCTATCAGAGATCTAGCCGACTCAAACGTCTCCTATTTTCCTGAATAGAGAAACTAAAAAGAATAAGTGGTAGGAAGAAAGAAAATGACAATGAAAAAGATAAAAGGGACTACTACCCAAGAACCTGACAACAGAGCCTCTAGTATACTGAGCTCCAACAAGACTACTATGGCGAAACTTAAGCGCACTCGCCCGGATGCTATAAAAATCAAGACAGCAGGGAAAACAGTAGCGAACTAGAGTAAGAGAGCTACCGTTCTAATCGGGAAAAGCTGAGATAGAGATATCTTAACTGGAGAAATTAGTAACGACTACGCTCAAGAAAGTATCTACACTGTGGATCTTGACGCACAAAAAAGCTCTGACTATCCTGGACATAGACGAAGCCATAAAAAGTAGAAGTCACAAATGCAATAACATCAACTACCGAGCTAGGAATCCTCGATTCGATGAATATCAGATGAAGAAAGTCGCAATAGTGATACCCAGGCAGCCAGCGTGTTGATTCCGGTTACAACTGCGAAAGAGCTACCCAAAAAAGGTTGAATCAATTTCAAATGGATAAACTGCCGAGTGCATCTGCCTACGGCAATTACATGTTGTTATAGATGTCATCAAATAGAACATGTCTTCAAGGACTGCAAAAGTACGATGGTTCGCTCCAAACAGTGATTTCAATAAGGCAAGAAAGGGCTTAAGGAAGCGACCTTCACGACCTCTAGTTAACGAATATTAGAGGAGATAAAAGCATTACAGCACAATAGCTAAGGTGCTCCAAATAAACCTGAACCATTGTAAAGTGACCTAGGACCTGCTATACCAGTTGCTTTGGAAAGAAAAAGCTGACATTGCCATTACCAGTGAGAGATACAGAAAACTTTAAAAACCAAGCTGGTTACGGAATACCTCAAACCAAGCCGTCGATCTGGGTATGTAGAAATATCCATATTTCTGGCAAAATGACTAACCTAAAATCTTATTTTACCTGGGTGGAAGTAGCTGGTAATAGAATATGCAGCTGCTACCTTCCGCCTAATAATGACAACAACAATTATTTGGGTTGTCTGGATGCTATTTTGGCTAATACTATAACTTTAAAATGCCAGTTGGCATAACGGGAGATTCTACAGGGTGCGTACGGTATTTGAGGACATGCATAAATGTGACTATAACTTCGCGAATTTTTTTTTTTTATTTTTTTTCCTTTTCAGATAAGAAATAGCAAACTACAACATCACTCAAGAAATGAGACATGCTGACATCGTCGCTATATGTGCGAACCATACAGATTTAGAGATCTCTAATTTTCTTAATTGCGCCTGTTCATTCGTGCATAAGGTTCGCCGTGAATTGGAAGCATCAGGAGGCGATACAGAATCGGTTGCAAAACGCAAAAAGCACAAACAACGTTCTGATACTGTCTGATCGGCAGAATTTTTAGAGCAAGTGCAAGCGATCATAGACGAGAACCCTTAAAAATCAATGAGGGTCCTTGCGAGTGAGCTTCATGTTTCTGAGCGCCTTATTCGTAGAGTTGTCCACGAAGACCTTTGGTATAAGTCTTACGTGATGCGCCGAGGACAGTTCATGTCGGAACGAACACGGGTACAGAGAGTTCTCCGATCAAAACGTCTTTTAAACAAAATCAAACACCCTCAGGCGCCCAAAATGTTATGGTTTTTTTCCTAAGAAAAAAATTTTGACCAAGATCAAAAGACCAATCGCAGAAATGACAGATGGCTATGTTCAAATCCTACGGAGGTTTTTGTTGTTATGCACACAAAATTTCCAGCCACTGTTATGGTTTTAGGTGTTGTCAGCAACGAAGGACATGTTATGCCACCACACTTTTTTACTCAAGGACTTCGAGTGAACTCTGCTGCATACATCGAGGTTTTGGAGACGGTAGTAAAACCCTGGATAGACAATGTAAGCGGAGGCAGACCATAAATTTTTCAACAAGACTCTGCTACTTCACATAAAGCGATGGCGACACAAGATTCGATGGCCGAAAATTTTCATGACCACATAACACTGAACCTATGGCCACCTAGCTCCCCAGACCTTAATCCTTTGGATTATTACGTTTGGGGCGTAGTTGAGCGTGAGACCAATAAGCGTCCTCATAACACCACTTCTTCGCTGAAAACTGCTATTAATGCCGTTATGGTCAATATGAACAAGGAGCATTTGATTCGGGCATGTAATCGTTTTCGGACCCGGATTGAAGAGGTTATTGCTGCTAATGGCGATTTTATTGAATAACTTTATAGCCATATATTAATTTAACGTTGTATAAAAGATTCCTAAAATTTCATTAAATTTTATTAAAAATACAAGCTAAATAATTTTACTCTCAAGTTGTCCTCAAATACCGTACGCACCCTGTAATGTATGGGCTATGGAGTGAGGCAGTTCCAAAACGAATCGCTGTGGACGAGAATTACTCATCGCTTTTGCGATACTGGGACTGAAGATTCAATACAGGATTATCGTTGACATATAACAAGGGCGGCAAGTTGTTTATTGTCGACTTGACCATCATAGAATCTAGACTTATGGGAGAAACGCTTAAGGAGTCAGGCCACTCTAGAATTTTCGAAAAATCGTTTTTTTTTTTTTCTTTTTTGATAAGACATGGATCTATGCCTACGGTTCAGAAACAACCGATCAATCAAGCGAATATTGTGCCAAAGGTGAAGCAAGATCAAAAAGATCACGTCAAAGTTGTTCAAAAATCAAGGTCATGTTGACAGTTTTCTTCGATTATCGTGGTATTGTGCATTCAGAATTTCTTCCGCCGGGTCTAACTGTTAACAAGGAATATTATTTGAGTGTTATGCGTCGTTTGCGTAAAGCTATTTGCAAAAAGAGGCAGGAATTGTGGCAAGACAATTCATGATTTTTGCATCACGATAATGCACCGACTCACACCGTATTGATTATTCGCAAGTTTTAAGCCAAAAGTTCAACTCATATCGTTCTACGACCACCGTATTCGTCTGACTCAGCGCCGTATGACTTCTGGCTATTTAATAAACTCAAAAGACTTCTCCGGGGACATCGTTTTGACTTGATTTAGGAAATTAAATGTGAATCGCTGCGTCGATTCAAGGCGATTTCGGAAAAGGACTCTTCTAACTGTTTCGGGGATTGGAAAGAACGTTGGCATAAGTGTATTGTGTCGAGTAGGAACTACTTTAAAGGCAACAAAATAGATTTAAAAGAATAAATGAAGAATTTGAAAAGAAAAAAAATTGGTCTTATTTTTTGATCATAGTAGTATATATTTTTTATTTCCTCATTAAAATAATTTTTAGTCGCAAATTGTCGTTAATATGTTGTATACATCAATATTTCACGGAAAAAACGTAAAAAAATTTTTTGACCTACGGTGAGATCGATTCTGGATCCTTCGCATTACGAAGCAGATACCCTAGCCACTAGGCTATAAGCACCGCTTGTACAACTAAGATTTATATTTCAATTATTTGTTGGCAGATATTGCACCGTTTAAATATTTAAGTGTTTCAATTAATTACAACCGAGTTAAAAAAAATTTTCTTGAAGTAAACTTTGTCGACATGTTTCGCAAGAGGTTGCTGTAAGGTTGATGTGAGGTTTTGGAAAGAAAAATCATTAAAATCTTGCTCCAAGTTTGCTGCAAGGTTTCACTGAAATGTACCAATAAACCTTACTGCAATCTTGTGCGAAATATTATGCGAAATATTGCTGCAAGGTCGCTGCAACGTTTCGTAAAAATATATTAGCAAATCTTGCTGCAATTATGCGCAAAATTTTTCACGAAATGTTGCTGCTAGGTTTGGGAAAAATACATCATTATGAAGTCTTGCTGCAAGGTCGCTGCAAAATTTTACTAAAACGCTTAAGAAAACCTTTCTGTAATCTTGTACGAAATATTTTGCAAAATATTGCTGCAAAGTTGTTGCAATGTGTTAATGAAATATTTCAGAATAATCTTGCTGTATGCTTGCTGCAAGGTTTTTCTGAAATGTTTCAATAAACCTTGCTGCAATCTTGCACGAAATGTTACGCGAAATGTTGCTGCAAGATTGCTCTAATGTTTCAAAAAGAAATATCATTAAAATCTTGCTGCAAGGTCACTGCAAGGTTTTGTTAAAATATTTCAAAAATCTTTACTGTAATCTTTCTTCAAATATTTCGCGAAATCTTGCTGCAAGGTTACCGTAAGGTTCCTAAAATATCCCGTTCTTTTTGAACCAAATGTCGAAAATAGTTGTTCTTATTAAAAAAAATAACTTTGACCTTCAAATAACCTTGAAAATTGATATTCAGCAACTTTTGTCTCAAAAATTTTTTCGTATACCGCTTACTTCTTGGAGATTTCGGGGTAAATAAATTAAAATGGCTCACCCTGTATATGGCCATATAATGGCAAAATAAAAAAGAAGTTTACATGATTACTTCAGGACTCGAATTTAACTTTGATAAGACAGGAAAGAAACATTATCAAACTCATGATGATATAATAAAACCATCTTGTATCATCGATTATAATAAAAATATGGGAGAGATCAATGGTATTATTGAACAATTATCCTTGACAGAATCAATTAGAAAATTAATCAAATAGTGTAAAAAACTTTTTTTTCATTTGCTTAATATGGTACTCATCGATGCACATGCATTGTACAATATAAATAATGACGGAATATATTTTCCAGACTTTTGGCTGAAAGTAGTTTCTTTTATTCTTGGCTTAGAAGACAAGCCAAATGTTAGGATTGTAGCAAACCCTAATCGTCTAATAAGATAACATTTCCCTGCTCTTGCTTGAGCATCCCGCGGACTTCAAACGAGTTCTACGTAGATTTGTCTTTGATAATGCCAAAAGCTAGTGATTCAGTTACCTAAATTTTAGAGTAATATAACTTGTCTGAATTAATTTTAGTTTAGCTTCAATTGTTTTTTATTTTACAATTTTTACACAGTTATTGATGTCATCAAAAATTTTTTTTTTAATTATTAACATTTAACTTTACTTTTACCCCCTTAGACATTTTACTTAATTTCAGTTTTTGACTTAGCTTTTACTTTTACTTGATAACAGGGCAGGTTTTCTGCCTGTTACTTAAGCGTTAGCTAGTAACGCAATGTAAAATTTTGTAAATAGTGCAATGCAAATAGTACCGTGAAAACCTAAGCACATACGTTATACTATTTTTTTTTTCTCAAACTCTTCTATTATTTTTAACCTCATCTTTCCTAGCCCTAGCAATGAGTGAAAGTTAAAGTCATCTAGCTGGTGTAGTTATTAACAGCTCAATAACTTAAATGCTATGGCTTAAAGTACTTAAATGTACAATCAACAATAGATAATATTATCAACTCAAAACATATAAAGAAAATAATTTACAACCAACAGCAAGTAGTAAGAAGAAATATTGTGCAGCTCCAAGAATTGTATATTAGACATTTTAGATTATAGATAGGCTATCTAGGTTAGTATGGCAGGTTTTTCCTCACTGAGTTATTCAATAAAGAAACACGTCTCTGCCACGACTACTATCCTTAAATAAAGCTTAAGTGCAAACGAAGGTTCGATGAAAAGCTGCAGACCGAACGAGTCACGGCTTAATAACAATAAATGATAAAATATTGGAGCGTGTTAGAGCTACCGCTGTAAATTGAACGAAAAGAGAAGATCCGACAGCTGAATCAGACGAGATGAGTGGCGTGCGTGCCTCTTACGTCGACGTGCGTTGTAGCCAAGTGGGCCTTGCAACAATACGTGCGCCACCAGGAAGAAGCAGACTAGCGGCGAACTACTTGGAAAAGAAAGTCTTACTCCTTCATGACAGCCGCAGTCGTCGTTCTAAGTCCAAAAGAGTTAAGTGAGTTGTGTCACAGAGTACTTATCTAAGAGCTGCCTTCTTGGGTAGTAATAGTATAATTGTAGTATATCGAGTATATCGAGTACGAGTTTATAGGTAGTATAACGAGTGTGAGATTCAATACAGAAACATGCGCACGCGTGCCTCTAAAATTCTCTTATTCGAGCTAGAACTCGAGACGCATACTTTATAGAAGAGTTAAAGTTTAAAAATTATAGCGTGGAAATTTTCTGTCCTTTTCACTACTATACAGCGGCACTACTATAGAGTCAAACTTTCTGAAGCGGGCCACTAAAAATGTACTTGCAGAATATTAAAAGTTTTTTAGCAGATTTTGGAAGGTTTATAGATAAACATAAATGTCCTAAATTTTTTTTTTTCTATTTTAATTATTTAACAAATTCTAAATAAATGAATTTCTGGCCTTCTGTTATCTAATATTGCTATATCTCCATGAATATTAAATTAAAATTAATGAAATTTTAGTGGTAGGTTTAAAAATAATAGTATAATCGAGAAAAAAATTTTTCATTTGAAAAAAATTTTATTTATTAATAAATAATAAATTTTATTATAAACAATTGACAATTTAACTCACTTCTCCTTGTGTTACAAAATTTTTTTTTTCACCTTTTTATTTGGTAGAGTATACACTAATCACATGTACAAAAACATTTTAGTGCACTCTATCTGATAAAAAGATATGAATTTTTTAACACCGTGGACACGCGAAACTGCAGCTAAAGCAAGAGCCAGCGCCGATCAACCGAGCGCTCATGTCTACTTGTGTGCTTATGTTTTCAATTACATATCTTGTAAAAGGTCTGTTCAATGTTAAAATAACTACAACTACTAATTATTATCTATTCACAGTGATGATTTATTTTTCATTACTCTTACAACTGTAGATTTTAAGTAGTTTAGAAAAACTTTATATTTTAAAGAATTCAGATGAAATGGTTTGTAGCAATATTATTATTCAAGTAATTAGCACAGTTACTTCTTTAAATTAATAATTTCGAGCAACGTTTCATTGAAATCTGAATAACTGAACTTATTTTTGAGCTCGTGATACTCTTTATTCTTGATTTTGAGTACAGACGACGTATATAAACAAATGAAAATCGCGTATAACAAACGTCAACCTGGAGAGCCGGAATCAAATATTTCTGTAGAAGATCAAGACTATATTTGTAAATCTGTTGACAATAAAAACAAAAGATTTAAACTTGCAGCTGCTGTTCGAGAAGTGATAATGGCTCCTCCTGCGAAAAAAATGCACTTTGATTACAACACTTCGGAGGTGGTGTCATGATTAGAAAAAGGAGACTAATGAAAGCATGCAACAAATGTAAGTTGACGTTTGTTATACGCGATTTTCATTTGTTTATATACGTCTTCTGTACTCAAAATCAAGAATAAAGAGTATCACGAGCTCGAAAATAAGTTCAGTTATTCAGATTTCAATAAAACGTTGCTCGAAATTATTAATTTAAAGAAGTAACTGTGTTAATTACTTGAATAATAATATTGCTACAAACCATTTCATCTGAATTCTTTAAAATATAAAGTTTTTCTAAACTACTTAAAATCTACAGTTGTAAGAGTAATGAAAAATAAATCATCACTGTGAATAGATAATAATTAGTAGTTGTAGTTATTTTAACATTGAACAGACCTTTTACAAGATATGTAATTGAAAACATAAGCACACAAGTAGACATGAGCGCTCGGTTGATCGGCGCTGGCTCTTGCTTTAGCTGCAGTTTCGCGTGTCCACGGTGTGAAAAAATTCATATCTTTTTATCAGATAGAGTGCACTAAAATGTTTTTGTACATGTGATTAGTGTATACTCTACCAAATAAAAAGGTGAAAAAAAAAAATTTTTAACACAAGGAGAAGTGAGTTAAATTGTCAATTGTTTATAATAAAATTTATTATTTATTAATAAATAAAATTTTTTTCAAATGAAAAATTTTTTTCTCGATTATACTATTATTTTTAAACCTACCACTAAAATTTCATTAATTTTAATTTAATATTCATGGAGATATAGCAATATTAGATAACAGAAGGCCAGAAATTCATTTATTTAGAATTTGTTAAATAATTAAAATAAAAAAAAAAAAATTTAGGACATTTATGTTTATCTATAAACCTTCCAAAATCTGCTAAAAAACTTTTAATATTCTGCAAGTACATTTTTAGTGGCCCGCTTCAGAAAGTTTGACTCATAGCAAAAGACATATCCTCTTTTTTGGGTAGACGCAGTGTCATTTGATGGACATGGCTTCACTCGACTCTCAGCGGCCTTTTTACCGACGACATGAGATACCTCTTGCACAAATCATATTTTCTGCCATTTAATGGAAAAATGATTCTTTCTGTTAAAAAGTCAAATATACTGTCTCGGCGGACGTACCAAAGACATAGATCTTATCAAAGCCTTGAGTACAGTGTACTTAGACAAAGCACGATAATCTTACCGGGTCAAAAATTCAATTCCCCTGCGGTTATGCATTTGTTTTTTTTTTCTGATGCGGCGATGAGAACCTCTTCTAGCCTCCCCAGTAAAGGTGCTAGCGACAGTGTTGAGTTTTTATTTGCTATATCCACTAACCCGATTCCTAAGACCTCATGGGAACCACTACGGAGGGGTTACTTCGTACAGCTGAATCTACTACTTAGCTAATTCTTCTATGATGGTAATGATGGTGATGCAGCTTATCTAGCTACACGTTTAATTCTTCATTATTTTGTCTTCTGTTAATATCCAGATCTCTACAATGGTCTTTGCAAAGGCCGTGACGTTATGTGATACAATGCTTTCATTTGAAAGGTCTAAGTCCAACCGATATCAAAGCCGAGTTGGATTCTACTCTGCGGAAGTCTGCTCCTTCGTTTACAACGGTCAAATATTGGGTAGCTGAGTTTAAGCGAGGTCGTACGAGCTGCCAAGATGAACACCGCAGTGGTTGACCAAGTGAGGTCACTACGTCAGAAAATGTGAAGAAAATCCACAAAATGGTATTGGATGACCGTCGACTACAAGTGCGTGAGATAGCAGACATGGCAGGCATTTTAAAAAGTGCTGTGCATCGCATTTTGACCGAAAATTTGGACATGAGAAAGCTGTGCGCAAGATGGGTGCCGCGTTTGCTCACAATGAAGCACAAACAGCAACGTGAGGATGTTTCCATCGAGTGCTTGACAATGTACCGCAGCAATAAAGCCGAGTTTTTGCGTCGATTCATAATTTTCAGTCAGAATTTCAAAAAAATGCATATTAAAGTTGGTATTGTTTATTTAACAAAAAACACGAAATTTCGATAAAAAAAATGTTTCGTTCTATATTTTCGCATCGAAACTGGATGCCAATAATTTCAAACTATGTATGTTTTGCGTCCATGAACCCTAACCTTTAAAATCCTCCATAAGATTTTTCGAAATTAAACATGACGGTATCCAATATGGCGGCTTAAAGATAACATTTTTTTTGCTTATTCTAGTATTTTTGAATAAAACAACTTTTTTGTGATGGATGTTCGTAAAAATAAGTTAATAGGTATTTTCTGAGTCACTGATCATGAATTTGCTATTAGTTTTTCTAAATTCAAAATGGCAGATCCAACAAGGCGGCTAAAAATTTTCAAAATTATTCAAATTTTATGATAATTGGTATGTAGGGGTTTTTTGGGTCGCTGATTATGAATTTGGTAATTATTTTTTCACATAAAAGTAGAAAACAGGAGGAACATGCATGGAATTTGCAGACTTTACACATTTTTGTTGTTCTGAAAGCGCAGTTTTTGAAATTGCTATATTATTTCCTAATGCCTTTAAAATTTATAATTTATTTATGGTTGATGTTGATTTACAGTCTGTCAAGTAAGAGCGTGGTCGTGTTAATTTATAAAAAAATTTATTTAATGGAACTTTCATATTTATATACACATTGTACACATTACAAACAATGATGCAATTCGGTCAATAATGTGTCCAGTCACCACCGGCGTCGATAATTGTCTGGCATCTCCGAGGCATGCTTTCTACTAATTTGACGGCGTATTCTAGTGGCAAGGATCTCCAGATCCGACGAATTTCGTAAGACAACTGCTCTAAAGTGTATGTGCGTCTTTCACGAAGCTTCCGTTTAATATATGCCCACACATTTTCAATAGGGTTTGCATCGGGCGACTGCGACGGCCAATCCAATGTAACGATGCCAGATTGAGTCTTCCACTGAGTACAGAGCTTGCTGCGGTGTTTAGGATCGTTGTCCTCCTGCAGAATCCAATCTTCATTTTTTGTGATGAAACATCGTTTGGCAGATGGCAGTAAAGCCTTTTTGTAGATTTTTATCATTTTCTCGGCATTTAGGTTGTCAATAAAGAGGTGCAAAGTGCCGAATCCCTGCTTTGAGAAGCAGCCCCAAAGATGCACCTTTATTCCATGTTTTACGGTCCGCTAAACAAGCCTATTGGTGGAAGTTGACCAGGCTCGCGTGAGGACAGAACGTGCCCATATAGAACATTCATCAGTAAAAATGACATTTTCAAAATCTCTATCAATATTCTCATGCGCCCAAGCGAGTCGCTTTGTCACATGTTTTTCAGTCAACAGAGGCTTCTTCATTGTGTTGCGCCATTTCAGATGATGAGTACGAAGATGGGTTCGGATAGTTTCGTAGGATATATCTGAACCTTTTGCCATTAATTTTGCTTGTCCTTGCCGCAGTGTTAAAGCAGGATTTCGCGAAAACAGATTCACTATTCTTTTTTCATCTTTTTTGTTCACTTTTCCTATCGAGCCACGTTCTGGTAAATCATCGACATTTTTAGCCACTTTATATCGCTGTATCCACTTCTGTACAAATGCCTTCGACTTTCTCATATATTTAGCAGCCGCTGATTGCGACATTTTGGGACATTTCGGGTGGATGCAAAGGAACACAGCCTCGTAGCGCGACGCGTACTTAGCACTCATGGCGTTTAACGTGATTCTCTGTCAAAAGATCAACAATAACTGAATTTTTGTTAACAATGCATCAAGGACAAAGCTTTTTTCTATCGGCTTGCGAAGGAATTAGAGCGAAATAATTAATTACCTGTTGGTGAAGTCGACCACGCTCTTACTTGACAGACTGTACATAATTTATATTGCAGTAATTTGATGCCAAGTATAAAAGCAAAGAAATGGACTTGGCCGATATTTATGAGATTTATTCAATCTTCGATGGCTAATGCAACAGTTCTTCGGAATTACGTACATGAAAAAAACTAATAGCAGATTCATGATCAGTGGTCCAAAAAACACCTATAAACTAATTTTTAAGAACATCCATCACAAAAAAGTTGTTTTATTCAAAAATACTAGAATAAGCAAAAAAATGTTATCTTGAAGCCGCCATATTGGAAACCGCCATGTTTAGTTTCGGAAAACCTTATGGAGGATTTTAAAGGTTAGGGTCCATGGACGCAAAAAATGCACAGTTTGAAAATATTGGCTTCCAGTTTCGATGCGAAAATATAGAACGATACATTTTTTTTAATCGAAATTTCGTGTTTTTTGTTTAATAAACAATAACAACTTTTTTAATATGCATTTTTTTGAAATTCCGACTTCGCTTATCGAAAGATCAGGAAATTTTACATCGGAAATGATATTTTTCGATATTTTTCACAAACGATTTCATAGTTAGTTATGCCGCTGAAAAAAATATGTAAATAGTGTCCTTTTGGTCCTTAATGGGTTAAATTTCAGTGTATGATAGTTCACTTTAGTGTAAACGAAGTAATTTTTTATTGGTTCTGAAAGTGCCTACTTTTGTGCCAAATAAAGTGTATGTGCGGAGAATTTTATTGCACTATTTTATTCAAAAGAAATCTGCAGCTGAACCACACAGAATTATTATTGAAACTTTTGGTGATAATGCTCTGTCGGATACGACATGTAGAGACTGGTTTTGACACTTCAAAAATAATATTTTTCAAAAATATAATTTGGAACTTGAGTATAAAGAACGTTCTGGCGCACCGAAAAAATTTGAAGACAAAGAATTGGAGGAATTACTTGATCAAGACCGATGTCAGACGCTAGCAGAACTTTAAAAAATATTACAATTAGATGAGCCAACAATTTAAAGACGTTTAAAAGTGTTAGGAATGATCCAGAAGCAAGGCCATTGGGTGCCGTATGATTTGAAGCTTAGAGACGTCGAACGGCGTTTTCTCACGTGTGAACAACTGCTTCAACGGCAGAAACGAAAAGGTTTTTTGCATTTCATCGTGACTGGCAATAAAAAGTGGATACACTGTGATAATTCAAACCGTAGAAAATCGTAGGGTAAGCCCGGCCATGCATCAACTTCGTCCGCAAAACCAAATATCCATGGTTCGAAGCTTCTTCTCTGCATCAGCAGGGTGTCATTTATTATGAGCTACTGAAACCGAATAAGACTATCACGGGAGATCGCTATCGACTTCAATTCATGCGTTTGAGTCGAGTCCTAAAAAAATAACGGCCGCTATACAAGCAGAGACGAGACAAAGTGATTTTTTTAGATGACAACGCTCGGCCTCATGTAGCAAAACCAGTGAAAACCTACCTGGAAACGCTTCAATGGGAAGTTCTACCTTACTCGCCGTATTCACCTGACATACGAGTATAGCCTCTTTCGATTTTCACCTTTTCCATTTGATGGCACATTGTCTGGCTCAGCAGCGCTTCCATTCTTACAAAGATACTAAAGAATGGATCGATTCTTGGATAGCCTCAAAAGACATATCGTTTTTCCAACGCAGAATTCATACTATATATTGATAGAAAGATGGGAGAAAGTAGTCTCTAGTAATGTTTTTGTGAAATTTTTTTGTGCCATATATGTTAAATAATTATTTTGTAAAAAAAAAAAACAGCGAGAACTTATTTAAGGTCCTAATATAATAGCTAGCATACAGCGACGCCACGGACAAACGTAAATGACACCTCTGTGCTACTTGGTGATCGATTATGTGATCAAGAGCGAAGTCATTTAATAACAGACATATTTTTCAGTCAAAATTAATAAGGCTTGTATGCTTATAAAACATTGAAATGTCTACGCTTCGGCCTGAAGTTAGCAAGATTTTCTATTTTTTTAGTTTGATTGCGAGGGTACTGTTTTGGCCAAGTAAGTTTTTCTATTTTTGCGATCATCTTCTCTAAGTAATCGTTATTTAAAAGTAGAGAGTAAATCTTTCCTTCCTTAACTTCTTCAAAAACCTCCTGTATCCGTGTGTTCTTATACAGGTATATTTCTAACTGATTATCGATCGCACTTAGAAGAGAGTACATGTTGATTTAGTAATTCGAGAATGTTATTATGCGTTCACTCTCCTTTTTCATACCCGCTGTTCTTTGTAATAACTTATTATTTTTTTGCGAATGCGATTTTTCGGAGGGTAGTTAATGAGTTCTCTGTGTGGTCGTTCTCTTCGATTGAATTCAAAAGTGAAAACTTGGTATCTGTTTCCTTTTTTCCTTATATTTGCCATATCACAGTTATTGTTAGAGTGTTTCTAACTCCCTTTTACTTCGACGCGGCCTATACAAAGGCGAAATTTATATCCTGAGTTTAAAACGAGAGTTCGGTTACGAGGCGATACGCTTCTCTCGGTGATATATTATTTAGCGCATTCGACATTTTTTTTTTTCTGGCTTTTGCTTCTAACAAAGAATTGCCACGAATTTTTAACCTTTTATTTGGAGATAAAAGATTTTTTTTATATACTTTACATGAATTTGATAAAAAAAAACAGTTTATGGTTTTTTAGAAAACCAATGATAAAATTACATATATTGGCAAAACTATTGTTGTTAAGTATGACTTTGCAGCTGAATGTTCTCACAATATCCCTGTGAAATTTCATTTTGATCTCTATAGCCGTTTTTTTGTTTTTAGCAATCAAAGTTTCATAAAAATTAAAGAATCACGTTTTTTGCCTGTAAAAACTTTATAACCATTGTAAAAATAATAAGTTAATATTTTTTAAGCTTCTTTCATGTTTTTACTACAATTAGCATTCAAATTTATAGGAACAAAAAATTGTTATTGATAAACTTTTGAAAAAAATTTTGCATAAATTTTTCAAAAAATGTTAAAAAAATTTTTTGATTTTTGTAGAAAAGCTTCCAGACATTTTACGAAACAATATCTCATCATTCCTCAAATAATTTAGCTTTGGTGTCCTATCTTTTTGCTAGTAAGCTCTTAATTTAATTAAACTAAAAGTTGACACCTCTAACCCAATTTCGACTTCGATTTTTACGGTTTTCTAAGGTTGATTTCCAATACTTCTTTCCAAGCTCATTTGCGCTTAAAAAACATTTTTTTAAACTACACTTCTTCTTTAGTAGAAAAAAATTTTAAAAATAGTTTTTTTTTAAACTTTGATTTTTTTCTCAATTCTTTATTATGCCAAGGTGGTATCTTTCAGATTCTTCTGGTAGTATAGACTCAAAAGAAAGTTCTATTTATAATTTTTAGGTGAAAATCACAGTACAAATAATAACAAAAGAAGATTCAAAATTAAAAACATTTCGGAAGATCGGACTCATGTATCAGGTCCGAATCGATAAAGAGGGATAACGAGAAAATACAAAGAAAGGGGTAAAGAAGTAAGGGAGGTTTCATTAGGTCAAAGTGAGGGAACTCTTATAAAAGTACAGAAACCAACTACTCAGGAAGAAGTAAACAATATTTCTTCCTCTACCGAGGAAGAAGTAAGACAACATTTCTTCCTCTACGAAGGAAGAAGTAAGCACTATTTCTCCCTCTACCGAGAAAGAAGTAAGCAACATTTCTTCCTCTTTAAAAAGCATCAATACATAAAATATTCAAGAAACAGACAATCGCAGCTCTTCCACCTACCATCACTAATCTTTTAAAAAATGAGTTCATCTGCAGCAACCTAATAACTTCCGGTTTTACAAATTCAAATGTAAATTAGAGGTCAAAAATTGAAGATTGGCCGTTGGCAAGTTTACTTTAAGTCATAGATTCGATTTATACCTCGAAATTAATTTAATTCTGATTGTATTGGAAGCTTTTTTTTCTTTAAGAATAATGTAAAACATAATGTCAGATTTGAGTAGTGAAATTTCCTATTCATTTGACGTAATACCTAAAGTTTTTCTAAAAGTCGGGAGCTCAATATTCCAAAATAGTACATTAGTACAGTAGTATCTAGGGCCGAAGGTTGGATATTACCGATCAGGTATTATTACCGCACACATTCATAGCGGATAGGTAAAAATAATCGGTATTTTTTAATGATTAATAATTACAATATGTACTTAAATTAATTCTCAGGTAAGAATTTAATTATTGTCACCAAATTTTGATTAGCAACAAAAAAAAAACTCTTCCAGTGTTTATTCTAAATGCCGTTGAATCTCTAAGTTTCTTTAGATCTCACTTATCAACATTTCTAACATATTTATTACTTGATATACCATGAAGTAAGTTCAAAACATTACTGAGGTTTGTTATTTATTATCACATTGAAATAAATTTTTATCCTGATAAAATTTAAGTTTTTCTCTTTTAGAAATGGTTTATTCTGATGAAGCAGCCATATGTTTCAAATTTTATTTTAAACTGGGTATTTTTCTGCTGCTGACACGTTATGAAGGGTACGATTTCCTGACCGATTTCCACACTGTGGGTAAGTCTTTTCTCGATTTTCTAATCGAGTAAAAAATAATGGGATTGTGCAACCTCATCACAATAAAGGACGAAAAATTAAAAGAGGTTTTAGAGATGTAAGAACGGCAGATATTGTAGCGTGATCGATTATTGCTCCACATGATTCTCTGAGAAGAAGGGAAATTGATTCTGGTATCAATCATTGTACCATCCGTAACATTTTGAAAGACAATAAGTTTTATCCCTATAGAATGAAATTACACCAAGATCTTAACAATTATGACGTAGCCCAACGTCTTCAATTTTATAATTGGTGCCGTAGTCAACCAGCAGGTTTTCATCAAAGAATTTTATGAACAGTCGAATGTACGTTTAAGAGTGATGCATCTGTAAATACTTGGAATTGCCGCTACTGGGCACTACGAAATTCTCACTGGTTAAGGACAATAGATAATCAACATATTTGGAAAGTAAATGTGTGGTACGGTATTATTGATGACAAAATTATAGGTCTAATTTTTTTGACGGCAACCTAAACAGACATCGCTATGTTCAACTTCTGGAAACAGATTTGCCAAATTTATTAGACGATATTCCTCTTTATTTGCGTTTAAACATGTGGTTCCAGCAGGATGAATGTCCTGCACATACATTGCTTATATCTCGAGCCACTTTAAACAGATTATTCTGAAACAGATGGATAGGAAAACACGGAACAGTTAATTGGCCACCTAGATCTCCAGATCTGTCTGTATTAAATTATCATTTGTGAAGAAGAGTTAAAGACTTAGTATACCGTGACCGTCCAACAATAAGTGCAAGTATGATAGAAAGAATTTGACAATCAATTCAGTCACTTGAGGCATCTGTAATTCGACGAGTAGTAAACAATTTCCAAATAAGAGTTTAAACCTGTTTTTTACAAGGTGGAGCTTATTTTGAGCATTATTAATTAAGTTGATTTTTGATATTTCTTCTAATATATTTTTTTGTTTAATGTTATAAATATTGTTAAGAAAATGATTATGAAATTTATGTAGTTATTCCTTTCGGCATCGATTTTTCTTGATCCGTTCTTTTGAAAGTTAGTTAAATAAGTTAAAAAGTGTTTTTGTGTAGGTACAAAAATTTTGTCTTTGAAATGTTTAGATTTTGAGCTTTATTTTTGTTTATCAAATGTTAGTAAGAAGGTAAATATTTCTGCACTTCAGTGAGAGTGGAAGCGAAAACTTTGTGCAACGTTTAGTTGAATTGCTTCCGTTATTTTTATATTTTTATTTATAAACAATAAAAACCTATAAATTTTATTTATAAACAGCATAAAAAAAATTTATTTATAAACAGAATAATTAATTCCGAGTGAAGAAGTGTCTGAAGTGTACGTACTTTTAACTTCAAGTATGACTGCAGTGACGACTACTGAATTCACAGTGAAAAGTTTACATTCGGTATGAAGTTGCACATCCAGCGTCTACTTCCTGTCTGGACGCTCGGACGCTCTCATTTGCAGTTAAAGTTTCAACTTTTGCTTGAAAAACTTTTCACAAAGTTCAATTTTTTACCTCTAATTCACATTTGAATTTCTCAAACCTTAAGTTACTAATGATGCATATTTTTAAATTCATATACCTGAAAGATTATAGTTATGTGGAAAAACCCAAGACCAAAGATTGTTTGAGAGAAGCTATTAGAAAAGGTATTTCTAGTATTGCTTCATCTAAAATTGAACAAGTTTTTCATAATTTCCAGAAACTGCTTAATTATTGTGCAAGCGTAGATGGGGATCACTTTGAAAATACTTACCATTAATATGGTAGTTATTCCCTAGCCAGGTTTTGTCATTTTTTTAAAAACGTGATATGTGTCTGTTGAAAATGTTCGATCTAACTAAAACCTATTTCAAATACAAATGACCACTTCACTTATTTCATATGTATTTTTATTATTTTTATCCCTGTACTCATCTCAAAATTGTGATTACTTTAGGCAACTTCCCATTCGTCACCCTGTATATATATTTATATATATATAGCCTGTCCCACTATCTAGTGAATATATTCATAACTCCTGATGCAGGGAGAAATTTTATAAATAAAAAACCTTGTTACATTAAAATCGGTGAATTAATTACTATTTAATTAACAATAGATTAACAGTTAATCAGATTTCTTCGCGATCAAGTAGGCGGGCCTTGAGAGAAAAAAAGACAAAAAAAAAACAAAAATGGGCGGGGTTATCGATTTTAAACTATATATCGATATGCAGCGATGTGTGCGTCGCAATGCCATGTTATTATTTCTCCCCACTTCACCGCGAATTTTAATTCTGATCTTATGTCTTCTCATTGATCTTCTTATTCCTCTCATTCAGGCTATAGTACTGGCGGTTTGAGTTCTAATCCTCAGTTCCGATTTTTTTTGGTTTTTTTTTTTTAGCTCTTGCACGTCTTTGTAAAATTCAAAAAATAATATTAAAGTTTTTCTAGATTAAGTTATCATTCGTTTGTAAGCATCTTTTAATATGTGTTCAAGAAAATTATGAATTAATTATTATAATGCTTAATTACAGTCAGTTGTTTGATAAATACAATAAAATTTTCATAAAGTAAGATATTAAAATAATTAAAATTTTGTTTTCACGCGAGATTTTAAGCTGTATAACATTATTTGTTACACCAAAAAAAAATGCCTTCAAAAAAAATATTTAAAAAAAATTCATCGATGTTACAAATTGGAAAACGACCTTGAATCTATTATACATTCGAGTCTTTCACACTCAGTTACCTCATATTGCATTTTTATGCATTTAACGTAAAAATAATAAGACGCAGCATTTTTTTAATAATATTTGTTTTATGAATAAATGGACATTACAATAAGAGATTAAGTTTAATCAAATATAGGGTGGAAAAATGATAGCTAATTAATAATCTTAAGCATCAATTATAGAAAAAATTAAAAAACTTTTAGATATATTGGCTTTCATTGAAATACCTAAAAAAGACTTACAGAAGCTATAAAAAGAAAAAAAAAAAAAAATCGGAACTGGAGATTAGAACCCAAACCGTCAGTGCTATAGCCTGAATGAGAGGAATAAGATGAATGAGAGGACATAAGACGATCAGGATTCAAATTCGCGGCGGAGTGGGGAGAAACAATAACATAGCAATGCGATGCACACATCGCCGCATATCGATATATAGTTCAAAATTGAAAGCTCCGCCCATTTTTGCTTTTTTTTTTTTTGGTTTTTTTTCTCTCAAGACCCGCCTACTTGATCGCGAAGAAATCTGATTGGCTGTTAATCTATTGTTAATTAAATAGTAATTAATTCACCGATTTAAATGTGACAAGGTGTTTTATTTATAAAATTTCTCCTTGCATCAGGCGTTATGAATATTTTCACTAGATAGTGGGACAGACTGTATATAAAGTAACAGGGCAAAATGTTCTGACTAATATTAAAGCGTTGGTTTGCAATGCAACACAATTTTGATAAGAATAGTATATAAAAACAATATAAAAGCTAAAAGCACATACGAGGTGTGATCAAAAAGTAAGGTGACTTTTTGAATTTCGCGCGCTTTGTACACTCTAATTGCAAAATTTTTTTTTATCATGTTGGTACACTCGTCACGATCATATGTTCACAGTTTCGACTATATAACATGTGTTGTTTTTATGTGAGAGGCATAAAGGTTATACTCGTGTTCGTGTGCTCAGCGATTTTTTGTTGTTGAAAATAATGGAGCAGAGTTTGTATTAATTTTTGTGTAAAAATTGGTATAAAGTGCTTAACTCTTGAAACATTGACAGTGGCGTACGGTGAGTCAACTCTGAGCAAAAAAATGTTTATAAGTGGTATAAGTTATTTCAAAAGGACCGAGAAAATGTTAACGAACCTCGCTCCGGACGCCCCAGCACGTCAAAAACTAACGAAAATATACAGAAAGTGAAAGAAATTGTGTTAAAAAATCATCGAATTACGATTAGAGAAATAGCTGATGATCTTAACACATCGCTTGGCTCATGCCAATCGATTTTAACGAATGTTTTGGGTATGGCACTTGTGTCGGCAAAATTCGTTCTAAAATCACTTAATTTTGATCAGAAGCAGCATCGCATGAACATCGCCCAAGACATGTTGAACGACGTCAATGATGATCCTGATCTGCTCAAAAGGGTTATAACTGGTGACGAATCATGGGTGTATGGTTATGACGTCGAAACCAAAGCCCAATCATCCTAATGGAAGAGCCCAGGAGAGCCAAGACCGAAAAAGGCACGCCAAGTTCGTTCGAATGGGAAGATTTTACTCACTGCTTTTTTTGACTACCATGGCGTTGTGCATCAAGAATTCCTACGACAAGGTCGTACGGTAAACAAGGAGTATTACCTTGAGGTTATGCGGCGTTTGCATGAATCAATAAGAAAAAAACGGTCGGAAGTGTGGAAAGAAAATTCATGGATTTTGCACCATGATAATGCACCTGCGCACACGTCGTTACTAGTGAGTAGTTTTTTGGCCAAAAACAATACTACCATCATGCTTTAGCCACCGTATTCAACAGACTTAGCCCCCTGCGACTTTTTCCTTCTTCCACAATTGAAAAGGCACATGAAAAAACGAAGATTTGCGACTAGTGAAAGTGAAAAGGGTTTTTGTAATAATTTTAATAATTTAAGAACCCTTTTGTACTAATTATTATTATTATTTTCACTCTTATGTCAGTCGCCAACTTAATATTAAGTGATTAGTTTCTGTCGTTTGTTTAATTGTCTTTTTTGTGATTGTACTAAATTGAAGATTTTTAAGTGCACTGAGTGTTTGACTATGTTTTGTATCGTGTTATTTTCGTGGCAGTCAAAAATGAAAATTTGCATGTTCGTCGCGGATGAATCTAAATGCCACGAGTGTGAGAATGTCTCTCCTACTGTCTGAATGTATCTGTCTTGTTGTTTGAATTTAAGTTCACTTATTAGCTTGGTTTTTCATAGGAAAGGGTGTGTAGTTGTGGCAAACAAAAGTAAAATTCTTATTGGTTACCTTCTTGATGCATTTGATGTATGATAGATGTACCTAAAGTGGACAGCTGAGTGTGATGTGTTTTTGAGAAGTTTCGAAACAGTTAGAATAAAAGTAATGTCATAAAAAAAGGTTAAGCGATTAGACTGCAGATGTGTTTTTACGTGTCTAATTGTTTCAGGAAAAGATAAATGTCTTTACAGATGTCTTTGTCCTTGCGCGTTATACACAGT
The DNA here is from genome assembly GCA_949987625.1 of Chalcis sispes. Lineage (NCBI taxonomy): Eukaryota > Metazoa > Arthropoda > Insecta > Hymenoptera > Chalcididae > Chalcis > Chalcis sispes. The sequence goes on along the minus strand of OX465097.1, from coordinate 42,690,731 downwards.
ATGTCGGAAAAGTTCCCGAACTTTTGAATTAAAAATCGAAAATTACATCTATCGAAATTTATTCCAGTTAACTTTTAACATAGTCCCCTTTACTAAATATACACTCATTTGAGCGCTCCATGAGTGATTCGAAGGCTCTCTGGTACTCCTCTGAAGTTATCGCTGTGAGACGCTCGGTGCAAGCCGCTTGAATGCTCGGTATATCTTCAAAAAATCGTTCTTTCAAGGCCATTTTTAGCTTGGGAAATAGGAAAAAGTCGGCTAGAGCCAGCTCTGGCGAGTATGGGGCGTGATTGATGCGTGGGATCTGATTTTCGGCGAGATAACGCTTCACAATGTTCAAAGAATGAGCAGGCGCATTGTCATCCAGCAAACTCCATGAGCCCGGTTCCTTGTACTCGGGCCTGATGCGATTGATCCGGCGCTTCAGACGTTTTAACACCTCTACGTGATACGCAGCATTCACGGTGGTGTTTGGGGGCACAAATTCTTTGTGTATCAGCCTCGTTTTCTTCGGTAACAGCTGTTGACGGCCGGTCGCTTCTCTCGCAATCTTCTAACAACTCTCTACCCTTCTTGAACCGACTGAATTACTTGTAAACAGTTGTACGCGACACTACACCTTCAGTGTAAGCCAAATCGATTATTTTTTCGTTCCCGCGAAAGTTTTTTTAAGTTTATAGCAGAATTTAATTGCGCCACGATGTTCAAATTTCTCATCCATCGTAGAGCTTGCACTGGGGTACTAAACACACGTTTACTCAAGCACGTCTATCTCGGCAACTAATGAACGGATACTAGTGAAAAAATTCTCAGACACTCCAGAGGGATGTAGCAACATAGTACCGGTGCCGTCCAAGAGGTGGCGCCACTCGTACAAGCGCTACAAAATAAGTTCGGGAACTATTCCGACATACTGTGTATAGCAAGTTATCCCTAATAAACTTGTAGAAAGGAAAAATTTGGAAAATAAGTCTATAGAAAATCTGTTTTTTCTTATTTAACGAAGCGGTTGTACATACACTACTGTTCAAAAGTTTGGAAACACCTGATTTTTATTAGATTAAAAAAAATACTGTGAATAAATCTTTAAATAAACACGTTATTATTGAATTTCATTCATTATTATGACCGTACTTATAACAATAATGAACGAAATTACTTATTTCCTACCAGTTATTTCTTATCTTGAAAATAGACCGGTACACGTGTTTTATGACCACAAAGGTAATGAGATATATTATTTTTGCATTTATTTGTACTGAATATTTTTTACTAAATGTTAATCTAACGTTTGATTAAGATTGAAGTGTAATAAATCATGACTACGTGTTTTATTGTCATTTTTATTCAAATTACCATAGTGTTTCCAAACTTCTGAACGGTAGTATATGTATTTGTTGTGGTCTTATATAATATTTTAAAGCTGTAAAAAGTAAATGCGTTTTCAGTCACGTACGTGTTAAAAGTACAATAGTATAATCCCTATAACATAACGTCTTTTGTGATTTACTATAAATTTAAATTTTCTTAAATGTGCATTTCACGACGTAACAGCGACGGTTGAGGAGATTAAGGGGAGGTTCTCATCAAGCACGACCAAAAAATCGATTTTTTTTTTTGCCTAAAAAGTTGGCAAATGTCTCGTAGAATACGCTTGTGAAACCCGTTTTGCCGAATTCAATTTATTTTTAAGGTTATAGTCAAAAAATCGTTCGTCTTTTTACGCGAAAATCGAATTTTTGCGGTAGCGCGTATCAATTTGCGTTTCGGTATCAATTTTGAATTTCCCACACTTTTGTGACCATGGCATGGTATTTATATGTATTTCTAGCAACCTCGAATGCCGCTAGATGTCTATACATATATATACACACACATACACACACATATATACATGTTGTATTCTGAAATCGACCGTAACTTCAGTATAACGTTGGTCGCCCACGTGCTCTAAAGTACAAAGTTTTATTGTGTTAAATATATTCTAAAAAATGCCTGACTTACAAAAAAAAATACAAAAGGAAGCAACCCAACTAGAAAAAGTGAAAGAAGGTTCAGTGGTAACCGCTATACTGTAGAATGTGACAGAGACTTCGTTAGTACATCAGCGAAAAAATTAAAAAGTGCGGATTACGATGATATCATCATAGATTCTGATGCGCACTATGTTATATTACATTTTCAACTAATTTTTTCATTCATTAGTACATTTGTAAAGTGCAAAGATTGTAATAGTGAAGTGAAATTTAAAAAAACAATTGGTGCTGGCGTCGCTTTTAAATTAGTTGCCGAGTGCTCTTGCTCACAGCGAACGTGTGATTCAAATCCAATTGTTAATCGTTCTTCTGAAATAAACAGACGCTCAATGCTTGCCGTTCGACTGATGGGAGGAGGTCTTCAAAATTTGAAAATGCTATGTTCTGTTTTGGATCTAACACATTCGTTTAGTAATAATATTTACTATAATTTCATTCAAAATTTACACACGGCAACAAAAGTTTTGTTTAAAGTTAATCAAAAGAAAGCTGCAAATGAAGAGATACGTGAAAATACAGCAAATGGAAACGAGCCTAAAAATTTAACTGTTTCGGGAGATGGCTCGTGGAAAAAAAGGGGTTTTTTGTCGCTCTTTGGGTTTGCTACATTGATAGGAAAATATACAAACAAAGTTTTAGATATTGAAGTTAAATCTGCTTTTTGTCAAAGTTGCGCCAATTGGAAACACAAGCAAGGTACTGTCGAGTTTAGTGTATGGATGGAAAGTCATGAAGAATCATGTAGTGCAAATCATAAAGGGAGTGCAGGAAAAATGGAGGTAGATGCAGTCAAGGAAATGTTTGCGCGTTCAAAAGATTTGATCGACGTGCAGTATGAATTTTATATTGGTGATGGCGACACAAAAACTTTTAAGGCACTTTCAAATTTAAATCCATACGACGATATTACAGTAAAAAAAAAAGAATGCGTTGGCCATGTACAGAAGAGGATGGGCACTCAGCTTCATACTGCAAAAAAAAATAAAAAGGGCCTCGGCGGTAAGGGTGCTGGAAAATTAACCGATAAAATTATAGCAGACCTTACTATGTATTATGGATTAGCGATTAGAAGATACCCTAATTCAGTAATAGATATGAAAAATGCTATATGGGCTATCTATTATCATAGTATCTCAACGAATGAAAATCCTCAGCATATGTACTGTCCTGAAGGCAAAGACAGCTGGTGCAAGTGGAGCGTTGCCGAGGCTTATAACAATCTAACATTATTCAAGCACAAACCTACTCTATTAGACAAAGTACAAGATGCTATTAAACCTGTTTTTGAAGCCTTATCATCAAACGATCTATTAGAGCGATGTACCGGCGGTAACACCCAAAACTCGAATGAGTCAGTTAACGCTTGTATATGGAAATTAGCGCCGAAACATTTACACTGTGGTGCCAAAACTGTGGAAATTGCCGCATACATCGGTTGTTCACTCTTTAATGAAGGGTACACCACTATCCTACAAATAATGAAGTTGATGGGAATCAACATTGGTCATCAAATATTCAACTTTTGTCAAACAGCCGACGAGAAGCGAGTTTCTAATGCTGAGTTAAATATGTCCGATGCCGCAAGATCAGCTGCACAATCAAAAAAAGATGAACGAGCAAGTGAATCAGAGTTATATAAGACCGAGGAAGGCTTAATGTATGGGGCTGGTATCGCTAATTAGCCGAGAGGTACGTTATCTTGTCATTAAGTCAAAAAAATCGTGTACTAAAACTTTAAACGCGTTTTTCTCGAAACCATGTTTTTCGAGACGGGCGGCAAGATATCTCAAAAACTATTATAGATATCGAGATAAATTTTTTTTTATTTTAAAAATAATTAAATTTGCTAGATCTCGAACTAAAATCATAATTTTACAATGATTATTCTTATTGTTATTGCACATTTTAGAGCAAAAGAAAGTGCAAAAAAATATTTTTTTTTTGCAAGTCCGCCATTTTGTTAATTTTTATTTTTTCTTTATGATTTTAGTCCAAGATTTAGCAAATGTCTGTTAGTTTATAACAAACTTTAATTCTTTGATTTCGAACAAAAATTGGATGAGTTACCTTGCCGCCCGTGGAGGTATCTTTTTTTTCGATGACTATTTTTCAATGCATATAACTAATAAACTATTTGGTATTTTTGTTCAAAAAAATTTGTAAAAGTAGTTAATAACATACTTAATAAGTGCCAAAAAACTTGACTACTTTTATTTCCTTCTATGAGAAAAAAAATCGCGAAAATCACGTAATTTTTGGATCGCTAGATGAGAACCTCTCCTTAAGACTGTATTGCTGAAGGAGTTCAAGGCAATACCCAAAAGTGGATTTCAGAAGTGTTTTGACGACTGAAAAAAGCGCTGGCACAAGTGTATTGTATCAGAGGGGGATTATTTTGAAAGAGATATCATAATTTCACATGAATAAATAAATATTTTTGATAAAAAATGAAAAGTCACCTTATTTTTTTATCACACCATGTACTTTATACTACTTTCTTTTTCCTCAAGTTACTTTAAAATATCCTATCCTTCCCTTCGAGCTCTCGTACCAAGTATGAAGAAGGTGTTCGAGTCATTCAGCTCAAGCAGTCATCGAATAGCTGAACAAGTGCAATGCTATAGCTTAAAGACACTTTAGCCATGGCTCGAAGATGCACTAATAGCTGATAAATTTAAAATATTTTAGAATAATAATCTCCAATAGATAAACAACTGTTGGAATATTTATGATGCAGCTCCAAGAACTGTTCGCTTAGCTTGTTGGAGGAAAGATAGCCTGTGGAGATTGGAGTGGTACATTTTTGCCAACAAGCCTTTATATAAAGAAAGCACGTGCCCACCCAGAACGTTGACTCTTATTGTAACTGGAGTGCAAATTATTCAATTATTCAAGGGGGAAACTGCAAATTGCACAAGTCACGTATTTGGAGAAAAACCTTATTAAAGTTCTGAGTAACTTAGAGCTACAGCTGTAAGTTGAATGAATATGAAACATTTGACAGCTACAGAAGCAAAGAAGAGCGGCGCGTAAGGCACTTACGTCGACGGTGTTGTAGTCAAACGGACCTCACTGCAACGCACGTACCGCTATGACAAAACGGAATATCAGCTAGCTAGAGAAACAGTGAAGAAAACCTCTCTCCACGCCATGGAAAATAGTTAGCGTTGAGCCACCTTGCGAGAGTTGTCAGTTAACTGTCTGCATGATAATAATTTTTACTATACGTAGAATCGTCTTGCCGCATTTACGTTACGTAAATATATTTGAGGTGTGTCATATTAAAGGCCGTTATATTAAAGCAATTAGTTTAATCATTTAGCGAGGCGACACAGAGCCGTGAAATTTATACCAGCAAGTTTTCAAGTGTTGACTTGCTGCGAACGTTTGAGTTCTAATACAGCGAGGTGAGTTGCACTGGGTGCAACCATTTTCCTTAATTCCTGTCCGCGCGTGTAGTATGTGTGCCGCAAGGTTTTTCGAGCTCGAGCTAAAGCTCGAAATCGTTAGACAAAGTGTTTCGAGTAGGTTAATCGAGCTTTATCAATATTTTTCCGTCCAAGATGGAAGTCGAGTCCACGTGTAGCCGGGACATTTACTTAAAAGATTTTAGCGTTGACAAGATTTTCGAGATAGAGCTCGAAGTGCCGCGATACAGGCGAGCGCAGCTGGTGTTTACCTTTATTCGAGATTTTATCTTTGTGTGTATGGAAATTGATATTAAAATCAATGTGCGTTTATTTTACTTTTGCAGGCCATTCATTTATACGCTGACCTGATTTCCGCGGACCTTACAATATATACATACAGGGTGACCCAATTTAACAGACACACCCAAATAACTCGCCAGAGAGTGCTCCAATTGAAAAAGTGTTAGAAGCAAAAGTTATAGAAATGCCTTGGATTTGACCAGGAATATGACCTTCTAGGTCATTTCAAGGTCGACTTCAGATTTTATAAATCGAAATCTCCACTTTTTATTTAATGGAAAGATGTATTTTAATGAGATCTTCAACTTTTGATCCAAGCATTATTCAACATTTCTCGTAGTTTGAAGATAAACGCAAAAAACTATGATTTTTATGAATTTTTCATAGTTCTTTTCATAAAAATAAAATTTCTGACAATTTCTTGTAAGATATTCGTAATCAGCGTGTTAAAATACATTTAACTCGGAAAATATCATTTCTAGAGAAAAATATGCGCGATGAAAAAGATGGATTTTGACAACTTTTATCAGAAATTTTTTACAAATTATCAATATTTTTTGAGATAAATATGAAAAAATATTAAACTATTTTGATGAGTTACTCGTGGTTTTTACTATGTTTTTGACTTCGGTTTCTGAAGACGTATAAAAGTTAGAGTTCAGAACAAAATAAAATAGTTCAAAGATACACCAAAAGAAAAAGCTTGAAAATTTAATTCGTACCAGCATGAGTACCATTTCCTGGTGAATTTTTAGGTCCTATTTGAATTTAATCAATAAAGGCGAGGGACAACCGTCAAATGAAAGAATCTCAGTCCAGCCAATGAAGGCAAGACCGTAAAGATACCAACCAATCAAGGCAAGATTGCAGTCTGGCCGATGAAGGCAAGATCGTAGAGATACCGGCTAATAAAGGCAAGAATCAATAAATAATAGATTATAAAAATACATAATAAAATGATAATGAGAATGCAAGAATAAAGTAAATAACTTTTATCTAATTATATGTTTTACGTGACAAAACTTTAATTATTCTTAATTTATATAATTTTCTTTTATAATTTTAATTATTTTAAATCTTACGTAGAGTAAATCTATTTATTCAAATTAATCAATATCAAATAAGTGAACATAAAAGTCCGATATAATATCAAATTTGGTATAGACGAGATATGACGACGTTGCATGGCCTCTCCTATTGACTCTCCGCGCAATGCGTGGATCAAATTCTGTGGACAAATCCACGGAAAGAAGCTTCCTCGCAAGAGTCGAAGTTGACGTTTATACTAAGTTGTTCAAAAAGTTTTGAAAGCGGAAATGAAAATACTTCTTTTTGTTAGTGAAATCACTTTTATTGCTCAGTATAATCTCCGATAAGTTTAATACACTTGGTCCAACGGTCTTCCAACTTGTTTATCCCATCATGGAAGTGACTTTCTGCAAGGCCTGCAAAATACTCCTCTACGACGGCTATAACCTCTTCGTTTGATGAAAAATGCTTCCCACGAAAGAATTTCTTGAGGTGTGGAAACAGCCAGAAGTCAGAGGGAGCTAAATCAGGCAAATAAGGTGGATCCTGCAACAATTCGTACTTTAATTCGGTTATTTTAGTAATGGTTTTTTGAGCTGTGTGAGCGGGTGCATTGTCTTGATGAAAAATGATTTTTTTCTTGTGCAAACCGGGTCTTTTTTTACTAATTTTTTCATCCGATTAATCCAAAAGGTTACAATAATGTTCAGAATTTATTGTTTTGCCAGTTTGAAGATAATCCACCAACAAAATTCCTTTTGCATCCCAAAAAACTAACGCTAACACCTTCTTCGCCGATTTCTGGACACGAACTCGCTTCGGTGCCGAAGTGCCTGATTGACACCACTCTTTAGCCTCTTGTTTTGATTCAGGGTCATGATGGTAGACCCAAATCTCATCCATAGTGATGAATCAACGCAAAAATCTTTTTTATCCTTTCGAAAACGCTCCAAATGTTGCTCAGAAAGTCGCATTCGAACGTGTTTTTGTTCCATTGTGAGCGAATGCGGCACCCATTGTGCACAGAGCTTTCTGAAACCCGAAACTTCATTTAAAATATGACTCACACTGCCTAATGAGATGTCCAGGGCCTCTGCTAAATCTCTCTTGATCAATCGACGATTTTCCAAAACCATATCCTGTACTTTTGCTATGAATGCTGGTGTTGATGCACTTTTTGGACGTCCTGAGCGTGGATCGTCTTTAACGCTTTTTCAACCACGTCTAAACTCTAAAACCCATCGATGCACAGTTGGAAATGAAGGAGCAGATTCCTTTAACACTTTCACCATTTTTGTATGAATTCCCGTTGCTGATAAACCTTCCAAAACAAAGAATTTTATCACTGCACGATATTCGGTTTTTTCCATTGTAAAAAAAATACACTGACACGTCAACATCAAATGGCTTGTAAACAAACAATAAATTGACAGAGTAGAATGAAACTTTGGGTATGTTTATATGAAAGATAAAATATTAAAATGGCGTAAAAATTTTGGTTCTTCTACTGCTCTATAGATGTCGCTTTCAAAACTTTTTGAACAACCTAGTACAACTCACACATGCATAGAGAGCTGAGTAACTCCTGCCGGCGCGCCTATTAGGGTTTATTTAGTCTTCGAGCCAAGAAAAGAGCGGGCTTTCGGCACAATCGTTTTTCTAATTTCAATAAGAGCAAAGCAATCAGCTTTTTTATCTTGATCCGTGAAAATTTCGTTTTTATTCGTGATAAAGTGCGCTGTACGATGTGGGAGTAAAGTGATTTAAAAAAAATTAATTTGTATAAACACATAACAAATAATTAATTAGTATCATTAATTGAATCGCCCCTGATATAGTTCTTATACGTGGGGTTCGAAAGCGGACTTCGAAGCTCCAGGAACGAGCAGCACTCTCAGGTAAGAGTTTTTATTATTGCTTTCTATCTATTTATTTTTCTTTGTTACCACCTTTCCATATCCGGGTGATCAGTTGTCCGATGGGGTAAAGATACCCTTCGGAAGTTAGCATGAATTATGCCTGACAAAAGGCACTTTTTGAATCGCGATGCGCGATCGGGCCAGTACGGGACAGGTTAGTGGGTCCCGTATAATATAAATATTAAAATTTCACTTTCATGTGCGTGTCGCCCTGCACGTAACAGTAAAATTTTTGGTGGAGGCACCGGGTAACCACTAACACTGATAAGTTCTTTTGTCTTTAGTAATTAGGACGCAGAAAATGAATTGTTTTAATTTAAGACGAATATAGTAAATTTAATTGATTAAAATAAATCATTATTTAGCTAGAACTTTTAGACAAAATTACTCTAATCAACAATTACAATTTTTAATTAACATAAATAGAAATTGATGTTATTAATGGCTTTAATTCAATAAGTAATGTTTCATCTTAGTGTAATATAATGATAGTCGCTTTAAAAATGATTCACACGATTACTCACGGAACTTTATACAATCGTATGTTTGATACATTAAAATATTTGATACTCATAAATAAGACTAATTACAAATATTTATAACCAATCTTAAATACTTGCCGGTGTTTAAATATATGAAAATTCATTTAACATAATAAAAAAAAAAAAAAAATAATAAAAAAAACTTAATTAGATGTACTTAATAATTCTATACAGGGTGTCACAAAAGTCCTGGAACGGCTGTATATTTCCTAAGATGAGGTATTTTGGAAAATGGTCAAGGTTGATCCTTAAGTAACTCTCAACAAGGAATTGGCAATCTAAAGAGCTCTACTTCAAATATGTATTCAGGTCAAAAGGACACGTTGACCTTAAAGGTCAGCCCAGGTCATCTAAACTTGAGCAAGGTCTGCTTACCTCTTGGCATAGGAATTGCCCAATTTTTTTTAAACAAATGTATTAACATTAACAAGGTTTATGAAGTGATGATTGTAAGCGTAACCTTGACGATGTCCTCTAAGGTCATTTCAATTTTAACTTTTATTTACTTTTAGGATTACCTAGGAACAACAGTGTAGACGTAGTAAAATCTGTTCCCTTTGGGGCGCTTGATTTGCGTGAGTTCCCTTGCCTCTCATGTTTGGATTCCTTGATTTCCGTGAGTCTCCTAGCCTCTAATACTTTCCATCAAGACTTACAATTTAGTGTAGATGTTCAAACTATAAACCTTCAGCTTCTTGGCGAAAAGCTATTCTATTGTAGAAATGTGCAAGAGCATTACGTATCAATTCTCTGTTCATTGACGCAGCCTCTTGGAGTATCCGATTCTGCAACTCATCTAAATTTTGTGGTTGAGTTGCGTATACTTTACTCTTTAAATAGCCTCATAGAAAATAATTAAGAGGCGTTAAATCAGGAGATATAGCATGCTCGATCTTACCTCTTCTTTTAATCCATCTATGAGGAAACTGGCCAACTAAATATGTCCGAACAAGCCTATTATAATGAGCGGCTACTCCATCCTGCTGGAACCATTTTTGATCAAAATCATCACCTACTAGCTCTCCTATTCTTGTTATAATTTGATCTCGAAGCAATTTTTCATATCTATCAGCAGTGAGATTGCCATCGATAAAGAAATGGCCGATAAGAGAATCATTTAAAATGCTAGCCCAAACATTTAGCTTTTGTGAATTTTGAGTGTGATTCTCTAACATCCAATCAGGATTTGTGTCAGATTAATATCGACAATTGTGTCTGTTTACTTCGCCTTTCAATGTAAAAGTTACTTCATCTGAAAAAACTATGTTGTATAAAAACAGAGGATCTTCATCGATTCAGACGCCATCTCCAAGATCAATAAAGGTTAGCTTCTCACAAAGTTCGTTAACGAATCTTTGGGAACCAAAATAAATTGCCTTAGTTTAACTTGTATTGAGTCTTAAAGAGGCATTCACGGCCCAATCCAAAACTGCTTTGGCTACCCGCCGAAGCTCTGATATCCCCCCATCAAGACAGTATATAGAAGTTTGAATATATATTTGAAGGTCATCTGCGTACAATATGTGCTGAATGCTTCTAGTGTCAAGTGCATCACGTATGTCGTTAATGTATAAGCAGAACAAAAGGGGTCCCAAGACAGATCCTTGTGGCATACCAAGATTCGTACTCAGCCAGTCGGAGTTTTCAGCTGAGGAAGTGCTAACTGCTTGTCATCTATCTGATTTATAAGAATTAAACCACTTAAGAGCTGCCCTAAAAATCCCCATAGACTGCAATTTTTCAAGTAGTCCTGTCGGTAATATTGTGTCAAAAGCCTTGCTGAAGTCGAATAGAAGAAGTAACGTCACCATTTTTTTGTCGATACCTAGTCTGACATCGTCAGTGAGTTTCAGTAGGGCTATATGAGTAAAATAAAATAGTCTGAAACCAGTCTGAGGAGGGTCGAAAATGCAGCAAGTTGTCAGATGCCTCTGCAACTGTTCATATGCTAACTTCTCCAGAACCTTTGAAAGAAAGCACAAGATCGCAATCGGTCTAAAGTCAAATGCTGAAGAAGGGTATTTACATTTTTTTAATGAAATAATTTGTGCTCTCTTCCAAACCACCGGAAAAATACCTTTTGCAAAAGAGCAGTTAAACAGCTGCACAAGGAATTGTCCTATTATTAGTAGAGATTTGATTATGATCGACTGTGGAATACCATCAGCTCCCCAAGCCCGCGATGAAAAGTGAGAAATTGCGAGAATTACATCGTTCAGGTTAATTTGATGGAAGGCAAAGCCTTCTGTCGTTGCATTATTAATAATCCTCTCACGCATTGTCACATCATCGCCACACGGGGATGCCGATACACCCGCAAAGTGTTGGTTTAATTCGTCAGGTGTAATGTTATTCAAATCCATTTCATGCCCAGGTAAATATCCGAGGCTACGTAATTCCTTCCACTTATTATTGTTTGCAAAAGCATCGAAGAGTCTGTTGTTGTAATAATTAGTTCTCGCATTCTCCGTCCGTTCGTCTACAATTAGTCTTATTTTGCAAAATTCATCAAATAGTGATTTATCGTTAGTTCTTCTAAATCGACGGTACAAAGCCTCCCATTTTTTGTACAACCGAAACAGATCCACATTAACCCATGGAAGCTTACCTTTTTTAGGAGTAACAGTTTTAATGGGAGCTAGTACCACAATTACTGCCATTAAGTTGTTGCATATACTGTTCAGCGCAACGTCGATGTCAAAGTTTATGTCAGTAAAAGACGACCAATCACAGTAAGTTAAAAAAGAATTAAGGTCAGCCGGAGCAATATTTTTGAAATCACGATACATAAAGGAATTTAAAGATTGAGTTTGTATATTGCTGTTCGTGGTAACAGTAATAATATTGTACTTACTGTCAAAGTTCGCTGGAATACTGGCAGCGTCCGTGATAGTATCGTTGTCGTCCACGAAAATCAAGTCAATCCAGGTACGAGACGTGGGAGTGAAATGAGTAGGACCATGGTGAACCAGCTGTGTAGAGAGTTCCGCTGATAATTTGCGAAAAAATTTAGCATCATCACTCTCCCGAAGGAGATCAGCATTCAGATCTCCCATAATGATTTTGTGACTGTAGTTAAAACAGAAGGTGCGAAGATCATTCATAAAATTTTCGTTATTTTGAAATCTTATTTGAGGTGGTCTGTAAATAACTCCTACTAATAAAGGAGAAGATTTAACAATTTGAATATTTCAAAAAATAAATCCAGGAGTGCAAGGTTTGCCCTCTTGTTCAGTGTTCGACACAGAGAGAATCTCACACTTTAGATGATTTTTAACTTGGAGAGCAACACCTCCACCCCTGAAATTTCTATCTTGTCTAAATAGATTAAGGCCATCAATCTGAATGACGTCGTCAGGTACATCTGAGCTCAGCCAGGTCTCAGCCTGGCTCCGAAAAGGTCGTAGGAGGGATCGTCCCGTAGAAATTAACGGACACCCTCAATGTGAGCTCACAGGGAGTTCACATTGAGAAAACCCGCTCGCAACTCCCCTTTGACTCCCTTTGTCTCTCCAGTTGCGCCATTGTGCAATAGTCAATCCGCTCTACTTATTACATTTTCCTTTTTAGATGCTTTTGATTTAACTTCAGTTTCTTTGTTATTTTTCTTACTTCTCTTTTTATTTTTATTGTTAATCGGGATAATTTCACTAGACGCAGTACGTTCGTTTTGTTTATTTTTGTTAATTACATTCTCTACAGCTTCTTCGCTAATCTCATCTTTGTTTTTAATTTTAATTTTATTTCTATATTCGTTTTTATTATTATTGTTTATAGTATTCAAAGTTGAATGTAATGCTTGCAATTCATTAATAGAGGTGATAGAATGCACTCGGTCACCTTCTCTTCTCCTGACAAGAAATCTGCCTTGACGATGCCAAATATACCTGAAACCAAGATTTTTGGCGAATAATTCAATTTGTTTAAATTCGTTATATTGATTTTTATTCAGATATTCATTGATAAAGATCTTGCAGTTCACCAATGCAGGAAACCTATCAAGAAATGAGGGTTCTAGATCGGTTGTACTAAAAGCAGTGACTTCGTGTTTTGCCGCCATTATTTGTGTAATTAGGTCGCAACTGGAGAGTGTAACAAGCAAGGAAGAGACACTCCTCGAACCATCTCCGACCTTTCCCCGAGAAATTACATTAGCTGATAAAACATTCTCTGAGGCGATAGAGGGAAGTACCGTGCTAAGAACAGCCACCGCGTAGTCCATGGGATCAATATTAGTCGTCGTACAGTCGATTGTACTAGAGATCACGATGCAACTGGACCCAACACGACACTTGTCCCCATCTCGCAGAGTAGATTTACCACCATTTGAAGATTTACCGCAATCGGCGGAATTACAGCTATTAGTTCAGGGCTTGCTATACAATTATCTGCTTTTGTGCTCAATTCAGAGTCTAGGTCAGCTTGTGTCAGATCAGAGACGGTTTGCACTACGGTCGCCACGCCAACAGTCAAATTATTAAAATTTTTTTGTCTGTCGTAAAATTCAGTATTAATTTGATGTAAAAGGTTATTGTGTTGTGTTTTCATGATTTCAGCGACATTTTTTTTAATTTGCAAGAATTTAATATTAAAATTAGTTACAAGACTAGTTTCTAATTTTGTTATTCGCTCACCTAAAGAAGAATTAAATTTAAGCAGCATTGACTGACTTTCTCGAAACTTATTTAGTATAACATTTTGATTTTTAAGGCCAGGTTACCCCAAACAATTTTGAAAAAATCGAAATTTTTTTTTTTTCATAAATTGCTACAGTATACTCGTAGAAATAGTATAGAACTAGTCCCGAAGGTCAGCAAGACCGAGAAGCAGGTATAAAAGAGTGGGGAGCGCTGCGGTAAATCCGGCCGCTCGAGCGCCTTCCGTAACGGCAGCTGCTGCGTGCCTTCGGATCGTTTTATTGTTTTGTTCCCTTCTATATTTCTCGAAAATATTCTGTCCTTTACAGTTAGAGAGCGTCCTTCGAATATAATATACGGCAGTACAAGTAAAGTTTTCGTTGGTGATGGTTATTCTGTTCAGTCCTCGCACGCGTCGGTAAATTTTTCGTTTGTGAGCTCTCAAAATTTATCATGGACAAAAAAAGAAAAAGTGGTGTCCCACATAGGTCAGGAAGAAGGAGTTTTTTGGGTAACCAACATAGTTCCAATGATGATACAGAGCAAACCAGTGCTGCTGCAAAAAAACTAAAAAACGCCGATCCTCAACTTGAAGTGAAAATCCATCCGTTGCTGACTTACGTGATCGTTCAGTGGTCTGTATTTGCTACATTGCAACAGAGAGTTGTTTGTGCAAAGTGTAATAAAAAAGTGGAATTTGCAAAAAGTGTCGAAAAAGGATTAGGTTTTGAGTTACAAATTATCTGTGGTTGTGAGGAGAGTGAACCAATCCCTTCATCTCCAAAAATAAAAAATGGTTATGAAATAAACAGAAGAATAGTTTATGCAATGCGCTTGTTAGGAGTTGGATTGTATGGCTTATTGAATTTTTGTGGAGTGATGGATATCTCAGCAACTGCATTCAGTATAAATGGCTATTATAAATGCATAATGCAAGTTCATATTGCATTGAAGGCTGTTAGTGAAATGGTTTTCAAAAAAGCTGCTAAAGAAGAGCAAGAAAAAAATTAAGAGAGAGGATTACCCGTAAAATCTTTAAAATTTACTGAACCGCAACTGTCGCTCTTATCTAGCTATTTTAAAAAAGCTGTGCTTAGTCATCCCGATTCTGTGCCAGACATGAAGAATGCAATTCTAGCCACATTGTATCACAAGTGTTCCACCGATGCTAAGCCACAACACCAGTATTGTCCAGCCGGAGCAGATTCATGGTGCGCTTATCAAAAGGCAGTAGCTACAAAACAGAATTACAACCATCCTCCAGCTTTCGATCAGGAAATTCAAGATCTTTTACAGCCAATTTATGAAGAACTAACCGACGACAAGTTGCTCGAGAGATGTTTAGGGGCTAACACGCAAAACAATAACGAAAGTTACAACTCATGTGTTTGGAACATAGCCCCTAAACATAAGTTTGTTGGAAAAAAAACGCTTGAAATTGCTGCTCTCAGTGCTGCTTGCATTTTCAATGAAGGGCTTTTACCCATATTAAAAGTAATGGAAGTTATGGGTGTAAGAATCGGCCCGGAAGCAAGGCACTTTGCTGATAGGGCCAACAGCAGACGTGTTGATCGAGCTGAGCTAGAAGCTACTGAAGCGTCTAAAGAACATAGAACTTCTTTAAGAAATGCAAGAATTCTTGAGAATGATGCCTACGAAGACCAGGAAGGAGCTGTGTATGAAGCTGGAATGGATATGTGAGTAAAATTCATTTTTTTTACGATTTTTTACGAATAAAAACTTTGAACTGATTTTTCTCCGAACCACGGTTTTTCGCATGGATGACACTCTCATTTCAAAACTATTGCACTTATCGATATGAACCAAACGGCATTTTACTCTTTGGATGTCTGGCTATGGCCTCAAGCAGAACCAGAAATATTCATTATTATTTAAAAAAGTTATAAACAATTAAAAGTGAAAAAAAATGTTAAAAAAATTCAAAAGTCCGCCATTTTGTTTTTTTTCATTGAAAATATTTTACTCTGCTTGAGGCCATAGCCAATTCGATACAATACATAAAACCATTTTGTTTTTTGCTTTCAGATAATTCTTTTCCAAGAAATGATGTCATCCATCTGTGAATCAGATGAGTTTCAGCAGCCATTTTCAGGACCGCCATTTCGAAAAAAAAAAAAAAAAAAATTATTTCAAGTAAATTTATATATGTGCTTTCATATGTAAAAAAATTGATTACTCAACATGTTTCGTACTATGAATAAAATGTATTGAAAAAAATTACGTTTATTGGGGTAACCTGGCCTTAATAGTATTTTCAATATTTTTGACTCCTAGGATTAATTGTTGTATTTGTATTTCCAGGTTAGTTAATTTTTTAATTGGCTTAACTAAATTAATTCATTTATTTAAAGTTGATTGCCCGGAGTCAGTCAAAGATGTATTATTGCAAGGAAGTTGGTTTTCATTTTTACCTGTTGGCGTGTCAAGCGTGGTGATACTCTTCTGTTTCGATAAAACTGGAGTGGAATTGGATATAAGTACACTACCGTTCGCTGTAGTATTAATATCAACATTTTTAACCGTAGAGTCTCCGTTCTTCCTATTTCCAATTGCAAAACAATTCTCGCACATATGAATAATATGCGGATTTTTGTTAATTAGAATACTGCGAGATATTAATTTGTTGCAAATATCGTGATAATTTTTATTACATTTATAGCAGGTATGAAGAATGCCGACTTTTCGATTTATTTTCCTGCATTTAAGATAGGCTGTAAGAGCCATAATGCAGAGTCAGTAAAGCGTCAATATTTTGTCAGACAAGTCAACGTGTTGTCAGAAAAGTAGAATAACTCAACAGCAGATAAGTAGTAAAACTAAATACTAGTCAGACATAAGTCAATTAAATGAAATACAATAAAATTTTGTAAAATATATACAATAGTTAGATTAAAAATTAAAATAAATAACTGTGACTAGTATTCGACTAAAGAAAAAATTAAATACTTAAATAAACGCCAGTCTCTCTCTAGATGTTGTTTGAATAGCGCGCGCTTGGCTGCTCAGCTGGTGATTATTTGATTGCTCCTAGTTCCTCAACCTTAAGGCAGATTTCCATGAAAATAATGACGGCGATGAAATAAATTTTCTAAATCCAGCGGAGAAACGCCGTGTAGAGGAGATAACCTCAAATTTTCAAGTTAGTTTTAAAATTTTTCACGGTACTTTCAAGGCAGTCAAATAAATTTAATGTATAAAATATGTATATACAGTCTGTCAAGTAAGAGCGTGGTCGACTTTATTGACAGGTAATAAAAGATTTTGCTCTAATTTCTTCACGAGCCGAAAGAAAGAAACTTTGTCCTTGATGCATTGTTAACGAAGATTCAGTTGTCGTTAAACTTTTGAAAGAGAATCACGTTAAACGCCATGAGTGCTATGTACGCGTCGCGCTACGAGGCTGTGTTCCTTTGCATCCACCCGAAAGGTCCCAAAATGTCGCAATCAGCGGCTGCTAAATATATGAGAAAGTCGAAGGCATTTATACAGAAGTGGATACAGCGATATAAAGTGGCTAAAAATGTCGATGATTTACCAGAACGTGGCTCGATAGGAAAAGTAAACTAAAAAAATGAAAAAAGAATAGTGAATCCGTTTTCGCGAGATCCTGCTTTAACGCTGCGGCAAGCACAAGCAAAATTAATGGCAAAAGGTTTAGATATATCCTACGAAACTATCCGAACCCATCTTCGTACTCATCATCTGAAATGGCGCAACACAATAAAGAAGCCTCTGTTGACTGAAAAACATGTGACAAAGCGACTCGCTTGGATCAAAGCAGTGCTGGAAGTCTTCTTTGGTGACGGCCTTTAGGAGCTTTGCCGTTTTTTGCTTTACCGCTTCCATCGACTCAAATCGGGTCCCTTTCAAAGCAGATTTTATCTTCGGAAACAAAAAAAAGTCGCACGGTGCCAAATCTGGCGAGTACGGCGCGTGTTCAAGCACTGGAGTGCGCTTACCGGCCAAATACTGCTTCACAGATAGCGCGTTATGGGCAGGTGCGTTGTCCTGGTGCAAAATCCACGATTTGTTCTTCCACAACTCGGGCCGTTTCTTACGAACTCGTTCTCGCAGTGTTGCCAAAACTGACAAATAGTAAGTCTGGTTGACAGTCTAACCCTCTAGAACCCATTTAGTCATCACGATACCGTTAATGTCAAAAAAAACGATCAAACTTTGCTTTGAATTTTGATTTGGACATCCTTGTTTTTGATTCTGGGCGATTCAGGCGTCTTCCAATGCATCGATTGCTGCTTTGTTTCAACATCGTATTGAAAAATCCACGTTTCGTCGCAAGTAATAATGTTTTTCATCAGTCCGGAATCTTTTTTTAACCTCCCAAGGAAATCTGAGCAGACCTATTGACGCAAGAGCTTTTGGTCAGGAGTCAGGTTTTTTGGCACCAACTTCGCACAGACTTTTGTCATGTGTAATTTCTTGTGTAAAATTTGTCTAACCGTTTCTTTATCGGCGTTTACAGCCTCAGCAATCATCCGGATGCTTATTCGACGATCTGCACGCACAATTTGCTTGAGTTTGGTCACTGTTTCCGGAGTTGAAACAGTGACAGGGCGACCTGGACGTTGCTCATCTTGAGTGCTCACTCGGCCCTCACTGAAGCGCTTACACCACTCAAAAACACGTTCACGAGATAAAGAATCGTCCCCATAGGCCTCTTGCAACAATTTACAGCACTCAGTCGGAGTTTTTTTCAATTTAACGAGAAATTTGAGATTGATACGTTGCTCCTGTTTTTCGTCACACATGGTTTTCGAACGTGTTTTGGTACATGCCTAGACAAGATATCTAGATACCCAACGCACTACTCGTTTTTTTCCTGACCCCTCTACGGCGTGCTCTAGGCGCGCCGTCTCGTTATTTAATAGCCAGACCTCATAATTATTAATAACAATATATAAAATTAGATTACCGTATAAAAATCATAAACCTATTGTATAATTAGAATTAACTAAAATATTACTTAAAACCAATTAAAAATAAATAACTAAAACTAAATGGAATAATGACTTATTTAGTATTAATATCAATACTAATAATAACGGAATATTAACAAATGTATACAAGAATTCCGCAAAAGTCGTGTAGAAGTGGTCCCCTCGAGTGCTGCCTGAGTTCTGCCGCTTGGAAAGGGCAAGTATTCCGAGCCCCCACTTTTCGGCGGGCCTCTCGGTCGGAGAGAGGGAGAGGGCGTCGAGAGCCTCTGCGAGGGTGTATGGTCTTGGTGGTGGAGAGAGAAAGGAGAGAGATCAAGAGAAAATGTCAATTTTTACAAAAATATTTGATAAACTTGAAAACAAATATTAATTTTATTTTATTTTATAATTTTTTATTTTAATGTTAATCTACGTCAAATTTTAACTAGGCTACGAAAAAGAATCAATTCTGTAGCTTAATTCTAACTATATTTATAATTTAGCTAATTCGTTTTTATAATATTATTTTATTATTATTATTATTTGAAAGATTTTTTTTATTTGCATTATAATGCTCAAATTTCTTAGTCTTTTTAGTGTTACTATTATGTTAGCAAATATATTTTTAATAAAGCGTTTAACTTAAACTTACGTTTTTAAAATTGTCTGTACTTTATGAATAATAATGATAATTGTTACATTTTTTTGTTGAATTTATACAAAATAAATTTTAAGCAAAATATATTATAGTAATAATATACGAGGATGTTCTGAAAAGTTTCCGACCTCAACGTAAAGATAGCAGCACTCGTCAATAAAAGCTAGCAAATTTCGTTGTTGATCTGTTGATAGTTGCTCACCAAAGTTTCAGCCATTTTTGATGCGCAGTTGTTAGTTGACAGTCGTTTGAGTAAGTCGATGTGAGTGTTATTGTGAAAATGGACAAAATGGAGTATCGAGCTGTCATTAAATTTTTGTTTTTGAAAGGCAATACGAGTACGCAAATCAAAAATGAGTTAAACTCTGTGTATGGAGACTCTGCACCATCATTTACCACAGTGAAATTTCGGGCAGCTGAATTCAAACGTGGCCGTGAGAGCTTGGGAGACGATGAACGTTCGGGACGTCCAAAAACTGCAACCGCTGACGATAACATCGCCAAAGTTCACCAAATGGTGCTGGACGACCTCCAAATTAAAGTGAGAGAGATAGCAGAGGTTATGAACATGTCCGAAGAATGTGTTTGCTACATATTAAATCAAGATTTAGGCATGAGAAAGCTGTCCGCACGTTGGGTGCCGCGTTTGCTCACGTTAGACCAAAAACGTAATCGAATGAACATTTCCAATGCTCTATTGGCGCAGTTGAGGCGCAATAAATCCGACTTTTGGCGCCGAATAATTACTGTAGATGAAACTTGGATACACCATTATACGCCTAAAACAAAAATACAGTCAAAACAGTGGACTGCAAAGGGGGAACTGGCTCCAAACAAAGCAAAAACTGTTTTTTTCGGCTGGGAAAGTGATGGCGACTGTTTTTTGGTATAGTCATGGAGTTATTTTAATCGATTATCATCAAATAGGAAAAACCATTACAGGAGCATACTACGCATTATTATTAGACAGGCTGAAGGCAGAACTTGCGGAAAAACGTCCACATTTGCAGAAAAAGAAAATCCTGTTTCACCAAGACAACGCGCCGTCTCACACATCGGCGGTTGCCATGGCGAAAATCCACGAATTACGGTTTCAGCTGCTTGACCATCCGCCTTACTCAACAGACCTAGCCTTAAGCGACTTCTTTTTGTTCCCTCATCTGAAAATTGCACTCGGAGGACAGAGATTTTCGTCAAATGAGGAGGTAATCACCTTTGTTAACAGTCATTTTGCAGAGAAAAACGCCGAGTACTATTTGGATGGGTTAAGGAGACGGAAGCGTCGCTGGAAGACGTGTGTAGAATTGCAAGGAGACTATGTCGAAAAAAAAAAAATTAAGAAAAAATGTCTTGTATCTGTGTTAGGTCGAAAACTTTTCAGACCACCCTCGTATTTAGTGAATTGCATTTAATAATTATAACCTTGCGTTTAAGATATAATTTGATTTTAAATTTACATTATTATTAGATAAAATCTAGACAATTATAGAAACGATTTACAAGGGCGGTTCAATAAGTACCCGTATTTGACGACAGAGGGCGTTCCTGAGAGAAGTTAGTATTATCATCGTGTGCTGCCATCTATCAGACGACGGTAAAACAAATTTCAGACTGATTGATAGGTTAGTTTGGATTTGGCAGCCATTCGAGTAAGACGTGTTTTGTGATTTTCGCTAAGATGGAAAAAGAGCAGTATCGTTCGGTAATTCGCTTTTTGTTCTTGGATGGAAAAAAATGCGAGGAGATACAAGCAAAGTTGGATGCTGTTTATGGGGACACTTCGCCGTTTATGACCACACTTAGATGTTGGTTCAACGAATTTAAACGTGGGCAAACATCCGTTTTTGATGAGGAGCGACCAGGACGCCTGACAGACGTGGTTACCGAGGAAATCATTCAAAAAGTCAATGACATGATTCTCGCTGATCGACGTGTTTTGTGCTCTCTTGCACGCAGGTGTTATAATTTAGCTTGGCTATTTCAATCCATTCATCCCACTCATTGTCCCTATCGTTGTATTGTTTTAGGAACTCACCGAGTGCATCTGTCGAGAGATCCATTCGATTGGGGATGAAAAGCGGTGCTTTTGAGTTTCTTTATTCTTAACCTTTTGGCAGTTTTATTTATCAGGTGACTTAAAAAGTTCTTTCCTTGATCTGTCAATATTGCTTTAGGTGCTCCAAATAGACAGATGAATTTCTTGATTAGTGCGTTGGCGATAGTAGTAGCCAGAGTGTTTTGTAGGGGTACGACTAAACAAAACTTCGATAGCCGATCTTGTATTGTCAACACGTACTTATTCCTTTTCTTGGTGGCCTTAAGGGGTCCTACTATATCCATCACGATTTTGTCGAAAACAGCCCTCGGAGAATTGGTGATTGCCATAGGCTGTTTCGTTTTAAGGCGCACTAATTTTTTTAATTGACAGTCAAGGGATTGTTAAATGCGTCGCCGTACGTCGTCTTTTAGATTTTACCAGAAGTATTTTTGGCGGATTCGGTTAAACGTTTTGGATACTCCTCTGGGACCTCCGATCAGTGACTTGTGGAGTTCGTAGAAAACTTCACCCTTTTTATCAATCGAGACGTATTTTAGTTTTCCAGTGTAGATGAAAATTTTATTGGCTCGTTACTTCGTTATTTCTCGAATTCATCGAGGGACTCTGATTCTTCGTCTGACTTTGATATAGGCCTTGTAGACGTAGCGAAAGGCTTAGGTTTCGCAGGTTCGTCGGAGACGTCATCCTTGCTTTCTCCGTAGTCGACCTTTTTCTTCGGTCATAGTGTTCCTCTTTCCACAATCGGGGTGATCCCTTGGACCTTTCTAGGTCATCAACTATGTTTTTTCAGTGTTTTCGTCGTCGGATTAGCTGACAATTGTTCCTTTTTGTCTTCATCGGCAACCAGGGCAGTCTTTTTATGTTGCGCGCGTGTTACTACATTAATGGCGTCCTCTTCGACTGGGTTACGTGATAGAACATCAGCATTTGCGTTTAACTTTCCGGACTTATAGACTATCTTGTAATTATGTTCAGATAGTTCAAATCTCCATTTCTGGACTCTAGTATTAAGGTCGGCTATTTTGAACCATACTAGCGGTTGGTGATCAGTTATTATTATAAATTCTCGCCCATATACGTATGATATGAATACTGTCACGCTGTGAACTACGGCTAACGCTTCTTCCTCATATACTTCGTAGTTGCTTTCGGCACCGCGCAACATGCGCGAAGTATAGGCTATTGGTCTGTCCTTCCTTATTTCACCTTGCGACAGCACTCCTCCTACCGCATACCCGGAGGCATCGGTAGTGATTATAAAGGGTTGCGTCAAGTTTGGAAATTGTAATACAGGTGCCTTACATAAACTTTTCCTTTAACGAATCGAACGACTCTTCTGATTTTTCATCTTATTCAAATGGTGTGTCCTTCTTTAGTAATTTCGTCAGGGGTTTGGAAATATACGCGAATCCCTTGATGAAGTGGCGATAATACCCGGCTAATCCTTAAAATTGACGAACATTCTTCATGTTTTTGGAGCGAGGGAAGTTCCTTACGGCCTCCAGTTCCTTAGGATCGGGTCGCAGTCCCTCTACACTGAGCATGTGCCCAAGGTAGATGACTTCTCGCTTCAGGAACTCACACTTATCTATTTGCAGTTTTAGTCCTGCTCCCCTTATTCGTTCCACGAGTTCTTTTATTTTTCTGTTGTGTTCTTCGATACTGTTAGAATAAATCATAATATCGTCTGAATATACAAAAAGACTCACGCCCTGTAGTCCTTTTAGAAGTTTGTCCATTAGTCGTTGGAAAGTGGTGGGCGCGTTTTTCAACCCAAACGGCATTTGTACAAATTTGTAATGCTCAAATGGTGTGCTAATGGCCGTCTTATGTGCGTCTTTTGGATCCATTTTTATCTGAAGGAATCCTGACGCCAAGTCGAGTACTGTATAGTATTTGGCCGACCCCACCTGATCGAATACTTCTTCCATATTAGGAAGTGGATATGAGTCGCCGATTGTTTTTTCATTTAGGCTGCGAAAATCTAGCACCATGCGCCATCTGGGGTGGCCTTGGGCGTCCGATTTCTTTGGTACGGCCCAAACCAGGACGTTATGAGGTGAATTGAAGTTTTTTATTACCACTGCTTTTAACAATTTGTTTACGTGCCGGTTGATTCGATCTTCTAACGCATGGGGAAACTGGTATTGTTTTGTATGGACTGGATCGTCGTCAGTCCTAGGGATTTTGTGCATAATAAGGTCTGTTCCCGCCGGAAGTTCATCGCCGGGTAGGTAAAATACATCTCTGTTGTTTTTTACTAGATCGACTACGTATGACTTTTCGTCGTCTAGGTGGTCGGTACGTAAATAGTCTTCAATGTTTTCCTTGATTTCAGGTTCTTCGAGAGACCCAGGGTCTCCAAAATCGCCGATAGACTTGAGCTAGTGGTCCAGGTCGGTCGCTGTCTCATTTTCCGAAATTAGATAACTACATTTTGTAGCCACGTTACTGCCACAGACTTCGTCTTTTATTATCTCTTAAACATTTGCTTTGGGGTACGTATCGCTGAGTGCTGTTCCAATTTCAAAAGGTCATGCGACGCCGTTATATATCATCAGGTGGTTAGGATAATCAAGAAGCACTCGGAAGTCACGCAAAAAATCGCAACCTAGCACACCTTCCCCTTAGATGTAAACGTCGTCTTTTATCACTGAGAATTTTATTTTACCTTCCAAAAATGAGATCTCTACTGTTCCTCAGGTAGGTATGATCCTTTTTCCAATTCCTCTTAAGGTGTATTTTTCAGATGTGTCGATTTCCTCTTTGGGCAGTATCAGACTTGATTTTACTAAATTTGTTTCTGACTCTGAATCGACTAATAATTTCCCCTCTGTGAAAGTAGGAGAATTAAGAATTTTTAAAAACGGTAAACCAGTTTTTACGTTGCTTGTGATTTAATGTAGGTTTTTTATTAGATGAGGTCGATCTTCGTCGTCCCAGATAACCTTGACGTGTTCATTATTAAACGCCGTTAGGTTATTTCCAAAGTCTAGTATTGCCTTGGAAGTTACAAGAAGATTTGCTGCTAACACTCCGTCGTAAGGGATAGGAAAATTATTACCTACCACTATGAATTCGATTACAGTTTCCCCAAATTTGATTTTTGCTTTCCCCAGACCTTCCTCTGTCTCGCCTCTTAGGCCGTGGAGGGTATATCCATCCTGGCTTTTGAGGCATTTATGGTCTAGTAAAAGATGTGCCTTTAACACTCTAATCTCTGATTCTGTGTCGATCATAAGGGTATTGGGGAATTTGTTGTGTATTAGGTTAAGGCTTACGAACGGGATAGTTGTGCAGGTTTCTACGGCAATAATTCTCCTCAAAAATCCTCCAGTTCTATTGACAGTGATGAGCGCGCTTAAGGTCGTGGGGTCTCTCTGAAGGCGCTCTGTTGCGGTAGACTCTTCTCGTTTTTTAACTGGGCGTATTTCCTTTTTCTGCATTCAGTGGCCACATGTCCCTTTATTTGACAATAACTGCAGGTTGCTACACTGGGCGCGTTAGAGAGTTCTTGCTGGCGGCAGACCGCCACCGTATGTCCTAGCATATCAAATTTGTAACACCGTATTTCTGTTTTAGGTGCATTGTTGGTGCGCTTAAAGCAATTCAGTGCAGAGTGTTCGGGCCTATTACATAATTGTCAGACATCAACTACGCGCCTGTTCTTGTTACACTGCGCTGCTTTATGTCCTTTTTGTTCACATTTTTAGCATACTATTAGGTTGCTGCAGATGTAACGGCCGATTTAGCAATGACATACACTCTGACAAGAAAGTATCCGGAAATTTGAAATAAAACGCAAAAATATTGAACTTCTTCAATATTTATTGAATCTCCTTCAAAATATGCTCCATTTGAAGCGATACACATGTGCCAACGTTTTTTCTAATCATGGAAACATTTTTTATAGGCGCTTTCACGGATGGCCTTCAGCTCCTTTTGCGAATTTTCTTTTATGGCGTCGATGGAGTCAAATCTGTTTCCCCGGAGCGGTAATTTCAGTCTGGAGAAAAGAAAAAAGTCACACGGAGCTAGATCAGGCGAATAAGGTTGCTGGTCGATGGTATTTATCGAGTGTTTGGTCTTAAAATCGTTAATAATCGTGGCTCGATGAGATGGTGCGTTATCGTCATGCAAAATCCACGAATTGTTTTGCCACAAATCCGGCCGTTTACAGCGAATATTTCCACGCAAACGTCTCAAAACAGTTAAATAGAAGTCCTTATTGACCGTTTGACCTTGCGGAACGAATTCATGATGAACCACACCTCGAATATCGAAGAAAACAATAAGCATCGTCTTGATTTTCGAACGACTTTTGCGAGGTTTTATCGGTTTCGGCTCATTTTTTCCCACCCATTCCGATGATTGTTGGCTCGTTTGTGTGTCGTATTCATAGACCCATGTCTCGTCACCAGTTATGATCCGTTTCATGAACGTGGGATCGGAATTCGCACGATCCAGCATGTCTGCAGCTACCTGCATCCGGTACTGTTTTTGAAGAAAATTCAGCTCTAACGGAACGAGCCGAGCGGCGACGCGCTACATGCCCAATTGGTTCACCAAAATCAAACGTGCGGTTTCGCGAGAGATGTTGAGATCACGAGCTATCTCTCTAACACTGGCATGACGATTTTCGAGCACAATTTCCTTGATTTTTTCGACGTTATCGTTGGTTGAAGAGGTCGACGGTCCTCCTGAACGAGGCAAATCTTCGACGATCTCCCGACCGTTTTTAAAGGCTTTGTACCATTCGTACACTTGGTTTTTCGATAAAACCGAATCTCCATAAGCCTTTTCCAGCATTCGCAACGAGTCAGCACACGAAATTTCGTTCAAAACACAAAATTTGAGACAAACTCTTTGTTCAATATTTTTTTCCATTGTAACATTCGCAGACTACCACTGAGGTCGACTGGTTTCAACAGCTGTCGTAAACAAACTAGTTGACAGACCGCACTCATGTTTGGCATAGTTATTACGGACAGTCCTACCAACATACAGAAACTTCAAATACTAAAAAATACTCAACGCGGGCAATTTAAATAAGAATTTCCGGATACTTTTTTGTCAGAGTGTGAAGTTGGCTGCAATTTTAGTGTATTATGTTGGCACAAGGCGGCGCAAATGATATGACATATTGAAGTATAAATACTTTTATGGAGTCATTTCTGTTTTGCACTTCATAGTGATCGTAAAAACAAAAAGAGAAAGTGAACATGGAAGTGAATCAATAACGGCTACTTTTACTATACGAATTTAAATTCAAGCATAACGCAACGAAAGCAACGAGGAATATCAACAGCGCGATCGTTCGAAAAATTTCGATCCGGAGATAAGGACCTTGAAAATGAGCCACGTAGACACCCAGGACCATCGATCGATAACGACGAGTTGCGTGCATTAGTGGAGTCTGACCCCCGCCAAACCATAAGGGATCTTGCCGAGAAATTAGGCGTTTATAATTCGACAGTTTGCCGCCCCTTGCAACAACTTGAAAAAGTGAAAAAGCTTGCAAATGGGTTCTGCATGATCTTACCGAGCAAAACATGACGTGTCGAATGGAGATTCCAATTTCTCTTCTCTCCCGCAACAAAAAGGAACCGTTCTTGCACCGAATTGTGACCTGCGATGAAAAGTTAATTTTATACAATAATCGTCGCCGATCGGCCCAATGGCTAGATGCCGATGAAGCGCCAAGACACATGCCGAAACCAAGCCTTCAACCAAAGAAAATAATGGTAACTGTTTGGTGGTCTGTAGCTGGAGTTATCCGCTATTCGCTCCTGCAACCTGGCGAAACCATCAATGCTGAGAAATACTGTGCTCAACTGAATGAAATGCATCAGGAATTGATAATTTAACGCCCTAGGCTTGTCAACAGGGATGAAGTGACACTGCTTCATGATAACGCACGACCTCATGTATCGAGAACAACGGTCCAAAAATTAAACGAGTTGTGCTATGAGACTCTTCCTCACCAGACCTCTCACCAACAGATTACCATTTCTTTAAACATTCGGATCACTTTTTGACAGGAAAAAGATTTAATAATGAAGCGGCTGTCAAAAATGCCTTTGAGGAGTTTCTTCGAACCAGAAACTCGGACTCCTACAAAACTGAAATAAATGTACTTGTATCTCGTTAAGAAGAGTATGTTGCATCTATTGGTACCTGTTTTAATTAAATAAATTGTCTTTATAAAAAGTTACAGCTGTTTAAAAATTTATTACTAAATCGGCCATTTTATCTGCAGCAATCTAATATGTCGTTACGGCAGAGGTTGGGAGTGTAGCCTGGCTTTCTGCAAATTTGGCACATTTTTGCTTTGAGGAAACAGATCTCTTATGAATGGCCTGGGTTGTTACAAAAATCGCATATTGCCATTCTGTTCGTGCGTGCTCCGAATCGGCTATTTTCCTGTCTTTTTAGCTCTGGTTTTTTGACTTCTTTGCTTGTGTAAAAGAGACCCTTCTTATGAGATCGCTGCTTATCGCGAAGAGCAGTTCTGAAGGCGATTTGTTTTTCACCCAGTATTGCGTTTTTTACGATATCTGAAATGTTATTTGTCGCCTTATTCTGTTCTCTATTTCGAGTTTTAGACTCTGCCTAAAGCACTCTATTATGTGTGCTTCTGTCTGCGCTCTGAATTCAGGGTCGAGGGCGCCGGTTGCTATTTTGTGAACCTCATTAATTTGGGCTCCCAGTTCCCTCATACGGTTTGCGAAGGTAATGACATTTTCATTGTTTCGCTGATATTCATTACCTAGTTTACCCAGTAACTGTTGCTGAGTTTTGGTACTGGCGTATACAAGGTGTTCCATTTTACCTCAGACAGCTAAATAACTCAAAAAATTGCAATGTATTGCAATAAATATTTATTTAAAAGTTTCATGGATTATAGAATAAAGTTAATCACTATCGAGATGCTTAGGCTTTCTTTTTAATTTTACGCATGGCTTGTTATCGCTATTTATGTGCGATATTCTTAATCGGTTAGCGTGTACCACTTAACTTGATTTTTTTAATTGGATTTTTATATTATTGTTTTTTAATATCTTTAGAATTTTATAAGGGCCTGAGTAATGATCTCCAAATCTGCCAACTTTTGGACCTGAGAGCAAAAACACTGAATCTCCGACCTTGAAATTTTTCTGATTTTTTGTCTTATCGTAATACTTATTTCGAAATTTTGACTGCACTAAGTTATCATAAGCTAATTTCTGAATTTGATTCAGTCGGGTGACTAAGTCGGTTATGTAATCACGGTACGTGAGCTGCATATCTCTGATTTTTAAAGAATCACTTGATGGTAGCTGGGCTAGTTTGCCGAATATTACTTCATAAGGTGTGTGTTTGGTGCTCTCTTGCACGCTGGTGTTGTAATTTAGCATTGCGATTTCTATCCATTTATTCTATTCGTTGTTTGCATCCGTATATTGCTTTAAAAACTCTTCCAGAGCATGATGCGATTGCTCGAGCGATCCATTCGATTACGGATGGAAAGCTGTCGTTTGCAACTTTTTGATTCTAAAACGCTTAGCGATCTTGGCTATCAAAGAACTTATAGAGTTTTCTCCTTGATCCGTCAGGATAGATTTGGGTGCACCAAAAATGCATATAAATTTTTTTATTAGAGCGTCAGCTATTGTCGTGGCTAAGGTATTTGTTAGGGGTACTGCTATACAAAATTTGGATAATTGATCTTGTATGGTGAGTATGTACTCATTCTCCTTTTTCGTTAGCTTCATTGGGCCTACGATATCCATCGCAATTTTATCAAAGACGCTTTCCGGAGTGTCCGTTATAATCATTGGCTGTTTGGTTTTTAGACGCACCAATGTTTTTAATTGGCAATCGAGGCATTGTTAGATTCGCATCTGGACGTCGTCTTTCAAGTTTTCCTAGTAATACGTTTGTCGTATACGATTATATGTTTTCGACACTCCTCGGTGTCCTCCTATTTGTAGATTATGTAATGATTAAAAATATCGTTTCTTTTATCGATCGGTACATAATGAAGTGTTTTTTCGCATATGATTATGGTAATCGGCGAATTGTTAAATGTATTTTTTATTATATTTTCTATTTCTGCCCAAGTTAAGTTTTCTATTGCGTTGCTTTTAGAAATATTAATATTTTGTTTTAATTTTATTAAAATTTCTTTTAATATTGATAGTGAGTTGATTATATTTTCTTTGATCTTCGAAGGAGCTTCCTGTTGTTTATCGCTAATACATATAAGGAAGAAGTAAAGGTTGCCTTTCATTTTTACTTGTTTTACCTCTCCCACTTTGAGATCTTTAGTTGTCGAGATCTTTTTAAATACAATTAACTTTCTTGTGCCGTCGTCGCAAGAAGTGCCGTCTGAGGTGATAAAATAAGCTATATTATCTATTCGCGTATGTAGAGGCTCGCATGTGTGTATCGCAGCGCCTTGAGCGAATCCGTTGTTACTTAAAGTTTCGCTTTCAGAGTCTGCTGGGTTAGAGTCGGAGTCTGTAGAACTATAGTCAGAAGTTGGTTGATCTACATTGTTTGATTTTCTTTCGCTCGTCGATTCGACGGCTGCCCTTTTTTCTATTCTTTTGGTTTGTATAAAGGGGGCTGCGGTAGCTTCCTCCATCTTGTCGGAGTCTAGATCGCTTTCATAGTAATCTATATTCTCTTGATTTCGTTTTGGGCGAGTGACACTTGGAGTTGATTCGGTTTCAATTTTTTTCCTTGTATTTTTCTTAGGCAATATAGTATTTTCATTTTTATCTGTAGTTGAAGCGTCATTTATTTATTTATTGAAAGGAGCTTTGTTTATATTTTTTTGTTAACCTCTTGTTAGTGCATTTACTTGTACTTCTTCGACGGGATTTCGAGATAATGCGTCAGCGTTTGAATTTAATCTTTCAGGTTTGCGAATGATTTCATAATCATATTCCGTTAGTTTGAACCGCCATTTTTGGACTCGCGTTCTGCAATCGGCGGTTTTAAACCAAACTAAAGGTTGGTGATCAGTGACTATTGTAAATTTGCGGCCATAAACATAAGATCGGAAAGCTTTTACGCTATGTATGACAGCTAATGCTTCCTTTTCGCATACTTCGTAATTTGCTTCTGCTCCACGAAGTACGCGTGATGTGTGAGCTATCGGCAGATCTTTTCGAAGCTTGCCTTGAGACAGAACGCCGCCTGCAGCGTATCAAGAGGCGTCGCATGTTATAAAAAATGGCTCTTCTAAACGTGGGAACTATAATAACGGTACTTTACATAACAAATCTTTCAATGTATTAAATGGTTCGTCCTTTTTTTCATCTCATTTGAATGCTGTATCCTTTTTTAAAAGTTTTGTTAGGGGCTTTGAGATATATGCAAAATTTTTAATAAAACGCCTATAATAACCCGCTAGTCCGAGGAATCGTCCCCACGCTCTTCACATTTTTGAGAGTTGGAAAATTTTTAACAGCTTCCAACTTCTTAGAATCGGGTCTTAACCCTTGAGCGCTTAGCATATGTCCTAAATAAACGTCTCTTTTCAAAAATGTACATTTATCGGTTTGCAATTTTAGCCCTGCGCTTCTTAACCTGTCGAATAAAAGCATCAGTTTTTCCTGATGTTCGGTTAAATTATTCTAATAATTTACTATATCGTCTAAATAAACGAATAGTACGTTGCCTTGCATGTTACCTTTTAATAATTTGTCTATTAACCTTTGGAAGGTAGCTGGAGCGTTCTTTAAAACAAACGGCATTTGCACAAATTCGTAATGTCCGAACGGTGCGCTAAAAGCCGTTTTATGTGCATGTTTCGAGTGAATATTTATTTGGTGAAATCCCGAAGCTAAGTCAAACACGGTGTAGTATCGAGCAGATTTTACTTGATCTAATATTTCTTCAATATTGGGAAGTAGATATGAGTCGCCTATAGTTTTTCCGTTTAGCGCTCTGAAATCCAACACCATGCGCCATGTAGGTCGTCCTTGCGAGACAGGTTTCTTTGGTACGACCCAAACCGACGTGTTTGACGGGGACATGAGATCTTCAATTATTCCCGCCTTTAATAATTTCTCTACTTGTCGGTTGATTTCGTCCCTAAGCGAGTGAGGAAATCTATATTGCTCCGCGTTGACCGGTTCTTCGTCGGTCATTGGGTTCTCGTGCATAATTAAGTCCGTGCCTGGTAGTTCGTCTCCAGGTAAGAACAATACTTCTTTGTTTTTATCTATTAACTGAAATATATGTAACTTTTCTTCCTCATTAAGGTGGTCGGTTGATAATAGGTCTAGTATATTTGTTTTGACGTTTATTGTCGGTGCTTCGGCTTTGACGAGTTGCTGGTGAGGCTCGATTTCGAAATCAAGTTCTTGTGCGGTTTCAACTTCGTTGATTTGGTATAGAAGTTTCATTCCCGTACTAGTATCTTCTTCGGGGGAGCAAAATTCATCTATAAATTCGTGAGTCTCGAGCGTTTCTGCGTTTATGCAAGTGAAAGGAACCGTTGGAGAAACATTATATTCATCAGTGATAATTTTTATTTCGTAGATACGAGGTCCTCGTTGGATTAAATTTTCGAAGAATATTTTTGCGTTTTGTGCATTAGTACTGATGATTTTGTTTTCAAATCGACATCTGCTTGGCTTTCTTGGAAAAATTCGGAGCCTAATATCTCAAGGCACGGAAGAGGTACGTCATCTTGAATAATATTAAAGGTCGCTGGATAATTTAATATCGAGATCACAATAGAACCTAGGGTAGGCGAATATATCTTTCTTATACTCTTTAAAAAATGTTTTTCTGAAAAATTAACTATGCTCGCTTTTGGCAATAACTGCAACTTTATTAGATTTAATTCCGATCCAGTATCGATCAAAAATCTTCCTTTTTGGTTTGTGCATAATATTTGAAATTATTTTGTGATTGTTATCATTACTGTTCCAAAACAAAGGTACTTCGTGATTTGGTGTGATCATAAAGTTTCTCCGAAAATCTAGTTTTCCTCTCGAGGTCATAAGGAAATTAGCGTCGAGTACTCCTGCGAAGGGGATAGGAAAAGTGTTTGGAACAATCAAGAATTCTAGCGTTTCCCCTAGTACTTTCATTTTTGTTTTTCCGATTATATTTACTGCTTCTGACCCGATACCTTGTATTACTTAGTCGGTTTCAGTGTTTATAAACTCTTCTGAATGAATGGCATGTATTTTTATTTAATTAACTTCAGATCCACTGTCGATTAAAAAGAGGTATGAAGGGACGTCTTGTTGTAATTTGATGCGTATACATGGCAGATACTTAAAAAATTTTGAATTGCGGCGCTTGACGAAAGGAGACCTCCCTTATTTTTTTGTTGATTTCGCAATTTTCGGCAGTCTTGTTGAGTATGAACGCTGATTTTACAATACGAGCAGGTGGGTGAAGGATGACTATTAGTTCGATTTTGACAAAATTTTGTGGAATGTCCAGCCTTCTCACAGATTTGCCATGTTAAGTTGGATGTTGGATGATTTGTTAGTGGTTGTCACTGGCGGCAGTCTTTTGCAGAATGACCGAGCTTCTCGCAAATTTGACAGGTAATGTTGCGTTTTAAGACGTTCTTGCAGTGCGCGGCTGTGTGCCCTTGTTGGTTGCAAAGCTGGCAACTTTTTCTTGCTTTTCAAAAACAGTGCTCTTCTATATGACCGGGACGTTTACAAAAGGTACATGATTAGTTTCTACAGGAGTTGGCATCGTGGTCTGTACTTTTGCAGTTCTGGCAAAAGTACATGTTCCTTTTCGGCTTTTGGTATAAATGTTCGTTCTTTCTAAGATCTTTTATTTCCTCTAGTTCGTTTTCTATCAAAATAGCGCTTTTTACGACGTCGCTGATATTTTCTAGTGTTTTTAGCTGGTTCTGGATTTTGTAGTTCAGCCCTCTTTTAAAGTACTTTATCAAACTTGTTTCTATTTGTGCTTTTACAGCGTTGTTGACTGACCCATTGGCTTTTTCGTAGACTGCGGAGAGGGCTGTTCCGATGTCCCTCATTCTGTTTGTGAATGCTTATATGCTTTCATCTCTCCTCTGGTATTCGCGGCCTAATCGCCCGTATAACTCTTCTATGGAGATCTTCGATCCGCACATATCTTTTAGGAAATCCTTCAAGGCCCCTAAGTTCGTGAATTTTTTTCTATTGAGAGATGGTCTAATTTGCCCGTAGGTCGTACCCTTTACCAAGGTAGCCAGGACCAGCTCACCTGCTAGGGCAATGCTGAGCACTCCATCGCAGCAGTCAAGAAATTGTTAGAGGGGAATATTCTTTTCGTTGAACTCTGGGATCAATTTAAGCGCGTCCGTCACGCTTACGTATGTCGTCATGGTATGCTTGTCGTGTGTGGGTTTGGACCTATAACATGCCTCGCTATCGAAATTGATAATCGGCTTCCGCGTGTTCGGTATGATTGTTTTTCGCCCAACTCTTCTTCGGAGATAAGCAAATCGTATTGTGATTCGCAAGAGCTTCCCGACGTTGGAGGGAGATGAGTTTGAAGTGCGGAAGAAAAATCTTCGTCCTTCCCTATTCGCGGTCTCGGGAGGAAAGGATTTTTGGGTTGCGACGAAGACGGTCGACTTGGGTCGAAAAGAGCGTATGCTACTGTTTCGTCTTCAAACTCAATATTTTTAATTGCTCTTGTATGAATAGTTCGTTTCGGAGGCATGTGAAAATTTTGTTTGGATAATGTTGGTTACTTTTTTTTTTTTTTTTGTAATAATTTATAATAATAATAAAATTATATATATTATAAAATTAATATTTTGTGTTGGGGTCGGAAGAAAGCCAGCATAAAAAAAAATTATCAACTTATTTATTATTATTATTATTAATTTTTATTAGCGAAAGCAAAAGTTATCATTACAGAGTAAAGAAATTTGTCATTCTTTTGCGTAATCGGTTTTTTCTTTGGTATTTTAAAATTAGTTAACACTTTCTGAATGCATATACGGCATTTATTCGGCTCCTCGTCGTGCTCACACCAATTCCTAATCTTTTCCAATCTCTCAGCGAGAGATTCTCTTTGCGTAGTTTCGTTATCGTTTCTACGTTTATATGCTTCGATACGCTGCCGCTTTTCCTCCTTCACGAACCTGTATTCTTCTTGAGTGAGCCAGGTTTTGCCTAAACTCTCCTTTAACCGTCGGAAGAATTTTCGCCATTGACGCGGATTAGCGTTCTTCTTCAAGGGGACCTTGGACTTATATCCATTTTGGTAGTCCACTAAGAAAATAATTCAATTTGTTGTTATTTATATTTGGGTTTGGTTTATTTAATGATAATTGGTTATTGTATTTATTGGTTTTATTATTTATTTTATGTGTTGTCTATAAGCCTCTCGGTAGCTTGGAAAGAGGAGAAAAAAAATTTATAATTAATTAATAATTAATTAATATTCCTTTAATGGCTAATCTATTGTGTAGTTTCCTTTTTAAAATAAAATTGATTTTCTCCCCCTTTTTTTATTCTATTTGTAATCTTTTTTCAAAAGATTACACAAAAAATTTTTATATATATATTATGTCGAATTTTACTACAGGGAAGAAAAATTTTTTTTCTTTTTTATTTTAATTCAAAATTCAAAATAAATTTATTTTATAATTTTTTTTTTTTTAATTCTTTTCGTTTTGTATATTTTTCTATACGTTTTTCTATACTTTTCTATCGTTATCTTTCTTCATTCGTTTATAAAAATTTCGTTTACTTCATTCTTATTATTCTTTTAATATTTATTCTTTATAATATTTTATAATTTAATTAATTTCGTATTTTTTTTTTATTTTATATATTTTGTCATAAATTTATCTTTTAAATTTTTATTTAATATTATATCTTTTTATTAATTAAACTGTGTTTTCATTTTAACATATACATCTTCTGTGTATATATTTCCTCGTAAATTTTGTTTATTTATTATTTTGTTTATTAATTTATATATTTAGTTAATATTCGTTTGATTATTTATTTATTTATTATCCATTTAAGTCATTGATATATTCAGTGAAATAAGTTTTAAAAAAGAAAGAATTTGAAAAAGGGAAAGGAAAAAAAATTAATCTTCGTCGCTCTGTTGCTGCTTCCTTCAATTTGAATATGTGTAACACATCGTTTAATAAGTCCCGAAACTAACAACGGAAACAACATTTTTTTTCAAAAATCATTTTTATTCATCAATATAATCTCCTTTTAGAGTGATACAATCTTTCCAACGCCTTTCCAACATTTCTATACCATGTTCATAGAAGGATTTATCCTTTGCTTCAAAATAGGCTTCAGTTTCGGCAATGACCTCCTCATTCGAGCCAATTCTTTTTCCTTGGAGCATTTTTTTGAGATCAGCAAAGAGCCAGTAGTCGCTGGGGGCTAAATCTGACGAATACGGGGGGTGGGGAAGCAAATCAAAGCCAAATTCGTTCAATTTTGCCATTGTTTTCATGGACTTGTGGCATGGTGCATTGGTGCGATCGCGACACCCACTTGGAAAAAACCTGTTTCATGCTCAATTTTTCATGAAGGATTGTGAATACGCTTCCAGATGATATCTGTGTCATTTCTGCAATCTCACGAACCTTCACTTTGCGATTTTTCATTACAATTTTTAACACTTCACTCACATTTTCCTGTGTAACGGCTTCCAATGGCCTACCCGAACGTTCCGCATCGTTTGTGTCCGTACGACCACGTTTAAACTCAGCATACCAACGACAAATCGTTAGTTTGGATGGAGAGGAGTCCGGGTAATTTTTTCAAGCCATTGCTGGGCTTCTACGGTGTTTTTACCCATTAAAAAACAATGTTTCATCAACACGCGAAACTCGTTTTTTTCCATTTTTCAAACAAATTACAAAGTGACTTTACTCTAACCTCGATAATTCTGCTGTCTGTGATTCGATCGACGTAAAACTTTTACACGTTTCATGTAGAGGTTCGCACTCTATGGAAACGTGGCCAGTTTGGTACTACTAGCACCATCTCTGGGTTAGTTTTGGGACTTATTAAACGATGTGTTATATATTTAAGAAAAATGTATTTTTTTTAAATAAATAGAGAAAATCCCCTCGAAGCCTCTAAATTTTTATTGAGGTTAACTACTCCTGTAATGTCGGAGTCTTTACTTAAAAATGCAGCTTTGGCATTTCTTTTTTAAGCCTGAACATTGAAGTCCATGGGCTCAGGGTGGCCAAAGGAATAACAGAGTAGAAAGAAATTAATTAAGTTTTTATTGGATAGGTGTAAATTTCGGGATTGAGATTGCGGCAAGCCACTACGGCTTGTCTACTCTCGGTAGAGAACCTAACAAATATGATATTAAGGTAAAAGTCGAAGGACATTTTTTTTTTAGTCCAGCGACTTTTAGGAGAAAATTAGATAAAAGAGACAAAAAAAAATGAGTTTAAATTAGAATTAATTTTATTTTTCTTATACTCACTTTTATAAAAACTAATCAAACTCCTCACTCTCTCTCTCTCTCTCTCTCGCTCTCTCTCTCTCTTTTTCTATCCTGAGTCGGTTGAACGATGTTGCACTAAGGCGCGGTTGGCTCGTAGTGATCCGGATCGGGCTTTGCCTGCTGGGGTCTTACGATGTCCTTCGGTCCGGGGCACAGTCGGCTCGTTGAGATCTAGCAACGTATCGTTGGCAATCCGCGTTGAGGATGATCTGGGCTGATGGTAATGGCCAATTAAAAAAAAATCACGTCAAATGCGTCTCCGCAAGTCAAGCTGGCCTTTTTATGCACTCGTACAGAGACGATTCTGCACCAATCAGATTGCTCAAAATTAGCGCGTGGTGGGCGCTAATCGCTTATCTTGAGCGTATTCCTCTTGGGAGGGAGAGCGAGAGTTAGAGAGAGAGAGAGAGAGAGAGAGAGAGGAGATTCTTTTTGCACAATTTTTATGCATATCTATTATTTATTATTTGTAATAATTAAATGTTAAATTAAATAACATGGTTGTATTCTATTTGAAATTTAGTGCACATCACAAAATAGAACCAAGTTTTTCGCCGCATTTTATGCAATTTCCGATGTATTTATTTATGCAATGATATTAAGGATGAAGAATAATTATTTAAATTGAAAAAGATTGTCGCTGCGAACAAGAATACGAGGTCTGGCTATGAAATAACGAGACTGGTTACGAAAAAGGGTTTTATTATAAAAATTATTCTACATTCAAATGCTCCCCTTCAATACACTCCCCTTCCCTCGCCACACACCTTTCCATACGTTTTTTCCATTGATCGAAGCAGTGCTGGAAGTTTTCTTTGGTAAGGGCCTTTAGGAGCTCTGCCGTTTTTTGCTTTACCGCTTCCATCGACTCAAATCGGGTCCTTTTCAAAGCAGATTTTATTTTCGGAAACAAAAAGAAGTCGCACGGTGCCAAATCTGGCGAGTACGGCGCGTGTTCGAGCACTGGAGTGCGCTTACCGGCCAAATACTGCTTCACAGATAGCACGTTATGGGCAGGTGCGTTTTCCTGGTGCAAAATCCACGAGTTGTTCTTCCACAACTGGGGCCGTTTTTTACGAACTCGTTCTCGCAGTGCTGCCAAAACTGACAAATAGTAAGTCTGGTTGACAGTCTGACCCTCTGGAACCCATTCAGTCATCACGATACCGTTAATGTCGAAAAAAACGATCAACATTGCCTTGAATTTTGATTTGGACATCCTTGTTTTTGATTCTGGGCGATTCAGGCGTCTTCCAATGCATCGATTGCTGCTTTGTTTCAACATCGTATTGAAAAATCCACGTTTTGTCGCAAGTAATAATGTTTTTCATTAGTTCGGAATCTTTTTTTAACCTTTTAAGGAAACCTGAGCAGACCTGTTGACGCAAGAGCTTTTGATCAGGAGTCAGGTTTTTTGGCACCAACTTCGCACAGACTTTTGTCATGTGTAATTCCTCGTGTAAAATTTGTCTAACCGTTTCTTTATCGGCGTTTACAGCCTTGGCAATCATCCGGATGCTCATTCGACGATCTGCACGCACAATTTGGTTAGTTTTGGTCACTGTTTTCGGAGTTGTAACAGTGACAGGGCGACCTGGGCGTTGGTCATCTTCAGTGCTCACTCGGCCCTCACTGAAGCGCTTACACCACTCAAAAACACGCGCACAAGATAGAGAATTGTCCCCATAGGCCTCTTGCAACAATTTACAGCACTCAGTCGGAGTTCTTTTTAATTTAACGAGAAATTTGAGATTAATACGTTGTTCCTGTTTTTCGTCACACATGGTTTTCGGCACGAGAAAAAAACACGTTCGTTTCAAACCGCTACTGCACAAATACAATAATAGTGACGAGAACGTGTTTTGGTACGTGCATAGACAAGATATCTAGATACCCAACGCACTACTCGTTTTATTTCCCACCCCTCTACGACCCCCTTTAGGCGCGGTCTCGTTATTTAATAGCCAGACCTCGTAATAACTTTAAGTTAGTAAAAGTAATTTATAATTACCAGATTGTTAAAAAGAAAAAAAATATGTGCAAAATAATAGTTTAAATAATTATTGAATTACAATTTTCAATTAATTCTTGAGTATTTGCCATATTATGTCGGCGGAATAATTAATCGGTTGACGTTATTCTTAGGTAAAATTAGAGAGTTTAAAATTAATATTCATTGAGTTTTTGCGTTGCCTGTACTATGCGTTATGTTACTTTAATTGAATTTAAGAGTTATTTATTTTAATAAATTAATAATGGGAATAATTATTATTCTAGAAGAATAGTAATACTTATTACTTTAGGAATTAATTAATGATTAACGCAATTTATTTATACAGAGAAGAAAAAAATGTGACAAGAAAAATTATTATCAGGTATATAATCATGGTAAATGAATTTTAACCTGCAAAGAAACATAAATTTGACCGCAAAATTAAAATTCCTCCTACATAAAATATGTAGGAAGATGAAAATAAAGAAAATGTTAATTTTCTCGAATATAAGAGCGGTGAATATTATAACGCTTGATTTAATACATGGTCGAAGAATTTAACTTAAAGTTATAATTATTATTAGAGAGAATTATAAAATAAAATTGATATGATATTTTATAAAAAATTAATTATGAAGAATATAGGTATGGTATTATCATTAAATAATTTTGATATAAGTCGCAGACCTATTGTAATACTTGCCGATATTACAATGATTTTGGAGATGATAATAATGGAACGCGATTACAGCAACGTTCGGTTAATACGTCCGGAATTAAGTGTTAAAAATTATCACAATGACGGATAAGTAATTATCTGTTTCGCTTAATTATCTTATTAATAATAAATGAAGGTTAAAAAAAAAAATCCGTTTGGTACTTTATAAGGAATAAGTAAGCTTACCGAATAAATTGTTTTTGTTGAGAAATACAATAATAATAATTTTGGGGGAATTAGAATAGTTGAATTATAATGTAAAAGTTTTAAGCAAACAAGCGTAGCACAAGATTTTGTACATGCAGTTAATTTACAGGAAAATGTAAAACTCATCACTATTAAAAATAGATTAATTTTAAGCCTTTAAATCCATGGCCTAAAGATATAAATTAAATTACAACTTGATCGTAATTGGAATACATTGGCGTATTTTACAATAATTAGTGATTGTTTCACATTATCTTTTTATTTTGTAAACTATTAAATTGATATAAATAAAAAGGAATAAAATCATATGCATGAGGAAACGGAAAATCTGTTCGCTTCCGCCCTTTTTGACATGAGTTCGATAATTATTTTAAATTAATGATTAATTTACGTACGGAGAGAAAGAAAGAATTTTTACCACGAGTGTACAATAAAATAATAATACTTGGCATTCCAAGTTGAACCAGAAAAGCTGTTATCGCGCAACGTCTCTAATCGCGCTGTAGATGCATTTTTTTGATGCCTTAAACCTATGAATTTCTTCGCATTATAACTGGACATTAAAATAAATTATTTTATTATTTCTCTTTTTTTTTGTTTAAGAGATTAAATTAAATAAAGGCGAAAAAAAGGAAAGATCTTCGGAGAAAATCCGAAGAGAGAAGATGAAAAAATATTCTCCTTTCTTTTTTTTAAAAAAAAATCTTTCTCACCCGCGCTTCTAAAGCGAGTGTAGGTAAAAAAAAACAGAAATCGGTAAGATGACGTTACCGATCGCTCTTGTGATTTAGAAAAGTCAAAACGCTGCACCGACGTTACACTACAAAATAAGTCGAGATTCCAATAAAAATTATTTATTATACATATCAGTGACTGTATACAAAAAATTTTTTGAAGCGATTAATTTCAAAATGGCGGCTGTGCAGTGTTTTTCCGATGACGTCTCCATTTTTTCAGGGTCCACAGCCGGACAAATAGCTCTTGTAATTTTTGAATTATAATAAGCCAATTTTTTTTTTTTTTTGATTTTATATAATAACTGCTATAGATGTACGTAGGTTTCTTCGAATATATTAATTTTTGGCCAAATGACGCACTTCCAGAGTGAAAAGTGAAAAATTTGCCTAAAAAATCATCAGATAATTATTAATAACAAATGAACTGCATAATATAAAAAAAATTCCTACGTACTTCCATAGACAATGTATTTTCCAAGATATATTCAATATTTCAAGTATATCGGTTAAAAATTGTCTGAGTTATGTTTCCGGCCAACTTAAATGCAATTTTGAGATACACGCTGCCAAGCTGCCATTTTCAAATTAATCGCTTCAAAAAATTTTTGTATACTTACACTGATATGTATAATAAATACTCTTTATTAGAATCTCGATTTATTCTGTAGTATTTCTGAAAAAAAATCCTAAAATTCCTATTTTTGTAGCCTCTAGAGTGGCCCAACCCCTTAATTAATTATGCACAAAAAAATTTATGAAATAAATAAATATTGCATTGATTTAATGAAATGTTATAGTTAGCTTGCAGTAATGTTTTACACATCAATACAGGAAGATTACTACAAGGTTTTTAAGAACACATTTTTAGAACAATTTTGTAAAGTTAATAGAAGATTTCGAAACAAGAAATATTGGGTGTACAACTTTGCTTCCGCCGTTTTGCAATAGATGGCTGTAGCGGTAAGTGGTAGTTGAAATAAATAGATCATAGATGTCATACAATAAGCTTAGGTATTTGTAAACATAACGCCATCGAAACATTAGTCGATTTGTGTCTGCATCATAAAGTTATTCTCGATTAAACATGTCAGCCTACGAGCCGAATTCTCGTCATTTGCGGGAGGTTTTAATTTTCTGCTTTAATATGAAGAAATCCGCGACTGAGGCTCATCGAATGCTCTTAAATACCTATGGATAGGCCGCTATTAGTGAAAGAACGTGCCAAAAGTGGTTTCAACGCTTCAAGAACGGCGATTTCAACGTCGAAGACCAGCATGGCGGTGGAAGAGAGAAGGTTTTCGAAGATGCAGAATTGAAGGCATTACTTGATCAAGACTTGTGTCAAACGCAACAAGAATTGGCAGGATCATTGAGAGTGACGCAACAAGCCATTTCAAAACGCCTGAGAGTCATGGGAATGATTCAGAAACAATGAAATTGGGTGCCGTACGAGTTGAAGCCGAGAGATGTTGAACAGCGTTTGTGTGTTTGTGAACAGCTGCTTGCAAGGCAAAGACGGAAGAAATTTCTGCATCACATTGTGACTGGGGACGAAAAATGAGTTTACTACGATAACCCCAAGCGCAGAAAATTATGGGGATATCCCGGCCATGCTTCCACGTCGACGGCCAAATCGAATATTCACGGTTCCAAGGTCATGCTCAGTATTCGGTGGGACCAGCTCGACGTAGTGTATTATGAGTTGTTAAAACCGACTGAAACAATCACAGGCGATCGTTATCGAACGCAATTAATGCGTTTGAGCCAAGCATTGAAAGACAAATGGCCGCAATACAACGAGAGACATGAGAAAGTGATTTTACTGCATGACAATGCTCGACCCCATGTTGCGAAAGTGGTCAA
The DNA here is from genome assembly GCA_949987625.1 of Chalcis sispes. NCBI lineage: Eukaryota > Metazoa > Arthropoda > Insecta > Hymenoptera > Chalcididae > Chalcis > Chalcis sispes. The sequence continues at coordinate 42,648,197 of OX465097.1, read as the reverse complement.
GACATACTTAGAAACTTTGAAATGGGAAGTCGTACCCCACCCGCCGTATTCTCCAGGCGTTGCTCCCTTGGACTAGCACTTGTTTCGATCAATGGCACACGGCCTGGCTGACCAGCACTTCCAGTCTTATGAAGAAGTAAAAAATTGAATCGATTCGTGGATCGATTCAAAAGATGACCAGTTTTTTTAACGCGGGATTCGTTTGCTGCCCGAAAGATGGGAGAAAGTAGTGGCCAGCGATGGACAATACTTTAAATCATAAATGTATAACCAGTTTTTTACAATAAAGCCTCGAATTTCGAAAAAAAACAGCGGAAGCAAAGTTGTACACCCAATATTTCATTCAGTTCACATTTCTACGAAAACTTGCAGCGAACTTGTTTAAATATTTCGACAAAATATTTCAGACAACTTCCCTGTATTCATACGTAAAATGTTTTGTGAAATGTTCCAGCAAGTTTGCTTCAAGTTTTCTTTAAAACATTTACACGAAATTTCAGCAACCTTATTAAAATGCTTTAGCTATATGTTTCATAAATACTGGCCGCAATCTTACGTAAAATGTTTTGTGAAATGTTGTAGCAAGTATACTTAGAGGTTTCGTTAAAACATTTATATGAAATCTTGCAGCGACCTTTTTAAATTGTTTCAACTATATGTTTCAAAAAACCGCATAGGAGTTTTTTTCGAAATGTTTTGTAACATGTTCCAGCAAGTTTGATCCAAGATTTCTCTGTTAGATTTCAATGTAATGTTTTTATTAGATTAAAATGATATTATAATGTTATGATTCTTTAAAAGACATCTGCAAGGTTTTAATTTAACCTTTCTACCAGTCTTTACTGAAATCTTTCATTGAATCTTTTACTAAAATCTTTTATGCTACAAGGATACGTATTTAAATCAATTAACAGGGATACATTTAGTATAAAAAATAGGAAACAATATAGTAAAACGAATATTATTTAATAATATCAATTGATTTCATTTAATCACTTCAATTTTAATGTATCAACTCTAAATGGTTTGAATTGATTTTCTTCGTTTTAATTGATTTGAAAATATAATCCGGATTTATTTTTATTGTTTCTTATAAAATTTAATCGGCCTTATTCATTTATCTTGATTGTATTTTATTGCCTCCTATTGATTTTGAGTTTATTACATTTCAATTAATCTGTAAAGAGACCATTAATTTTACTGTATTGATTTCTATTGAATTTACAATAATTGATCATATTCATTTTATTATTTCCTATTGAATTTACAATAATTGATCTTACTCATTTTATTTGCTAAGCTTGATTTAACCCATTCTGTTCCAAGCGGGCATTTCATAGTCGATTGGATTTTGACTTAGAAAATAAGGAAAAGGAATAGAAGTCAACGAGGTTATAATGGTTTTCTAAGTAAAAAGATCTTTTCTTTCCTAATCCAGCTTTGAAATGTCAAAATTCTACAGCTGAAATTAAATATACCCACTTATATTATACAAAAAAAATTTGTTTTACTTTATATTGACTACGGGTGTAATTTCCAAACTTTTCTTCTGCAGAATTACTTGAAACCAATTTATATTAATAGTTTAGGTTGCTATATAACGTTGTAACAATGTTGAAAATAAATTAGTATTATTTTTAATGTAGTAGGATCGAAATTGCGACTGTAATAACAAAAAATAAGAAATATACTTAAAAACATGTGCAACTACTTGTTATACAGATTTTTAAGTTCGCTTAGTTAAAATTTACCATCAGATTTTTCTTTCTCAACATGACTGAATCAAAATGTTGATCTGAAATAAATGGAAATGAGATTTTTTATAGAAATAGCGAGTAGGTACTCATTGTATAGGTTTTTATTTTTTTTATTCATATATTTTATATCTTTTGAGAGTGGAAAGATTCAATAGATAAATTTTATTCAAATTATTAGGTGAAGTAAAAAGTAATCAATTATTTTGCCAATAGATGGCTTTAGTAGTCTGTATCTCCCGTTGTAAAAGTGCGATCAGGTTACACTAGATGGTATTAGAAAGATAAGATTTTGCACTAAAAAAACTTCTGATACAGTTTTGTGATTGCTCGACTCAGTATTTTTTTAGCACGCGTCAATGATGGACACCAACAAAGAGAAAATACGCCATATTTTACTGTTTTTCTTCGATAAAGGCGAAAACGCAAGCCAGGCAGCTGAAAATGTGAATAGTGTTTATGGTGTTGATACTGTAACAGCCAATCACGCGCAATTTTGGTTTCGTCCATTCCGTTCCGGTAATTTTGACGTCAAAGATGCACCACGCTCTGGAAGGCCAATTGTCGAAAATGTCGATAAAATAATGGAAATCGTCGAGCCCGACCGTCATGTAAGCACTGTTTCGATTGCCCTGGAGCTAAACATTGCACAAAAAACCGTTTGGAACCACTTAAATAAGGCTGGATACAAAAAGAAGTTCGATGTATGGGTGCCACACGAGTTATCGCAAAGAAACCTCATGGACCGAATTTCCATCTGCAAATCGCTGCTGAATCGCAACAATATCGATCCATTTCTGAAGCGGATGGTTACTGGTGATGAAAAGTGGGTCACTTACGACAACGTCAAGCGACAACGGTCGTGGTCAAATCGCGGTGAGCTGGCGCAAACGGTGGCCAAGCCAGGATTGACATGTGGGACTGGCAGGGAATCATCTACTATGAGCTGCTCCCTTACGCCCGAACTCTTAATTCGGACCTGTACTGTCAACAATTGGACCGTCTGAAAGAAGCAATCGCCCAGAAGCAGCCAGCTTTGGCTAATAGGAGAGAAATTGTGTTTTATCAGGACAACGCCAGGTCGCATACATCAATAGTGACTCGCCAGAAGCTCCGGGAGCTTGGTTGGGAAGTTCTTATGCATCCACCTTATAGTCCGGACCTGGCACCAAGTAATTACCACCTGTTCCTGTCTATTACAAATGATTTTGCAGGTGAAAAATTCGCCTCAAGAGAAGATTGTGAAAATCGACTGTCCCAGTTTTTTGACAATAGGGACAAGGGTTTCTACGAGAGAGGCATTATGAAATTACCTCCAAAATGGCAACAAGTTATCGAACAAAATAGTGCATATTTGACCTAAATCGTATCATTCTATCTATGCTAAATAAAACCTTCAATTTAATGCAAAAATAATGGATTTCTTTTTACCACACCTAATATTAAAAACAATTAAAACGATTTCATTTTTATTCTTCTGTTATATTAAAATGCAATAAGAATTTCATTACCCCTTCATCTATCGTTCTACGGCAAAATTTTCATTTTTTATTAAATAATTATTTAATAATAAACAAAATTTCTTAGCTTTTTGAAATTTTATACATGCTTTATTCTTTAGATCTTTTAATATCGTATGATAATTATTATTTTTTAATAATTTAAAATATTTACAATATTACTTTTTGTTAAGAAGACTGGAAACGAGGCGATTTGCCGCATGTACGACTAATTAACTCGCAGATAGATTTTTCAATATGCGCAGCGTTGCCACATATTACATACCGCAAATTGCGCAATTTGATGTGTCATAGGCAGTGTTATAATAATCTTGGCAACGTTATGAAGTAAAACAAAATATAGGGTGATGCGTTGCAGTGGAATAAGAATGAAGGATAGCGAAGCCATGCGACAGACGAAGGGTTAAATTAGATATTTCAAAAAAATTTTTGTATTAACACAAATACATTTCTTACAGTAAGTTGCAATATCAGTTAAATTTAATAATAAATAAAAGTGAACTTAATTTTTTCAATTAATTTTTCAAACAAATTAATAAAGAAAACTTAAGCATTTAAATCAATTGTAATTAATTAAGAATCAATCAAACAAATTTACATTATAATAAACTAATATTACATTCATAAAAATAAATTAATGTCAACTAATATGTATTCTAAAAACTACTATAGAGTAGAATACACAAAAATGCTATTAAAATAAATTAGAATAAATTAAGAGTCCATCATACAAATTTGCATTGAAGACAATTTTTTTCTTTTTTGCGTATGCATGTCAATAATAGTCAATTAATTTGTATTTTTATGATGCAAGAGAATGCAATTCAAAAAAGTATCAAATATTTATTAAAGTGAATTAATATTATGTTCATTGAAATAAATTAATGTAAATTAACATGTATTCTAAAAGCTACGATAGAATAAAATACACAAAAATGCTATTAAAATCAATTAAAATAAATTTCAAATCAATTATATAAATTTGCATTTAAAATAATTTATTTCTTTTGCGGATGTCGATAATAGTCAATTAATTCGTATTTCTATAATGCAATAGAATGCAGTTAAAAAAAGCATACTATTCATATTTATTAAAATCAATTGAAATTAATATTAATAATTGTAATATAATTAAATTAGAATTGAAACGAATTAGAGTCAATAGCTTCATAATTGATCGATTCAAAATTATCAATTAAGAATATTTAAATCAATAAGATTAAATTAAATTTTTATTTATTTATATTGATTTCAATTGACCATTTTTAGCAGGGTGAGTAATGATAATTTATTTAGGGTTAATTAAACGAATATATTTATATTTAAATAGTTAATTATTTTATATTAAGCTATTTGCAATAAGGCATTCTTCTCTCTCTCAAATCACAAGAAAAGTTCCAGAAAGTATTATATTACGACCCGCGCGTGGCAAAGTGCAAACGCTGCACCGATTCCCACGATTTAAAATGCAAAACTTGTAAATTTCGATACATCTTTATTCAGAAGTAGGAGAGAAACTTTCAGGTGGAAACCGCAGTAATGAGCCAGGCGACGGCGAAGAAAAAATGACTCCCTTGGGCTCTCTGATGCTCTCAGACTCGAAGTTGGGGTCGAGTTTAAGTCACTGCCGATTATACAACTTCATACTACAACCGTCAGATACCAGCGAAACCTGAGAGAGAGAGAGAGAGAGAGAGAGAGAGAGAGAGAGAGATAGATAGATAGATAGATAGATAGATAATGATTTATTTGTGTACATTTTGTTGTACATGGTAGAACAGAAACAATATAGAACAAAATAACAATTAAAAATAATAAAAAATAATACAGTCTGTCAAGTAAGAGCGTGGTCGTGTTAATTTATAAAAAAATTTATTTGATGAAACTTTCATATTTATATATACATTGTACACATTACAAACAATGATGCAATTTGGTCAATAATGTGTCCAGTCACCACCGGCGTCGATGATTGCCTGGCATCTCCAAGGCATGCTTTCTACTAATTTGACAGCGTATTCTAGTGGCAAGGATCTCCAGATCCGACAAATTTCGTAAGACAACTGCTTCAAAGTGTATGTGCGTCTTCCACGAAGCTTCCTTTTAATATATGCCCACACATTTTCAATAGGGTTTGCATCGGGCGACTGCGACGGCCAATCCAATGTAACGATGCCAGATTGAGTCTTCCACTGAGTACAGAGCTTTCTGCGGTGTTTAGGATCGTTGTCCTCCTGCAGAATCCAATCTTCATTTTTTGTGATGAACCATCGTTTGGCAGATGGCAGTAAAGCCTTTTTGTAGATTTTTATCATTTTCTTGGCATTTACGTTGTCAGTAAAGAGGTGCAAAGTGCCGAATCCCTGCTTTGAGAAGCAGCCCCAAAGATGCACCTTTATTCCATGTTTTACGGTCCGCTGAACAAGCCTATTGGTGGAAATTGACCAGGCTCGCGTGAGGACAGAACGTGCCCATATAGAACATTCATCAGTAAAAATGACATTTTCAAAATCTCTATCAATATTCTCATGTGCCCAAGCAAGTCGCTTTGTCACATGTTTTTCAGTCAACAGAGGCTTCTTCATTGTGTTGCGCCATTTCAGATGATGAGTACGAAGATGGGTTCGGATAGTTTCGTAGGATATATCTAAACCTTTTGCCATTAATTTTGCTTGTCCTTGCAGCAGTGTTAAAGCAGGATTCCGCGAAAACAGAATAACTATTCTTTTTTCATCTTCTTTGTTCACTTTTCCTATCGAGCCACGTTCTGGTAAATCATCGACATTTTTAGCCACTTTATATCGCTGTATCCACTTCTGTACAAATGCCTTCGACTTTCTCATATATTTAGCAGCCGCTGATTGCGACATTTTGGGACCTTTTGGGTGGATGCAAAGGAACACAGCCTCGTAGCGCGACGCGTACTTAGCACTCATGGCGTTTAACGTGATTTTCTTTTAAAAGATCAACGACAACCAAATCTTCGTTAACAATGCATCAAGGATTAAGCTTTCTTCTATTGGTTCGCGAAAAAATTAGAGCAAAATCTTCCATTACCTGTCGGTGAAATCGACGACGCTCTTACTTGACAGACTGTAAGATATTTAAAATTTAAATCGTTCTCCTTAAGATTTTTATGCTTAACACTTACGAATTAATTTATTTATAAAAAAAGTATTGGGAGTGTGAATAAGTTCTCGTCGTTTTACCGTCAGATGGTGGTACAAAAATTTTGTGTGTATAATTCAAGATGATGATGCATCTATATTGAAGTTCTATAACCTATGTATAAAATCAGTGCGTGTCTTTCCATTAACTTATGAAGAACACTTTTTTTTGTAGAGTAAAACATGTCAAATTTTGTGCCAAATAAACCGTTTTTGCGGGGAATTTTACTACACTATTTATTCAGAAGAAATCTGCAGCTGAAGCACACAAAATTCTTGTAGAAACCTATGGTGATCATGCTTTGTCGGAAAAAACATGCAGAGATTGGTTTAACCGATTTAAAAATGGTGATTTTGATGTTCAAGATAGAGAACGCAGTGGTGCATCAAAAAGTTTCAAGACAAAGAATTGGAAACATTACTTGCTGGAGATCCATGTCAGACACAATCCGATGTTACAAAATTATTAGGAGTTGATCAAACAACAATTTCGAAACGTCTGACAGCATTAGGAATGATACAAAACGAAGGATCTTGGGTGCTGTATGAACTGAAGCCGAGAGACGTCGAACGGCGTCTTGTCAAGTGTGAACAGATGCTTCAACGATAAAAAAGAAAAAGTTTTTCACATCGTATTGTGACTGGTAATGGAAAGTGGATATACTACAGTAATCAGCTGAGGGTAGTGTATTACGAGCTGCTTCAACCTAGCTAAACCATCATAGGAGATCTTTATCGACGACAATTGATGCGTTTGAGCCGAGCATTGAAAGAAAAACGGCCACTATATGAGCAAAGATACGATAGGGTGATTTTGCTGCATGATAACGCTCGTCCGCATGTCACGTCACCGGTTAAAACATATATGGAAACGCTGAAATGGGAAGTCCTATCCCACCCACCGTACTCTCCAGACATTGTGCTTTCTGATCACTATTTATTTCGGTTGATGACTAACGGCCTGGCTGAGCAGCACTTCACTTCATAAAAAGAAACGAAAAAATGGATCGATTCGTGGATAGCCGCAAAAGAAGTGTAGTTTTTCCGACGTGGTATTCAAATGCTACCAGAAAAACGAGAAAAAGTAATCTCCAGCTATAAGCAATACTTTAATTGACTTGCTTTATTATTTTTTTTAAATAAAGGATTTACGAGGGCGGTTCTATAAGTACCCGTATTTGACGACAGAGGGCGTTCCTGAGAGAAGTTGGTATTATCATCGCGTGCTGCCATCTATCAAACGATGGTAAAACAAATTTCAGACTGATTAATAGGTTAGTTCGGATTTGGCAGCCATTCGAGTAAGGCGTGTTTCGTGATTTTCGCTAAAATGGTAAAAGAGCAGTATCGTTCGGTAATTCGCTTTTTGTTTTTGGATGGAAAAATGCGAGGAGATAAAAGCAAAGTTGGATGCTGTTTATGGGGACACTTCGCTATCTATGACCACCGTTAGATATTGGTTCAACGAATTCAAACGTCGGTGAACAACTGTTTTTGATGAGGAGCGACCAAGGCGCCTGGCAGACGTGGTTACTGAGGAAATCATTCAAAAAGTCTACGACATGATTCTCGCTGAGACGGCAATTAATATTTAATCTCTTCTGAAACGGCAATTAATATTTTACATGATAAGTTGGCGATGAAAAAATTTTCGGCCCGATGGGTGCCGCGATTGCTTACGCTGGACAACAAGCGGATGCGTCTGTTAAGGCCAGGTTACCCCAAACAATTTTGAAAAAATCGAAATTTTTTTTTTTTCATAAATTGCTACAGTATACTCGTAGAAATAGTATAGAACTAGTCCCGAAGGTCAGCAAGACCGAGAAGCAGGTATAAAAGAGTGGGGAGCGCTGCGGTAAATCCGGCCGCTCGAGCGCCTTCCGTAGCGGCAGCTGCTGCGTGCCTTCGGATCGTTTTATTGTTTTGTTCCCTTCTATATTTCTCGAAAATATTCTGTCCTTTACAGTTAGAGAGCGTCCTTCGAATATAATATACGGCAGTACAAGTAAAGTTTTCGTTGGTGATGGTTATTCTGTTCAGTCCTCGCACGCGTCGGTAAATTTTTCGTTTGTGAGCTCTCAAAATTTATCATGGACAAAAAAAGAAAAAGTGGTGTCCCACATAGGTCAGGAAGAAGGAGTTTTTTGGGTAACCAACATAGTTCCAATGATGATACAGAGCAAACCAGTGCTGCTGCAAAAAAACTAAAAAACGCCGATCCTCAACTTGAAGTGAAAATCCATCCGTTGCTGACTTACGTGATCGTTCAGTGGTCTGTATTTGCTACATTGCAACAGAGAGTTGTTTGTGCAAAGTGTAATAAAAAAGTGGAATTTGCAAAAAGTGTCGAAAAAGGATTAGGTTTTGAGTTACAAATTATCTGTGGTTGTGAGGAGAGTGAACCAATCCCTTCATCTCCAAAAATAAAAAATGGTTATGAAATAAACAGAAGAATAGTTTATGCAATGCGCTTGTTAGGAGTTGGATTGTATGGCTTATTGAATTTTTGTGGAGTGATGGATATCTCAGCAACTGCATTCAGTATAAATGGCTATTATAAATGCATAATGCAAGTTCATATTGCATTGAAGGCTGTTAGTGAAATGGTTTTCAAAAAAGCTGCTAAAGAAGAGCAAGAAAAAAATAAAGAGAGAGGATTACCCGTAAAATCTTTAAAATTTACTGAACCGCAACTGTCGCTCTTATCTAGCTATTTTAAAAAAGCTGTGCTTAGTCATCCCGATTCTGTGCCAGACATGAAGAATGCAATTCTAGCCACATTGTATCACAAGTGTTCCACCGATGCTAAGCCACAACACCAGTATTGTCCAGCCGGAGCAGATTCATGGTGCGCTTATCAAAAGGCAGTAGCTACAAAACAGAATTACAACCATCCTCCAGCTTTCGATCAGGAAATTCAAGATCTTTTACAGCCAATTTATGAAGAACTAACCGACGACAAGTTGCTCGAGAGATGTTTAGGGGCTAACACGCAAAACAATAACGAAAGTTACAACTCATGTGTTTGGAACATAGCCCCTAAACATAAGTTTGTTGGAAAAAAAACGCTTGAAATTGCTGCTCTCAGTGCTGCTTGCATTTTCAATGAAGGGCTTTTACCCATATTAAAAGTAATGGAAGTTATGGGTGTAAGAATCGGCCCGGAAGCAAGGCACTTTGCTGATAGGGCCAACAGCAGACGTGTTGATCGAGCTGAGCTAGAAGCTACTGAAGCGTCTAAAGAACATAGAACTTCTTTAAGAAATGCAAGAATTCTTGAGAATGATGCCTACGAAGACCAGGAAGGAGCTGTGTATGAAGCTGGAATGGATATGTGAGTAAAATTCATTTTTTTTACGATTTTTTACGAATAAAAACTTTGAACTGATTTTTCTCCGAACCACGTTTTTTCGCATGGATGACACTCTCATTTCAAAACTATTGCACTTATCGATATGAACCAAACGGCATTTTACTCTTTGGATGTCTGGCTATGGCCTCAAGCAGAACCAGAAATATTCATTATTATTTAAAAAAGTTATAAACAATTAAAAGTGAAAAAAAATGTTAAAAAAATTCAAAAGTCCGCCATTTTGTTTTTTTTCATTGAAAATATTTTATTCTGCTTGAGGCCATAGCCAATTCGATACAATACATAAAACCATTTTGTTTTTTGCTTTCAGATAATTCTTTTCCAAGAAATGATGTCATCCATCTGTGAATCAGATGAGTTTCAGCAGCCATTTTCAGGACCGCCATTTTGAAAAAAAAAAAAAAAAAAATTATTTCAAGTAAATTTATATATGTGCTTTCATATGTAAAAAAATTGATTACTCAACATGTTTCGTACTATGAATAAAATGTATTGAAAAAAATTACGTTTATTGGGGTAACCTGGCCTTAACTTCAAAGCAGTGTTTAGAGCAATTTAAGCGAGATCAGAAGGAGTTTTTGCGTTGAGTTGTAGCCGCTAATAAAACCTGAATTGATTATTACACACCAGAAACTGAGCAACAATCAAAACAATGGATTTCGCCCGGTGAATCTGCTCCAAAGAAGGCGAAGACGGTTGCATCGACCGGATAGGTCATGGCGACGATTTTTTTGGGATAAGAATGGCGTCACCCTCATGGATTTTTCGGAAAAAGGAAGAACGATCACTGGACAATACTACAGTGAGTTGCTGGACCGCTTCGACAAAAAATTAAAGGAGACACGGCCGCATTTGGCGAAAAAGAAGGTGCTGTTTCACCATGATAACGCACCAGCATATTCATCCGGAGTTGTCGCCACCAAACTGCATAAATTACGTTATGAATTGCTGTTGCACCCCCCATATTCACCCGATCTGGCTTTCTGCGACTTTTTCTTGTTCCCTTACATAAAGAAATGGTTCGCGGAAAAAAAATTTAGCTTAAAGGAGGAAGTCATCGCCGAGACAGAGGCGTATTTCGGAGAGTTCGACAAATCCTATTTTTTGTGAGGGGTTGAAAAAATGGCAGGAACGTTGGGAGAAGTGTTTTTTTCTAAAAGGGGACTATATTGAAAAATAAAAAAAAATTTTTTGAAAAAATGGTGTCTTCATTTCTAACACGGGTACTTATTGAACCGCCCTCGTATTTTTACAAAAAACGGCGAGAACTTATTCACACTCCTAATACTTGCAGTTAAAAATGTTTATCGCTAAGGCTTTTGGGCTTAAAGCAATTGGTTTTGTTTTTTTATTTACAATAAAGACATGGGTGTATGAAAATTTTTGCTTGTATTATCTTATTCTCGGCGTCTCTCGTTCTTCGATTTTTTCATAAATAAGCGCTAATCCGTTACCTCAGCGGCAAATAGTCCCCCCACTCATCTTCAGAGGCCGATCTCTTTATTGCATGTACAATTTAAGTAAAATGTAAGTATGAGGTGAGTTCAGAAAATAACGGGAATTTCGTTTTTTGAAAAAAATATTTATTTATTCGTCTACATTGATGTTGTCGCCTTGAAAGTAGTCTCCATTAGATATGATACACTTGTGCCAGCGCTTCTTCCAATCCTCGAAACACTTCTGAAACTCGATCTTTGGAATAGCCTTTAGCTCTTTCAGCGATGCGCTATTAATGTCATCTATGCTTCTAAAACGATGGCCTTTTAAGGTTCTCTTTATTTTTGGAAATAGAAAAGTCACATGGAGCCATGTCTGGCGAATATGGAGGCTGGGGCATCGTCACAGTATTGTTTTTGGCCAGAAATTCACGAACAGGCAATGAAGTGTTAGCAGGTGCATTGTCGTAATGCAAAAGCCATGAATTGTTTTGCCACAAATCCGGGCGTTTTTTTCGGATTTCTTTACGCAAACGGCGTTGAACTTGTAGGTAGTACTTCTTATTGACCGTTTGACCTCGTGGCAAGAATTTATGATGCACTATGCCATTAAAATTGAAGAACAGAGTGAGCATAACCTTCATGTTCGACCGCACTTGTCGAGCCTTTCTGGGTCTTGGCGATCCAGAATGCCTTTACTGCGACGATTGAGCCTTAGTTTCTATGTCATGTCCGTGAACCCATATTTCGTCACCTGTTATAATACGTTTTAGCAATTCTGCATCGTTATTGACTTCATTTGGTGATTCCTGAACAACTTTCATTCGCCGCTGTTTTTGTTCGAAATTGAACAATTTTGGAACAAATTTTGCTGCCACGCGTTTTATACCCATAATATTAAAAAAAATTTCATGGCATGAGCCAATCGATATGCCAACATCATCAGCGACTTCTCTGATTGTGATTCGGCGATTATTCGAAACCACTTCTTTTACTTTTTCTACTTTTTTATCGGTTGTTGATGTGCTGTGGCGTCCGGGGCGATCGTTATCTTCAACGTCTTCACGGCCATATTGGAACGCTTATACCACTCATAAACCCTTATTTTACTCATAGCTGGCTCACCATAGGCCTTTGTTAATATTTCACACACTTTGTTATACTTTATTTTATTTTTTACGCAAAATTTGATACGAATTTTTTGATCCATTTTTTTTAACAAACGAAAATCGCCGAACTTATAAAAATACGTCTAACCTTAGCGGCTGCCACTGATAAAGTAAACAATGAATACAGCTGAAAATTGTATCATACTTCAGGGGTATGTGTACAAACATAATAAAAAAAAATTTGATAATAGGACTCTTTAAACCCGCGAAATTTAAAAATTCCCGTTATTTTCTGAACACACCTCGTATGCATGCGTTTAAAAGGCGCACATGCTTATAAGCGTATACGTGTAACTGTTCGTGCGTATAAAGGGCATATAAGTGTACAGACGTATACGTGTATGTGTGGGAATAAAGTATTGTGGAGAGACTTAAGTAGAGCGCGTTGATATCTAGCTAGGATTCTCGGGAGGACGGCTTGGTATTACTTGCGCGTGGCAGCGAGGCCCAACGCTTTGAGCATTATCCCCAAAAGCGAATTAACGCCGTACATCGTTATCGCGTAATAAGTACTTCTTGCGTAATAATTCCGGTCTTCTTTCTCTTTCGCGCTACAAGCTTGATCTCCCTAACCCTTAAGCAATCTCAATGGCTGTTAATTAATTTTGTAAGGGCAGGGGATATACCAGGAGCATCAAATTAAGCGTTTCTTTCGGGAATTTTTTTCGGCGAAGCATTTAAATAAATAAGAACAAATTTTTCTTCGATATAAAAGATATATATTTTAATTATATCTCATAATTTTTCTATGTCAAAATATTAAAAAACGTGCAAGGTATAGTACATTTGCAGAGGGTCTACAAAAAAACCGTATTGAGGTGATCACCGCTGCTCATAACTAAATCATCTAAAATTAAAAAAAAACGGTAATCATTAGATAATTCCATAACGCTCTGGTTAAACGATGGGTTTTAAAAATTTTTCATTGTACACGAAATGGCAGATGTTGAAAGTCAAAATTTTGTTTTTGACTAAAATTTTGGCTCACATTAACGGTTGTAAAAAAAAAAATATTTATCGCACGAAAAGTTCTTCGTTTATACAGGGGATTTATATATATATATATATATATATATATATACATTCTGTCAAAAAAGTACCAGGAATTGTCAATTTAAATCTGGCGAGGCAATTTAAGCAGGTAAAATTTTGTTTTTCTAAGTTGGTACAACTGTCCTTAATGGCTATGCCAAGTTTAAGCGGAGTCTGTCAACGAGTGTGTTTACAGTAGCTGCTTAAGTTAGTCGATGTCAATAGTGCGTGCCGATTTTTTACAATGGCTGATTACGTTGAACAAAGAATTTGTCTAAAATTTTGTGTTGCGAATGAAATTTCGTGTGCCAATGCATTGAAAATGTTGCAAAAGACTTTTGGTGATAAAGCACTATCGAAAACCCGTGCGTATGAGTGGTACAAATCCTTCAAGGAGGGTCATGAAGTCGTCGAATACTTGCCTCGTTCCGGACGCCCATCAACGGCTTCGACCGCAGATAACGTCGATAAAATTAAGGAAATGGTGCTTGAAAACCGTCATACCAGCTTGAGAGAGATAGCACATGAACTTGAGATATCCCACGAGTCCACACATACGATTTTAATTGATATTTTAGGCATGAGAAAGATGGCCGCAAGACTCGTTCCAAAAGAGCTTAATTTTCTTCAAAAACGCTATCGCGAACAGGTCGCTTCGGACATGCTGGATCGCGCCAATTCCGATCCCGCATTCATCGAATGCATCATAACTGGTGACGAAACGTGGGTGTACGAGTATGATATGCAAACAAGCCAGCAAGCATCGGAATGGGTGGGAAAAAACGAGTCGAAACTAAAAAAACCACGCCAAAGCCGCTCAAAAGTGAAGGTGATGCTCATTGTTTTCTTCGATATCCCTGGCGTGGTGCGCTACGAATTCTTTCCAGATGGTCAGATGGTAAACAAAGAGTATTACCTAGGCGTTATGAAACGTTTGCGTGAGCGTATCGGTAAGAAGCGGCCGAATTTGTGGGCGAACAACTCATGGATTTTGCACGACAATAACGCGCCGTCTGACCGAGCTACGATTGTGACCGACTTTTTCGCCAAAAACTCAACGAACACGCTTGAACAACCACCGTATTCGCCGGATTTGGCTCCGTGTGACTTTTTTCTCTTCCCAAAACTTAAATTGCCGCTCCGTGGCACCCGTTTTCAGTCGATTGAAGCCATAAAACAAAATTCGGCGCGCGAGCTGAATGCCCTCCTGGAAAGTGCCTATAAAAAATGTTTCGATGATTGGAAGTGCAGTTGGCATAGATGTATCGGAGCAAATGGAGCCTATTTTAAAGGCGACCCAATGAATTTTGATTATTAAACGTAAAAATGTTGTTTTAATTTAAAATTCCTGGTACTTGTTTGACAGAGAGTATATATATATATATATTGGGTGTACAAATAAGTTTCCGACCTTTTTTACTGGAATAAAAGACATTAGTTTGTGTAGAAAATGAAGGAATGTTTTATTCAAAGTATGTTCCTTCGGAAGCTATAACCTTCGCCCATTGTTCAGGCAATAAACGGATTCCCCGAAGGAAGAAGTCTGGTGGTTTAGAGGCGATCCAGTCATCGACCCATTTTTTGACGTTTTCATATGAAGTGAAGTGCTGCTCTGCCAGGGCTGATTGCATCGACCGGAACAAGTGGTAATCAGAGGGAGCAATGTCTGGTGAATACGGCGGGTGGGGTAGAATTTCCCAGTTCTGCCTGTCCAAGTAATTTTTGACAGGTTTTGCAACATGTGGTCTAGCGTTGTCATGTTGCAAAATAATCTTATTGTGCCTTTTGTCCCATTCCGGTCGTTTTGCAGCTAGAGCTTGCTTTAAAGCCATCAGTTGTCGTCGATAAACTTCTCCCGTAATGGTTTCACACTCTTTCAGCAGCTCATAATAGACGACACCCTTCATATCCCACCAAATACAAAGCATCACCTTCGAACCATGGATATTTGCTTTTGGCGTCGACGGCCCTGGTTCACCTGGCTTGACCCACGCTGGTTTGCGCTTTGGATTGTCATAACGGATCCATTTTTCATCCCCAGTGATGATCCGATGCAAAAACCCCTTCCTTTGTTGTCGTTGAAGCAACAATTCGCACATGGTTTTCCGACGTTCTATGTCCCTTTGTTTCAATTTGTGTGGCACCCAATTTCCCAGCTTCTGAACCAATCCCATTGCATGTAAACGTTGCGAAACACATTGTTGGGTAATATTCAACTGTTCTGCCAATTGTTTTTCAGTCTGACAAGAGTCCACATCAAGCAATTCTTCCAATTCTATATCTTCAAATTTTCTTGGTCTGCCTTCACGTTCTTTGTCTCTTACGTCAAAATCACCAACTTTGAATCGTTGAAACCACTCTTTGCATGTTGTTTTCGACGGCGCATGTTCACCGTAAACTTCCACAAGCAAACGATTTGTTTCCGCTGCACTTTTCTTCAACAAAAAATAATGAAGTAAAACTTCCCGCAAATGTTGTTTATTTGGCACAAAATTCGACATTTTCAATTACATGAAAATAATTCTTGTTTACGCTTTGAACAAATGTCACTAGTAATTATTCAAGTTTGACATCTGACCTCCAAAAAACATGTATCGACCGATTGAATAATATGCAAGCAGTGATACTAAAGACACCTATCTAAAAAGGTCGGAAACTTATTTGTACACCCAATATATATATATATATATATATATATATATATATATATATAAGGTACATTACAGGCCTTTGTAATTCCTCAGGTATTCGAGTGCGCAGCTGTCGCTATCTGCCTACTATCATGCGCTGGAGATGGCTTCGTTCAAACTTCTATATTTCCATAAATAACAATCGATTTTTTCTGAAATATTCACAGAATCTTTTTGTAATGCGCTGCTTTTAGAAAATTCGAAAAAAAAAATCGATTTTCTTAAAATCCAACGCATATCTGCCCCCTTAAAATAAAGTGATTTGCAACTATAAGCAGTAATGAAATACATCAATATTGTTTTAAAGATTGTATTCTACAGGATGGTGTGGTTGACTAGAACAAATTTACTTTCACGTTATATTGGGAGTCCAAATTAGTTCGATCCGTTTTCAAAATTTGGCTCTGGCTATTATGAATATTTAATAGTTATTCAATCATTACCATCGACCTCAACATCAACACCAAAGCAGAAAATTCATGGTTCAAAGATCATGTTGTGTATCTGGTGAGACTAAAAGGGTGTTGTGTACTATGAGCTGCTACAACCTGGCGATACCATAACGACTGATTGGTATAGGCTGAAATTGATTCGTTTGAACCGTGCATTACGAGAAAAACGGCCGGAATACAAGGAAAGACATGACAAAGTTATTTTTCTGCATGAAAACGCTCGGCCTCATGTCGCAAAAGTCATAAAAAAATATTTGTGAACGATTAAGTGGGATTTTTGCCACACCCGACGTATTCTCCGGACATTGCTCCTTCTGATTACTGGTTGTTCCGAAGGATGCAGCACAATCTGGCAGGTCATCGGTTCACTTCCTTTCGCAGAAATCGAAAATTGGCTCCTAACTTGGATCACCTCAAAAGACGAGACATTTTTTCGAGATGCAATTCGAAAATTGCTTGATAGGTAAGAAAAAGTAGTAACTAGCAATGAATGATACTTTGATTAATCTTTTAATTTTTATTTTGAAAAAAATGCATTTCTGGCCGCAAAAAAACGGACCAAATTAATTTGTACTTCCATCATAATAAATAACAAATATAACAGATGCTAGAATAAATCGTAATTATAGACATAGATATATATAATCAACTTTTTCATAATTTACGAGGGTGAATCAAACATAAACAGCAATTTAGCTCTACCGCTTAGCACACACCTCCGAACTAGATGATAGTACAGTACAGTGGTGGTAGCTGGTTCATTGTTAATGAGTGAGGAAACCAGCTTAGCGGCCACGCTCGGTTTGGTTCTCAGTACAGCAATGACTGAGCAAGAGGTACATCCATCTGTCGCGCAACGCGTCGTCATAAAGTTTTTAACCAATCAAGGCGTTAAACCGTCGGAAATTTTTAGGGCAGTTTAGGGACACTACATTGTCTTAGAATCGAGTATATACGTGGGCTAGGAAATTTAAGGGTAGGCGAGAACGTGTTGAAAACGAAATTCATGATCGACATCCAAGGACAAGTCTTACAGATGACAACAACCATGTCGTTCAAGAGCTTATTAAATGTGATCGGCGATTAACTGTTTCAGAAATCTCGTCAAGAGTGGGTATAAACTATGGAAGTGCTCAATCCATTATCACTGATCATCTTGACTTTAGAAAATTAAATAGTGCTCGATGGGTTCCGAGGTTATTAACCGGGATTCAAAAACAGGTCAGATTGGAGATCACTCAGTGACTTCTGAATCGATTTCGACAAGAAAAGAATAATTTTTTTAAGCGCATCGTCACATGTGATGAGACCTGGGCCTACTATTATACCCCCGAATCGAAAATGGCGAGTAAGGAGTGGCGGAGAAAAGATGAAGGCTGCCCAGTGAAAGCCAAAACTCACCTCTCAGCCAGATAAGTGCTTGCAACGATTTTTTTTTACTTAAAGGCAGTTTGACTCATTGATTTTCTTTACGATCAACAAACAGTGAATGCGGCCTACTTTTGCCAGCTGCTACAGTGAGCGAGAAACTCCTACCAAAACAAAAGACGACGTATGCCCATTAGAGAGGTCACCCTTCTCCACGACAACACTAGGCCGCACACCGCGGCCTTGAGAAGGGATAAACAGAAAGAAATGGGCTGAAAGACACTCGAACACCCTCCGTATAGTCCAGACTTGTCCCCCTGTGAATACTTTTTGTTCGTGCCCCTGAAAGAATCACTTGGAGGAAAACAATTCAAAAGCAACGAAGAAGTCGAGGAGCATGTGCGCAATTGGCTGACAACTCGATTTTGGCACCAATCGAGACTTGACACGTTTGAGACACAAAACATCCTTCAAAATGGTTTGGGGTGAGCCGAATGATATTCCAACATTATCAGCGTGGTCTCTAATTGTCAACCGACGATTTTCGAGCACCAAATCTTTGATTTTTTGGACGTGGCCCTCGTCAGTAGACGTTCATGGTCGTCCAGAGCGCGGTTGGTCTTCAACGCGTTCTCGGCCCGCTTTGAACTTGTTGTACCACTTATAAACGTTTTTTTGTGCCATAGTTTGATCACCAAAGTCCTTCCGCAACATTTTCAACGTGTCCGCACATGAATATTCGTTCCGCAAACAAAATTTGATGCAAGTTCTTTGCTCAACAAAATCACCCATTGTAAAAATCGAAAAATTCACTTTTGGTTGTTTACGAAAACACGTGTAACTCGGAGATAATTAAACCTTTTGACAAACAGACGCTTGGCAAATGTTATAGACAGTCCGACTAATCTAGAGAAAAAAATCTACCTGCCTTCCTAATGCCCGGGAGTTTTAAATGACAATTTCACTTTACTTTTTGATCACAATAGTATATCTTAATTTTTGTCCATGGCAAACATCCAATCGTTAGTTTAGCCCTACTTTTACAGCTGTAGCCATGGGCTTTAATGGGTTAAATGAAAAGTGAAATTTTAAAATGAAGTATTATTCAATTAGTTTTGTATCTTGTTCACCAGTTTTAGTTGAATTTAAAGTTTATTGTAATTATAGAATACTTGATTATTGTTTTAAGTAAGGAAATCCTATATGTATGATTAATTCATTTATAAGCTGAAAAAGATGAATTTCAAAAAATATTTCTTTCAGGCGAAAAAATTTAAAATAAACTGTTTATTTTTTTTTTTTTGTTGAAAACTGTCAATGATTTTTATTAAAGTTTTATTTTTTATAAGCTTATTATTATATCACATTTAAAAATTTCGAAAATAAATTAAAAACAGGTAGCATTATTATATTGAAGTTTATAAATGTAATTTAGTAATTTATTAACATTTTTAATAAACATTTCTTGTATAAATAATTTTTCCTTTTAGTCGATTAAAAAATGTACAGCTCGATATCGCAGCTGAATTTAAATGTATAACAATTTTAACAAAGTTCTGTTACGTGCTTTGTATTGGGGAGATAACAATATCTCAGGCCCCTCAATGTAACTGTTGTTTCTTGGTACGCTATGGATTATTGAGGGGCCTGAGATATCGTAATCGTGCCTTCGTATTATTTATAATATTCAGCACAATCTAGACTAAAATAATTATTCACTATATAAAAAAAACATATAAATCATTTTATAAGTCAATTTCTTCGATATTTATAAGTATATTTTTACAATTAGAAGCTAAATATTATTGAATGTTTTGTATTAGTTAAAATTTAACATCTAGCAAGTTAAGAATTAAAAGAATTTAATCCTTAATTTCTTTCAAAATAAGTAAGTTTAGACGGCAAATGCGGACGGTTGCTAAAATGAAAAATCAATCTTAACTTTAGCCAAAAAACGGCAACACTACCCACGTCGTAGCTTTCTAATCGCAATGGTAGCGCCATCTTACAGATCGAGGTGAAGTACACTTTCATCACATCCATACGCCTATACAAAAGAATCTTCTATTTGAGACTATATTCGTTGGCTAATGCGTGTGTGTGATTATTCTTGCGTTTTAGGCAATTTACTAAAAATAGTATGAAATAGTCATACCATTTTTTCAAAAAAAATCTTTATTTAAATCTTTAAAAACCACTATGTTTATTTTATATCTACTAAAACCTTGTCATTTTATGTGAATATATTTTTTACATTTGTTGTTACCTATTATTTCTGGTTTTTGCTCCTTTATTATATAATTTTATTATTTTATATAAGACATTTTATTTGAACAACTTATAGATTATACATTTTTTTTTTTAATACATTTTAAATAATAAACAATAAAGCATGTTTGATATTCCTGATATAAATGTCTTATTTTGACATATTTAACTTGTTCTTTAATATTTCAATAAGAATATTTTTTTTTTTTTTTTTTTTTTTTTTTGAGATGTTAAGGACCGGATATAAACTACAATATTTTAATTGCATTTTATCAATTTTTTTCTTATTAATACTTATAACTATTATTTTCAAAATGAATGTCTATTGAGTAACTAAGCATTCACTATAAAAGTACAATGCAGTTTAAGAATTATATGCTTTTCTTACTTTAACAAGTAATTTAAGAATATTTAATGATGCTTTTATCAGCAAATTATTATAGATTGTGACGGGTGGCTTATAGAGGTTAAGCCACCTGCCATATGCGGCAAGACAGAGTTCGTGGCGTAACTACCCGCGGCGCGCCGAAACACGGCGCCATCGATCCAGCAATCGATGGCGCTACGCGGGAAAAAGGATAGGCGAGGGAGAAGAAGGAGCCCTTTCCTCAATCCTTCTTCTCGTCCAAGCCGTTCATCGAGTCGTACGCGATTTTTTCGTTAGGTTTTTCCGCCGTTCCAAATAGCGTTTTCCGCCGTTTTCCGGAGTAGCTTTCGAGAGGACCATTCCCAATACTGCGCAGAAAAATATTAAGTGGCCACTTAATCGATAATTAGTCCGCGAAGAAATATAATTCATATTTCCTGATACGTGTGCGATCGCGTCAAGGCATATCGCTATAGGTATGCATACGCGCGAGACCACGTAAAGCCTATTCCGTCTAGGCCGTGCGAGTGCAAGTGCGAGAGAACCGATCTCTCTCGCACGACCATAGAGTAGTTGTACGAGTAAGAGAAATCCACTCTCACTCGCGCAGTCATAGACTACGTCGGCATAGAGAGAACTGCTCTATCTATACCTGACGGTCATAGACTACACGTGTGTGTACAGCCGCGCGAACCAAAAAGGGTGCGCATACACAGTGCGCACCTCGCGAATTACGAGGGCAGTTCAATAAGAACACGTGTTTGACCACAGAGGACGTTCCTGAGAGAAGTTGGTATTATTATTGTGTGCTGCCATCTATCAAACGACGGTAAAACAAATTTTTAGACTGATTGATAGGTTTGTTTGGATTTGGCAGCCATTCGAGTAAAACGTGTTTCATGATTTTCGCTAAGATGGAAAAAGAGCAGTATCTTTCGGTAATTCGCTTTTTGTTTTTGGATAGAAAAAAATGCGAGGAGATAAAAGCAAAGTTGGATGCTGTTTATGGGGATACTTCGCTATCTATGACCACAGTTAGATATTGGTTTAACAAATTTAAACGTGGGCGAACATCCGTTTTTGATGAGGAGTGACCAGGACGCCTGGCAGACGTGGTTACCGAGGAAATCATTCAAAAAGTCTACGACATGATTCTCGCTGATTGACGAACAAAAGTGCGCGAAATAGCAGAGGCCGTAGGTGTGTCGACCGGAACAGCAATTAATATTTTACATAATAAGTTAGCAATGAAAAAATTGTCGGCCCGATGGGTGCCGCGATTGCTCACGGCGGACAACAAGCGGATGCGGCTGTTAACTTCAAAGCAGTGTTTAGAGCAATTTAAGCGAGATCAGAAGGAGTTTTTGCGTTGAGTTGTCACCGTTGATGAAACCTAAATTTATCATTGCACACCAGAAACTAGGCGACAATCAAAACAATGGATTTCACCCGTTGAATCTGCTTCAAAGAAGGCGAAGACGGTCCCATCGGCCGGAAAGGTCATTGCGACGGTTTTTGGGATGCGAACGGCGTCATCTTCATGGATTTTTTAAAAAAAGGAAGAACGAATACTGGACAATACTACAGTGAGTTATTGGACCGCTTCGACAAAAAATTGAAGGAGACACGGCCGCATTTGGCGTAAAAGAAGGTGCTGTTTTACCAAGATAACGCACCAGCACATTCATCCGGAGTTGTCGCCGCCAAACTGCATGAATTGCGTTATGAATTGCTGACGCACCCCTCGTATTCACTCGATCTGGCTCCCTGCGACTTTTACTTGTTCCGTAACATAAAGAAATGGCTCACGGAAAAAAAGTTTAGCTCAAACGAGGAAGTCATCGCCGAGACAGAGGCGTGTTTTGGAGAGTTCGACAAATCCTATTTTTTGAAAAGGTTGCAAAAATGGCAGGAACGTTGGGAGAAGTGATTCTTGCTAAAAGGGGACTATGTTGAAAAATAGAAAAAAATTTTTTGAAAAAATGGTGTCATCATTTCTAACACAGGTACTTATTGAACCGCCCTTGTAGTATTGCGCGTGAGGCAATACTAATTGCTCTTCGCTTTAACGGACCGCTACGCAAGAAACAGCATATTTTTGTATTATCTTATTTTTATTTTACATTAAATAAGCTTTTGGCACTTAGCGAGTGCGTGTTTCTTATTTTAATTTTCTTTTGCGTCCTTGTTCCCAATACCGCCGCCTCCACGGGTGTGCCAATCGAGAATCGGCACACATTCTAAGCAGCCAAGCCCGTTGGAAGCAGCACCAGCAGCAGGGCCTTAGGCAAGGCCCCTCACACGTGAGAGAAAACAGGATCGAGGAAGATGCTGCGTTGCTAACGGGTCGGCATTGCACGCGGGTGTCATAGCACCGGCGGCTAACGTCCGCTGACACCCGCGGCAGCATCGGTGAATCCAGCGGCCCGCCAGGCCCAATCCGGGGCCTGACGACATTGGGTACGTGCGAAGGAGGATCTCGCACGTGCCTTGCCAAATACACTGGTAACAAATATAACTGGCGCCCCAGACGTATGTCAAAGGCATAGGGTCGCGCGACACGAGAGAGCGTGCGCAGTAGGGAATTAAAGGTCCAAAGCGTACGCAGAGGGCGCAACAGGCACACACACACACACAATTGCGTGTATAGTAAGTATAGGTGCGGAAAAAAAAGTGTTTCTGGCGTGACAACGGGGACGGAAAAGAAAAATTTTTCTTTAATTTTTGTTATCGTTTTAAAAAATAAATTTTCATTTATTTTTATATCATTTTTGGAGTTTACCTTGCTTGCAGCACCGAGGCTCAAGCAAGTATAAGGTCAGGAAGAACTGACCTCTCCACAGCCACGCCAGTGCGAGTTGCGATACCGCGGGTAGAGAGACGAGGTAAATCCCTCTTGAAAATAAATTTTATATACATATTTACTTGTTTGTGTATATATTTTTTTATTTATTTATCCATTATGCTTATATATTTAGCGTTTGAGTATATATTGCGTGCGGTACCAACGATATCGCAACGATTCGAGAATTTATATTAAAGCGTGCGGAATAAACGACCTAAGAAGATATGGCGACAGAGGACTTCTCCAAGGTAGAAGAGTGGCTCATCGCCATGGAGAGCGAGGAGGTAAACGAAACCCTCCACGCTCTAGGGTTAAGGCCACAAGGGTCACGATGGGACAAGATAACCCGAATAAACAATCGGCTGCGGGAAAATTTCACCGCAGCCAATTTTTAAGAAGAGGTCGCCGGGGCGGAAGAGGCTGCCCAGGCGGCGAGAGCAAAAGCAAAGAAAAGCTTCGTGCTCCGTGCCTGCCAGGAGAGGGCAGGCACAACGGCCGGGTCAGCGGACTACGACAAAGAAGAGCCGCATCCACTGACTATTCTGTTAGAGGACGAGGCGGACCGCCCGTCCCTAACAGAAGAACGAGAAGAAGAGGTGGCAGACGAGGATGGCCTGCCACCAACACGTAGAGAATTCCGCTTGATGCAGGAGCGCATCGAGAGTCTGACGCAAACCGTCTAGGGGTTGGTCAGTTGAATCCAGGCGATACAGGCAGAGGCGCAGGATTCGCGAAACAAGAGAGAAGACGCTAATCCACGGTCGAGTGCGTCGTCTATGAGGATAGAAGGCACGCCAGGCCCGTCCAGGCTGCCACAGCGGGAGACCGCGGGACCGGCTCTCTCGCCACAGGCTCGGCGCAAGAGCAAAGCGCCGAGCTATGTAGCATTCCAGGACATGTTTACGTACAACTACGTGTCCACACACAGCAGCCCTCGCAAATGCGAAAATTCGCAAGGGACTGTTGAGTGCCCGCCATTCTCTAGATCCGGCTCAAATGGAGCCTGGAGGAGGGGGGAAAGTTGCATCAATGCACCGAGTAATAATGCATGGTGCAACACCGGTATGGCGGGCCCTCGGGACGTCCGTAGGATTGTCGGTCGGTGGAACATTACGTTCCAAAGAGAGCCGACCGACAGTATCGACGCGTTCTTCCGCAAGGTGGATGAAGCGAGGAACGCGTCAGGGATCAGCGACCCAGAGATGCTGGCGTCGCTACCCACGCTGCTGAGTGGCTTAGCCGAGATGCAGTACGGCTGCCACAAGCATAAATGGCAGATGTGGGAGGCGTTCTGCCTTGCAGCGCGTGCGCGCTGGGGGTCCAAGGCCAATATACAGGAGCGACTAAGGGACGAGGCCAGCTGCTGCTTCCAGCAGGCGGACGAACCAGCGCGCACATACATTACGTGCCTGGAGGCGATATTAGTGAAGATATCGCCACCACTAAGCGAGGAGCAGATGGTGGATACCTTCCACGATAATCTGCTTCCGCAAATCAAAAGGATCGTCACTTGGATGAAGTGTCGCACGGTCGATGAGTTAATAGACCATGCGGCAAGAGCTAAGTTGACGGTAGAAGGGGAACGAGGCGACAGAACGCCCGTTCCCCCGAACCATGCGGTAGTGCCGGAGGCGGCCTATCGCCCGAAG
Organism: Chalcis sispes; assembly: GCA_949987625.1. Taxonomy (NCBI): domain Eukaryota; kingdom Metazoa; phylum Arthropoda; class Insecta; order Hymenoptera; family Chalcididae; genus Chalcis; species Chalcis sispes. Next base: position 42,623,107 of record OX465097.1, on the reverse strand, counting down.
ATAGCTACGAAAAAAAATTCGCCGAAGATCATCCCTAAAGTGAGCGTGGCCGAAGTAGCGGTCGCATCAGCGAAGGTCGGTCGGTCAGTACCGACAGCCGCAGTACGGCACAGGAGATGCTGAAGCAGGCGCTGGCGGCTTTCGCGCAGCACAACTGCCTCATGGCGGGCGACAAACGCCGCAAAAGAAGGAGGAACCCGCCATGGAAGACCAGTCCAAAGAAGCAGGCGAAGCCACGCTCGATAACACACAGTCCTAAGTCCCTGTCCCCCAAACGGGGGGAAAAGAAGGACAGGAAAAAGGACGACAAGACCGAGCAGCCGAAGAAAGCCAAGGAGTTCAGCCGCCATGGCTGTGGCAGGCCTAATATGATCAAGAAATTCTGCCCGGACTGCTCAGGAAACGATTTGGGAAGAGCGTAGACGAGATCCCTACGCCCTTTCCCTCCGAGTCTGGGATCCAAATCCCCGAAGGGACCACCAGCGAGCTCGTGAGCACCGAGCTCGTGTCCGAGACGACCCTGGACCACCCAGAGGAGGGTGCTCGAAAAGGTGCCAGGTGGTGGTTACCTGTGTGCGTAGGGGGGTACACCCTATGCGCACTATATGACTCGGGCGCGTCACACACAGTAATGAGCGCCGTTGACTTACAAATAGCCACGGCATGCGGATGCGCGGTCACGCCAAACCAAGGCAAGGGGGCAATGGTAGCTAACGGCCATTACGCTCCCATAGTTGGGTTCGTCCAACTGCCCTTTGAGGTGGCCGGCGTGACGAAGGACATTGAGGTGGCAATTCTACCTGGTCTACCAGCAGATTGTTTCCTCGGTGTCAATTTCATCAGAGAATTCAGGGCCATCCTCGAACCAGCGAGGAACCAGCTCCTCATCCAAGATGCAAGAAGGGAGCTGGCGTTGAAGTTAGCCTCGCTGGAGACAGCAGATAATCCTGCCATGTCAGCCATAAGCCTGGCTGACGTTTAGCCCTCGGAGCGAGAGCAGCTCCAGAGGCTCCTGGATCGGATGCTGGCAGAGGATCCAACCAACCTAGGTTGTAAGAGTTGGATCGAGCACGCCATCGACGTCGGCGATGCTCGTCCCATCAAGCAGAGGGCTTACCCGTGCTCCCCGAAAATCCAGGAGGTGATGCACGCCCAAACGAAAGAGATTTTGGAGGGCGGCATCATTGAGCCTTCGCATAGCGGCTGGTCGAGCCCAGTCGTTATGATAAAGAAAGCTAACGGCAATTACCGATTCTGCATTGACTTCAGAAAGGTCAATGCAGTATCGGAGCCGGATGTGTATCCATTCCCGAGGATAAATAGCATCCTGCGCAAGCTGCAGAGGGCGAGATATATCTTGACTCTCGACCTCAGCAGCGCCTATCACCAAAAACGGCTAAAGGAAGAGTCAAGGCCGATCACGGCATTCACCGTGTCAGGACTTGGACTCTTTTAGTTCACCCGGATACCGTATGGTCTGAGCTACGCTAGAGCGACCTTCCAGCGGCTCATTGACATGGTGATAGATCCAGAGCTCAAGCCGTTCGCGTTCTCCTACCTTGACGATGTGATCATCGTCACGGAGACGTTTGAAGAACACTTGCGACGGCTCGAGCACGTGTTGCGCCGCATTCGAGCGGCAGGTCTCACAATCAACCGCGAAAAGAGCGCGTTTTACCAAGAGGAGTCAAAATACCTCGTGGTGCTGGTAAACCGGGAAGGATTTCGCCCGGATCCAGCAAAAGTCGGTCCTATGATCGACTTTCCAGCATCCAAGAATATGCGACAGCTGCGCAGATTCTTAAGCACGGCGTCGTGGCATCACAAGTTCCTGAAAGACTTAGCCACGATCGCCGAACCGCTCACGCGCTTGATCAAGAAGGGCCGGCGCCATCGGATTGTCTCTGACATGGATCTTCAGCATATAATGTTTCCAATTCTTCGTCTTGAAACCTTTCTGATGCACCACTGCGTTCTCTATCTTGAACATCAAAATCACCATTTTTAAATCGGTAAAACCAATCTCTGCATGTTCTTTCCGACAGAGCATGATCACCATAGATTTCTACAAGAATTCTGCGTGCTTCAGCTGCAGATTTTTTCTGAATAAAGTAGCGTAGTAAAATTCCCCGCGAAAACAGTTTATTTGGCACGAAATTTGACATGTTTTACGCTACAAAAAGAAAATGTTCTTCATAAGTTACATGATTGAACATAGGGTATAGAACTTCAATATAGATGCATCATCATCTTGAATTATACACACAAAATTTTTGTATCACCATCTGACGGTAAAACGGCGAGAATATATTCATACTTCTAACACATCGTTCAATAAGTCCCGAGACTAACCCAGAGATGGTGCTAGTCGTACCAAACTGGCCACATTTCCATAGAGTGCGAACCTTTACATAAAACGTGTAAAAATTTCACGTCGATCGGATCACAGACAGCAGAGTTATCGAGGTTGGAGTAAAGTCACTTTGAAATTTGTTTGAAAAATGGAAAAAAGCGAGTTTCGCGTGTTGATAAAACATTGTTTTTTAATGGGTAAGAACACCGTAGAAGCCCAGCAATGGCTTGAAAAACATTAGCTGGACTCCTCTCCATCCAAACCTACGATTTGTCGTTGGTATGCTGAGTTTAAATGTGGTCGTACGGACACAAACGATGCGGAACATTCGGGTAGGCCATTGGAAGCCGTTACACAGGAAAATGTGAGTGAAGTGTTAACAATTGTAATAAAAAATCGCAAAGTGAAGGTCCATGAGATTGCAGAAATGACACAGATATCATCTGGAAGCGTATTTACAATCCTTTATGAAAAATTGAGCATGAAAAAGGTTTTTTCCAAGTGGGTGCCGCGATTGCTTTCAGTGGAACAAAAACAGCAACGAGTCGACGATTCAGAGAACTGTTTATCGCTATTTACTCGCAATAAAAAGGATTTCCTGCCTCGATACGTGACCATGGATGAAACATGGATACATCATTTCACTTCGGAGTCGAATCGGCAATCATCTGAGTGGCGCATGGCTGGCGAAAGCCGCCCAAAGCATCCAAAAACGCAGCAGTTTGCTGGCAAAGTCATGGCGTCTGTTTTTTGGGATACACATGGCGTGATTTTCATTGACTACCTGGAAAAAGGTAAATCGATCAACAGTGATTATTATATTGACTTGTTGGTACGTTTGAAGGAGGAGATCGAAGCAAAACGACCGCACATGAAGAAGAAAGAAATCCTTTTTCACCAAGACAATGCACCATGCCACAAGTCCATGAAGACAATGGCAAAATTGAACGAATCGGACTTTGATTTGCTTCTTCACCCCCCGTATTCGCCAGATTTAGCCTCCAGCGACTACTGGCTCTTTGCTGATCTCAAAAAAATGCTCCAGGGAAAAAAATTTGACTCGAATGAGGAGGTCATTGCCGAAACTGAAGCCTATTTTAAAGCAAAGGATAAACCCTTCTATAAACATGGTATAGAAATTTTGGAAAGGCTTTAAAAAGATTGTATCATTCTAAAAAGAGATTATATTGATGAATAAAAATGATTTTTGAAAAAAAATGTTGTTTTCGTTGTTAGTCTCGGGACTTATTGAACGATGTGTTAATAATAAAAACAATGCCAATAGTCGCCTTTCAATTTGCTTCACCCAGATATTTATTATTTTTTAATTTGCTCCTTGCAAAAATCGAAAAAAAAAGAAAATCTCAAAGTACCGAAAAATGTATACCCCTTCAAGCAAAAATTAGATATTTAGATATTGAAGTACATTAGTTGCTTCATTTCAATTTGCCCCACCCGAAAAAAACTTTTTGTAATTTGTTTCTCTATAGAAATGAAAAAAAAAAAAAACAGATAATAGAGAATACCAAAAAGTCTATATCAAAACAGGCGAAAGTTGCATATTCTAATATTAAAACACGTAAATTGCTTCCTTTTGATTTTACCATCCAAAAAATTTGATTTTTCTAATTAACAACTCTAAAAAAAAAACTACAGGGTAAAGACGGGACTGAATGCTAGGTACTTGGCAGACGTTGCAGGCTGCATTAAACGCCTATCAGAAAACAACCTTCGTTAAATTGTCCAACGTCACTCGTTTTAAATTAAAGTTGAAAGGCTGTTTCATGATTTAAATATGCTTTTGTAGTTTCCTCCTCTATTAAAAGAGAATTACGGAGGAAAGAGCATGACTGCATGCCAGGTAACGGGCAGATCTTGCAGACTACATTAAATGCTTATAAAAGATGACCAAGGCCAAACTTTCGAATGCTACTGTTTTTAAGTTAAGGCTAAAAAGTTGTTTTATAATTTAAACTTTCTTTTATTTATCAAAAAAGAATTACGAAGGAAATGGCGTAACTGCATGCCAAGCAATCGCTAAATCTTGCAGACTGGATTAAATGCTTATAGATGACGACCATGGCCGAATTTTCAAACGTTACTCGTCTTAAATTAAAGCCAAAGGGCTGTGTTACGAAAAAAGATGTTTTTGTAATTTGCCCCACGATCGACAAACAATTACAGGGGAAAGGGCGGGACTGCATGCCAGGCACCCGCTAAACGTTCCAACCTGCAATAAATGCATGTAAAAGAAGACCATGACCAAATTTTAAACATTACTGGTCTTAAATTAATGCCGAAAAACAGTCTTATGATATAAAGATGTTTCTACAATTCGCGAACGTTACTGATCTTAGATCAAATCTTAAAGACTGCCTTACATTATGAAATTGTTTTTTTAAATTCTTTTTCTCTATCGAGAAATTGTAATATGACTTATAACCTGATTATTTATTGTACGAAGTAATTAGCCAGAATTAATTAGTTTATAATTTTTTTACAGAGTGGTTAATTTAAATTTTCACAATTATTTGATTTTATTTTTATTTTCTAATTTTATATTCTTTATTTTAAATATATAACTTTATCTTAAATGTAACATGTATTACATTCTAATTTATTCTTTTTATTAAAATGTATTATAATTATCATCTGCAAAGTGCACAGTTCCAATAACTTTGTCTTCAACGATATTTGGAACTATTGAAATATTTTCATTCATAAATTAAACATTTATTTAAAGTAATTTAAGTATTGTATTTTTGTAGGCTGAACATTTATAAAAATATTATCATCTACTTGAAACGTTTCATCAGAAATATTTTTATAATCTTATCCATTTTCTAGTTTTTAATTTATTTTTTAGTTTTTATTTTGACAGTAAATAAACTCATTGTAAATTTAACGTATACTACAATCTAATTTATTCTTTTTTTTTGCAATATATTCATACATTTTCTATCCGCAACAATTCTGTTTTGCAATAATTTATATTTTTATTAAAAAACTATACGTTCGCCACGTAGTTTTATTAAATAAAAAACTGCGTACAAACGTATTTACTTAACAAATAGGTAAAAAAATTATACTAAATTAAGAAAATTATTTATTATATACATATAAGAATCACGATATTCGGTTTTCCAGAGTTTCGAATTTTCATCTTTCTTCTAAAATTAATGTTTCTTGTGGACAAAATTTTAATTCACTAAGAGCAAGATCTGCAATTACAGCTGTGAGCTGGAAATTAATAAATTGTCAAATTAAAATTTTTAAATTCAAGCTTTATTTAGTAATTTTTATTTAAAATACGATTAAAAATAATTATTTAGAAACAAACAATTAACAAGAATGTTTCCATTGATTACTTATACATATCTTCTTAGCCACCTTGCCATGGCTCTATAGTCATTTGTAGGGTATTTATTCACAATTAAATAATTTAAAACTGTTTAAAACGTATAGTATTAGCTTTAAACTTGTGTTAAAAAAATTCTCCCGATGGAAGTCGAACTTTTATTTTTAAATGTTTTTAGTTAAATTTTGTGGTGGTTTGGGAGGTAAACTTGATTCAACTGTTAATCTATGAGTGTCTTCTCTTGCTTACTCGGCTAATCTTTCATTTTTTGCTTGTTCTTTTCATTTTTTGTGTATTCCTTTAAGTAACTGTTTTGCTTCTTCTTAAGCTCTAAAATATTTATAATCAATTAATTGTTTTAAACAATATTTTCAAGCATACATAAATATACAAGAATAAGATCCCCTTGCTTTAAAGTGAATATAATTTTGGTATTCTACACGCACACTTTTATATAATTATTAAAAATTGAAAATAAAAAACTAGAAAATGGATAAGATTATAAAAATATTTCTGGTGAAACGTTTTAAGTGGATGATCATATTCTTATAAATATCCAGTCTACGAAAATACAATACTTAAATTATTTTCAATACATGTTTAATTTATGAATAAAAATATTTCAATAGTTCCAGATAACGTTGAAGACAAAATTATTGGAACTGTGCATTTGGCTAATGCTAATTATATTGCAATAAAAAAAATTAGAATTTAATATATGTTAAATTTACGATGAAATTATTTATTGTGAAAATAACGAATAAAAAATTAGAAAATAAAAATAAAATTAAATTTTTATGAAAATATTAATTAATCACTCCAAAAAAATTATAAATTAATTGATTTAGGCTAATTACTTCAAACAATAAATCAAATTATAAGTCATATTACGATTTCTTGATAGAGGAACAAATTATTAAAACAGTTTTATATTGTAAAGCAGTCTTTATACTTTAATCTTAGATCGGTAACGTTTGAAAATTCGGCCATGGTCGTCTTCTATAAATATTAAATGCAGCCTGCAATGTCTGCCGAGTGTCTGGCATGCAGTCCCGTCCTTTCCACTGTAATTCTTTTTTGATAAAGGTGCAAATTACAAAAACATTTTTAAATCATAGAACCGCCTTTTAGCTTTAATTTAAGACTATAGTAACGTTCGACAATTCAGCAATAGTAGTCTTTATAAATGTTTTATGCAGGCTGCAAGATCTGGCGGCTTCCTGGCATGCAGTTCCACCCTATCCTCTGTAACTCTTTTTTCGTGGGGGGGGGGGGGCAAATTATAAAAACATCTTCAAAATAGAATACAGCCTATTATCTTTAATTTAAGACGTTAAATGCGTTTAATGCAGCCTGCAATGTCTGCCGGGTGCCTAGCATGCAATCTCGCCCTTTCCTCTGTAATTCTTTTTTAATAGTACAGTAACGTTCAAAAATTTAGTCAAGGTTGTCTTTTATAAGCATTTAATGCAGACTGCAACATCCGACAGTTGCGTGGCATGCAGCAACACTGCGTCTCCTGTAATTTTTGATAGAGAGGCAAATTACAAAAATATCTATAAATCATAAAAAAGCTTCTTAACCGTAATTTAAGACCAGTAACGTTTGAAAATTTAGCCATGGTAGTCTTTTGTAGGCGTTTTATACAGGCCACAAACTCTGGCGGTTTCCTGACATGCAGTACCACCTGTTCCCCTGTAATTCTTTTTTGATACGGGAGCTAAGTATAGAGACATTATTAAATCATAAAAACAGCCTTTTAGCCTTAATTGTATATCATTAACGTTGGAAAATTTAATTACGGTTGTTCTTATAGGCGTTTAATGCAGCCCGCAACATCTGCCGTGTGCCTAGCATGCAGTCCCATCCTTTCCTCTGTAATTCTTTTTTGATAGTGGTGCGAATGATAAAAACATTTAATCATGAAACAGCGTTTTAGCTTTAATTTAAGACAAGTACTGTTCAAAAATTTGGATATACGAGGTCTGGCTATTAAATAACGAGACTGCGCGCCTAGAGGGCGCCGTAGAGGAGTGGGGAAAAAAAAGAGTAGTGCGTTGGGTATCTAGATATCTTGTCTATGCACGTACTAAAACACGTTTTCGTCAATATTATTGTATTTGTGCAGTAGCGGTTTGAAACGAACATGTTTTTTTCTCGTGCCGAAAACCATGTGTGACGAGAAACAGGAGCAACGTATCAATCTCAAATTTCTCGTTAAATTGAAAAAAACTCCGACTAAGTGCTGTAAATTGTTGCAAGAGGCCCATGGGGACAATTCTCTATCTCGTGCGCGTGTTTTTGAGTGGTGTAAGCGCTTCAGTGAGGGCCGAGTGAGCACTGAAGATGACCAACGCCCTGTCACTGTTTCAACTCCGGAAACAGTGACCAAAATCAACCAAATTGTGCGTGCAGATGGTCGAATGAGCATCCGGATGATTGCCGAGGCTGTAAACGCCGATAAAGAAACGGTTAGACAAATTTTACACGAGGAATTACACATGACAAAAGTCTGTGTGAAGTTGGTGCCAAAAAACCTGACTCCTGACCAAAAGCTCTTGCGTCAACAGGTCTGCTCAGATTTCCTTGAAAGGTTAAAAAAAGATTCCGGACTGATCAAAAACATTATTACTTGCGACGAAACGTGGATTTTTCAATACGATGTTGAAACAAAGCGGCAATCGATGCATTGGAAGACGCCTGAATCGCCCAGAACCAAAAAAGCAAGGATGTCTAAATCAAAATTCAAGGCAATGTTGATCGTTTTTTTCGACATTAACGGTATCGTGATGACTGAATGGGTTCCAGAGGGTCAGACTGTCAACCAGACTTACTAATTGTCAGTTTTGGCAACACTGCGAGAACGAGTTCGTAAGAAACGGCCCGAGTTGTGGAAGTACAACTCGTGGATTTTGCACCAGGACAACGCACCTGCCCATAACGCGCTATCTGTGAAGCAGTATTTGGCCAGTAAGCGCACTCCAGTGCTTGAACACGCGCCGTACTCGCCAGATTTGGCACCGTGCGACTTTTTTTTGTTTCCGAAGATAAAATCTGCTTTGAAAGGGACCCGATTTGAGTCGATGGAAGCGGTAAAGCGAAAAACGGCAGAGCTCCTAAAGGCGATCACCAAAGAAGACTTCCAGCACTGCTTCGATCAATGGAAAAAACGTATGGAAAGGTGTGTGGCGAGAGAAGGAGAGTATATTGAAGGAGAGCATTCGAATGTAGAATAATTTTTATAATAAAACCCTTTTTCGTAACCAGTCTCGTTATTTAATAGCCAGACCTTGTAGTAGTCTTCTATAAGCATTTAATGCAAAATGCAAGATCTGACGGTTGCCTGGAATGCAGCCCTGGCCTTTACTCTGTAATTTTTTGACATGGGGGCAAATTATTGGGTGTACAACTTTGCTTCCGCCATTTTGCAATAGATGGCTGTAGCGGTAAGTGGCAGTTGAAATAAATAGATCATAGATGTCATACAATAAGCTTAGGTATTTGTAAACATAACGCTATCGAAATATTAGTCGATTTGTGTCTGCATCATAAAGTTATTCTCGATTAAACATGTCAGCTTACGAGCCAAATTCTTGTCATTTGCGGGAGGTTTTAATTTTATGCTTTAATATGAAGAAATCTGCGACTGAGGCTCATCGAATAGTCTCAAATACCTATGTTGAGGCCGCTATGAGTGAAAGAACGTGCCGAGAGTGGTTTCAACGCTTCAAGAACGGCGATTTTAACGTCGAAGACCAGCATGACGGTGGAAGAAAGAAGGTTCTTGAAGATGCAGAATTGGAGGCATTACTTGATCAAGACTCGTGTCAAACGCAACAAGAATTGGCAGGATCATTGGGAGTGACGCAACAAGCCATTTTAAAACGCCTGAGAGTCATGGGAATGATTCAGAAACAAGGAAATTGGGTTCCGTACGAGTTGAAGCCGAGAGATGTTGAACGGCGTTTGTGTGTTTGTGAACAGCTGCTTGCAAGGCAAAGACGGAAGGGATTTCTGCATCGCATTGTGACTGGGGACAAAAAATGGGTTCACTACGATAATCCCAAGCGCAGAAAATCATGGGGATATCCCGGCCATGCTTCCACGTCGACGGCCAAACCGAATATTCACGGTTCCAAGGTCATGCTCAGTATTTGGTGGGACCAGCTCGGCGTAGTCTATTATGAGTTGTTAAAATCGACTGAAACAATCACAGGCGATCGTTATCGAACGCAATTAATGCGTTTGAGCCGAGCATTGAAAGACAAACGGCCGCAATACAACGAGAGATATGATAAAGTGATTTTACAGCATGACAATGCTTGACCCCATGTTGCGAAAGTGGTCAAGGCATACTTGAAAACTTTGAAATGGGAAGTCCTACCCCACCCGCCGTATTCTCCAGACGCTGCTCCCTCGGACTATCACTTGTTTTGATTAATGGCACACGGCCTGGCTGACTAGCACTTCCGGTCTTATGAAGAAGTAAAAAATTGGATTGATTCGTGGATCGATTCAAAAGATGACCAGTTTTTTCAACGCGGGATTTGTATGCTGCCCGAAAGATGGGAGAAAGTAGTGGCCAGCGATGGACAATACTTTGAATCATAAATGTATAACTAGTTTTTTACAATAAAGCCTCGAATTTCGGAAAAAAACGGCGAAAGCAAAGTTGTACACCCAATATTTTTTCAAATTCAAGAAGGCAGATTCAATACGGCGATGGTTAATGCTGGAAACCATTCTTATTTTATAAAAATTAGAATGTAGGAGTTTTTACGATCACCAATTCTATGAAAATATCGTCTTTTTGCCGCAAATTCACATTGCCTAGCTCTTATTACATGAAGGTAAACGACAAAACTAAGAGCCACTTTTTTTTTTTTTTTTTTTTTTTTTTTTAAATTTTTTTTTGTTTTTTGTTTTTTTGTTTTTTATATTTTTTATTATTATTTATGATATAATTTATTGATGTGAAAGTAGAAAACATGTGGAACATACATGCACTTTGCAGTCTTTACACATTTTTGTTGTTCTGAGAGAACATTTTTTGAAATTTTGACAATTTTATTTCAAAGAAACAGTTATAGATACGTGTGATTTACTTAATTTTGCTTTTGCAAGGTAATGTTTCACAATCACCATTGCGAGATCTTTTATACTAAGTTTTTTTTCATGTACGTAATTCCGAAGAACTGTTGCAATAGCCATCGAAGATTGAATGAATCTCATAAATATCGGCCAAGTCCATTTCTTTGCTTTTATACTTGTCATCAAATTACTGCAATGTAAATTATGTAAATCAACATCACCCGTAAGTAAATTATAAATTTTAAAAGCATTAGGAAATAATTTAGCGATTTTAAATAATGCGCTTCCAAAACAACAAAAATGTGTGAAGACTGCAAAGTCCATGTATGTTCCTCATTTTTTCTACTTTTACACCAATAAATTATATCATAAATAATACTAAAAAATACAAGAAAAAAAAACAAAAAACAAAAAAAAAAAATTAAAAAATATAAAAACTAAAAAAAAAAAAAAGAAAAAAGTGGCTCTTAGTTTTGTCGTTTACCTCCATGTAGTAAGAGGTAGGCAACGTGAATTTGCGGCAAAAAAACGATATTTTCATAGAATTGGTGATCGTAAAAACTCCTACATTCTAATTTTAATAAAATAAGAATGGTTTCCAGCATTAACCATCGCCGTATTGGATCTGCCTTCATGAATTTGGGAAAATAATTACCAAATTTATAATCAGCGACCCAAAAAAACCCTATATACCAATTTTTATGAAGTTTGAATAATTTTGAAAATTGTTAGCCACTATATTGGATCCGCCATTTTTAATTTAGGAAAAATACTTACCAAATTTATAATCAGAGACCCAAAAAACCCCTATAAATTAATTTTCATAAAATTTGAATAATTTTGAAAATTATTAGCCACCATATTGGATCCGCCATTTTGTATTTGGAAAAACTAATAGCAGATTCATGATCAGTGACCCACAAAACCCCTTAAAACTAGTTTTCATGAACATCCATTACAAAGAAGTTGTTTTATTCAAAAATACTAGAATAAGCAAAAAAATGTTATCTTCAAGCCGCCATATTGGGGACCGCCATGTTTAATTTCCAAAAACCTTATGGAGGATTTTAAAGGTTAGGGTCCATAGACGCAAAAAATGCACAATTTGAAAATATTGGCTTCCAGTTTCGTTGCGATAGATAATATGGAACGAAACATTTTTTTTTATCGAAATTTTGTGTTTTTTGTTAAATAAACAATAACAATTTTTTTAATATGCATTTCTTCGAAATTCTGACACCGCAAATCGAAAGATCAGGAAATTTTATATCGAAAATGATATTTTTCGATGTTTTTCACAAACGATTTCATAGTTAGTTATGCCGCTGAAAAAAAATATGTAAAAAGTGTCCTTTTGATCCTAAATGGGTTAGAAGACATGTGCGGATCGAAGACCTCCGTAGAAGAGTTATACGGACAATTAGGCCGCGAATACGAAAGAAGAGATAAAAGCGTACTAGCGTTCGCAAACAGAATGAGGGATATCGGAACAGCTCTCTCTGCAGCCTACGAGAAGGCCAACGGATCAATTGATAACGCCGCAAAAGCACGTATAGAAACAAGTTTAATGAAGTGCTTTAGAAGAGGGCTGCATTATGAAATTCAGAACCAGCTAAAAACATTAGACGATATTAGTGACGTCGTAAAAAGTGCCATTTTGATAGAAAATGAACTAGAAGGGCTGAAAGATCTTAGAAGGGACGAAAATTCATATCAAAAGCTGAAAAGGAACATGTACTTTTGCAAGAACTGCAAAAGTACAGACCACGACGTCAACTCTTATAGAAAAAAATCATGCACTTATTGCAAACGTCCCGGTCATATAGAAGAGTATTGTTTTTTAATAGCAAAAAAAAGTTGCCAGCTTTGCAACCAACAAGGGCACACAGCCGCGCACTGCAAGGGCGACCTAAAACGCAACATTACCTGTCAAATTTGCTAGAAGCCCGGGCATTCTGCAAAAGACTCCCGCCGTCGACAACTGCTAACAAATCATCCAACGCCCAAGTTAACATGTCAAATCTGTGAGAAGGCTGGACATCCCGCAAAATTTTGTCAAAATTGAAATAATAGTCGTCCTTTACCCACCTGCTCATATTGCAAAATCAGCGGTCATACTTAACAAGACTGCCCAAAATTGCAAAATGAACAAAAAAACGAGCGAGGTCTTCTTTCGCCGAGCGCCGCCAAGGAGACTCTTCGAGCCGAAGCGCGCTCTCTGAATATGATGGAATTGGGAGACTAATGGGCTAACTAATTCAAAACCTTTAAAAAATCTGCCATATACACGCATCAAATTACAGCAAGACGTTCCTTCATACCTCTTCTTAATCGACAGTGGATCTGAAGTTAATTAAATAAAAATACATGCTATTCATTCAGAAGAGTTTATAAACACTAAAACCGACTGCGTAATACAAGGTATCGGGTTAGAGGCAGTAAATGTAATCGGAAAAACAAAAATGAAAGTACTAGAGGAAACGCTAGAATTCTTGATTGTTCCAAACACTTTTCCTATCCCCTTCGCAGGAGTACTCGGCGCTAATTTCCTTATGACCTCGGGAGCAAAACTAGATTTTCTGAGAAACTTTATGATCACACCAAATCACGAAGTACCTTTGTTTTGGGACAGTAATGATAACAATCACAAAATAATTTTAAATGTTTTGCACAAACCAAAAAGGAAAATTTTTAATCGATACTGGGTCGGAATTAAATCTAATAAAGTTGCAGTTATTGCCAAAAGCGAATAAAATTAATTTTTCAGAAAAACATTTTTTAAAGGGTATAGGGAAGGGATATACGCCTACCCTAGGTTCTATTGTAATCACGATATTAAATTATCCAACGACTTTTTATATTATTCAAGATGACGTATCTCTTCCCAGCCTTGGGATATTGGGCTTTGAATTTTGTTAAGGAAGCCAAGCAGTCATCGATTTTGAAAACGAAATCATCAGTATTAATGCACAAAACGCTAAAATATTTTTTGAAACTTCAATCCAACGAGCACCTTGTATAAACGAAATAAAAATTATCACTGAGGAAAACAATGCTTCTCCAACGCTTCCCTTCGCTTGCACAAGCGAAGAAACGCTCGAGACTCCCAAATTTATAGATGAATTTTACTCTTCCGAAGAAGATACTTGTACGGGAACGAAACTTCTATACTAAATGAACGAAGTTGAAACCGCACAAGAACTTGATTTCGAAATCGAGCCTCACGAACAACTCGTCGAAGCCGAAGCACCGACAATCAACGACAAAACAAATATACTAGATCTACTATCAACCGACCACCTTGATGAAGAAGAAAAATTGAATATATTCGAGTTACTAGATAAAAACAAAGATGTATTTTTCTTACCTGGAGACGAACTACCATGCACGAACTTAATTATGCATGAAATCCCAACGACCGACGAAGAGCCAGTCAACGCGAAGCAATATAAATTCCCTCACTCGCTTAAGAACGAAATTAACCGACAAGTAGAGGAACTATTATAGGCGGGAATAATTAATGATTCCACGTCTCCATTAAACACGCCGGTGTGGGTTGTATCAAAGAAGCCCAATTCACAAGGACGACAAAGATGGCGCATGGTGTTAGATTTTAGAGCGCTAAATGAAAAAACCATTGGCGATTCGTACCCACTTCCGAATATTAAAGAAATATTAGACCAAGTAGGATCTGCTCGATACTATACCATGCTTGATTTAGCTTCAGGATTTCATCAGATAAAAATGCATCCAAAACATGCACACAAAACGGCTTTTAGCACACCGTTCAGACATTACGAATTCATGCGAATGCCGTTTGGTTCAAAGCATGCTCCAGCTACCTTCCAAAGGTTAATGGACATATTATTAAAAGGTTTGCAAGGCAACATACTATTCGTTTATTTAAACGACATAGTAATTTATTCGAATAATTTAACCGAACATCAAGAAAAACTGACGCTTTTATTCGACAGGTTAAGAAGCGCAGGGCTAAAATTGCAAACCGATAAATGTACATTTTCAAAAAGAGACGTTTATTTAGGACATATGCTAAGCGTCGAAGGGTTAAGACCCGATTCTAAGAAGTTGGAAGCTGTTAAAAATTTTCCAACTCTCAAAAATGTGAAGAGCGTGGGGACGATTCCTCGGACTAGCGGGTTATTAAAGGCGTTTTATTAAAAATTTTGCATATATCTCAAAGCCCCTAACAAAACTTTTAAAAAAGGATACAGCATTCAAATGAGATAAAAAAACGGACGAACCATTTAATACATTGAAAGATTTATTATGTAAAGCACCGTTATTACAGTTTCCATGTTTAGAAGAGCCATTTTTATAACATGCGACGCCTCAGGATACGCTGTAGGCGGCGTTCTGTCTCAAGGCAAGCTCGGAAAAGATCTGCCCATAGCTTACACTTCGCGCATACTTCGTGGAGCAGAAGCAAATTACGAAGTATACGAAAAAGAAGCATTAGCTGTCATACATTGCATAAAACCATCTGATCCGATGTTTGTGACCGCAAATTCACAAAAGTCACTGATCATTAACCTTTAGTTTGGTTTAAAACCGCAGATGGTATTACGCGAGTCCAAAAATGGCGGCTCAAACTGTCGGAATATAATTATGAAATCATTTACAAACCTGAAAGATTAAATTCAATCGCTGACGCATTATTTCGGAATCCCATTGAAGAAGTACAAGTAAATGCATCAACAAGAGCTTAAAAAAAAAAAATATAAACAATGCTTCTTTTAATAAAGAAATAAAAGACGCTCCAACTACAGATAAAAATGAAAAATCTATACCACTTAAGAAAAATACAAAGAAAAAAATTGAAATCGATCCAACTCCAAGTGTCACTCGTCCAAAACGAAATCAAGAGAAAATAGATTACTATGAAAGCGATCTAGACTCAGACTAAATGCAGGAGGCTACCGCAGTCTCCTTTATACAAACCAAAAAAATAGGAAAAAAAGCAGCCGTCGAATCGACGACCGAAAAGAAACCAAGCAATGTAGATCAATCAAGTTTCGATTACAGCTCTACAGATTCCGACTCTAACCCAGCAGCCTCGCAAAGCGAAATATTAAGTAACGATGGACTCGCTCAAGGCGCTGTAATACACACTCGCGAGCCTCTACATACGCGAATAGATAATATAGCTTATTTTATCACTTCAGACGGCACTCCTTGCGACGACGGCGCTAGAAAGTTAATTGAATTTAAAAAGATTTCGTCAACACAAGATCTTGAAGTGGGAGAGATAAAACAAGTAAAAAGAAAAGGCAGCCGTTACTTCTTCTATATATGTATTAGAGATAAACAATAGGAATCTCTTTCGAAAATCAAAGAAAATATGATCAACGCATTATCAAAATTAAAAGAAATTGTAATAAAATTGAAACAAAAATATACTGGTATTTCCAGAAGCAATGCAATAGAAAATTTAACTTGGGCAGAAATAGAGAGTATAATTAAAAATATATTTAATAATTCACCGATTACCATAATCATATGCGAAGGAACACTTCATTATGTACCGCTCGATAAAAGAAACGAGATTTTTAACGAATTACATAATCTACCAATAGGAGGACACCGAGGAGTGTCAAAAACATATAATCGTATACGATGAACGTATTATTGGGAAAATTTGAAAGACGACGTGCAAAGGCGAATCCAACAATGCCTCGATTGCCAATTAAAAAAATTGGTGCGTCTAAACACCAAGCAGCCAATGATTATAACAGACACTCCTGGAAGTGTTTTTGATAAGGTCGCGATGGATATCGTAGGCCCAATTTAGCCAACGGAAAGGGGGAATGAGTACATACTCTCTATACAAAATCAATTATCAAAGTTTTGCATGGCAGTATCTTTAACAAATACTTTAGCCACAGCAATAGCCGACGCTTTAATAAAAAAATACATCTGCATTTTTGGTGCACCTAAATCCATTCTCACAGATCGAGGAAAGAACTTTTTGAGTTCTCTAATAACCAAGATCGCTAAGCGATTTAGAATTAAGAAATTGCAAACCACCGCTTTTCACCCGCAATCAAACGGATCTCTAGAACGATCGCATCACGCCTTAGGAGAATTTCTAAAGCAGTATACCGATGCAAACAACGAATGGGATGAATGGATAGAAATTGCAATGCTAAATTACAATACCAGCGTGCAAGAGAGCATCAGACATACACCTTATGAATTAGTATTTGGCAAATTAGCACGGGTACCATTAAGTAATCCTTTAAATATTGGAGATACGCAGCCCACAAACTGTGATTACATAATCGAGTTAGCTACTCGATTAAATCAAATTCAAAGATTAGCCTATGATAATTTAGTTCAATCGAAATTCCGAAATAAATACTACGACAAGACGAAATCAGAAAAATTTTAATGTCGGAGATTCAGTGTTCTTACTCTCAGGTCCGAAAGTTGGCAAATTTAGAAATCATTACTCTGGCCCTTATAAAATCTTAGAAATATTAAGGCCAGGTTACCCCAATAAACGTAATTTTTTTCAATACATTTTATTCATAGTACGAAACATGTTGAGTAATCAATTTTTTTACATATGAAAGCGTATATATAAATTTACTTGAAATAATTTTTTTTTTTTTTTTTTTCAAAATGGCGGTCCTGAAAATGGCTGCTGAAACTCATCTGATTCACAGATGGATGACATCATTTCTTGGAAAAGAATTATCTGAAAGCAAAAAACAAAATGGTTTCATGTTCTGTATCGAATTGGCTATGGCCTCAAGCAGAATGAAATATTTTCAATGAAAAAAAACAAAATGGCGGACTTTTGAATTTTTTTAACATTTTTTTTCACTTTTAATTGTTTATAACTTTTTTAAATAATAATGAATATTTCTGGTTCTGCTTGAGGCCATAGCCAGACATCCAAAGAGTAAAATGCCGTTTGGTTCATATCGATAAGTGCAATAGTTTTGAAATGAGAGTGTCATCCATGCGAAAAACCGTGGTTCGGAGAAAAATCAGTTCAAAGTTTTTATTCGTAAAAAATCGTAAAAAAAATGAATTTTACTCACATATCCATTCCAGCTTCATACACAGCTCCTTCCTGGTCTTCGTAGGCATCATTCTCAAGAATTCTTGCATTTCTTAAAGAAGTTCTATGTTCTTTAGACGCTTCAGTAGCTTCTAGCTCAGCTCGATCAACACGTCTGCTGTTGGCCCTATCAGCAAAGTGCCTTGCTTCCGGGCCGATTCTTACACCCATAACTTCCATTACTTTTAATATGGGTAAAAGCCCTTCATTGAAAATGCAAGCAGCACTGAGAGCAGCAATTTCAAGCGTTTTTTTTCCAACAAACTTATGTTTAGGGGCTATGTTCCAAACACATGAGTTGTAACTTTCGTTATTGTTTTGCGTGTTAGCCCCTAAACATCTCTCGAGCAACTTGTCGTCGGTTAGTTCTTCATAAATTGGCTGTAAAAGATCTTGAATTTCCTGATCGAAAGCTGGAGGATGGTTGTAATTCTGTTTTGTAGCTACTGCCTTTTGATAAGCGCACCATGAATCTGCTCCGGCTGGACAATACTGGTGTTGTGGCTTAGCATCGGTGGAACACTTGTGATACAATGTGGCTAGAATTGCATTCTTCATGTCTAGGACAGAATCGGGATGACTAAGCACAGCTTTTTTAAAATAGCTAGATAAGAGCGACAGTTGCGGTTCAGTAAATTTTAAAGATTTTACGGGTAATCCTCTCTCTTTATTTTTTTCTTGCTCTTCTTTAGCAGCTTTTTTGAAAACCATTTCACTAACAGCCTTCAATGCAATATGAACTTGCATTATGCATTTATAATAGCCATTTATACTGAATGCAGTTGCTGAGATATCCATCACTCCACAAAAATTCAATAAGCCATACAATCCAACTCCTAACAAGCGCATTGCATAAACTATTCTTCTGTTTATTTCATAACCATTTTTTATTTTTGGAGATGAAGGGATTGGTTCACTCTCCTCACAACCACAGATAATTTGTAACTCAAAACCTAATCTTTTTTCGACACTTTTTGCAAATTCCACTTTTTTATTACACTTTGCACAAACAACTCTCTGTTGCAATGTAGCAAATACAGACCACTGAACGATCACGTAAGTCAGCAACGGATGGATTTTCACTTCAAGTTGAGGATCAGCGTTTTTTAGTTTTTTTGCAGCAGCACTGGTTTGCTCTGTATCATCATTGGAACTATGTTGGTTACCCAAAAAACTCCTTCTTCCTGACCTATGTGGGACACCACTTTTTCTTTTTTTGTCCATGATAAATTTTGAGAGCTCACAAACGAAAAATTTACCGACGCGTGCGAGGACTGAACAGAATAACCATCACCAACGAAAACTTTACTTGTACTGCCGTATATTATATTCGAAGGACGCTCTCTAACTGTAAAGGACAGAATATTTTCGAGAAATATAGAAGGGAACAAAACAATAAAACGATCCGAAGGCACGCAGCAGCTGCCACTACGGAAGGCGCTCGAGCGGCCGGATTTACCGCAGCGCTCCCCACTCTTTTATACCTGCTTCTCGGTCTTGCTGACCTTCGGGACTAGTTCTATACTATTTCTACGAGTATACTGTAGCAATTTATGAAAAAAAAAAAATTTCGATTTTTTCAAAATTGTTTGGGGTAACCTGGCCTTAAAGAAAAACAACATCAAAATTCAATTAAAAAATTCGAGTAAAATAGTACACGCCAATAGATTAAGAATATCACACATCAGTAGTGATATTAAACCACGCGTAAAATTAAAGGAAAACCGTAAGCCTCTCGATAGTGACTAATTATTTTATGATTCGTATCAATATTAGAATAAATAATAAATAAATTAAATAAAAATAATACAATAAATTAATGACAATAAGATAAATATAAAAAAAAAAAGAAAGAGAATAAATAAAAAAAAAAAAAAACTGTATAATAATATGTGAATAAAAAAATATGTATTAAATAATACTTCCTAAATGTTCAAGAAATTAAGCTTTTACCAAGAAACTAATATCGGTTTGATTGCAGATGCGTCCAGAAAATATTTTCTTGCTCCTTCTTATAAGTCAGGTCCACGCAATGATAGGATATGATTGCGGGTCTCAACATTAAAATATAACAACCGTATCGCTGTTAGAAGTAAGAGGATGCGACCTGCCGAAAAATCGTATCAACTTAAACCCTCCGTCCATGTCGTGGGTCTTTTTCGTCCGGGCGAAAATTTCTACCTGAAATTTCTCGGACACCGGCGACGGTGGCGCCATTTGAGTGTTACTGAAAAAAAGTTTAGGTTTGAGGGTCTGTGACCGCGCGGGCCCAGGTGTGGCAGTCAGTTATACGCGAAACGCCAAGCAGTGCAAATATCAGAAGGGACGTTTTCGACCCACGACATGGATGACGTAAGTAAAAATGACAATTTTTTTTTTTGTTTTTTTCATCAAATATGCATATTTTTGCATTATAAACCGTAAAAAAAATCCTAACTTATATATTTAATTTTAGGAGAGTACTACAGGAGTTAGAAGAGCGGAGGAGGTTTATTCACTCCGAAATCGTGAGCCAATCGATTATTTTGGTGGTGAAGCATCGGACGACGAAATTGATAATGTCCTAGACGAGGAGGAGTGCAGTAGTGTCGGTTCTTGTGAAGAGTATAGCAGTGTCGACGGTAGTGACAATAATGATTCCGATGAAGCGGAGCCCGAGCAAGAAGATTCCATCAATGAACAGAGAAGTGGACGGAAATATCTTTACGGCAAAGACAAGACAAAGTGGTCAAAGAAGCCACCGGAAACCCGAGGTCGACGATCTGAACCTTTGGTAATGCACTTCGCTACTCCAAAAGCTGGAGCAATGAATGTAACCACTCCTTTGGAGTCATGGAATCTTTTTTTTACGGACTCCATTATGGATATAATCGTTAAATATTCCAATGAAGAGCGAGAGAGGAAATTGCCAACAATGTCCGAGGATTCGCGCGCTAGATATGCGTTTCGTCCTGTAGATGTGATTGAGATACGAGCGTTCATCGGCCTTCTGTTTTACGCCGGTGTTTTGGCACAGAGGAAATCTTTACTCGCTGAAATTTGGTCGACGGAGTATGGTATGAATTTGTTCGTGTCAACAATGAGCGCGCAACGATTCGAATTTATTTCAACAATTCTACGTTTCGACGATCGCAGCACTCGCGTCGAGAGACGTGAAGCAGATGCTCTAGCGCCAATTCGGGAAATATGGGACTTGTTTATCGAGCAATGCAAAATTAATTATAGTCCTTCAAATACTGTAACCATCGATGAGCAATTATTGGGCTTTCGAGGAAAGTTTTCGGCGAGAGTGTACATAAAATTGAAGCCAGCGCGTTACGGTTTGAAAATAGTGCGTATGAACGACGCGAAAACATTCTATATGATAAATGCCCTCCCTTATACGGGTAAAGTAACGTGTAATCGCGGCGAAAAAGTTTGCGAATATTATCTTCGAGCTTTATCGGAGCCTATCTGGCATACCGGTCGTACCATCACTTTTAATAATTGGTTTACCACCATTACAGCCTGTAATTTGATGAAAAATGAGCGAGGCTTAGACGTCGTCGGAACCATAAGAAAAAATAAACGCGAGATTCCAGTTTCATTTGTGAGGCCAGTAGCGATCGGTACTTCCCGTTACGCGTACGACCTTGGTAAAAAACTAACTCTAGTTTCTTTTACTCCAAAAAGAAACAAAGTCGTTCTTTTGGTCTCGAGTCTTCATAGAAGAGGCGTTGCAGGTACATCGGGAAAACCAGAAATTATTGAATTTTATAATAGCACAAAGGGTGGTGTCGATACATTCGATAAAATGATATCGAGCTATACCGTAGCGCGAATAACGAACCGATGGCCCATGAGACTATTTTTCGGCATGGTCGATCAATCGGGTATCAACGCGTTAGTCATTTATAATTTAATTCAGCGTAACGAGAAGCTAACACGAATGAATTTCCTCAAAAAATTATCTTTACAATTAGTTCGACCGCATATGGAACGTCGATGCAAAATTCCAAATATTCCGAGATCTCTAAGACAGAGCATTCATCATATTTTAGGTAATGACGAATCCAGCGTCGAATATCCGAATAAAATAGAAAAACGACGACGATGTTCCTTGTGTACGAGTAAAGATGATAAAAAAACAAACCAATGTTGTGGTCGATGCGGCGTCCCGGTATGCGAAAACCACCGAATCAACCTATGTTCACATTGCATGTAAATGAAGAAACATTTTGTCGCTTCATTTTTCAATGTTATTTTCAACTTCGTAATATAAATAAATAAAAAAAAAAATCCCTCAACATTGAGCGTTTTTCTCTTCGATACCTCGTTCTAGCCTCCCAAAAATACGTCTATGTTCCCGTTGATGAATAGGGTATCTGGTTCAATGCTACAATTTTCCAATATTTTTTTTCTCAAAGAGCAACCTTTTTACTTTTAATAACCGCTAGTGAAACCTTTTTTCGATGATTTCTACTCACGCTGGATTTAAATGAAAAAAAAAAAAAATCTTTACATTTTTTTTGATATTTGATAAAAAAAAAAATATAAAATATGGAAAAAGTGAAAAGTTTCCTTTGCAGGCTTCAAAAGTAGAGTCTAAAGATTAACCAGGAATTTTTTCAGATTTTTCCATAAATAATTGAGAGTGTAGTAGCGCGACGGGCAAAAACGACCCACGACATGGACCGAAGGTGCCAAAAAACACGACATGGACGGAGGGTTAACGCGACAGTACATCAAACTTTTACAAATTGATGAATACACCGAAATTAGCGTCTTGCAATGCAAGATAGAAATTCATAGAATAATCTATCATTGTGGTATGTACTTACACAATTCGATCGTTCAATACGGCGAGAACGATTACATATACGAAATAAGCAAACAAGCGTGCCAAGAAGCACATATAACTGGTATTTTGAAATTCGGCGACAAAACCATAATAAGCGGGCTTAAAGTGAATAGCACGTCGGTGCATTTTATGAGGTTTACAGGATCCTCATCAGGGGATGGATGAAGCAACAGACCTGTTTATATTGATCCCTAAGGATCATAGGAGTCCGTAGTGGTGCAAGGCATCATGAAAATAACCCTTAAGAAGCAGAAAGCTCAGGACGACATTGACCAAAATAAACTTGAATTACACTCCGGTTTGTCGTGCGCCCTCTCAGATGGATCCTGCACGGATTATGAGAATGGATTTACATTTTGAAAAGCAGTCCTTAGCTACCAATGTAAATTCAGTCGATATGGAATCCTATACAAAGTCATAGCGAATAAACTCACCGATACCGAATTTACTACTGAAAGAATAATATACACGCTGTCATTGAACGACATAACATTTGCACTGGCCTTTAAGCCATTTGAGAATATCTGCGGATATCAGGTAATTAGAACAGAGCACCCTAAATTAATTATTTTTGAAACAATTAAAGGGATCTCTTTCGCGAAAAAGGGTAAAGTCTCCGTGGAAAATTTAGATATTTTTGCCTACGTAAATTCAAAATTCGTTCATGTAGAAAAACACATCCGTTCACAAATAAAAACTTTATACTGAAACACCCTCATGCAGTGTTGCAGAATAGAGCAACAAACATTGAGAAACGCTCTCGGAATAGCAATCCAATCCCCAGATATGTTTACCTACAACCTCATAAAAGGGCCAGGATACATGACTGTGACGACAGGTGAAGTCGTGCATATTATAAAATGCATTCCTGTAAAAGTAAAGTTGCAACATAGCGACAACTGCTATTTAGAATTAAAGGTATCTAGAGACAACGCAACCTTATTCTTGATGCCAAGAACGTATATCTTAAAGACGAAAGGGACCCATATATCCTGTAACGCTAATCTCCCAGCCTATTACCGAATTAACGAGAAATGGGTAAAAATCATACCTCGTCCAACCGAATCCAAATCACCCGTAATATTAAAACCAATGACCGGTGTTACTTGGAAGTACGCTAATCTAGGAGCACTTACCACCAGCGAAATCTACACCGAAAGGGATCTAGAGGAACTTAAAGATCGAATAATGTTTCCAGTCGAGGTCCCTTCTGTCACCAACGGAATCGCTCGCGAGAATAACGGACATGTAATTACCGATGGTGATGGCACAATCGAACGTCTGTTGAATGAGAGCGCAGTAGAAAAAATCCTATCGTCGACATGAAACTCACTATGGGGAAAGTTCATGACCTTCGGTACCGTTAGTGCGGGAATCATTTCGATCTTAGTGATACTTCAAGGAATCAAGATAATCGCAGGAATATTGATCAATGGAGTGCTAATTCATAGGATGTATGGATGGTCAGTACACCTGTTGGGAGCACTATTGGACTGTATTGCCAAATTTTTGCTAACTCCAACCCAACAAAAAAAAACAGCCCTTGCAACTCAGTAACCCGATGTCGAAATGGGACTACTTCGTCCAGAAAAAAGGTTCAGTTCGCCAACAGAGCCACCAAGGACTACCTGAAAAAACACGCGCTGGAGCCAGCACCCAGCCCAAGTTTCTTCCGCCTATAATGAGTTGAGCATCAATGCTGTTACGTTTGCTTTTGTCACCTTTTGTTCCTCTGAGCAACCGTTTCCCTGGACGGTAAGTTCCGGAGCCGTTTTTTTAACGCCAATTTTTTATAGGATCGTTATATTCCAAGTCGTTATACACCTAATATAATATATTTTATATTGCCCGCAATGAAAAATTTAATATCGCATTATGTTGCAGATTGTCGTCATTTGAATAATAGGTAAGAAAAACGAAACGATTTATGGAAGAGAAAAAAGATTTTGTTTGCAAAAACACTTGCATCGATTAAAATGAGTTAATAATATACGCAAGATACGTTTAAAACTTTATACTAACTATACAAAATCAGAAAAAAGTATATTATTGCATATGAAAAATGCTGCACGAGCAATTTAAAATAAGACATTTTATTGCGTTCGAAAATCTCGCAATTGAGAATAAAAAATACTTTTTAAATAATTGTGTTTGAAACTCGCGCAATTATGATATTCATTCTCGACGTTTTTTGATCACGTTCGCTCGTCACGTATGATTGAGTTGTGACGTCTGTCACGGAGAAGACTCCGTACTCCGCGCGAGTTTATATTTCGCGCGCTTCCGCGATCCGCGAGCCGAGTTTAATTTCGGCTACGTGACGGCCTCGGGCGGGAAAATACGGTACACGCCGATAGATAGAATAGTCGTGTACTGTATAGAAAAGATAGGCTAATTCAGGCTAGAGAAGTTAGCTTTCTTTCCGCGTTTAAGCAGTTCCTATCCGCCATTTTGATCGCGTAAACGCGCAGTTTTCTTTACCGCGTCTACGCAGTTTTCGTGCGTCGTTCATTTTTTGCGCAGCTGTCGGTGCGCCCCCGGTCGTGAGTTTTCTGTGCAAGTGCGTAGCCGCAGTTAGTGGCAAGCAGGGCACTGCCGCCAAGACCCCAGGGACGTATTGTCGAGGCGACGACACCAACGACTTGGTGAGACGGCATCGGCGTCCCGCTCCGAGCGGCTCTATCTTTTTGCGAGCGTGCGAGGTTGGCCAGCCACCATCGTAAGTCCATTGTGAATTTAATTTTGTTGCGCATAATTTTATATTTTTTTCAGTTGCGTTGGAGTAACCTCCACCGGTTGCTCCACACTTTATTCCATTTATTTTACGCGGTTCGTGCGAGTGAGAGAGCGGTATCTCTCTCACTCTAGTAGCAGCAGTGCGGGTGAGTCGCTTTCTCTCTCGCACTCGCAGCAGATACGGCGCGCGCGAATGGAAGAGGCTTTTCTCTCTCACTCCAATAGCAGCAGTGCGAGAGAGTTGCGTTCTCTCTCGCACTTGCATAGGGTTAGACGCGCAAGAGTAGGAGAGCGCTTTTTCTCTCACTGCTACGGCGCAGCGCGGGAAAGTCGCCTTCTCTCTCGCGCTTGAAGTAGAGCCGGCGCGCGCGAGTGGGAGCGCGTGTTCTCTCTCTTTCCCGTGGACTCAGTGCGGGAGAGTAATTTTCTCTGTCGTACCTGTATAGTATACGGCGCGCGCGAGTGGGAGAGGCCTTTCTCTCTCACTCCTATAGGCGTAGTGCGAGGGAAGCTCGCTCTCTCTCGCACTCATATCATGCGTAGCGCGCGTGAGTCTATTTCGCGCAGGATACTGTGCTTTATTATCTGCGATCCTCGTGCAATCTATTCTATGATTTTTATCTTGTTTATTATTTATTTATTTGTTCTTTGTTTTAATTTATATCCTTCTGTTAATCAAATTATTAAATTATTTCATTTATTTTAATATTTTTGTTTCTTTTGCTATTTTTCATTTCTCTCCTTTTTCTTTCCCTTTTGTTTACTTTATTATTGTTTTTTATAATTTTTATCATTTCATTTATTTTATCTTTCTTTTTTGCTCCATTCATTTTCTTTTTGCAAAGAGGAACTTCTAGCTTCCTACCGAATACCGCCCTCTCCGAGATTTCAGCTAGCCGGCGAGGATGACACACGAGCCACGCAACGACATTTGCGTGGCGTTGCAACGGGTAAGTTTGGTCCGAAGGACGACTTCTCGTGCCCGGACCCAGGAGCAAAGTCGTCCGAGACTTTAGCGACCAAAAAGGGGGCAGAGAATTTTGGCAGTGACATCTCAATGTCGGCAAATATAATAAATAAATATAAATTAATTTTTTTAGGTATTTTTAAAATTTTTGTTTATTGTGAAATTTTGTATTGCGGGCAAAATAAAATATATATAGAACACAGTGTACGGGTAGCTTATGTCAAAGCACATGCATGTTCAAGCAAATGCAGTTATCAAGCTTATATATGTAAGTATTGAAAACTTTAAATTGTATCGAATAATTTAATTTATAAGTTAATTAGTTCTTTAATTTAATTATTTGATTGCTGAAAATACATATGTATTAGTTTTAAAATTGTAAAAAAGCTAATGAGTTCTAAATATATATATATTAATTAATGGAATGAGCGAGGGAAGGTTGGATAAATAAATCAACAATTTATTTCGCGGGAAAAAGACGACTTGTATCGGCGTAAAAACTCTCACGGAACAGAGAGAAAAGCCGATACAAGCGAATATTTTATTCAAGACGCTAAAGAAATTATACAAAAGAAAGAGACTCTACGATAGACAAAAAAGGGAGAAAAACGCAATTATAATTAACCGCAATTCGCCGCGAGGTACCTTTCGCACGTTGGAGAGCTCTCCTACCTTTACGGTCGCCGGGAACGTGGACAGCACGACGTAAAGTCCTGGCCGCACGTGGGTGGGATGCACCTTCCTCGGTCGCAGGACGCCTTGACGTCTCGAGGGAGCCAATCCTGGACCACGGGCAGACCTTCTCAGCCCTGCCGCGTAGGTAGCAATCGCCGTATGGAGATCGGCACGTCGAGGAAGCTCGCACGTGGCCGACGTCCCAACACTCAATGAAAAACACACTCGCAACACGCCGCTCGCAACACACACACACAGTCACACGACGCGACGCACCGGCTATAATAATAAAGAGGTCAACCGCCCTGAAAAGGACGTACGTGAAGACCCAAGACGCACGATAGATATATAAATTAATTATCAATCAGAGATAAAACGCAAAGATGACTGATTCCTCGAGAGTAGTTCTCAGTACTAACTCGCACGAACGTGCAAGCCGAGAGAATCCGCGCTAAAAACGGGAGAGACCCCTGGCGGCGCGCGCATGCGCTCGCCCGCTCTCGCCGCCGCGATCGACGCGCTACGACGCGAATTTCATAATCCCTCAATGCCGTACATAACCCGAACAAAAATTATTTCAAGTTTATTTATAGCTATACAAATTCTAGGTTATGGTGGTAGTTGGATTATAATTTTTGCTGCTTATTATAGATTATATTGTTTTTATGGATAAAATTTTATAACTATTTATTATAAAAATATGTAAATTATAAAGATATTATATTACAATTGCTAAAGATCTAATTAAATATACCTAAAAATGTTTTTTTATATTCTTTACAATTAAATTCAAGTTTATAATTAAAAACTAGTATCAAAATAATAATTATTTTTTTAAAGAAATTGATTTTATTACTTGACTTAATTTATATCAAATGTACATTAATTGTAGCATGACTGTCATGTTATAGCTGTATTAATTTCAACATCATCAGGCATGCTGAATCATTCTGATATCATTTAATTATATCTTCAAAAATCAAGGATACTCATTGAAGATACTGATCATAATTTAAATATTTGGGATTATTAGCAATGTCGAAAATATTAATTCATCCAAAAAGTGTGCAGGCACTTTAATTTTTTAGATTTATAAATTTAATAATATAATCATATATATTAGAATATTTATATAATAAGAAAAAATGCTTTAAAATTATTAAATTATGCTACTTTTTTCAGATAAACAGATAAACAAGGCTTTTGATATTACTAATATTATTTAAGTATTCTATTTATCGGTGTTCTCGAAACTAGTCCACATTCATGTTTTGGTAAGGCATATTATTTGAATGTTTTTGATATTATTTTACTAAAAAAATATTTAAAATGAAAAATAATTTCTGTGCCAGGTGCTGTTCAAAATACACAGTATGTCGAAAAAATTCCCGAACTTATTTTGTAGCGCGTGTACGAGTGGCGCTACCTCTTGGACAACACCGGTACTATGTTGCTACATCCCTCTAGAGTGTCTAAGAATTTTTTTACCAGTATCCGTTCATTAGTTGCCGAGATAGACGTGCTTGAGTGAACGTGTGTTTAGTACCCCGGTGCAAGCTTTACCATGGATGAAAAATTTGAACATCGTGGCGCAATTAAATTCTGCTATAAAATTAAAAAAACTTTCGCGGAAACGAAAAAAATGATCGATTCGGCTTACGGTGAAGGTGTAGTGTCGCGTACAACTGTTTACACGTGGTTCAGTTGGTTCAAGAAGGGTAGAGAGTCATTAGAAGATGACGAGAGAAGCGGCCGGCCGTCAACAGCTGTTACCGACGAAAACGAGGCTGATACACAAAGAATTTGTGCCCCCAAACACTACGGTGAATGCTGCGTATTACGTAGAGGTGTTGAAACGTCTGCAGCGCCGGATTAATCGCATCAGGCCCGAGTACAAGGAACCGGGATCGTGGAGTTTGCTGGATGACAATGCGCCTGCTCATTCTTCGAACATTGTAAAGCGTTATCTCGCCGAAAATCGGATCCCACGCATTAATCACGCCCTATACTTGCCAGATCTGGCTCCAGCCGACTTTTTCCTATTTCCCAAGCTAAAAATGGCCTTGAAAGGACGATTTTTTGAAGATGTACCGAGCATTTAAGCGGCTTGCACCGAGCGTCTCACAGCGATAACTTCAGAGGAGTACCAGAGAGCCTTCGAATCACTCATGGAGCGCTCAAATGAGTGTATATCTAGGGAAGGGGACTATGTTGAAACTTAACTGGAATAAATTTCTTTAGATGTAATTTTCGATTTTTTATTTCAAAAGTTCGGGAACTTTTCCGACATACTGTGTATAGTTAACCCCGGTACAAAAACTTTCACGAAGACTTAAGAAATATTCAAATGTAAGATTGTACTGTGAAGTGATTCGAGCACGCATGATGTGTTTTACAGAATTTAACTAATACATTATAAGAATTACAATAGGCAGGTTATATAGTTCAAAAATCACCACTAATTTTGGAAGGAGCTTCATGCAGGTTTACTTAATAGTTTGTTTTTTATTAAAAAATTTTATTTCGATTTAAATTTTGTGAATTTTATTTAATTACATGAAAATAACTATTTTAGGAGAAAATGAAAGTTTTGAATATTCACGAAATGTAATCGATGCCTCCGGATTATTACTACTATATTCATCACTTTTAAACAAAATGGATCTTATGTACAGCTGGAACAGTGTTAAGCAAAACAAATCAGCAGAGGAAGGTTCGATTTTTATTGAAAACTAATAGTATACGATTTGAAAATAGAAATTAAAAAAATGTTGTTTTAGGTAGGGTTTATTGACACCTTTATATAAATTTGATTCAATCCATGCAAATTCCTCAATTTGCATAGTTATCATTCCTGCAGAACCATCTTTAGTAAGATTTTTAAAAACATTTAATGCAGAGTGTACCAAAATTCAAGATACTTTTCATAATATGCTCTGTCAAGTATGGACGGAAAGCAGTTTTTAATTAATTCTGTCAGTTGCAACTGTAAAAGAAAAAATTAAAACGTTTGCATCAAGATTGATAAAATGCAATGGATGTAGCAGGCAAATTTGTCAATAAATTGAAGGAAGAAAACACTTATAAATTGTTTGATTTTGTGATTTTCAAATGTGTTATATTTATAAATTTTGTTACAGTATAGACAATTAACTTAGTCGCTTTAGTATATTGAGCATCTAATAACTGGAAATAATATGAAAATTTCAAAATTTCTATCTATTTTTTTAAAATAGCATTTATTCTGAAGCTTATAAGTTGTCATTTTATATTGATCATTTTTTTAGAACTTTGTATTTATAAAAAGCATTTTTAAAATGTTAAGTTTACAATGTTTTTTATTTATACTTAATATGTTGTCAATTATATACGATGTTAATAAACCATTGTGATTAAAATTATATAAGATTCTAAATGATTGTGGAAGCTGGCTATACGCTTTCTTCAGTATTATATCATGTAATGTTAATTCATAACATAGTTAATGAATTATGTAATATTAATTTATTAAAATAGTGAATTATATGTTTTCATCGTTTAAGACTCAACTTGCGTTTTAGAATCACTGTAGTTTATGCGAAGATATCATAGCAGATGTGTTCCGCAATTGCTTGATCTACCTTGTGTTACGTTGTACCTTGCGATGCGCACCTTGCCTAAACTATATTAGATATTCTTTTTTACGATAAATTATTAATAGTTTCATATTGCTCACTCGCTGTTTTCAGCTGAGCTGCTTAAGCAGCTTTCAGTGTTTTTGATTTCATTGATATTCTCTCGTACTGTGAACGGAGCTTAATATTTGTACGATCAGCTGTGAATAAACTGTCGACTTATTTGAGATTTAATAACAAATATGAATATCTACTGTTATTCCAGCTGTGTGCCGATAAAAATAATTGTTAATTCATTTGGCAACGTGTGCAAATTAAATTATTAATTATTTTCGTTTGTTTAGCACGTTGCAC
This sequence comes from Chalcis sispes, assembly GCA_949987625.1. Classification (NCBI taxonomy): domain Eukaryota; kingdom Metazoa; phylum Arthropoda; class Insecta; order Hymenoptera; family Chalcididae; genus Chalcis; species Chalcis sispes. Next base: position 42,592,032 of record OX465097.1, on the reverse strand, counting down.
TATTGACTGATTCTATAGAGATATCTTTGCACGTTGTAAACGGGACATAACCTCCACGCGATCAGCTGTTAGCAATCGTTTGATTCTTAAACATTAATAATTAATATTTATCAACAATTGAGCTACGTGCTTATTATAATAATTGTTAATGAACGTTTTTAGAAGGTGTGCAAAATGATTTAACTATTATTTTCGTTGATTTTGCGTGTTGCATCATTCCTTGTTTGTATAGAGATAATTCGCACGTTGTAAACGTGACATAATCTCTGCGCGAGCAGCTGTTAACAATCATTTGATTCTTAAACATTAATAATGAATATTTAATAACAATTGAGCTATGTGCTTATTGTAATAATTGTGTATGAACGTTTTTAGAAGGTGTGCAAATTGATTTAAGAATTATTTTCGTTTATTTAACGTGTTTTGTTATTGAAAAATTTGAATGTTATACTTCTTGCACGTTTTAACGCAAGTTTGCTGGTAGACATACGTCTGTACGCATGCGCGCATTTCAAAATTTTCTTAATTTCTTTTACGTTCTCTTCTCTATAATAATTATTAATTTATGAGATTTTATGAGTGTACAAATTAAGGTGATTAATTTCTAATAATTTAATGAGGTGCGCAAATTAAAAGAGATCATATTTATTGATATATATTGTCATTTGCATATATGCATGTGTTCCTCTTGTGCTTTTTGTAAAAAAATAAATATGATAAGTTTGCGAATCAAATAATTGGCATAACAGAAATGTGCAAATTACAAGACGTGATTTGGCGTGGTTTTTTATTGCATAATGTACAATTTGCAGGCTGGTGTATAGTAGGTATACTCTTTTCTTATGAAATAGTGCACAATAAATTTGTCTTTAGTATTCTATATTGTATTTATGAGAGTGATTGAAAATAATGGATCATACTAATCAATTCAAAAACTCTGGCAAAAGGTATTCTTCAATTCTTATATTAAATCTTTATATAAGGATTGTTTTTCATATTTATATCTAGTTTTCATAGAAAAACCAATAAACCATCTATTATAAATGGAATTTATGTAGTAAAATCAGCAAAATAAAAATTAGTTATTGCTATTATTAATTTTGGATTTTGTTTATTTTTTTTGTGCGGTAATAAGAAATAAGTTTTATTACAAATTTAAATCATTTATTTTAAATCATATTTATCTAAAAATGGGTGATTCATTTTTATTGTAAAATATTAATTTAGTTATGACACTGATGAAGATTCAGATTTTCCTATGATTAAGCGAATAAAAATGGAACCAGATGGAATTTTATCACAGGATGATGATATCATGTCTCAGTTGCAACAGGAAAGCTCAGATTTAGAAGTTGAACCTAGCTTTTCCTTAGAAGCTACAACTAATGGAGATGATTTTACAGAAGGAATACTTATGCAACACATGGATATTAGAGAACCTTTATCAACACTTAGAAATTTATTAGAACAACGTATAGGTATAGAATTGTCAGATTATTCATTTTGGTTACAAGACACTCAAATGGTAATTCAAAATTATAAAGGGTTTTACAACAATATATAATTTGATCAATATTTCAAATTATATTAAAATGTCTATTTTTTAATTATTTTTTAATACTTTCAAAAGTTGGAGAGCCACAAAAATCTAGTTGATCAATGTGTTCAAGGAGAAGGTTTAGTACAAATTAACGTACAGATAAAGCAAATTCAACGTTGCATAAACATCGTTGATGTTTTAAAACCTGCTGAGGACTATAGTGATACAATAGAAAACAATTGTATGTATTCTTGTACAACTTTTAACTTCTTATTTAAATAATTTTGATTAATTTTATTTTGAATTTAGTATCGACACCTATTTTAGAAGACAATAAAAATGTAATTAGATGGATAGTAGATGCTCAATATAAAAAAGATCAAGTAAGATTTTTCTTAATAATTTATTTGTTACATACTTTATATTTAGAAAACTATTCTTTAAAAAGCGAGTATACTAATTTTATGAAATGATTTTATTTTATTAGAAGAATTAATGAAGTGATTGTAATTATCAGATATGATTTTAGAAAATCAATGTGTATAATATAATATAATATAATACAATTTATAAATATATTATTTATTTGTCCAACGAAATTAAATAGTGAAAGCATACAAATGATAGACATCTGTACCTAATCTGGTAGAATATATATAGAGATTTAAGGGAGTTCAGATCATTTCTGGTTTGTGCTCCGAATGTTTTTCATGAAATCGCATAAAAAGACATCTTATTTTGTGCTTCATGGTCGCTTGTTCCAATCAATACCTTAAATAATAACTTTTACAGAAAATATATAAATGAAAAATTTTAAAAATATTGAAATCTAAGACCTCTTAAATCCATATCCTTTGTAAATGGAATCTCTTAATTTTTTTCGTTGTACAGGTTTTTTAATTACACCGAATACAGAGGGAAATTGCAGAAACAAAAAACTTCATAATGTTGACACCGATAGGTTATTCTCAGTTATTATTTTATTTACAATAAACTAATAGTTTGTCGGATTTCTTCGCAATTGAGTAGATAGAGCTTAGAATAAAAAAAAAAAAAAAAAAAAAAAAAAAAAATAGGCAAGTTTTAAGATGCTTGTGTATGCCACGTGGCTACGTTATTATGCTTGTATCTTACTGCCGCGTTTCTCTCTCAAGGCCTTGTACGTAAAACACAGGCAACAGTAAAAGATGATGCATTGGTGCAACAAATATTTTAGTGCACATTTGTCATTAAAAAGTCTCATGTACTCTCGCAAACAATGGCTAGCATTAAAATCAAATATTTTGCCAAGCACATTATTTTTATGTTCTTACACTTTTCTTGAGGATGCTAATAACTCAAAACATTAGTGTTCACAATAATTTTATCGCAGATATTAATGTAAGGATTATATGGCTATACTTTTTTTAACAAAGTGATACACTTAAATTGAAACTTCTTTTATTTAATCTATTTTATTATTTTTATATAATTAATTGAAAATTGCTTTTTTCGTATCGATTTTATATCAATAAAAATAAATATGTAAATGTATATAAAATTTTTTTGATTATCTTTTTATTTATTTATTTTTTTTTTTGTTTTTGGGATGGTTATGAGAATTTTTGGTTCCTAAAATATGAATATGTATAAAAACTATTTTCTTCCAACGGAAATAGCATATAAAGATTAAGGGTAAAATCATTATTGTCCATGTATTCATTATACTCCAACGAGAAAACCAGAAGCAAATATTTGGCAATTAAAACTTTCACGAGAACTCACATTATGACATAATATTTTCGTTTTGTCACATACGCCAAGCTTCAAAAACTTCTTTGTTTTAAGAGTTTTCCCTTGCAAAGAACCTTTCTTTAAACATTTTATTTCTTTATGACTCTAGAAATGCTAGCAAGAGCTCGAACATAAAATTTATGGTTTTGCTATCCTTTTGATATTTTCGGAAATACGCAAGACAAGTGCACTTCTTGCTTTAACTAAAACAGAGCATTATTGCTCTTTATCCCTACCATCGTTTTTCCGAAGTAATGAGTCTATTGACGATTGCAAGAAATTTCAATCGAAGTTGCAGAGTATCAGTTTCGGTCATGTGCTTCTTGCACTCTTTCACCTTTTCCATATTTACTTGAAATCGTTTCTACCGTTATCACATTAAACAACACTACATTGATCATACTTCGACACATTTAAATAATTTTTATAAAAATAATATAATTTTCAAGGGTTTTCATACTTTTGGGTTTTTTCCCTTTATTTTTAGAAGTTAATTTAATAAATTTAATTTACATTTTTCGATTCAAAATATAGTGTGTATTTATTTTTTATTTTATCCAAAAGAACCACGAGATCTTCGAGTAAATTGTTTTTTGATAAATGAAGTGTATGTTATTTCACTAATATTTCGTTTGCCTCAATTTACCTTGGACAGAAGTGTAAGTTTTCTAAATCACTGTGCGCTTGCACTACGAATCGCTGTGCTTAAAAGGTTGTTTTACTTTTGTGCTCTAAATTCTTTCAATGTACAAATTTCGATTACATGTACAAATTTTAGGAAGCACTTTTTGCACTCTCTTTATGCTTTTCTATTCGTATAATCGAGGCACCGGTTGCAATAACATCCTTAGCGCTCGGCTAGTCAAAAAATTGACGTCACTGTAACCAAATTTTCAAAGTTGCGAAAATGAGATTCAAACAAATTCTATCGTATTCAGCATTAAAAAAGGTAATATTTTTATTTACATTTTTTTTTTAAAAGGTTTATATTTTGGGAAAACTAAGAAAAAATGAAAATTTTTGAAGCCGATTTAGACATTTTTTTAACTTAACTCGTTGTAATTTGATCAAATATTAATGGATCGTTTTAATTTTTTGAACAGAGCCGTAAAACAGTTTAATAATGATGATGAGTTTGTAAAAAGTTGATAATTTAACTATTTTTATTTATTTATTTCAAAAGACAACAGCAAACTTAAAACAAATTTTCTTCCAATTAATTTAATAATTTCTGAAAATTTTCTTCAAATGTAGACGAACAACTTTCTCGCTGGAAGTTTTCATGGTCTTAAATTTCCCCACTGACTTTTTTTCGTTGGAGTTTTGACTTCGTAAAAAGTTAATCTTTTGTTCAATAAATAAATAAAAATAGTTAAATTATCAACTTCTTGCAAACTTATTATCATTATCAAACTGTTTTACGGCTCTGTTCAAAAAATCAAAAAGATCCGTTAATATTTGACCAAATTACAACGAATTAAGTTCAAAAAACGTCGTCCAAATAATTAAAAAAATTTTCGCTTTTTCTTATTTTTCTCCAAAATATTGTACCTTTTTAAAAAAAAAAAGTGTAAACAGAAAAAAGTTGCTTTTTCTGATGCTGAATACGATAGAATTTGTTTACACCTCATTCTCGCAACTTTGAAAGTTTGGCTACAGTTTTTTGACTGGTCAAGCGCTAAGGACGTTATTGCAGCCGGTGCCACAATTTACGAATCGAACGAACCGAATTTTGTCTAAATTTATTTCTACTGTAAAAATGTATACGAAATAATGAATGATTTAACGTATAAATATTTAATCAAATGAGATCGTCATAGCGCCTGCACATCTAATAAAGTTCGGCAATTTCTTCGTTCCATCTGTACATGGACGAAAGCCGATTAGTAAAGACTTTCTGGGATATAGTTGCATGACAGGCTTCAATGATTCTTTTCATGGCTCCTAATGCTTTATTCTTTTCATTACAGGCATGGATTTTCTACCAAGTCGTCCTGAGATGTGCTGCATTACGAGGTCTGGCTATTAAATAACGAGACTGGTTACGAAAAAGGGTTTTATTATAAAAATTATTCTACATTCGAATGCTCCCCTTCAATATACTCCCCTTCCCTCGCCACACACCTTTCCATACGTTTTTTCCATTGATCGAAGCAGCGCTGAAGGTCTTCTTTGGTGAGGGCCTTTAGGAGCTCTGCCGTTTTTTGCTTTACCGCTTCCATCGACTCAAATCGGGTCCCTTTCAAAGCAGATTTTATCTTCGGAAACGAAAAAAAGTCGCACAGTGCCAAATCTGGCGAGTACGGCGCGTGTTCGAGCACTGGAGTGCGCTTACCGGCCAAATACTGCTTCACAGATAGCGCGTTATGGGCATGTGCGTTGTCCTGGTGCAAAATCCACGAGTTGTTCTTCCACAACTCGGACCGTTTCTTACGAACTTGTTCTCGCAGTGTTGCCAAAACTGACAAATAGTAAGCCAGGTTGACAGTCTGACCCTCTGGAACCCATCCAGTCATCACGATACCGTTAATGTCGAAAAAAACGATTAACATTGCCTTGAATTTTGATTTGGACATCCTTGCTTTTTTGATTCTGGGCGATTCAGGCGTCTTCCAATGCATCGATTGCCGCTTTGTTTCAACATCGTATTGAAAAATCCACGTTTCGTCGCAAGCAATAATGTTTTTCATCAGTCTGGAATTTTTTTTTAACCTTTCAAGGAAATCTGAGCAGACCTGTTGACGCAAGAGCTTTTGGTCAGGAGTCAGATTTTTTGGCACCAACTTCGCACAGACTTTTGTCATGTGTGATTCCTCGTGTAAAATTTGTCTAACCGTTTCTTTATCGGCGTTTACAGCCTCGGCAATCATCCGGATGCTCATTCGACGATCTGCACGCGTGATTTGGTTGATTTTGATCACTGTTTCCGGAGTTGAAACAGTGACAGGGTGACCTGGGCGTTGGTCATCTTCAGTGCTGACTCGGCCCTCACTGAAGCGCCTACACCACTCAAAAACACGCGCACTAGATAGAGAATTATCCCCATAGGCCTCTTGCAACAATTTACAGCACTCAGTCGGAGTTTTTTTTAATTTAACGAGAAATTTGAGATTGATACGTTGCTCCTGTTTTTCGTCACACATGGTCTTCGGCACTAGAAAAAAACACGTTCGTTTCAAACCGCTACTGCACAAATACAATAATAGTGACGAGAACGTGTTTTGGTACGTGCGTAGACAAGATATCTAGATACCCAACGCACTACTAGTCTTTTTCCCCACCCCTCTACGGCGCCCTCTAGGCGCGCAGTTTCGTTATTTAATAGCCAGACCTTGTATATGCTTAAATTTCGACTTATGCCTTTCCTAATCGCATTTTTAAGTTTTATGCATTTAGAAACTTATCTTTATGTTATAAATTATCGACATATCAACTATATCTTTGTTTAAACTATGACTGGTACACTTCATGTAACAGTGTTGTGTAAACGATTCTGCGCATTCATAAATGAAGATATTTGGATCTTTATGATCTGTTCCTCCATATTCAGGCAATTCACGATTTCTCTCCACTAGCGCACGCAGAAGTTGACGCCAATCGTCTATATTCAGCTACGGCTCGAGTAGCGGAGCGCGAGGTTGTTGCTGCTGTTGTACATTCGCTACATTTTCGCTCGATGTGGATTTTGAGATGCTATGTTTGATGTCTGTAAATCTTCTGACGAAGTTTCATTACTGTCTGTTTTTTGATAAATCAGAGCATAGTTGATTGATTTTCGATATTGTTGCTGCTCAAGCTTGTTTTTGTTGGCAAGTGTTCATGTAGTCAAGAAGTCATACTTTGACTTTTAGTAATTATTGTTTTTGTTGATAAACGGATACCATTGGCTGTTTTTCAACTAGAATACCGCAAAATAACGGCGCGAAGTGCGATTCTTTTCTAGGATAACGTGCGCCCTCATACCGCGCGTCTCACGCTCGATACAATATCGAAATTGGGGTGGGAGGTACTGGAACACCCCCCCCCCCCTACAGTCCGGATTTATCACCCTGCGACTACCACATGTTTGGACCACTGAAAGAAGCCCCTGGAGGTCAAAGATTCAACACCGACGACGAGGTTGAGGAGTTCGTGCGTACGTGGCTGTCCGAGTTGCCCAAGGAATTCTTCGATACCGGTATCAAAAAGCTTCTGGAAAGGTGGACAAAATCCGTAACTTGTAAGGGGGAGTACCTAGAAAAACTGTAAATTTTTTCGATAGTAAATAAACTTGTCAGAGCATTTGTCTCGGTCATAATTGAACCGCCCTCGTATATTTAGTTTTTTTGTAGAATAGTGGCGTTGTAAACATGTCTCGACTCGGGCGTGGGTAGGTTGAGTCTCTTTAAACTCATCTTTACTTTACGTGGTTGCGATAAAATAAAGAGCCACATGTTAGGCGCTAATTAATGTTAGGAAAAAAATGGATGGATAAGGGTAAAATAAACGTAAAAAAAATGTCGGCATAACTTTCAATTTAGTCAGTAGAGCTTATCCGTCACAGTTCAATTAATAAATATTTTTGGTTTAATTTACGGGAACGAAAAGAACGCAGAAACGGCTCGGCTGCTCGCTCTCAGGTAGCTAAATGCAACTTCAAGCTCATCTACACCGACATTCCACGCCTTCTTTTTGCTCAAGCGGACGAGGTCCGCTGTGTATTATAAAGGTTAGACTGTACACTATTTTCTGTCAACTGAGTGTCATTTGTAAATAACAAGTTGGTTAAAAATTAAGTTGGATATGGACAATCAAAGTGAGCATTATCGGCATATTTTATTGTTTTACTTCCGAAAGGGCAAAAATGCGGTGCAAGCTCGGAAGAAATTGTGTGAAGTTTATGGTGAGGACTACCTTACTGAACGCCAGTGTCAGCGTTGGTTTGCTCGCTTTGTTTCTGGAAATTTTAATGTGCAAGATGCACCACATACTGGTCGTCCAACCACTACTGATGACGACAAAATAAAGGCATTAATCAAAACTAACTGGCACATAACAACTCAAGAGATAGCAGAGAAGCTCGGCATATTGAATTCAACCGATTACTTGTACTTACAACAGCTTGGTTACGTAAACAAACTGGATGTTTGGGTTACTCACGAATTAAAGGAAATCCACCTCACCAAACGCATTAACAGATGCAACTCTTTGCTGAATCGTAACGAAAACGACCCATTTCTAAAAAGAATCATAACGAGTGATGAAACATGGATTGTGTACGATAATGTAGTCCGAAAACGATCATGGATCAAGCAAGATAAGCCGTCACGATCGACATCCAAAGCCAATATTCACCAAAAGAAGATTATGCTTTCCGTGTGGTAGGATTACAAGGGTATAGTCTACTTTGAGCTGCTTCCAAGTAACCAAACTATTGATACGAATGTCTACTGTCGTCAACTATCGAAATTGAACGAAGCAATCAAGAAAAAACGCCCTAAACTGGCCAATCGCAAAGGTGTGATGTTCCATCATAATAACGCCAGACCTCACACCTCTTTGATAATCCGTCAAAAATTAATGGAGCTCAATTGGGAACTGATGCTACATCCACCTTATAGCCCTGACTTAGCACCATCAAACTATCATTTGTTTCGCTCCCTTAAAAACCATTTGAATGGTAAAACTTTTGATTCCGATCAGGCTGTTAAAAATGAGTTGGACCAGTTCTTCACTTCTAAAAACCAAGGCTTCTTTGAACATGGAATTTTTCAACTTACCGCAAGATGGCAAAAGGTCATCCAACAAAACGGTCAATATATCATTGATTAATGTTTGAAAAATCTAAAACAAGGTCAGATTTGGATTCAGCGAGAGAAAATATATGAAAATATCATGGTCTTATCCATTGCGCAGACTTCTTTTGCGAACCTGAGTTATTATTTATAGGCTATATTCGATAACTCGAAAACTCTACTGTTAACTCGCTCATATATTAGACGCTATTGCAACGCTTAATCAATTACTAATTCTGGCACGTATACAAAACGTTCAATTAATAACTCTCGCGCTGCTACTCTTTTTTTCGCGGAGAGCCTTTCTTCTCCCACCTGTTCTCCGAGCTTCATTTAAAATATAAGGCACGAAAACATTTAATCTAAAATATTGCCCATCACTAGAGACCACTTTTTCCCATCTTTCCGGCAGTATATGAATTCCGCGTCGGAAAAACGATATGTCTTTTGACGGTATCCAAGAATCGATCTATTCATTAGTATCATCGTAAGAATGGAAGCGTTGCTTAGCCAAACCATATACCATCAAACGGAATAGGTGAAAATCGAAAGAAGCTATGTCAGGTGAATACGACGGGTGGGGTAGAACTTTCCATTAAAGCGTTTCTAGATGGGTTTTCACTGGTTTTGCAGCATGAGGCCGAGCGTTGTCATGTAACAAAATTACTTTGCCATGTCTCTGCTCGTATAGAGGCCGTTTTTCTTTTAGGGCTCGTCTCAAACGCATGAACTGAAGTCGATAGCGATCTCCCGTGATGGTCTCATTCGCTTTGAGCAGCTTATAATAAATGACACCCTGCTGATCTCACCAAATGCAGAGAAGAAGCTTCGAACCATGGATATTTGGTTTTGCGAAAGATGTTTAAGCATGGCCGGGCTTACCCCATGATTTTTTACGCTTTGGATTATCGTAGTGTATCCACTTTTCATCGCCAGTTACGATACGGTGTAAAAAACCTTCTCTTTTCTGCCGTTCAAGCAGTAGTTTACACGTGAAAAAACGCCGTTCGACGTTTTCTGGCTTCAATTCATACGGCACCCAATGTTCTTGCTTCTAGATCATTCTTAACACTTATAAACATTTTAAAACTATTGGCTCATCTACTTATAATATTTTTCCAAGTTCTGCTAGCGTCTGACATCGGTCTTGATCAAGTAAATCCTCCAATTCTTTGTTTTTAGATTTTCTCGGTACGCCAGAGCGTTCTTTATCCTCAAGTTCAAAATCATTTTCGAAATGTCGAAACCAGTCTCTGCATGTCATATTTGATAGAGCATTGTCACCGTAAGTCTAAACAAGAATTTTGTGTGTTTCAGCGGCAGATTTCTTCTGAAAAAATAGTGCAATATATTTCTCCGCAAATACACTTTATATGGCACAAAAGTAGATATTTTCAAAATCAATAAAAAATTAATAAACATACACTAAAGTGAACTATCATACACTGAAATCTCCGGTTAGATACATCGGGAGCTCCAAAACGTTTACGGAAATGTTACTCTAAGTGAAATAACGTGTCGTGATTGGTTCCGTCTCTTCAAAGACAGTGATATCGATATTGACGACCGTCCGCGTGAAGGAAGACCGAAAACCTTCGGAGACGCTGAATTGAAGGCATTGCTCGACGAGGATCCATGTCAAACGGAAAATAAGATAGTTTCAGTATTAGAAGTTCCCTGTCAAGCTATTTCCAAGCGATTGAATATGCGTTGGGAATAATTCAAAAGCAGGGAACTTAAGTTCCTTATGATTTGAAGCCAAGGGACGTTGAGCGTAGTTCTCTCGTCTGTGAACAACTGCTCCAGGGACAAAAAAGAAAGGGTTTTCTTTATCACATCGTGACGGGTGATGAAAAATGGATTAATTACAGCAACCCAAAAAGAAGAAAGTCATGGGGACTGCCCAGTCATGCTTCTACGTCGTCGGCTTAGCCCAATATTCATGCTGCAAATGTTATGCTGTTCATTTGGTGGGACCAGGTCGGTGTTATTTATTATGAGCTGTTGAATTCAAACGAAACTATCACTGGGCAACAATATTGAATTTTATTAATGCGACTGAGCTCAGCACTATGGGAATAACGGCCACAATACGGGCAAAGGCACGAGAAAGTGATCCTACTGCATGTCAACGCTCGGCCTCACGTTGCCGGATCCATTAAAACCTACTTAGAAACACTCAAATGGGAAGTCTTACCCCACCCGCCATATTCCCCAGATATCGTGCCGTCCGATTTTCACTTATTCCGTTCGATGGCACATGATCTGGCTGTTCGAAGATATCAAAAATTTGCTTGATTCGTAGGCAGCTTCAAAAAAGAACACTTTTACCGTAACGATATTCGAGCTCTGCTAGAAAGATGGGAAAAATTTGTAGCTAGCGATGGACAATACTTTGAATGATTTATTTGTAACTATTTTTTTGCTATAAACTTGCATTTTTATCAAGAGAAACAGCGAAAACTTAGTTGCGCACCTAATACCTTAAACATTATTTTAATATTTCGTTTAACACATCGTTCAATAAGTCCCGAGACTAACCCAGAGATGGTGCTAGTAGTACCAAACTGGCCACGTTTCCATAGAGTACGAACCTTTACATGAAACGTGTAAAAATTTCACGTCGATCGGATCACAGCCAGCAGAGTTATCGAGGTTAGAGTAAAGTCACTTTGTAATTTGTTTGAAAAATGGAAAAAAGCGAGTTTCGGGTGTTGATAAAACATTGTTTTTTAATGGGTAAAAACACCGTAGAAGTAGAAGCCCAGCAATGGCTTGAAAAACATTACCCGGACTCCTCTCCATCCAAACCAACGATTTGTCGTTGGTATGCTGAGTTTAAACGTGGTCGTACGGACACAAACGATGCGGAACGTTCGGGTAGGCCATTGGAAGCCGTTACACAGAAAAATGTGAGTGAAGTGTTAAAAATTTTAACGAAAAATCGCAAAGTGAAGGTCCGTGAGATTGCAGAAATGACACAGATATCATCTGGAAGCGTTTTACAATCCTTCATGAAAAATTGAGCATGAAAAAGGTTTTTTCCAAGTGGGTGCCGCGATTGCTTTCAGTGGAACAAAAACAGCAACGAGTCGACGATTCAGAGAGCTGTTTATCGCTATTTACTCGCAATAAAAAGGATTTCCTGCGTCGATACGTGACCATGGATGAAACATGGATACATCATTTCACTCCGGAGTCAAATCGGCAATCATCTGAGTGGCGCATGGCTGGCGAAAGCCGCCCAAAGCGTCGAAAAACGCAGCAGTCTGCTGGCAAAGTCATGGCGTCTGTTTTTTGGGATACACATGGCGTGATTTTCATTGACTACCTGGAAAAAGGTAAATCGATCAACAGTGATTATTATATTGACTTGTTGGTACGTTTGAAGGAGGAGATCGCAGCAAAACGACCGCACATGAAGAAGAAAAAAATCCTTTTTCACCAAGACAATGCACCATGCCACAAGTCCATGAAAACAATGGCAAAATTAAACGAATTGGGCTTTGATTTGCTTTCCCACCCCCCGTATTCGCCAGATTTAGCCTTCAGCGACTACTGGCTCTTTGCTGATCTCAAAAAAATGCTTCAGGGAAAAAAATTTGGCTCGAATGAGGAGGTCATTGCCGAAACTGAAGCCTATTTTGAAGCAAAGGATAAATCCTTCTATAAATATGGTATAGAAATGTTGGAAAGGCGTTGGAAAGATTGTATCACTCTAAAAGGAGATTATATTGATGAATAAAAATGATTTTTGAAAAAAAATGTTGTTTTCGTTGTTAGTCTCGGGATTTATTGAACGTTGTGTTATGTTGTTTTCTAGAACAACTACGACAACTTCGATGAGCTATACTACCGCTATTTCGAGAAATTTGGTTATGAATAAAAAAAATTTATTTTTTGCATACTTTAAATTATATTCAATAAAAGTCTCTTTGTTACAATTTTATAATGTATTTGCCTTTTAGAATTTAAAATTGCCTTTTAATACGTTTATATTTTTGTAATACTAATGTATACTTTAGACAGAAAATCACATATTTTAAGAAATTATTAATCTTCGTTTTAATTTCGTAATAATTAATAAAAATTAGGTTTTACATTTGTCAGGTGTCCTAAGACGGCTTCATTTTTTTTTTATTCATATTTATGAAAATATAGATTGCATGTTTTTACGATTCAAAAGTAATTTTTTGACAGTATTTTTTCGATTTTCTCGGTTTCCATTTGATGAACATACAACTATGATCAAAAACTAAGACCAATTTTCAATTTAAATTTCGCGGGTTTACGACGACAAGCATGAATTTCTAAAATTTCGCGGATTTACGACGACAAGCATCACTTTCATCTTCATTTTTTGATAATCATCAAATATAATGCGTGTCTTAACAACTAAATTCTTTGCACCCCTAGCCTTTTTATTGGCAGTTGATCTTGAATACATGTATTATGTATCTTACTACATAGTCTAATGAATTCAGTCTTTATATTATTATTATACTCATCCTTTATGAATTCTGTAACTTTTTTATTTCTTAGGTAAATGATTATCTTCCTTGTAATCCGACGTTTATAATGTTTATTTGTCAGATTTCAAATTGTTAGTGTAAAACTGGTATAAACAAATGCATTATTCTATAATATATAGGCATAAACGAAATTATCAGTGATGATTTTCGTGACTTTTGCAAAGATATTTTTTATATTTAGAGCAAAATTCTTTAGTTCTTACAGAACACATCGGTATACTACATTTTCTACGTTACCCTATCTTTATGTCATGTTCATCCGGTTATAAAGTCATTGGTTGTTGTCTATCTATACATACGATACACATAAATACTCTATACGCGGTTTTAAATCTGCCAACTGCAATACTTCAAACTTAGATTTCGTCAATTTGTATTTGATTATACCATTTTTACACTAACAATTTAAAGTCTGACAAAAAAACGTCACGAAGGTTTCCTTCATGATTTTTTTCGTAGAATCGATTGGCTCTTTTAGTTTTTTAAAATTATAAATTTTTTAGCTATTTGTTTAAATAATTTTGTATCAACAATTGCAAATGATAAAAGAAAAAATACGGGTACTATTTTTCGGCTATGCTATCAATCCAATAGTTAGTTTGATGCTATCTAGCCTAGATTCGGCTCAGAATTTAATGAGTTAAAATAACGATTGAAACACTGATTAACATCACCGCTTATTCCTCTTCTAACAAATAATGATGTGTCTACCAATCGGTCAGTAATTTAAGTTTAACTTGTTTATAATTGTGTACATTTTAATACAGCATCCCACATCAATCCAAGGGTTCTGTAATATGAGCAGGATCTAAACCACAAACTTTAATACATATTAATCGGAAATTTTAAAAAAACATCTGCTAAAAGCAATAAATTTATTTTAATCTTCTAGAGTTTGAAAATTGAATCCCTTTCATACGTTTTTGTATATTCGTGATCAACTTCGTTAATACTTCTGTTATTTAATTTATTGTAAAAGTTGTTGCTTAGTAGCAATTCCTTCTTTTTTAACTTATCAAAAGAGCGTTTACATGATCATATGGAAAAACACTTTTCCTGGGCAGCCTGTTTAAAACATTGGTTATCTTCGTTCTTTATGTTTACAAAACTTTTTTTGAGAATCCTGTCTGATAATGGAAAATATAAGCTTTTTTCATCAGATTGAATTTATTATTATAATATTTAAAATGAAATATAAAATCTATTATAAATTACATCCAGAATCTTTTTTTAAACTCTTACATTTCTTATAATACTGACTGCTTTAGATTGATATCAAACCACTCTACTAAATCCATTGTTTCATAAATGCAGGCATTTACTGTATTATATTTAACTTCATTATTTGTTGAATAATTTTTTTGAATCGCATATCCAGCTGCAAGTTTATTTATTTTCAAGTGCATTTAATTTCAATACGTTTATTTCCTGAAAAAGTTTTGTAATTTTTTATTCAAATAGAACACTAGTATCTTATAAATATAATGCGGCATCTAAATGTCGAAGATTCATTATAACTCCAGTTCTCATGCGATTCGCGAATGCCGATGTTCCTTTTCTGCAATTTATGGTTCCTTCAGCCAAGACTGTATATCACCGATATCTGCATCATCTTTAATAGCATATTCCAAAAACTTTTTCAACAAACTGACAGTCATATTAAAATATTCTAAAACAACCAGAATCTTTACTTACTTACAAACTCTAAAAAAAATAAAGATTGATTACTTAATATTCGCTGTGCTTGATGTTGGCATTAAACGCTCAGCTAAATGTTAGACATAACCGCTCAGCTCGATGTTGGATTTGACCGTTCAGCTTGATGTTGGTCTGATCCTGATATTACCACTGCTACTCCTTCCCATTCAAGTCTAACACCAGACTGCCGACTGCCTATGTATGATCATTTTCTTACGGTATTCTTGGCCATAGTTAGCAGAGAGGATGGTTTTGATATTGGATTTGACTACTATAACGTTGGTACAAGGTTTCGATATTTAAAAGACACACATTTTTTTTCTTTTTTCTTTTTCTCTTTCGTTACCAACACGCATACAGCCGCAACACATCAAAATCACATGTCTTGAAACCGTTCGGTAACGTCGCTCCACCGATCTCCGTTTTCTATTACCTGCACTCATTTTAAAAGTACGGGTAAAGAAGATCGATCTAAACTCGGAAATTTTCTTACCTACAAAACCCTAGGAATCTAATTTTAAGCCCTATCTTAAACTAGAAATTTTTACAAATAAATATTAAAAAATAAATTAAAAATAATAGAATATCCTTCCTAGAAAAAAAAATTTTGACGCAACGCAAGACGCTTTTGACGGACACGTGCGAGACATTGAGGCACCGGAAAAGTAATCAATTTTCTCTGGAGACGTTTTGTTTTTTTTTGCTGCTCTAGTCCTCTTTTACTAAAGCCGTAAAGTATATATAAAAAAAGGCTGTTTACCCAAATGCAGATAATAGCTGAACCGTTTTCTTTATCTGTATACTAAAGTCTTATCTATGCACTCTATAGTATATTTATTTTTATTTTTAAATTAAAACGTTTATTTTGTTTAAATCTTTAATAATTGACGTTAAGGTACGAGGTGTGATCAAAAAGTAAGGTGACTTTTTGAATTTCGCGCGCTTTTACACTTTAATTTCAAATTTTTTTTTTATGTTGATAGACTCGTCACGATTATATGTTCACAGTTTCGACTATATTACATATGTTGTTTTTATGTGAGAGGCATAAAGGTTAGACTCGTGTTTGCTTGCTCGGCGATTTTTTGCTGTTGAAAATAATGGAGCAAAGAGTTTGTATTAATTTTTGTATAAAAAATGGTATTAAGTGCTTAAAAACTCTTAAAATGTTGACAGTAGCGTACGGTGAGTCAACTCTGAGCAAAAAAGATGTTTATAAGTGGTATAAGTTATTTCAAGAGGGCCGAGAAAATGTTAACGATAAACCTTGCTCCGGACGCCCCAACACGTCAAAAATCGACGAAAATGTTCAGAAAGTGAAAGAAATTGTGTTGAAAAATCGTCGAATCACGATTAGAGAAGTAGCTGATGATCTTAACACATCGTTTGGCTCATGCCAATCGATTTTAACGGATGTTTTGGGTATGGCACGTGTGTCAGCGAAATTCGTTCCACACACGTCGTTACTAGTGAGTAGTTTTTTGGCAAAAAAAAATACTACCACCATGCCTCAGCCACCGTATTCACCAGAATTAACCCCCTTTGACTTTTTTCTCTTCCCAAAATTGAAAAGGCCCATGAAAGGACGAAGATTTGCGACGATTGAGGAGATTAAGGCTGCATCGCTGAAGGAGCTCAAGGCAATACCCAAAAGTGCATTTCAGAAGTGTTTTGACGACTGGAAAAAGCACTGGCACAAGTGCATTTTATCAGAGGGAGATTATTTTACAGGAGATAACAATTTTAGATCAACAAATAAATATTTTTTATAAAAAATGAAAATTTACCTTATTTTTTATCACACCTCGTATAATGTAAAAATATGATATGTAAAAACAATAACCAAAATTTTGTCACACGAACAGAACGTTCGTTATTTTTAAAAATCAGGCAATACCGATTTATTTTTCTTTTTGCGATTATTTTCAAATTATAATTATTCTATAGCAATGAATAAATTAACCTTAGTAAAATCGACAATTAGATTAAAAATTACAAATTATATTTCAGTAAAAATAACAGAAAGACATAAAATAAAACAAATAAAAATTAATGCGTCACGTTTATCAAAAATAATTACAACATTTAGCTACTCTGTATTTTGAAACTATGAATTTTGATTGAGAAAGATGAGATAAATATTTTAAAAATTAGAAAAAGAATCAATAAATGCAATAAAATTTAAATTGCTACGAAACTGTAAATAATAACTTTCGATTTGACAATATTTAATAATACAAAGATTCTTCATTGACTCATCATTTAAAAGATGTTTATTAATGGTTGATAATATTGTTTGACTCACTACATACATATTAAAGTTACATCAATTTACACGTTTTAACTATTCGTTCAAAATATTATAATAAATAATTTAGATAAAAAAATATTTAAAGTTAATTTACCACAGTGAAAAGTAACTCCTATGTATATGACAATATTTATATTAAATTAAATTTGAAACTTTATATTCTTTTTTTTGTGAATATTTAACAAAATAAAAAAATATTGATATTATAAAGAAAAGAAAACTTGTAGACAATAAAATAAATGCACGGAAAAATTGTTTTGAAAAACTATTTTTAAACTGCATAGTAAATTGAAAAATGTATTATCTACAGTCTGTCAAGTAAGAGCGTGGTCGTGTTAATTTATAAAAAAATTTATTTAATGAAACTTTCATATTTATATATACATTGTACACATTACAAACAATGATGCAATTCGGTCAATAATGTGTCCAGTCACCACCGGCGTCGATAATTGCCTGGCATCTCCGAGGCATGCTTTCTACTAATTTGACGGCGTATTCTAGTGGCAAGGATCTCCAGATCCGACGAATTTCGTAAGACAACTGCTTCAAAGTGTATGTGCGTCTTCCACGAAGCTTCCTTTTAATATATGCCCACACATTTTCAATAGGGTTTGCATCGGGCGACTGCGACGGCCAATCCAATGTAACGATGCCAGATTGAGTCTTCCACTGAGTACAGAGCTTGCTGCGGTGTTTAGGATCGTTGTCCTCCTGCAGAATCCAATCTTAATTTTTTGTGATGAACCATCGTTTGGCAGATGGCAGTAAAGCCTTTTTGTAGATTTTTATCATTTTCTCGGCATTTAGGTTGTCAGTAAAGAGGTGCAAAGTGCCGAATCCCTGCTTTGAGAAGCAGCCCCAAAGATGCACCTTTATTCCATGTTTTACGGTCCGCCGAACAAGCCTATTGATGGAAGTTGACCAGGCTCGCGTGAGGACAGAACGTGCCCATATAGAACATTCATCAGTAAAAATGACACTTTCAAAATCTCTATCAATATTCTCATGCGCCCAAGCGAGTCGCTTTGTCACATGTTTTTCAGTCAACAGAGGCTTCTTCATTGTGTTGCGCCATTTCAGATGATGAGTACGAAGATGGGTTCGGATAGTTTCGTAGGATATATCTAAACCTTTTGCCATTAATTTTGCTTGTCCTTGCCGCAGTGTTAAAGCAGGATTTCACGAAAACAGATTCACTATTCTTTTTTCATCTTTTTTGTTCACTTTTCCTATCGAGCCACGTTCTGGTAAATCGTCGACAATTTTAGCCACTTCATATCGCTGTATCCACTTCTGTACAAATGCCTTCGACTTTCTCATATATTTAGCAGCCGCTGATTGCGACATTTTGGGACCTTTCGGGTGGATGCAAAGGAACACAGCCTCGTAGCGCGACGCGTACTTAGCACTCATGGCGTTTAACGTGATTCTCTTTCAAAAGATCAACGACAACTGAAACTTTGTTGACAATGCATCAAGGACAAAGCTTTCCTCTATCGGCTCGCGAAGAAATTAGAGCGAAATCTTTCATTACCTGTAGGTGAAGTCGACCACGCTCTCACTTGACAGACTGTATATTTCCTTTTCATTAAACGAATTTGCTAACTATTAATAAATAAAAATTTGTTTAAATAAAAATATTTTATTTAGAATTAAGTGAATTTGTTATTCCTTAAAATACATTTTATATTTCACTAACGAAAATTTTATTGCTTTTTACTATTTTTAAAGATAATTATTATAAAATTAAACATTATTTAATTAAAATATTTAACATTTTCCGAATTAAGTATTGTTATACCTTTATTTTATTTTTGCAGTTACAAATTCGTATTTTTAATTGGTAGAAAAAAAAAAAAAACAAGAATGTTGCGAAATGTAATGATTAATTATTGTAAAATACTCCGATGTATTGCAACCACAAATGTTCCATATTTTCCCGTTAAAATAACCGTACGTACAAAAATCTTGTGCTACGTTAAACCTATTATTATTACTTTAATAATTACGGATAACTTCAAAATTATTCGTCTAAATATTGTAGTATTGTAGAAAGTTCATTCTTTTTTGGTATTAGATTTGAATTTTGCGTAGAATATGAATAGACAGTTAATAATATAAAAAAAATATTGTTTATATTAGTTATAAGAAGTTTGTAGATATTAAAAAGAAAACAATCTCCTCTCTCTTTCTCTCTCTCTCTCTCTCTCGTACTCTCGCAATCATCACAGAGAAGGACTTTCGAAAAAGGCCCACGCCCCTCCGCCGGGCCCGAATTTTGCGAAAAAGCTATTGGTGTAGAACAACTCTTCCCCATAGTGTATAAACACCACCGAAGCAAAAATTTATCACCGTCAACCACCATCAGCCGAAGATCGACACCGCCCTTCGCACAGACTAAGAACAAGAGGTTGAAAACTTTGATTTTGTTGCTGAACGAAAACGAGCTAACTCTGTTCCGTAACGTAGGATATCGTAAGACTCCAGCAGGCAGAGTCTCGTGCGGATCGCCACGAACCAACCGCGCCTCAGCACAACATCAGCCAATTCGCGAACCCATAAAGAAATAAGGACCGATTTAGACAGATATAGAGATATAAGGAGATAAAGACTGATATAGACAGATATAGAGAGATATAGAGAGAGATAGAGAGATATAGATAGATATAGAGATAGAGAGAGATATAGCGGGATATTAAGAGATATAGACCGATATAGAGAGATATTGAAAGATATAGACAGATATAGAGAAATAAAAAAAGATGTAGAGAGATATGGAGAGATATAGAGACATACTAAGAGATGTAGACTGATATAGACAGATATACAAAGATATAGAGAGATTTAGAAAGATATAGAGAAATATAGAAACATTTAGAGAGATATAAAGAGATATAGAGAGATATAGAGAGATATAGAGAGATGCAGAGAGATATAGAGCTTTATAGAGAGCTATAGAGAGATGTAGAGAGGTGTAGAGAGGTATAAAAGAATATATAGAGATATTGAAAGATATAGACTAATAAAGGCAGATAGCGAGATATAGAAAGATATAGAAAGATATTAAAAGATATAGACAGATATAGAGAAATAAAAAAATATGTAGAGAGATATGGAGAGATATAGAGACGTACTAAGAGATGTAGACTGATATAGACAGATATACAAAGATATAGAGAGATTTAGAAAGATATAGAGAAATATAGAAACATTTAGAGAGATATAAAGAGATATAGAGAGATATTGAGAGATATTGAGAGATATAGAGAGATATAGAGAGATATAGAGAGATATAGAGAGATATAGAAGATATTAAGAGATATAAAGAGACATAGAGAGATATTGAGAATATGGAGAGATATTGAGAGATACAGAGTGATAGATTAATAGATAGATAGATATGCGTTTATTTATATTTACATACAAAATTTATACATTATACAAGATACAATATAATATGTAATAGAAGCAATAAAATATAAAACAAAACAAAACAAATATTGCACTTGGTAATATCACAGTCTTACTTAAAACTAGAATAATACTGGTATGTATAATACTGTAGGTCAACTTCGGTAATAGTAATATCACAGTTTAATATGAATAAAATAAGTAATTTAGCGATAATCTATCAGTCAAAGTCAATAAAATACAATATAATAGAAATTAAATACATTAAAATCCAATCGTAGTCAGACACGTAAAAAAATAGAATGTATAAGTCATTAAATAAAATAGAATAATCCATCCACTCAACGCAGGCACTCTTAACTCATACACCCCTTAAATACATTCACACTATTAAAAAGGTGTAAAAGGGACAATACAGTAATAAATAAATAAATTAACACAAAATATAAAATTTTTATAAACGCTATTCGAGTTCGAGAAGATGCCTCTTAACTGCCTTTTGAAACCCACTGAGCGACGAAAAATTGTGTAACTCAGAAGGTAGGGAGTTCCATAGATGCGCACCTTGAACATGAAACGAGTGTTTACCAGTCTCAGCGCGCATCAAGGGGACATTGAGTTCTTTTGTCTCTCCCCTGAAAGAATCCCTTGGCACATATTTAGAGAAGAGACCCTTTAAATAGTCCGGTACATGCAGACGCACGATTTTGTATATAAGTACCGCCAAAAAATACTGTCTCCTCATATCAGTGCGTAGCCAACCCAGAGAAACTCTACGAGGAGAGTCATGGTCATCCCTCTTAAGACCCTTTCCATATCGAACACAGGAGTTCTGTAACGTCTGGAGTCGTTTCTTCTGTTTTTGAAAAGCATCCAGCAAGACCACCGAACAATAGTTCAAATGAGGAAAAAGCAGCGCCTCGGCGAGTCTCTTACGCAGCTCTTGGGATGTTTAAGTCCAAAAAAAGCGAAGACAATAAATGAATATAAAATCTTTTAGTAATGAGATCTACGTGGGGTTTCCACGAAAGCTTGGAGTCTAGAACCATCCCAAAACTAGTGACAGTGTCTGAGAGAGGAATGCGGACGTCATCTCCAAGTTCAATAAAGGCTTGCTCTTCATAGAGTTCTTTCACAAATCTTTGACAACCAAAAGAAATAGCCTCAGTTTTATTAGTATTGAGCCTTAGAGATGCACCTGCAGCCTAGTCCGACACTGCTTTAGCAGCTCGCCAAATCGCCTCCGTGCCCTGATTCAAACACTCAATAGAAAATTGCGTATAAATTTGTATTTGAGGTCATCAGCATACAGAATATGCTGAATACTTCTCGAGTCAAGTACGTCACGTAAGTCATTAATGTACAGACAGAACAGGAGTGGTCCCAGGACAGATCCCTGTGGCACGCCGAGATTTGTACTCAGCCAACCAGAGTTACCGAGCGAAGAAGTTACAGTTGACTGTAATCTATCAGAAAGATAAGAATTAATCCAATTGAGAGCTGTCCCGGAAATCCCCGTAGCCCGTAATTGTTTTAGTAACCGCACAGGACGTATCGTATCAAAAGCATTACTAAAGTCAAATAACAATAGTAGCGTCATCATTTTTTTGTCAATACCACGTCTTATATTATCTGTAAGTTTGAGTAAGGCGGTTTGTGTGGAGTCAAAGTGTCTAAAACCAGTCTGGAAGGGGTGGAGAATGCGAGACGCTGTTAGATACTCCTGCAATTGCTCATATGCTAGCTTCTCCAGCACCTTAAAAAGAGTGCATAATATCGCGATTGGTCTGAAATCTGACGTTGAAGATGGCGCTTTACATTTTTTTAATGGAATGACTCGCGCTTTCTTCCAGATGCTGGGAAAGATGCCACTAGTAAAGGAGAGATTAAACAGCCGCACCAGAAAATTACCGATGACCGGTAATGTGTCAACAATACTCAATGGAATGCCGTCAGCCCCCTGCGCCTGTGACGAGAATTTTTTCATTTTTCATTTAGGAGATCGCGAGAATAACGTCGTTAATATTGACTTGCTTAAAAGAAAAGCCCTCTGCAACTGATTTTTTAATGATATCCTCACGCTCTACCTCGTCACCCCAGGGAAATACCAAAACATCAACAAAATGCTTATTAAGGTCATCGGGTGAGAAGCCACTCAATCCCTCCTCATGTTTAGGTATAAGCCCCAGACTACGAAGCTCACGCCAGGCATTGTTGTTAGCAAGAGCATCAAACAATCTGTTATGGTAAAACGCTATTCTTGCATTCTCCGTAAGTTCGTCTGTAAGTCTTCGCATGTCATGAAATTCATTGAGTAGTGACGTATTGTTCGTGCGTTTATATCGACGGTATAGGGCGTCACGTTTCCTGTATAATGAGCCAAATCTGCATCAACCCATGGAAGTTGTCCCTTTTTCATTGAGATTGTTTTAATGGGAGCAAGATCATCTATTGCCGCCATTAGGTTGGCACAGAGATGGCTCACCGATCTGTCTATGTCAAGAATCTCATCTGCGAACGACGACCAGTCACATCAAGCTAAGAATGAGGTTAGAGCATTTGGTGAGATGTTTTTAAAATCACGGTATGTACAATATGTAGTATATGAATTGTGAATTGGCTGAAAACTATTGTAAGAGAAGGTGACTGAGATTATATTATGTTTACTTTGAAATGGTGCCAGTATGTTGAGACTATCAGTGACGCTGTTATTGTCATTTACATAAAGTACGTTAATCTAGGAGCGAGACGTGGGTGTGATGTGCATTGGGCCATGCTGGATTAGTTGCAGAGAGAGTTCAGCCGCCAATTTGTGTACAAATTTAACGTCATCACTCTCTCTCGAAGATCGGCATTCAGATCACCCATTATGATTTTATGACTATAGTTAAAACAGAAAGTACGTAAATTAGTTAAGAAATTATCATTTTTTTGGAACGCAATTTTGGGTTGTCTGTAAATGACGGCCACAAATACTGGAGGTGAATCATTGTATTTAACATTGCAAAAAATGTATTCTGGGATACCGGGTTTGCCCTTTTGTTCAGTTTTTGAAGAAGAAAAGATTTCACATTTAAGATAATTTCTGACATAAAGAGCAACACCTCCTCCATTGGTATTGCGATCTTGTCTAAATAAGTTGAAACCCTTGATCCGAATGACGTCATCCGGCACGTTCGAATCCAGCCAGGTCTCAGCGACACCGAAAAGGTCATAAGAGTTATTGTCCATTAGAAATTGACGAACTTGCTCAATATGCGCTCTTAGTGAGTTTAAGTTGAGAAAGCCCGCTCGCAGTTCTTCTTTGACTCACCGGTGCTCTACAGCAGTACCATTGTCTAGTCAAACTTTATTTTTATTATCTTTATCTTCATTTGCAGCTTTGTTATTTTTCTTTTTAGCATTTTTAATTTTAACAGTTTTATTTTCAATTTCGCTAGGATTATTATTGCTTTTGATGTCGGTATCTGCTGCATTATTTACGCCCTCTGGAATACTGACAACTGCAACGCATGCGTCAATATTATTATTAATATTAACGTTATTTGTTTGAACACTAGAATCACTGGCAATGGATGATGAGAATAGTGTAAGTAATTCAGATAAAGAGGAAACGCAATAGGCTCTGTCTCCATCCACCTTTTTGGCAAGAAATCTACCTTGGCGATGCCAAACATACTTTAAACCGAGCTTTTTGGCTGAGATTTTTATTTGTTTAAATTCATTATATTTTGTCTTATTTAAATATTCATTAATAAAAATTTTAGAATTTGCCAAGATAGAACCATTGTCAAGAATAGGCGAATGAAGATCTCGCATACTAAGAGCAGTTTTTTATTTCGCTGACAAGACTTGCGATACAAGGTGACTGCTGGAGAGCGTAACCAATAGAGAAGAGACACCCCTCGAACCGTCTCCAATTTTTGCTCGCGAGATCAATTCGGTAGATAGTATATTACCCGTTGTGATATTGGGCAAAACTGCGCCGAGAACGGCCACAGCGAAAGCCCGAAGAGCAATATTAGCAGCAGAGCAGCCAATTGCATCTGAGATCACGATCCGACTATCCTTAGCACCGCATTTGCTCACAATATGTACATCAGGTTTATTACAAGTAGTCGCTGTTACTGGAGTACTATTTATACCTATTCCTGTTACATTTAATTCTGAGTCCACGCCAGTTTCAATATGCGTCATATCAGAGACGGTCTGCACCGCGGTCGCTACACCAACTGCAGTTCACTAAAATGGTTTTAGATAGAATCAAATTCAGAGTTTATATTGTTTAGAAAGTCGATATGTTGAGATTTGATAGTATCCGCCATGTTTTTCGGTCTTGAAGAAATTAAGATGAATCATATTTTCAAGTTTTGCTATTCTTTTATGCAGATTGCTATTCATTTTTAACAGCTCTGATTGACTCGAATGAACTTCAGATAGCACAGTGGTCTGATTCCGGATGAGTGCAACAATATTTTGGAGATCTTTTGTCAATAATTTAAAATATGTTTCAAAGTCAATCAGTTTTTTAATTGGATATAGTCAATGCTCCATTTTTTTAATTATTGCTGTTCCAGAATCAGTCAGAGCCGTGTTTAGCTGCATGAAAGAATTAGTATTTGGAACAGATGATGCAGCCATCGCGATGGTACTCTTTCGCTGCGTTGGTGTATTATTTATTACGTGATCGGTATTTATTTCAGCGACTGACGTCGAGACGGTCATTGGTATACTACTAATCGCACTATTGTTTAGGCTACTACTGATTGATGCTGAGTGTCCACTTTCCGATTATTAATGATGATTATACAATTTTCACAAGTAATATTGCTTTTTTATTACTGCCTATACCACGGGAAGTAAAATTATGGAAAATGCCATGATATTTTTTATTACACTTTGCACAGGTATTTGAAACGCTATTTTTTTATTAATTTTTTTACATTTAATGCAGGCAATTGGAGCCATGTCATTAGTCGGGATGTGGCGTACGTATAGTAAGTCAATAAGGTCCGAGTATAGTCAGGCAGTGATGCTACTCAACGGAAAATCAGTAGAGTAGCCCTATAACAGGTAATATCAAAAAATGAATTAATTGAAATTTTAGAATAAAATATAATTTATAAATTAAGGGGGGGTTCTCATCAAGCACGACCAAAAAATCGATTTTTTTTTTTGCTTAAAAAGTTGGCAAATGTCTCGTAGAATACGCTCGTGAAATCCGTTTTGCCAGATTCAATTTATTTTTAAAGTTAAAGTCAAAAAACCGAAGTCGTCTTTTTACGTACTAAATCGCGTACTAAAACTTTAAACGCGTTTTTCTCGAAACCATGTTCTTTGAGACGGGCGGCAAGATATCTCAAAAACTATTATAGATATCGAGATGAATTTTCTTTTATTTTAAAGGTAATCAAATTTGCTGGAACTTGACCTAAAATCATAATTTTACAATGATTATTTTTGTTGTTATTGCACTTCTTAGAGCAAAAAAAAGTGCAAAAAAATAGTTTTTTTTTTGCAAGTCCGCCATTTTGTTAATTTTTAACTTTTGTTCGTGATTTCAGTTCAAGATCCAGCAAATGTCTTCTAGTTTATAACGAACTTTGATTTTTTTATTTCAGACAAAAATTGGATGAGTTACCTTGCCGCCCGTGGACGTGTCTTTTTTCGATGACTATTTTTCAATGCATACAACTAATAAACTATTCGGTATTTTTGTTCAAAAACATTTGTAAAAGTAGTTGATAACATACTTAATAAGTACCAAAAAACTTGAATACTTTATTTATTTCCTTCCATGAGAAAAAAAATCGCGAAAATCACGTAATTTTTGGGTCGCTAGATGAGAACATCCCCTTAATAACAAAACTTGCACAGACTAATTAAAAAAAAAATTATAAATTTAATAAAAAAGTAATATCTTTGAATAAAATTAAATTCCTCTCAAATTTAAATTTGAAATTTTTCGCACGCTGCGGTTGATTGTTTAAGATAGTCGTTAGCGTAGAGAAAGGTTAGCGTGGCAGTGTAGCTACACACTTAATTCAAATTGGCGCCAATAATACTTGTAGCTTAAAACTAACCTCTAAAAACTCCAAACCAAGCACACAAATAAATTAATGTTTTAAACGGAGTCCAACGTTGATCACGAAAAATTAATGTTTCAGCGTAGACTCGCATAATGGCGCATGCAAGTAGTACCTGCAACAGAAAGCCCGAAATCAGCAAGCGGTAGAAAATTGTTTCTAAAATAGAATAAATCAAAAGTTGACGGGCACTACTCACTACGCACTACTCAAAGAGAGATATAGAGAGAGATAGAGAGATATAGAGAGATATAGAGAGATATAGAGAGATAAAAAAAGATATAAAAAGATATAGAGATATAGAGAGATATGGAGGTATATTAAGAGATATAGACCGATATAGAAAGATATAGAGAGACATAGAGAGATATAGAGAGACATAGAGAGATAAAGAGAGACTTAGAGAGAGATAGAGACATAGAGAAAGATAGAGAGAGATAGAAAGAGATAGAGAGATAAAGAGATAAAGAGAGATAGTAAGAGATAGAGAGATAGAGACCAATTGAAAGAGATAGAAAAGGTAGAGAGAGATAAAAAGAGATAGAAAGAGATAGTACAAGATTTTTAAAGATATAGACAGATGAAGAGAGACAGAGAGAAATATAGATATATATATATAGTAAGATATAGAGAGATAGAGAGATACAGAGTTGTATAGAGAAATATAGAGAAATATAAAGAGATGTTAAGAGATATAGAGAAATATAGAGATATATAGAGATGTAGAGAGATATAGAGAGATGTAGACAGATATAAAGAGATATAGAGAGATACAGACAAATATAGAGAGATATAGTGATTTTGAGAGATATAGAGTAATATAGAGAGACATATAGAGATATTGAGAGATATAGAGAGATATTAAGAGATATAGAGAGATATAGTGATTTAGAGAGATATAGACAGATATAGAAAGATACAGAGAAATATAGAGAGTCATAGGGGGATATTCAGAAAGATAGAGAGTGATAGAGAGATAGAGATAGACAGAGAGATAGAGAGATAAAGAGATAGAGCGAGATAGAAAGAGATATAGAGACATATAGAGAGATATACAGAAATATAGAAAGATATACAGGTATGTATAATGCTGAAGTTTGCAACGTTGGACTCAAACGAAAAATCAAAACTTTTCATATTCATTTTTTTTCAATAAAATGGATGTAAAATTAATGAATCTGTATTAAAATTAATCATTAACATTAATTTTAGCAAAGTCAACTCCTAAAATACCCCTAAAAAATAAGGAAAAAAAACCAAGTATTACAACCGTTTTTTAAAATTTAAAAAAGAAAAAAGTATGATTAATATGTAAGGCCCTAGAAACCGTATACAACAAAAAAAATTTGTCAACCCTTTCCGGAAATAATTTTAGAGGGGGATGAGAAGTCGAAATTCTCGAAAAAAAAATCTGAGAGCTTTCATAATACCGTTAGCAAGAAAATAAAAAGTGTATATGATTTCTTGGCACATAACAATCCTATAAAAAAATTAGCGTTAAAAAAACGGCTCCGGAACTCACCCTTCAGGGGGATAAAAGGTTTAAACATAAAAAATATTCCAACATCTTTCCTAATAACGCTGGCAAAAAACAAAAAGAAGTATATGATTTCTTGGTACATAAGAAATCTACAAAAAAATTGGCGTCAACAAAAGCAGTCCGGAACTTACCCTTCAGGGGGATAAAAAGTCAAATTTTACGAAAAAAAAATCTAAAAACTTTCCTAATACAGTTGACACAAAAATAATAAAGCGTATATGATCACTTGGCACATAACAATCCTATGAAAAATTGGTGTTAAAAAAACGGCTCCGGAACTTACCCTTCAGGGGCATGAAAGGTCAAAATTTACGAAAAAAGAATCTAACAACTTTCTTAATACCGTTGGCACAAAAATAAAAAAGCCTATATGATTTATTGGAACATAAGAAAGCTATAAAAAAATTAGCGTTAAAAAAAGTGCTCCGGAACTTACTCTTTAGGGGAATGAAAGGTCAAAATTTACGAAAAAATCATACAACTTCCCTAATACCGTTGGCAAAAAAATAAAAAGTGTATACGATATCTTGTAACGTGAGAAATCTATAAACAAATTAGCGTTGAAATAAGCGCTTCGGAACTTACCCTTCAGAGTGATGAAAAGAGAAAATTCTTGAAAAAAAATCTTACAACTCTTCTTTTACCGTTGGCAGAAAAATAAGAAGTGCATTTGGTTTCTTGGTATATAATTTGGCGTCGACCGAACGGACCGGATTTTTCCCTTTGGGAGAATTATATAATTGGAAATTTCTTTTTCGTATCCTAATGCTGCTCAGGTATATTGTTTTTCATAAAATTTTTTTCGTTAGAACGTATTTACTAACTTTTTCAATAACTTTTTTTATTAAATGTTGTTATTAACCATCCTTATTTAAATCTTCTTTAAAATCCAAATATTAAAAAAAAGTTCTCGTATTCGTCAATATACAAAGTAAAATTCAAGTTTTTGAAAAAAAACTGTTGTTATAATAAAATATAAATTTTTGAAAACATTTTGCTTGTGTTCAAACTCGTTATAACTTCTAGTATATAATTCTTTTTAATTTAACTAATCTTTTTTTAATCTTTACTAATCTTTTTTTATTGATTTACTTATTATAATATTCTTTTCAAGTAAGCGTTTCTATCAAATAATATTTTATTTATAATACATTAATATGATGTCACTGCGCAGAAATAATAATTAATTAACGTTTGTATTTTGTTGGTACTTTTTCTGGAATATTTTAATTTTATTTAAAATAAATAATTGCAGAATTTAAAATTTATAAAACATGCACCAAACTTGTATTTGAAACTTAAATAAAATAATAGGACTATTATTATTTGCTAATTTTAAAAGTTTTTTCTAAATCAAAATTATATTTAAATCTTTACTTTGATAAGAGACGTAATTTTTTATAGCATTTGATGTTATACTAATTTCTCAAATATTTAAATATTATTGAATTTTTCTATGAATTCAATAACAATTAGAATTTAAAAAAATAAAATTACTCTTATAATTACTCTTTTCACAGTGTGATTTTATACTTTTCTACATGTTGTTTGCATACGTGGTTAAGTATAACGAAATGTAGTTAAGATCAATACACTCAGTCACACGGCCAATACACACACAAACATAGCTTTGCGCGCGTTACCATCTCTACTGACAGCGAAGTGCAGTGGAGAGAGAATCGCGGACTGCAGGCCAGGCTACGCACACAAGCGCACGCACGAACATGCAGGCACGCGTATACGTACATTGTATAGGCAGCGTCGCGAATTTTTTACGATTATCGCCATATTCGAACTTCTATCTTTGAATTTCACTTCCAAGCACCGTGGCGCGCTATTAACCATACGCGTGCGCAGCAGATAGCTTCGCTTGCTTGAATGCATCGTGCGTGCTATTTTTTCGTCAGCGTATTACATGACATCGGAAATACATAAGAACGCGCGCCAAAATGCGGATTCTTTACCCTTGCGTGTATGCATATATATATATATATATATATATATTGTGACGTGGTGTTTTTGCACCAGTCACATGAGGAGGCCAAAGCATAGCTTATGCGCCTCCTCGTAGCTGAAATATCCCCCTTTTACAATCTTGGCAGCCTCGCAGGACTGCCACGCTTACCCTAACTAACAGCCACGCAGGGCTGTACATACTGTACCTTCCCCAGGTACAGGGGTCACCAGCTCAAGTAAAAGCTCTAGCGAAGAGATAGTCTCAGGAGCCCTGGCTAGACGAGGTAGTGCTCGCACACACTGCAGCAAGGTTCCTTCCTCTCCAAGCTCCTTTCTGTCCTTGTAGTGGTCCCCGTACCTGCAACCTCCCAGACGGTAAATAAATAAAGAAGAAAATAGTAGTAGCAGCTGCACCTTGGAAGGAAGTACAAGCTGCCACATAACATCAAAGGAAAGTGGAAGAGGAGGTTAGAAGGCAGGCAAAACATAGAAGCACAGCATTTGAGTGCAAGTAAATACGCACCTCGAGGTGTCTGATAGTGTTGCCTCGCTGCCGCTGCAAGCAGGCTATAGCTGTCACCGATACTGCTGCTTAGCTTTCTCAACCGCTCATCGTGCGAACCGCAGCTGTTGACCCGCGGTACGGCCGCACCTGAAACAGAAAGAAGATAAACAAATTAGTCGACGCCTACCAGCTATGGAACGCGTCGACTTACCTTGATCCTCCGTGCATCTGAGGTAGATTCTCGCCGCTCCAGGGAATACACAACAACACTGGCACTCACGAGCGGATAACCTCAACGCGCGCTGCTGGCAAGCAGTAATATCAACTGCCGACAGCGCTGAGTGTGCGCGGCGGCTGCGTCGCGTAACTTACTTTACACGTACGTTGCGCCGTCGCAGAACGATCATCGAAAAGCCGCGCTCGCAAAAGTGCCACGCAATAAGCATCTCGTTCACTCCGTTCGGGTCCGTTTTAGCGAAGAGTCACAATTAGCGAGCAGTCGACACTCCGCTCGGGTCCGTTTGAGAAACAAGTCGCGATACCAGCCGTAGCTTTTAAAACGATACGAGCGTGCGAGAAAATTGTATTGGAGTCCGAAGCGTGGAAGAAAATCTGAGTTAGAACTTCTAGTAGGTAATACTTTTTAATTTACAATAAAACTAATCTTTTTTTATTGATTTACATATTTTAATATACTTTTCAATTAAGCGTTTTTATTAAATAATATTTTATTTATAATACATGAATATGATGTCATTGCGCAGAAATAATAATTGATTAACGTTTGTATTTTGATGGTACTTTTTCTGAAAATATTTTTATTTTATTTAAAATAAATAATTGCAGAATTTAAAATTTATAAAACATGCACCAAACTTGTATTTGAAACTTCAATAAAATAATAGGACTATTATTATTTTCTAATTTTAAAAGTTTTTTTTAAATCAAAAATATATTTAAATCTTTACTCGGATAAGAGACGTAATTTTTTATAGCATTTGATGTTATACTGATTTCTAAAATAGTTAAATATTATTGAACTTTCTTATCAATTCAATAATAATTAGAATTTTAAAAAATTAAATTACTTTTATAATTACTCTTTTCACAGTGTGATTTTATACTTTTCTACGTGTTATTCACATACGTGGTTAAGTATAACGAAATAGAGTTAAAAGCAATACACTCAGTCATACGGCCAATACACACACGAACATAACTTTGCGCGCGTTACCATCTCTACTGACAGCGAAGCGCAGTGGAGAGGGAATCGCGGACTGCAGGCCAGGCTACGCACACAATCGCACGCACGAACATACAGGCACGCGTATACGTACATTGTATAGGCAGCGTCGCGAATTTTTTTCGAGTATCGCCACATTCGAACTTCTATCTTTGAATTTTACTTCCAAGCGCAGAGGTGCGCTATGAACCATACGTGTGCGCAGCGGACAGCTTCGCTTGCTTGAATGCATCGTGCATGCAATTTTTTCGTCAGCACATAACATGACATCGGAAATACATAAGAACGCGCGCCAAAATGCGGATACTTTGCCCTTGCGAGTATACATATATATCTATGCATGTATATATATTGTGTATGTGTGTATATATATACATATATATATATATATATATGTTTCCGAAGCTTTGAGGCCTTTTTTCAGCAAATTTCAAGTCTTTTGAGGCTTTTTGGGCGTTTTGAGGCTCCTCCTCAAAAAGCTTCAGCACGAACTCGAAATTTTGAGGACCATCCTCAAAAAGCCTTACGGTCTTTTGAGGATGAGCCTTAAAAAGACTAACGGCTTTTTGAGGATGCCATTATAAACCATTCTACATTTAAAAAATAGTTTAAAACTAATATTAAGAGTAATAAACTAAAATTAACATATTCGAGCTGATGATTTACGGATATAGGAGAAAAATATTATATGAGAAAAATATTATATTGAGAAAAATATATTATTAAATATAAATGTCATTATTTATCAAGAAAAATTGTTATTTTATGTATTTAATAGTTAATTACCCGACTGCTTCAGAAGGAGAGTTATGTTTTTTATTTTTAACATTTTTATAATGACGAGAGAAGTAAGAATTATTTTTTAAACAAAATATTTATTAATATTTTGGTTATTATATTTTTAAAAAATTATTTTTTATTTTTTTTTTAGATATGAAAAAACAAGTTAGATAACTTTTTCAATTAATTCACCTATGAGATTTATGTGTAATATTTTGACACTGTTACATTAGGATATTTCTTAATGCTTGCAGTATGTATGTAAATAGTAATGTATGTATGTAAACTCTTTATTTTATGTTTTTTTTAATGCAAACTCAACATCTACAGATATCTATTAATTATTTATCAGCTATCGATCTAATTATTGATAAGTTGCATAGACTTTTTGTCTAAATATGTTTTTAGTAAATGGAATTGCTTATCTATAGTAAATGTATTACATACACAGTATGTCGGAAAAGTTCCCGAACTTATTTTGTAGCGCTTGTACGAGTGGCGCCACCTCTTGAACGACACCGGTAATATATTGCTACATCCCTCTGAAGTGTCTGAGAATTTTTTCACCAGTATCCGTTCATTAGTTGCCGAGATAGACGTGTTTGGGTAAACGTGTGTTCAGTACCCCGGTGCAAGCTCTACGATGGATGAGAAATTTGAACATCGTGGCGCAATTAAATTCTGCTATAAACTTAAAAAAACTTTCGCGGAAACGAAAAAATGATCGATTCGGCTTACGGTGAAGGTGTAGTGTCGCGTACAACTGTTTACACGTGGTTCAGTCGGTTCAAGAAAGGGAGAGAGTCGTTAGAAGATGACAAGAGAAGCGGCTGGCCGTCAACAGCTGTTACCGACGAAAACGAGGCTGATACACAAAGAATTTGTGCCCCCAAACACCACCGTGAATGCTGCGTATTACGTAGAGGTGTTAAAACGTCTAAAGCGCCGGATTAATCGCATCAGGCCCGAGTACAAGGAACCGGGATCGTGAAGTTTGCTGGATGACAATGCGCCTGCTCATTCTTCGAACATTGTGAAGCGTTATCTCGCCGAAAATCAGATCCCACGCATCAATCACGCCCCATACTCGCCAGATCTGGCTCCAGCCGACTTTTTCCTATTTCTTAAGACAAAAATGGCCTTGAAAGGACGATTTTTTGAAGATGTACCGAGCATTCAAGCGGCTTGCACCGAGCGTCTCACAGCGATAACTTCAGAGAAGTACCAGAGAGCCTTCAAATCGCTCACGGAGCGCTCAAATTTAACAATGGTGTTTATTTTTATTGAAAACCTCTTCCAAATACTACAAAAATGCATAATTGTTGTTATGTTTTGCTAAGTATTGTTCATACATTACAGTCTGTCAAGTGAAGCGTGGTCGTGTTAATTTATAAAAAAATGTATTTGATGAAACTTTCATATTTATATATACATTGTACACATTACAAACAATGATGCAATTCGGTCAATAATGTGTCCAGTCACCACCGGCGTCGATAATTGCCTGGCATCTCCGAGGCATGCTTTCTACTAATTTGACGGCGTATTCTAGTGGCAAGGATCTCCAGATCCGACGAATTTCGTAAGACAACTGCTTCAAAGTGTATGTGCGTCTTCCAGGAAGCTTCCGTTTAATATATACCTACACATTTTCAATAGGGTTTGCATCGGGCGACTGCGACGGCCAATCCAATGTAACGATGCCAGATTGAGTCTTCCACTGAGTACAGAGCTTGCTGCGGTGTTTAGGATCGTTGTCCTCCTGCAGAATCTAATCTTCATTTTTTGTGATGAACCATCGTTTGGCAGATGGCAGTAAAGCCTTTTTGTAGATCTTTATCATTTTCTCGGCATTTAGGTTGTCAGTAAAGTAGTGCAAAGTGCCGAATCCCTGCTTTGAGAAGCAGCCCCAAAGATGCACCTTTATTCCATGTTTTACGGTCCGCTGAACAAGCCTAGTGGTGGAAGTTGACCAGGCTCGCGTCAGGACAGAACGTGCCCATATAGAACATTCATCAGTAAAAATGACATTTTCGAAATCTTTATCAATATTCTCATGCGCCCAAGCGAGTCGCTTTGTCACATGTTTTTCAGTCAACAGAGGCTTCTTCATTGTGTTGCGCCATTTCAGATGATGAGTACGAAGATGGGTTCGGATAGTTCCGTAGGATATATCTAAACCTTTTGCCATTAATTTTGCTTGTCCTTGCCGCAGTGTTAAAGCAGGATTCCGCGAAAACAGATTCACTATTCTTTTTTCATCTTTTTTGTTCACTTTTCCTATCGAGCAACGTTCTGGTAAATCATCGACATTTTTAGCCACTTTATATCGCTGTATCCACTTCTGTACAAATGCTTTCGACATTCTTATATATTTAGCAGCGGCTGATTGCGACATTTTGGGACCTTTCGGGTGGATGCAAAGGAACACAGCCTCGTAGCGCGACGCGTACTTAGCACTCATGGCGTTTAACGTGATTCTCTTTTAAAAAATCAACGACAACTGAATCTTTGTTAACAATGCATCAAGGACAAAGCTTTTAATTATCAGTTCATCAAAGAATTAGAGCAAAATCTTTTATTACCTGTCAGTGGAGTCGACCACGCTCTTACTTGACAGACTGTAAATGAAAAAATAAATATTGTATCGATGCTTTCTCGTTATTCTTTAGGGTAGCATTAATTTTAAAAACGGTTTTAATAAACTATACTGAATATTAAACTAAATTTAAACTTTTTCATAATTTTTATTAAATACACTATTGTAATGTATAAATATACATATTTTTGCTGGAAATTTTCAGACAAATTAAATGATTATTTTTTAAAAAAGGTACGATATGAATTAAATTGAAAATCATTATTACTGTTTGAATATTTGCAAAATTTAAAATAATTAAAATGTTGTAAGTTGTATTATCATACGTACTACAGCCAAAAATACTATTATTAACAATAGCAATCGAATAAATTCATCGCGAATGTTACGAATGAGGAGGTATAACGAGAGCAGAATTAAAATACTCGGATAGATTCTTGGGAATTCGTTACCAACTGACCTATATATACTTTAGAACAGAAGCTGCATTAGTATTTTGTCTTTCAATTAATCGTTTTGAATGATTAAAATGATTAATATTCAAAATATAATATAAATGAGTTCTTTTTATATGTATAGTAAGTCTTGATTAATTCACTTTAGTAATAGCAATTTCGTATTATTAGAATTCAATTGCGGAGATAATTTTAAAACTATTTGCATTGCATATTGTTAAATGCATAGGTGATAAAATTTCCCCAAAATGCAGAAAATATTTTTTTCAAATAGAATTAAAATTCACGTCAATCTAAAAAAAAACATAAATAAATAACGTAATTGCAAGTGTAAGCCTAATAACAAACTAGTGCATTAAAAAAAATTAATTTTTTTAAAAACTTCAGAAACAGTTTAATTTAATGAAAACCCTTTTCGGGAACTACAAAAATGCATAATTAATCTCACTTTTAGTTGCGCATTATTTAGGATCAGATAATAATATAAACATTTTATCGATGCATTCTCGTTACTCATTTGAGCAGCATTGACTAGAAAAACGGTTTTAAAGAACTTATATTATGTATTTTTTAATGCTGTTGATTTCTACTGAAAGCCCTTTTCGAGTAGTACGAAAACGCACAATTGTCGTTATTTTTAGTTAATTAGATTGATAATTTGTATATAAATAGAAAGATAAACAAATCGAATAGATAATAAACTCATCGCGAATATTACGAATGAGGAGGTATAACGAGAGCAGAATGAAAACACTCGAATAGATTCCTGGAAATTCGTTAACGACTCACCTATGTATACTTAAGAACAGAAGCTGCATTAATATTTTGTCTTCCAAATAATCGTTTTGAATGATTAAAATGAATAATATTGAAAATATAATATTAATGAGTTTTTTTTTATGTATAGTAAGTCTTGATTTATCCACTTCATTGATAAAAATTTAAATGCCTAGATAAATTTTACACTATTTGCATTG
Source organism: Chalcis sispes (assembly GCA_949987625.1). Lineage (NCBI taxonomy): Eukaryota > Metazoa > Arthropoda > Insecta > Hymenoptera > Chalcididae > Chalcis > Chalcis sispes. The sequence goes on along the minus strand of OX465097.1, from coordinate 42,554,849 downwards.
CATATTGTTAAATGCATAAGTGATAAAATTTCCCCAAAATGCAGAATATATTTTTTTTAAATGTAATGAAAATTCACGTAAATCTAAAAAACATCATAAATAATTAACGTAATTGCAAGTGTATGCATTATAACGAACAAGTGCATTAACAAAAATTAATTTTTTTAGAAACTTAAGAAACAGTTTAATTTTAACGAAAACCCTTTTCGGGAACTACAAAAATGCATAATTGATCTCACTTTTAGTTGCGCATTGTTTAGGATTAGATAATAATAGAAACATTTTATCGATGCTTTCTCGTTTCTCATTCGAGCAGCATTGACTAAAAAAACGGTATTGAAGAACTTATATTATGTATTTTTAATGCTGTTCATTTCTACTGAAAGCCCTTTTCGAGTGGTACAAAAACGCATAATTGTCGTTATTTTTAGTTAATTAGATTGATAATTTGTATATGAATAGATAGATAAAGAAATTGAATAACAAATAAATTTATCGCAAATGTTACAAATGAGGAGGTATAACAAGAGCAGAATTAAAATACTCGAATAGATTCCTGGAAATTCGTTACCGACTGACCTATATATACTTTAAAACAGAAGCTGCATTAGTATTTTGTCTTTCAATTAATCGTTTTGAATGATTAAAATGACTAATATTGATAATATAATATTAATGAGTTCTTTTTTTATGTATAGTAAGTCTTGATTAATCCACTTTATTAATAGCAATTTCATATATTAAGAATTTAATTGCGGAGATAATTTTAATACTATTTGCATTGCATATTGTTAAATGCATAGGTGATAAAATTTCCCCAAAATGCAAAAAATATTTTTTTCAAATAAAATTAAAATTCACGTCAATCTGAAGAAAAAGATAAATAAATAACGTAATTGCAAGTGTAAGCCTAATAACGAACTAGTGCATTAAAGAAAATTAATTTTTTTAAAAACTTCAGAAACAGTTTAATTTAATGAAAACCCTTTTCGGGAACTACAAAAATGCATAATTGATCTCACTTTTAGTTGCGCATTGTTTAGGATCAGATAATAATATAAACATTTTATCGATGCTTTCTTGTTACTTATTCGAGCAGCATTGACTAGAAAAACGGTTTTAAAGAAATTATATTATGTATTTTTTAATGCTGATAATTTCTACTGTAAGCCCTTTTCGAGTAGTCCAAAAACGCATAATTGTCGTTATTTTTAGTTAATTAGATTGATAATTTGTATATAAATTAAAAGATAAACAAATTGAATAGATAATAAACTCATCGCGAATGTTACGTATGAGGAGGTATAACGAGAGCAGAATTAAAATACTCGAATAGATTCCTAGAAATTTGTTACCGACTGACCTATATATACTTTAGAACAGGAGCTGCATTAGTATTTTGTCTTTCAATTAATCGTTTTGAATGATTAAAATGATTAATATTGCAAATATAATATAAATGAGTTTCTTTTTTATGTATAGTAAGGCTTGATTAATCCACTTTATTGATAGCAATTTCATATTATAAAAATTCAATTGCGGAGATAATTTTGATACTATTTGCATTGCATATTTTTAAATGCATAGGTGATAAAATTTCCCCAAAATGCAAAAAATATTTTTTTTAAATAAAATTAAAATTCACGTCAATCTAAAAAAAAACATAAATAAATAACGTAATTGCAAGTGTAAGCCTAATAACGAACTAGTGCATTAAAAAAAATTAATTTTTTTAAAAACTTCAGAAACAGTTTAATTTAATGAAAACCCTTTTCGGGAACTACAAAAATGCATAATTAATCTCACTTTTAGTTGCGCATTATTTAGGATCAGATAATAATATAAACATTTTATCGATGCTTTCTCGTTCCTTATTCGAGCAGCGTTGACTAGAAAAAAGGTTTTAAAGAACTTATATTATGCATTTTTGAATGCTGTTCATTTCTACTGAAAGCCCTTTTTGAGTAGCACAAAAACGCATAATTGTCGTTATTTTTAGTTAATTAGATTGATAATTTGTATATAAATAGAAAGATAAACAAATTGAATAGATAATAAACTCATCGCGAATGTTACGAATGAGGAGGTATAACAAGAGCAGAATTAAAATACTCGAATAGATTCCTGGAAATTTGTTACCGACTGACCTATATATACTTTAGAACAGAAGCTGCATTAGTATTTTGTCTTTCAATTAATCGTTATGAATAATTAAAATAATTAATATTGCAAATATAATATTAATGAGTTCCTTTTTTATGTATAGTAAGTCTTGATTACTCCACTTTATTGATAGCAATTTCATATTATAAAAATTTAATTGCGGAGATCATTTTGATACTATTTGCATTGCTTATTGTTAAATGCATAGGTAAAAAAATTTCCCCAAAATGCAGAAAATATTTTTTTCAAATATAATAAAAATGCACGTCAATCTAAAAAAAAAACATAAATAAATAACGTAATTGCAAGTGTAAGCCTAATAACGAACTAGTGCATTAAAAAAAATTAATTTTCTTTTTAAAAACTTAAGAAACAGTTTATTTTTACTAAAATCCCTTTTCGGGAACTACCAAAATGCATAATTTTTCTAATTTTTAGTGGCGCATTGTTTAGGATAAGATAATAATATAAACATTTTATCGATGCTTTCTCGTTACTTATTTGAGCAGCGTTTACTAAAAAAACGGTTTTAAAGAACTTATATGATGCATTTTTAATGCTGTTGATTTTTACTGAAAGCCCTTTTCGAGTAGTACGAAAACGCACAATTGTCGTTATTTTTAGTTAATTAGATTGATAATTTGTATATAAATAGAAAGATAAACAAATCGAATAGATAATAAACTCATCGCGAATGTTACGAATGAGGAGGTATAACAAGAGCAGAATTAAAATACTCGAATAGATTCCTGGAAATTCGTTAACGACTGACCTATGTATACTTAAGAACAGAAGCTGCATTAATATTTTGTCTTCCAAATAATCGTTTTGAATGATTAAAATGAATAATATTGAAAATATAATATTAATGAGTTTTTTTTTATGTATAGTAAGTCTTGATTAATCCACTTTATTGATAGCAATTTCATATTATAAAAATTCAATTGCGGAGATAATTTTGATACTATTTGCATTGCATATTTTTAAATGCATAGGTGATAAAATTTCCCCAAAATGCAAAAAATATTTTTTTTAAATAAAATTAAAATTCACGTCAATCTAAAAAAAAACATAAATAAATAACGTAATTGCAAGTGTAAGCCTAATAACGAACTAGTGCATTAAAAAAAATTAATTTTTTTAAAAACTTCAGAAACAGTTTAATTTAATGAAAACCCTTTTCGGGAACTACAAAAATGCATAATTAATCTCACTTTTAGTTGCGCATTATTTAGGATCAGATAATAATATAAACATTTTATCGATGCTTTCTCGTTCCTTATTCGAGCAGCGTTGACTAGAAAAAAGGTTTTAAAGAACTTATATTATTCATTTTTGAATGCTGTTCATTTCTACTGAAAGCCCTTTTTGAGTAGCACAAAAACGCATAATTGTCGTTATTTTTAGTTAATTAGATTGATAATTTGTATATAAATAGAAAGATAAACAAATTGAATAGATAATAAACTCATCGCGAATGTTACGAATGAGGAGGTATAACAAGAGCAGAATTAAAATACTCGAATAGATTCCTGGAAATTTGTTACCGACTGACCTATATATACTTTAGAACAGAAGCTGCATTAGTATTTTGTCTTTCAATTAATCGTTATGAATAATTAAAATGATTAATATTGCAAATATAATATTAATGAGTTCCTTTTTTATGTATAGTAAGTCTTGATTACTCCACTTTATTGATAGCAATTTCATATTATAAAAATTTAATTGCGGAGATCATTTTGATACTATTTGCATTGCTTATTGTTAAATGCATAGGTAAAAAAATTTCCCCAAAATGCAGAAAATATTTTTTTCAAATATAATAAAAATGCACGTCAATCTAAAAAAAAAACATAAATAAATAACGTAATTGCAAGTGTAAGCCTAATAACGAACTAGTGCATTAAAAAAAATTAATTTTCTTTTTAAAAACTTAAGAAACAGTTTATTTTTACTAAAATCCCTTTTCGGGAACTACCAAAATGCATAATTTTTCTAATTTTTAGTGGCGCATTGTTTAGGATAAGATAATAATATAAACATTTTATCGATGCTTTCTCGTTACTTATTCGAGCAGCGTTTACTAAAAAAACGGTTTTAAAGAACTTATATGATGCATTTTTAATGCTGTTGATTTCTACTGAAAGCCCTTTTCGAGTAGTACGAAAACGCACAATTGTCGTTATTTTTAGTTAATTAGATTGATAATTTGTATATAAATAGAAAGATAAACAAATCGAATAGATAATAAACTCATCGCGAATGTTACGAATGAGGAGGTATAACAAGAGCAGAATTAAAATACTCGAATAGATTCCTGGAAATTCGTTAACGACTGACCTATGTATACTTAAGAACAGAAGCTGCATTAATATTTTGTCTTCCAAATAATCGTTTTGAATGATTAAAATGAATAATATTGAAAATATAATATTAATGAGTTTTTTTTTATGTATAGTAAGTCTTGATTTATCCACTTTATTGATAAAAATTCAATTGCCTAGATAATTTTTACACTATTTGCATTGCATATTGTTAAATGCATAAGTGATAAAATTTCCCCAAAATGCAGAATATATTTTTTTTGAATGTAATAAAAATTCACGTAAATCTAAAAAACATCATAAATAATTAACGTAATTGCAAGTGTATGCATTATAACGAACGTGTGGATTAAAAAAAATTAATTTTTTTAGAAACTTAAGAAGCAGTTTAATTTTAACGAAAACCCTTTTCGGAAACTACAAAAATGCATAATTGATCTCACTTTTAGTTGCGCATAGTTTAGGATTAGATAATAACATAAACATTTTATCGATGCTTTCTCGTTACTCATTTGAGCAGCATTGACTAGAAAAACGGTTTTAAAGAACTTATATTATGTATTTTTTAATGCTGTTCATTTCTACTGAAAGCCCTTTTCGAGTAGTACGAAAACGCACAATTGTCGTTATTTTTAGTTAATTAGATTGATAATTTGTATATAAATAGAAAGATAAACAAATCGAATAGATAATAAACTCATCGCGAATGTTACGAATGTGGAGGTATAACGAGAGCAGAATGAAAATACTCGAATAGATTCCTGGAAATTCGTTACCGATTGACCTATGTATACTTAAGAACAGAAGCTGCATTAATATTTTGTCTTCCAATTAATCGTTTTGAATGATTAAAATGATTAATATTGAAAATATAATGTTAATGAGTTCTTTTTTTATGCATAGTAAGTCTTGATTTATCCACTTTATTAATAAAAATTTAATTGCCTAGATAATTTTTATGCTATTTGCATTGCATATTGTTAAATGCATAGGTGATAAAATTTCCCCAAAATGCAGAAAATATTTTTCCAAATAAAATTAAAATTTACGTCAATCTGAAAAAAAACATAAATTAATAACGTAATTGCAAGTGTAAGCCTAATAACGAACTAGTGCATGAAAAAAAATTAATTTTTTTAAAAACTTAAGAAACAGTTTATTTTTAATGAAAACCCTCTCCGGGAACTACAAAAATGCATAATTTTTCTAATTTTTAGTTGCGCATTGTTTAGGATAAGATAATAATATAAACATTTTATTGATGCTTTCTCGTTACTCATTCGAGCAGCATTGACTATAAAAACGGTTTTAAAGAACTTATATTATGTATTTTTAATGCTGTTTATTTCTACTGAAAGCCCTTTTCGAGTGGTACAAAAACGCATAATTATCGTTATTTTTAGTTAATTAGATTGATAATTTGTATATAAATAGAAAGATAAACAAATCGAATAGATAATAAACTCATCGCGAATGTTACGAATGAGGAGGTATAACGAGAGCAGAATTAAAATACTCGAATAGATTCCTGGAAATTCGTTACCGACTGATTTATAGATACTTTAAAACAGAAGCTGCATTGGTATTTTGTCTTTCAATTAATCGTTTTAAATGATTAAAATGATTAATATTGAAAATATAATATTAATGAGTTCTTTTTTTATGTATAGTAAGTCTTGATTTATCCACTTTATTGATAAAAATTCAATTGCCTAGATAATTTTTACACTATTTGCATTGCATATTGTTAAATGCATAAGTGATAAAATTTCCCAAAAATACAGAATATATTTTTTTTGAATGTAATAAAAATTCACGTAAATCTAAAAAACATCATAAATAATTAACGTAATTGCAAGTGTATGCATTATAACGAACGTGAGCATTAAAAATTAATTTTTTTAGAAACTTAAGAAACAGTTTAATTTTAACGAAAACCCTTTTTAGGAACTACAAAAATGCATAATTGATCTCACTTTTAGTTGCGCATTGTTTATGATTAGATAATAATATAAACATTTTATCGATGCTTTTTCGTTACTCATTCGAGCAGCATTGACTATAAAAACGGTTTTAAAGAACTTATATTATGTATTTTTAATGCTGTTTATTTCTACTGAAAGCCCTTTTCGAGTGGTACAAAAACGCATAATTGTCGTTATTTTTAGTTAATTAGATAGATAATTTGTATATAAATAGAAAGATAAACAAATCAAATATATCATAAACTTATCGCGAATGTTACGAATGAAGAGGTATAACGAGAGCAGAATTAAAATACTCGAATAGATTCCTGAAAATTCGTTAACGACTGACCTATGTATACTTAAGATCAGAAGCTGCATTAATATTTTGTCTTCCAAATATTCGTTTTGAATGATTAAAATGATTAATATTGAAAATATAATATTAATGAGTTCTTTTTTTATGTATAGTAAGTCCTGATTTATCCACTTTATTGATAAAAATTCAATTGCCTAGATAATTTTTACACTATTTGCATTGCATATTGTTAAATGCATAAGTGATAAAATTTCCCAAAAATACAGAATATATTTTTTTTGAATGTAATAAAAATTCACGTAAATCTAAAAAACATTATAAATAATTAACGTAATTGCAAGTGTATGCATTATAACGAACGTGAGCATTAAAAATTAATTTTTTTAGAAACTTAAGAAACAGTTTAATTTTAACGAAAACCCTTTTTAGGAACTACAAAAATGCATAATTGATCTCACTTTTAGTTGCGCATTGTTTATGATTAGATAATAACATAAACATTTTATCGATGCTTTCTCGTTACTCATTTGAGCAGCATTGACTAGAAAAACGGTTTGAAAGAACTTATATTATGTATTTTTTAATGCTGTTTATTTCTACTGAAAGCCCTTTCCGAGTAGTACGAAAACGCACAATTGTCGTTATTTTTAGTTAATTAGATTGATAATTTGTATATAAATAAAAAGATAAACAAATCGAATAGATAATAAACTCATCGCGAATGTTACGAATGTGGAGGTATAACGAGAGCAGAATGAAAATACTCGAATAGATTCCTGGAAATTCGTTACCGATTGACCTATGTATACTTAAGAACAGAAGCTGCATTAATATTTTGTCTTCCAATTAATCGTTTTGAATGATTAAAATGATTAATATTGAAAATATAATGTTAATGAGTTCTTTTTTTATGCATAGTAAGTCTTGATTTATCCACTTTATTGATAAAAATTTAATTGCCTAGATAATTTTTTTGCTATTTGCATTGCATATTGTTAAATGCATAGGTGATAAAATTTCCCCAAAATGCAGAAAATATTTTTCCAAATAAAATTAAAATTTACGTCAATCTGAAAAAAAACATAAATTAATAACGTAATTGCAAGTGTAAGCCTAATAACGAACTAGTGCATGAAAAAAAATTAATTTTTTTAAAAACTTAAGAAACAGTTTATTTTTAATGAAAACCCTCTCCGGGAACTACGAAAATGCATAATTTTTCTAATTTTTAGTTGCGCATTGTTTAGGATAAGATAATAATATAAACATTTTATCGATGCATTCTCGTTACTTATTTGAGCAGCATTGACTAAAAAAACGGTTTTAAAGAACTTATATTATGTATTTTTTAATGCTGTTCATTTCTACTGAAAGCCCTTTTTGAGTAGTACAAAAATTCATAATTGTCGTTATTTTTAGTTAATTAGATTGATAATTTGTATATAAATAGAAAGATAAACAAATCGAATAGATAATAAACTCATCGCGAATGTTACGAATGAGGAGGTATAACAAGAGCAGAATTAAAATACTCGAATAGATTCCTGGAAATTCGTTAACGACTGACCTATGTATACTTAAAAACAGAAGCTGCATTAATATTTTGTCTTCCAAATAATCGTTTTGAATGATTAAAATGAATAATATTGAAAATATAATATTAATGAGTTTTTTTTTATGTATAGTAAGTCTTGATTTATCCACTTTATTGATAAAAATTCAATTGCCTAGATAATTTTTACACTATTTGCATTGCATATTGTTAAATGCATAAGTGATAAAATTTCCCCAAAATGCAGAATATATTTTTTTTGAATGTAATAAAAATTCACGTAAATCTAAAAAACATCATAAATAATTAACGTAATTGCAAGTGTATGCATTATAACGAACGTGTGCATTAAAAAAAATTAATTTTTTTAGAAACTTAAGAAGCAGTTTAATTTTAACGAAAACCCTTTTCGGGAACTACAAAAATGCATAATTGATCTCACTTTTAGTTGCGCATAGTTTAGGATTAGATAATAACATAAACATTTTATCGATGCTTTCTCGTTACTCATTTGAGCAGCATTGACTAGAAAAACGGTTTTAAAGAACTTATATTATGTATTTTTTAATGCTGTTCATTTCTACTGAAAGCCCTTTTCGAGTAGTACGAAAACGCACAATTGTCGTTATTTTTAGTTAATTAGATTGATAATTTGTATATAAATAGAAAGATAAACAAATCGAATAGATAATAAACTCATCGCGAATGTTACGAATGTGGAGGTATAACGAGAGCAGAATGAAAATACTCGAATAGATTCCTGGAAATTCGTTACCGATTGACCTATGTATACTTAAGAACAGAAGCTGCATTAATATTTTGTCTTCCAATTAATCGTTTTGAATGATTAAAATGATTAATATTGAAAATATAATGTTAATGAGTTCTTTTTTTATGCATAGTAAGTCTTGATTTATCCACTTTATTAATAAAAATTTAATTGCCTAGATAATTTTTATGCTATTTGCATTGCATATTGTTAAATGCATAGGTGATAAAATTTCCCCAAAATGCAGAAAATATTTTTCCAAATAAAATTAAAATTTACGTCAATCTGAAAAAAAACATAAATTAATAACGTAATTGCAAGTGTAAGCCTAATAACGAACTAGTGCATGAAAAAAAATTAATTTTTTTAAAAACTTAAGAAACAGTTTATTTTTAATGAAAACCCTCTCCGGGAACTACAAAAATGCATAATTTTTCTAATTTTTAGTTGCGCATTGTTTAGGATAAGATAATAATATAAACATTTTATTGATGCATTCTCGTTACTTATTTGAGCAGCATTGACTAAAAAAACGGTTTTAAAGAACTTATATTATGTATTTTTTAATGCTGTTCATTTCTACTGAAAGCCCTTTTTGAGTAGTACAAAAATTCATAATTGTCGTTATTTTTAGTTAATTAGATTGATAATTGGTATATAAATAGACAGATAAACAAATTGAATAGATAACAAACTCATCGCGAATGTTACGAATGAGGAGGTATAACGAGAGCAGAATGAAAATACTCAAATAGATTCCTGGAAATTCGTTAACGACTGACCTATGTATACTTAAGAACAGAAGCTGCATTAGTATTTTGTCTTCCAAATAATCGTTTTGAATGATTAAAAGGATTAATATTGAAAATATAATATTAATGAGTTCTTTTTTTATGTATAGTAAGTCTTGATTTATCCACTTTATTGATAAAAATTTAATTGCCTAGATAATTTTTACACTATTTGCATTGCATATTGTTAAATGCATAAGTGATAAAATTTCCCTAAAATGCAGAATATATTTTTTTTTAAATGTAATAAAAATTCACGTAAATCTAAAAAACATCATAAATAATTTACGTAATTGCAAGTGTATGCATTATAACGAACCAGTGCATTAAAAAAAATTAATTTTTTTAGAAACTTAAGAAACAGTTTAATTTTAACGAAAACCCTTTTCGGGAACTACAAAAATGCATAATTAATCTCACTTTTAGTTGCGCATTGTTTAGGATAAGATAATAATATAAACATTTTATCGATGCTTTCTCGTTACTCATTCGAGCAGCATTGACTATAAAAACGGTTTTAAAGAACTTATATTATGTATTTTTAATGCTGTTTATTTCTACTGAAAGCCCTTTTCGAGTGGTACAAAAACGCATAATTATCGTTATTTTTAGTTAATTAGATTGATAATTTGTATATAAATAGAAAGATAAACAAATCGAATAGATAATAAACTCATCGCGAATGTTACGAATGAGGAGGTATAACGAGAGCAGAATTAAAATACTCGAATAGATTCCTGGAAATTCGTTACCGACTGATTTATAGATACTTTAAAACAGAAGCTGCATTGGTATTTTGTCTTTCAATTAATCGTTTTAAATGATTAAAATGATTAATATTGAAAATATAATATTAATGAGTTCTTTTTTTATGTATAGTAAGTCTTGATTTATCCACTTTATTGATAAAAATTCAATTGCCTAGATAATTTTTACACTATTTGCATTGCATATTGTTAAATGCATAAGTGATAAAATTTCCCAAAAATGCAGAATATATTTTTTTTGAATGTAATAAAAATTCACGTAAATCTAAAAAACATCATAAATAATTAACGTAATTGCAAGTGTATGCATTATAACGAACGTGAGCATTAAAAATTAATTTTTTTAGAAACTTAAGAAACAGTTTAATTTTAACGAAAACCCTTTTTAGGAACTACAAAAATGCATAATTGATCTCACTTTTAGTTGCGCATTGTTTATGATTAGATAATAATATAAACATTTTATCGATGCTTTTTCGTTACTCATTCGAGCAGCATTGACTATAAAAACGGTTTTAAAGAACTTATATTATGTATTTTTAATGCTGTTTATTTCTACTGAAAGCCCTTTTCGAGTGGTACAAAAACGCATAATTGTCGTTATTTTTAGTTAATTAGATAGATAATTTGTATATAAATAGAAAGATAAACAAATTAAATATATCATAAACTTATCGCGAATGTTACGAATGAAGAGGTATAACGAGAGCAGAATTAAAATACTCGAATAGATTCCTGAAAATTCGTTAACGACTGACCTATGTATACTTAAGATCAGAAGCTGCATTAATATTTTGTCTTCCAAATATTCGTTTTGAATGATTAAAATGATTAATATTGAAAATATAATATTAATGAGTTCTTTTTTTATGTATAGTAAGTCCTGATTTATCCACTTTATTGATAAAATTTTAATTGCGTAGATAATTTTTACACTATTTGCATTGCATATTGTTAAATGCATAAGTGATAAAATTTCCCCAAAATGCAGAATATATTTTTTTTAAATTTAATAAAAATTCACGTAAATCTAAAAAACATCATAAATAATTAACGTAATTGCAAGTGTATGCATTATAACGAACAAGTGCATTAAAAAAAATTAATTTTTTTAGAAACTTAAGAAGCAGTTTAATTTTAAAGAAAACCCTTTTCGGGAACTACAAAAATGCATAATTGATCTCACTTTTAGTTGCGCATAGTTTAGGATTAGATAATAACATAAACATTTTATCGATGCTTTCTCGTTACTCATTTGAGCAGCATTGACTAGAAAAACGGTTTGAAAGAACTTATATTATGTATTTTTTAATGCTGTTTATTTCTACTGAAAGCCCTTTTCGAGTAGTACGAAAACGCACAATTGTCGTTATTTTTAGTTAATTAGATTGATAATTTGTATATAAATAAAAAGATAAACAAATCGAATAGATAATAAACTCATCGCGAATGTTACGAATGTGGAGGTATAACGAGAGCAGAATGAAAATACTCGAATAGATTCCTGGAAATTCGTTACCGATTGACCTATGTATACTTAAGAACAGAAGCTGCATTAATATTTTGTCTTCCAATTAATCGTTTTAAATGATTAAAATGATTAATATTGAAAATATAATGTTAATGAGTTCTTTTTTTATGCATAGTAAGTCTTGATTTATCCACTTTATTGATAAAAATTTAATTGCCTAGATAATTTTTTTGCTATTTGCATTGCATATTGTTAAATGCATAGGTGATAAAATTTCCCCAAAATGCAGAAAATATTTTTCCAAATAAAATTAAAATTTACGTCAATCTGAAAAAAAACATAAATTAATAACGTAATTGCAAGTGTAAGCCTAATAACGAACTAGTGCATGAAAAAAAATTAATTTTTTTAAAAACTTAAGAAACAGTTTATTTTTAATGAAAACCCTCTCCGGGAACTACGAAAATGCATAATTTTTCTAATTTTTAGTTGCGCATTGTTTAGGATAAGATAATAATATAAACATTTTATCGATGCATTCTCGTTACTTATTTGAGCAGCATTGACTAAAAAAACGGTTTTAAAGAACTTATATTATGTATTTTTTAATGCTGTTCATTTCTACTGAAAGCCCTTTTTGAGTAGTACAAAAATTCATAATTGTCGTTATTTTTAGTTAATTAGATTGATAATTGGTATATAAATAGACAGATAAACAAATTGAATAGATAATAAACTCATCGCGAATGTTACGAATGAGGAGGTATAACGAGAGCAGAATGAAAATACTCGAATAGATTCCTGGAAATTCGTTAACGACTGACCTATGTGTACTTAAGAACAGAAGCTGCATTAGTATTTTGTCTTCCAAATAATCGTTTTGAATGATTAAAATGATTAATATTGAAAATATAATATTAATGAGTTCTTTTTTTATGTATAGTAAGTTTTGATTTATCCACTTTATTGATAAAAATTTAATTGCCTAGATAATTTTTACACTATTTGCATTGCATATTGTTAAATGCATAAGTGATAAAATTTCCCTAAAATGCAGAATATATTTTTTTTTAAATGTAATAAAAATTCACGTAAATCTAAAAAACATCATAAATAATTTACGTAATTGCAAGTGTATGCATTATAACGAACGAGTGCATTAAAAAAAATTAATTTTTTTAGAAACTTAAGAAACAGTTTAATTTTAACGAAAACCCTTTTCGGGAACTACAAAAATGCATAATTGATCTCACTTTTAGTTGCGCATTGTTTAGGATAAGATAATAATATAAACATTTTATCGATGCTTTCTCGTTACTCATTCGAGCAGCATTGACTAGAAAAACGGTTTTAAAGAACTTATATTATGCATTTTTTAATGCTGTTTATTTCTACTGAAAGCCCTTTTCGAGTAGTACAAAAACGCATAATTGTCGTTATTTTTAGTTAAATAGATTGATAATTTGTATATAACTAGAAAGATAAACAAATTGAATAGATAATAAACTCATCGCGAATGTTACGAATGAGGAGGTATAACGAGAGCATAATTAAAATACTCGAATAGATTCCTGGAAATAAATTGTTATATACTATTAAATTTGAACTTATTAGAACTTATAGAACTTCTTTGAAATTAAATATATATTTATACATTCATACAATAATTTACACGTAAATAACATGTAATTTACAGTAGCGTATAAAACTGATTTTAATTTACATTTACCCACCACTGTTTACGAGAACGCATGAGATAACCACCCAGCTAGCACGCTGGCATCAAATAGACATTTTATAGACATCACGAATATGTTATAAGATGTCTGTTTGGATATTTATATTTAGCCTAAATGTGCACTAAAAGAGTACCAAGTAGATGGTATAAGTCCACCCTACTGGATATCCGAGAAGACATATTATTTTAACAATCTGTCAATTAAGAGATACCTAAAAAGACGTTCAAAAAGAAGTATATTGGTTAACAATATGGGAATACAAATCGACATTACAAATACAAATAAATGATTAAGTTAAGACAAATAAAAGTTAAAATTATGAATAACAACTAAAATATACACGTTTTTCTTTTTATACATATAAACAATTTAAATGAGGCAGTTATTGCAAATTGCATATAAGTTTTGGCGCAGATAATTTATTATCGTGTGATATTTGCTTTTCAAAATTTGCATTCGGGGTCTGATTCTCGCGTGATAAACCATGCGGTTTATTAGTAATAAAAATATTTCACAAAAGCATGAATCCAAAAATTTATTGGCATCTAAGTTACATTATACCTTATTTAATTGTCACTTTATATATAAATTTAATAATATAAATATAACAAATTTTTTATGTTTATTTATGCTGCAATTCCAGCAGCACCTGCTCAAATATAATTACTATTGCCGTTTCATAATAATCACTTATACGTTTACTTTATAAAAATATAAACAAAATCTCACTCTTCTATACTGATTAATTTTTATATTCATATACGCTTCTGCGAAATTTTTATATTAAATAAATAATTTATTTATTAATAAAATGTCTACGGTGTGGGAGTAGGATTATAGTCCCGAGATCCTCAAAACATCAGTTGCATGCAACATCCTCAAAAGTACGTATTTGGGTTATTCTTCAATAGATCAGAAAGTAAATAATATATAACCAAAAAAAACAAATATTTATGAATGAATTATTAATCTCTCATCATATATGTACCAATTTTTCGTACATATTGAATATATACGTACATATTAATCATCTATGAAAAGCCTCAAAAGTTCGGATCGGTATATATATATATATATATATATATATATATATATATATATATATATATATATATATATATATATATATATATATATTTATATAGACACTCACTTGCCATAAGAAGGTAATTTTTTAATGAAACAAAATAAATGAAAAAATTACTTTTTCTTAATGTAAAATTATTATTTTTATTTATTGTAACAAATAACGTAAAAAGTAATACAATACTATTGCAGAATAATTTTCAATTTTGTTAGAATTTTTATTTTTATGAAGATTTAAATTTTTTATTATCGATCATATCAGTTTTAGAAATGGTTAACAAAAATTTTAATATAATATTCTATTTCAATTAAAAATATAAACAACTTTTTAAACATTATAAAATATGTCAATTTCATGTTTACTGATTTCTCTTTGACACTGAAAACGTATTTGTCGCTTAAATAAAAAATTTTTTCATATCTAATTCAATTATCTTTAAAAATTTGATAACAATAAATTTTTATGTTTGAATATTGAAGTCATTTTCTTTTAATATGTATAAAATATAATTCAAGTTTAATTTATTAAAATCATTTAATCAAGATATTCTTGTACGTTGATAAAAATAATTTTTACACTACAAGAAATTTTTCTATTATTTAACATTTAAAAATTTATTATAAAATTATTCAAAGAATTTTAATGTGGTTAAATTATTATGAATTATATTATTTTACTTTAAATCGTTTGTATAAAAATAGACATTTGGATCTCACAGGTAAGAACTACAGTCTTTTTAATTAATATGCATAATTTAAATGACATTTCATAACTAACATTTAAGTTATTTTTGTTAAATAATATCGTTTATATATATAAATATATATATATAACACATCGTTCAATAAGTCCCGAGACTAACAACGAAAACAACATTATTTTTCAAAAATTATTTTTATTCATCAATATAATCTCTTTTTAGAGTGATACAATCTTTCCAACGCCTTTCCAACATTTCTATACCATGTTTATAGAAGAATTTATCCTTTGCTTCAAAATAGGCTTCAGATTCGGCAATGACCTCCTCATTCGAGCCAAATTTTTTTCCCTAGAGCATTTTTTTGAGATCAGCAAAGAGCCAGTAGTCACTGGGGGCTAAATCTGGCGAATACGGGGGGTGGGGAAGCAAATCAAAGCCCAATTCGTTCAATTTTGCCATTGTTTTCATAGACTTGTGGCATGGTGCATTGTCTTGGTGAAAAAGGATTTTTTTCTTCTTCATGTGCGGTCGTTTTGCAGCGATCTCCTCCTCCAAACGTACCAACAAGTCAATATAATAATCACTGTTGATCGATTTACCTTTTTCCAGGTAGTCAATGTAAATCACGCCATGTGTATCCCAAAAAACAGACGCCATGACTTTGCCAGCAGACTGCTGCGTTTTTGGACGCTTTGGGTGGCTTTCGCCAGCCATGCGCCACTCAGATGATTGCCGATTCGACTCCGAAGTAAAATGATGTATCCATGTTTCATCCATGGTCACGTATCGACGCGGGAAATCCTTTTTATTGCGAGTAAATAGCGATAAACAGCTCTCTGAATCGTCGACTCGTTGCTGTTTTTGTTCCACTGAAAGCAATCGTGGCACCCACTTGGAAAAAACCTTTTTCATGCTTAATTTTTCATGAAGGATTGTAAATACGCTTCCAGATGATATCTGTGTCATTTCTGCAATCTCACGGACCTTCACTTTGCGATTTTTCATTACAATTTTTAACACTTCACTCACATTTTCCTGTGTAATGGCTTCCAATGGCCTACCCGAACGTTCTGCATCGTTTGTGTCAGTACGACCACGTTTAAACTCCGCATACGAACGACAAATCGTTGGTTTGGATAGAGAGGAGTCCTGGTAATGTTTTTAAAGCCATTGCTAGGCTTCTACGGTGTTTTTACCCATTAAAAAACAACGTTTTATCAACACGCAAAACTCGCTTTTTTCCATTTTTTAAACAAATTACAAAGTGACTTCACTCTAACCTCGATAACTCTGCTGTCTGTGATCCGATGGACGTGAAATTACTACACGTTTTATGTAAAGGTTTGCACTCTATGGAAACGTGCCCAGTTTGGTACTACTAGCACTATATCTGGGTTAGTCTCGGAACTTATTGAACGATGTGTTTCATATATATATATATATATATATATATATTCAGAAGTGAATTAGATAAAAATATTTCAAGACAATTTAATTGTATATAAAAAAGTTTTTGATTTAGGTGACAAATGCATTTTTAATGTCAGAGAGTTATCACTCAACAATTAATTGTCATATTTTTAAATGTTATAGCTGCTAATATTTTTAATTGAAATGCCATACCATATTAAAAATTTTTATTAACAATTTAGAAAACTGTTCTGATAAATAATAAAAAATATAAATAGTTTTTATATTGAAAAAAAATTTTAATAATATTTAAATTAATTTTGTAATAGTATTTTATTACTTTTCACGTTATTTATTACAATAAATATAAGATTCATGCTCCAATAAAAGAAGTCATTTTTTCATTTATTGTCTTATTAAAAAATAACAATTTTATGGCAATTGAGTGTCTACATACATATTAGTTATTTATGTACCTTGGGCGAGCCTCGCGTCATTACAGCTTGAGGCAAAATATGTTGTGGATGGATAGTAGGGCTGCAGTCGCGAGCGCAGCGAGCGACTAAGGCTTATCTATCCATCCACAAATTCTAAGCCGAAAGCTTTAATGACGCGAGGTTCACTCATAGTGCTTAAAAAATTTTTCACCCTTGTAACCCGTACGAAGACTCTTACTTAGTTAACAGAATAATTAATTTTATTTTGTTACATATCAATAAAATGCAATTTCGAACCCATACTGACAGTTCGTAAACTACAGATATCGTCTGCTAACGCATGAGCATTTTGTACACACACGCGTACATGTACATGTAGTGTCAAAAAGTGACAAACAACATAATGTAAATATAAATATGAAATATAAATTATGAAATTAAAAAAAATATCAAATAGATTCAAATTTAAAAACAAGATTAATTCTTGAACAATTATTATTTATTAAAAAATATAAATTTCTCGAATATATTTATTAACTATTTATATAAAATAACATTTTTAACAAAAGTTTTTTTTATAAGATTTTAAGGCTTATAAATAATATTAATACTATTATAATTAATATAAATACTTTCTTATGTTATTTTTATCATAACAATACTATATTTGTTGAACACATTACTTGTATAATCAATGAATTTTTAGTCCCTTATGTAACATGAAAAAACAGTAACTTTTTTAAATATTCTAAATTTAATTTCTTCCCACAAGAAACTTTTTAATCATTTATCTAAATCACAAACAAATATTATAAACTGAAAGATTATAAAAATTATAAACTAAAAAATTATTACTTTAAAATCACTTATTATTAAATTTTTGAATTTTGCGGGATTATATTAGACTTGGCTTTTTCTATTAGTTTATTTAATTCACGTTTGCATTTTTCATCGCTATCACTATCACTAGTCCTATTTTCATTGTTTAATAAATCCTTCATTTTTATTTTTCTTGTCACACATTAAGAACGAACATTACCGACACAACGATACACTATACTGAAAGAAAACAAAAAAAAAGCAGAGCCCCGTGGTCGCTTGAATGTATGTTGAGCGAATGAGCGAGCGAGACAGAGATAGGGTGGTCACGTGGGAGCAATGGTGCGCGCGCTCTTATCGCTATCTCGTTCTCTCTCCTTCGCTTAATATACATAAGTCGTATTACGCGTTCCGAAAATATAAGTCTCGATGAAGACTCACATGCTAAGCTATATGAAGCGACAAATACATAGCAGTGGCGCTGTTAACGTTTTTTTCTCCTGGGACGTATAGAATGTCTATACAGCCTAGGAGGACGTATGGAATGTCTATACAGCCTAGGAAGACGTATAAAAAAATGTTAATACGATCGAGAAGGCGCTTGCGCGTATGGAAACCATTTACACGCTAAGGATGCTCCGTAGGTATGAGTCGCCGTACGGGTTAGTAGACTGAAAAAAAAAAAAAATATATCTATATATATATATTAGTTATTTATGTACCATAGGCGAGCCTCGCGTCATTACAGCTTGAGGCAAAATATGTTGTGGATGGATAGTAGGGCCGCAGTCGCGAGCGCAGCGAGCGACTAAGGCGCCTCTATCCATCCACAAAATATGAGCCGAAAGCTTTAATGACGCGAGGTTCACTCATGGTGCTTAAAAAATTTTTCAGCCTTGTAACCCGTACGAAGACTCTTACTTAGTTAACAGAATAATTAATTTTATTTTGTTGCATATCAATAAAATGCAATTTCGAACCCATACTGACAGTTCGTAAACTACAGATATCGTCTGCTAACGCATGCGCATTTTGTACACACACGCGTACATGTACATGTAGTAGTGTCAAAAAGTGACAGACAACATAATGTAAATATAAATATAAATTATGAAATGAAAAAAAATAGTAAATGGATTCATATTTAAAAACAAAATTAATTCTTGAACAATTATTATTTATTACAAAATATAAATTTCTTGAGTATATTTATTAAATATTTATACAAAATAACATTTTTAACAAAAGTTTTTTTTATAAGATTTGAAGGCTTATTAATAATATTAATACTATTATAATTAATATAAATACTTTCTTATGTTATTTTTATCATAACAATACTATATTTGTTTAACACATTTTTTGTATAACCAATGAATTTTAGTCTCTTATTTAACATGAAAAAACAGTAACTTTTTTAAATATTTTAAATTTATTTTTTCTTCACACAAAAAACTTTTAAATCATTTATCTAAATCACAAACAAAATTATAAACTAAAAAATTATCACTTTAAAATCACTTATTATTAAATTTTTTAATTTTGCGGGATTATATTAGACTTTGCTTTTTCTATTAGTTTATTTAATTCACGTTTGCATTCTTCATCACTGTCACTATCACTCGTCTTATTTTCATTATTTAATAAATTGTCCATTTTTATTCTTCTTCTCACATATTAAGAACGAATATTACCGACACAACTATACACTATACTGAAAGAAAACAAAAGAAAAGCAGAGCCATGTGGTCGCTTGAATGTACATACTGAGCGAAGGAGAGAGCGAGACAGAGATAGGGTGGTCACGTGGGAGCAATGGTGCGCGCGCTCTTATCGCTATCTCGTTCTCTCTCCTTCGCTCAACATACATAAGTCTTATTACGCGTTTCGAAAATATAAGTTTCGATGAAGACTCACATGCTAGGCTATATGAAGCGACAAATACATAGCAGTGGCGCTGTTAACTTTTTTTTCTCCTGGGACGTATACAGCCTAGGAGGACGTATAGAATGACATACAGCCTAGGAGGACGTATAGAAAAATGTTAATACGATCGAGAAGGCGCTTGCGCGTATGGAAACCATTTACACGCTGACGATGCTCCGTAGGTAAGAGTCGCCGTACGGGTTAGTAGGCTGAAAATATATATACAGTCTGTCAAGTAAGAGCGTGGTCGACTTCAC
The DNA here is from genome assembly GCA_949987625.1 of Chalcis sispes. Lineage (NCBI taxonomy): Eukaryota > Metazoa > Arthropoda > Insecta > Hymenoptera > Chalcididae > Chalcis > Chalcis sispes. The sequence goes on along the minus strand of OX465097.1, from coordinate 42,534,351 downwards.
CCACAGGTAATAGAAGATTTTGCTCTAATTCCTTCGCGAGCCGATAGAGGGAAGCTTTGTCCTTGATGCATTGTCAAAGATTCAGTTGTCATTGATCTTTTAAAAGAAAATCACGTTAAACGCCATGAGTGCTAAGTACGCGTCGCGCTACGAGGCTGTGTTCCTTTGCATCCACCCGAAAGGTCCCAAAATGTCGCAATCAGCGGCTGCTAAATATATGAGAAAGTCGAAGGCATTTGTACAGAAGTGGATGCAGCGATATAAAGTGGCTAAAAATGTCGATGATTTACCAGAACGTGGCTCGATAGGAAAAATAAACAAAAAAGATGAAAAAAGAATAGTGAATCTGTTTTCGCGGAATCCTGCTTTAACACTGCGGCAAGGACAAGCAAAATTAATGGCAAAAGGTTTAGATATATCCTACGAAACTATCCGAACCCATCTTCGTACTCATCATCTGAAATGGCGCAACACAATGAAGAAGCCTCTGTTGACTGAAAAACATGTGACAAAGCGACTCGCTTGGGCGCATGAGAATATTGATAGAGATTTTGAAAATGTCATTTTTACTGATAAATGTTCTATATGGGCACGTTCTGTCCTCACGTGAGCCTGGTCAACTTCCACCAATAGGCTTGTTCAGCGGACCGTAAAACATGGAATAAAGGTGCGTCTTTGGGGCTGCTTCTCAAAGCAGGGATTCGGCACTTTGCACCTCTTTACTGACAACCTAAATGCCGAGAAAATGTTAAAAATCTACAAAAAGGCTTTACTGCCATCTGCCAAACGATGATTCATCACAAAAAATAAAGATTGGATTCTGCAGGAAGACAACGATCCTAAACACCGCAGCAAGCTCTGTACTCAGTGGAAGACTCAATCTGGCATCGTTACATTGGATTGGCCGTCGCAGTCGCCCGATGCAAACCCTATTGAAAATGTGTGGGCATATATTAAACGGAAGCTTCGTGGAAGACGCACATACACTTTAAAGCAGTTGTCTTACGAAATTCGTCGGATCTGGAGATCCTTGCCACTAGAATACGCCGTCAAATTAGTAGAAAGCATGCCTCGGAGATGCCAGGCAATCATCGACGCCGGTGGTGACTGGACACATTATTGACCCAATTGCATCATTGTTTGTAATGTGTACAATGTATGTATAAATATAAAAGTTTTATCAAATAAATTTTTTTATAAATTAACACGACCACGCTCTTACTTGACAGACTGTATATATATGTACACACGCAACGATAAAGAATACGTATTTCGGCGCGCGTTCTTATGTTTTTCTAAGTCTTGTGATACGCTGACGAAAACATAGCTTGCACGACGTATTCAAACAAGCGAAGCTGCTACATACAGCTATACGCGTACCTGTTTGTTTCGTGCGCGCGCTTGTGTTAGTAGCCTGGCTTTAAGGCAGCGCTTTCCTCTCCCCTGCGCTTCGCTGTAAGTAGAGATAGTAACGCACACAACGCTACATTTGTGTGTGTATTGGCAGTATGGCTGGGTGTATTACTCTGCACTTGATATTTCGATATACTTAACCATGTATGTAAACAACATTTAAGACGTTCCTATAAATTCTTATTATGTTTTGAAGTCGATTTTTTTTTTTGGAAAATTTGTTAACTTTCAGTTTATATCAAAGTAAAATATCATGCCAAGTATCAGCTTAAAATATTAATTTTTAAAAAAGTTATATTTAAAAAAAATTAATAATTTTCTTTTAAATATTTTATCTTAAGAAAAAGAAAGAGTAAAATGTAAAAACTATTATATCTCAAATAAAAATCATCTGAATAACGTAATTCTTTTTTTCAATTACGAGAATAATATTGAACTTATAAAATATATATAATTTAAATTTGAATTTAAAAAGAAGAGAACAGTTTCGACGCCATGCCTTTTCTTTTTTTTTATATGTTATTTATAATTACATATAAAATGTAGATACCATCAATAATTTATCCATTCAATTTTATGATAGAAGAAACAATTAATTGCAAGATTTGCGAGCCCAGCAAGAGGTCGCAAATCTTAGGCCGAGTGCGTCATCCACCAGGATAGACAGCACGCCAAGACTGGCCAGACTACCACAGAGGAAGACCGCGGAACCGGCTCTCTCGCCACAGGCTCGGCGCAAAAGCAAAGCGCCGAGCCACGTCGCATTCCAGGACACGTTCACGTGTAACTACGTGTCCACGCACAGCAGCCCCCGCGAAGGCGAAGATTCGCGAGGGCCTGCAGAGTGCCCACCATCTCCAAAGCCCGGCCCAAATGGAGCCTGGAGGAGGGGGGAAAGTTGTACCAATGCACCGCGTAATAGTGCATGGTGCAACACTGGTATGGCGGGCCCTTGTGACGTCGGAAGGATTGTCAGTCGGTGGAACATCGCGTTCCGGGGAGAGCCGACTGACAACATTGACGCGTTCTTTCGCAAGGTGGATGAAGCGAAGAACGCGTCAGGGATTAGCGACCCAGAGATGCTGGCGTCGCTACCCGCGCTGCTGAGTGGCCTAGCCGAGATGTGGTACGGTTGCCACAAGCACAAATGGCAGACGTGGGAGGCGTTCTGCCAAGTAGCGCGTTCGCGCTGGGGGTCTAAGGCCAACATACAAGAGCGACTGAGGGACGAGGCCAGGCCGCCGCTTCTAACAGGCGGACGAACGAGCGCGCACATACATTACGTGCCTGAAGGCGATATTAGTGAAGATATCGCCACCACTGAGCGAGGAGCAGATGGTGGATAGCCTCCACGATAATTTGCTCCCGCAGATCAAAAGGATTGTCACTCGGAAGGAGTGCCGCACGGTCGACGAGCTGATCGACCGTGCCGCAAGAGCCGAGTTGACATTGGAGAGGAAACGAGGCGACCGGAAGCCCGTTCCTCCGAACCACGCGGTAGTGCCAGAGGCGGCCTATCGCCCGAGGACCACCACAAGAGCGCGCCCGAAGGTGAGCGCCAAGGTAGGCGCGACCGAAGTGGCGGTCGCTGCAACTAAGGTTGATCGGCCAGACTTGCTGGTCAACCAGCTTCTGCCTGGTTTGCTCGCAGATTGCTACCTCGGCGTTAACTTTATAAGAGAATTCAGGGCCATTCTCGATCTAGCGAGGAACTAGCTCCTCATACAAGAAGCCAGGGAAGAGCTGGCTTTGGAGTTAGCCTCGCTGGAAACAATGGACAATCCTGCCGTGTCAGCCATAGGCCTGGCTGACGTTCAGATCTCGGAGCGAGAGCAGTTCCAGGGGCTCCTGGATAGGATGCTGGCGGAGGAGCCAGACACTCTAGGGTGTACGGGTTGGATCGAGCACGCCATTGACGTCGGCGATGCCCGTCCCATCAAGCAAAGGGCTTACCCGTTCTTCCCGAAAATCCAGGAGGTGATGCACGCCCAATCAAGGTAGGTGTTGGAGGGCGGCATCATCGAGCCTTCGCATAGCGGCTAGTCAAGCCCAGTCGTTATGATAAAGAAGGCTAACGGCAGTTACCGATTCTGGATTGACTTCAAAAAGGTCAATATAGTATCGAAGCTGGATGCCTATCCATTACCTAGGATGGATAGCATCCTGCGCAAGCTGCAGAGAGCGAGATATATCTTGAATCTCGACTTCAGCAGCGCTTATCACCAGATACGGCTAAAGGAGGAGTCGAGGCCAATCACGGCATTCACCGTGCCGGGACTCGGACTCTTCCAGTTCACTAGGATGCCGTATGGTCTGAGTTACGCTGGAGCGACCTTCCAGCGACTCATTGACATGGTAATAGGCCCGGAGCTTGAGCTGTTCGCGTTCTCGTACCTTGATGTGATCATCGTCACGGAGACGTTCGAGAAACACTTGCGACGGCTCGAGCACGTGTTGCGACGCACTCGAGCGGCCGGTCTCACGATCAACCGCGAAAAGAGCGCGTTCTGCCAAGAAGGGTGCTGGTGAACTGGGAAGCATTTCGCCCGGATCCGGCAAAAGTCGCTCCTATGATCGACTTCCCAGCACCCAAGAATCTGCGACAGCTGCGCCGATTCTTAGGCATGGCGTCGTGGCATCGCAAGTTCCTGAAGGACTTAGCCACGATCGCCGAACCACTCACGCACTTGACAAAGAAGGGCCGGCGCTACGAATGGGGAGAGGAGCAGCAAGCTGCCTTCGAGCAGGTGAAGGCCCTGCTAGCTTCTGCTTTAATCCAACAAAGTCTCAGATTTGACGAGGAGTTCGTCATCCAAACGGACGCGAGTGACACGGAAGTTGGAGCCGTGTTACTTCAGGTAATCGATGGAGAGAAACGTCCGCTAATGTACGCGAGTCGCACCTAAATCCCAGCCGAAAGGAACTACAGCGTCACTGAGAAAGAGTGTCTCGCTGTAGTCTGGGCCATCGAGAAGTTCAGGCCGTATGTGGAGGGCTATGAGTTCAGGGTAATAACTGACCATAGCAGTTTACGCTGGCTCAGTAGCCTTTACAACCCGACCGGTAGGCTGGGACGGTGGACCTTAGAGCTGCAAGGCCACCGCTTCACCATCAAACATCGGAAGGGGGTACTTAATCATGTGCCCGATGCCCTTTCCAGGATGCTCGAGTAAGAGGGTGACGTGCCAGCCATAGTGGCTTTAACCTGGGCGGAAGGTACCACAGATAAGTGGTACCTTCAAACATTCAAAGAGGTGCAAAGGGAGCCCTTAAGGCATCCTCGCTTGAGGCTGGTTGGAGGTTAGATATACAAATACGACCCCAACTCGGCCATCGAGGATGCTCTAGGAGCCGACGACGACGCCTGGAAAGTCGTCGTCCCCGCCGAACGGAGGAAGCAAGTCCTCCAGGAGTGCCACGACGACCCTACGGCAGGACACCTGAGTCGCGAGAAGACGCACTCCAGGGTCACGCGGCAGAACTACTGGCCGAAGCTGGCAGACTGTGTGGCAGATTACGTCAGCAGATGCCAAGTCTGTCAGCAGTGCAAGGTGAAGCAGAAGGCTCCAGCTGGGTTAATGGGCACGAGGCTCATTGAGCGGCCATGACAGGTAGTAGCTGCCGACGTGATGGGACCATTCTTCCGAAGCCGCAAGGGCTTCGAATACATCCTGGTCTTCCAGGATCTATCCACGAGGTGGGTCGAATGCGTCCCGCTGTGGAAGGTGAGGGCTGAGGCCATCTTCAAGGCTTTTACTGAGTGTGTCCTGCTCCGATTCGATGGCCAGAAGTACTTCTGACCGACAATGGGACGGAGTTTAAGAACCGGATCGTTGATAGGTATCTGGAGAAGCACGGTATCCATCATTTCACGACACCGGCCTACCATCCGCAGGCGAATCCTGTCGAGCGGGCCAACAGGACGATCAAGACGATGATCGTGGCCTGCTTGGAGGAATCGCGCGATCGTTGGGACGAACACCTGTATGAAGTGGTGTTCGCCTTCAACACGGCTGAGCAGAGCGCTGTCGGAGCTAGCCCGGCGCTGCTCAACTACGGCTGACAGCCAGCCCCTCCAAGGAGCGAAGCCCGCACGTCACGTGAGGCTTCCGCTCAGGTATTAAAGGAGAAAGCAATACGGGGCTGGGCAGAGCGCGTGCGGAAGCTACCGGAGCTTCACGCGCGCGCCTCCAAAATCGCCTCCAAAGAGCAGAAGAGGCAGGCGCGCTATTACGATGCGCGCCGCCGAGAGCTCTCCTTTTAAGAAGGTGATTGGGTGTGGAAGAAGGACAAGGTGCTCTCTTCCACAGCCCAGGGGATAGCGGGGAAGCCAGACCTTAAGTTTGCAGGGCCTTACATGGTCAGTAAGGTCCTGGGCAGCAATACGTACGAGCTGAGGAACGGAGTTGAATGTACCATTCGTCCCGTACACGTCAGCCAGCTCAAGAAGTACATAGCTGCCCAACCGTCGCCACCAGAAGAGGACGAGAGCACGACGAGCCGTACTCTCGACGCGGTGGGCCCCCTCCTAACGAGCCAACCAGAAGCAGACCCTATCCCCAGCGGGGGATCCTCGCAAGGCGAGTGCGTGGCCGCTGCGCCGGCCAGAAAGCGCGATCGACCCCGGAAGACAGTCTGCGTCGTGAGGCGTCCCACAGCGAATGTAAGGGAGCCACTATCGACCGGGGAGCGACCAGAGGTAGGTGCGTGCGCTAAACGAGGCCCGGGAAGGCCACCAGGTTGTAGGAAGGCGATGGGCGTGAGCGAGAACGCTTTGACTTCGCCCCGCTGAACGCGCGCAAAATCGTAGTCGCTAACCCCACCTAACCCTCCTTCCTCCCCTTTGTGTTACAGGTCATGGAGGCATCTACCACCCACCAAAAGGCAATTGACGCTCTGGCGACCGCCCTAGCCCATGTCAGTAGGCTTGGAATTAGCAAAGAGGACGACGAGTTCGTCGTCGGCATGCTTCGGTTGGTCCGGGAGGTGACGGCAGAAAGGAAGCAGGTCGTCAACGGTTCGTTGACCGTCCTAATTGAAGAGGTGCAGGACGCGCCGCTGGAAGAGGACGCGCGCGGGGCTTCCCCGCGCGCCTCCGCCAACGTCTTCCCATGGCTACACTGCCTTAAGGCAAAGCCAGAAATTAAGGACGCGCGCGGGGAGGCCCCGCGCGCATCCGAACAGCCACCACGGGAGAACGCGCAAGAGGTTCAGCCGGCCGCACAGCAGCCAGCATCTGAGGACATGCGCGGAGAGGCACCGCGCACCTCCAACCAGCCCCCGCCAATCGGCATGGAGGCCGGCTGTGACGAGATAAAAGAGCTAGTGCGGAGAAGCATATGCTCCAACGAGGCGCAGCGAAAGCGCCTCGACTCAATTTACCGTCGGGGCGAACGGTGTTATGCCGCCACCAGCGACGATCTGAAGAAAAAGATCGCCGCCGATGATGCGGCGATCGAGATGGATGCCTGGTGAGCGGCATACCAAGCGGTGCATTTTGAGTGCGAGCGACGGCAACAACAGCGGTAGGATTGGCGCAAGAAAGAGGAGGAACGCCGGCGGGTGGTAGAGGAGGCCGCCCGCCGCGAGAAACAGGTCCAGGAGGAAGCGGCGCTGCGTTAGCATGCAAGGGAAGAAAAGCTGCGCCGAATGCAGCAAAAACTGCAAGCCGAGGCAGCCCGCGACGCCGAGCGCGTACGAGCCGTGGCCGCCCAGGACGCCAGGGCTAGGCTGGACGCGGAGAGGGCGAGCCGGGTGGAAGAAAATCGGCGCGCCAAATGAGAGCCGCCCCGATGTTTTATATGCGGCCTGGAGGGCGTGAAGAGATCAAAAAAATGCCCCAGGCTGCATTAACATTGAAAGTACAAGGAGCCCTGGCAATAAAGAGCCAGGGTCTCCGGCCATCCGAGGTCCGGGTGAGGAGCCCGGGCCTCCCTCCTTGTGTGTCATAGGAGCCCTGGCAGAGAAGAGCCAGGGCCTCCCTCCTAGCCGTGTACATATTCAATTCATTGTAAAATATTAGTATTTTGTTTATTTTTCTAATTAGAGTGTCTTATTTCTAGACCCTTCCAATCCTCGTCCCGACCTGAGCCGAGGGGAGGCATTAGTACAGTAGCTGCTAGTCGAGGCCTAGCAGTGACTGGGGGAGGGGTGTGGCAGGTGGCTTATAGAGGTTAAGCCACCTGCCATAGGCAAGAGGGCTAAGTTCGCGACGTAACTAACCGCGATGCTATTAATCAAGGAATCGATAGCGCTACGCAAAAAAAAGCGCGAGAATCCGCGGCGTACCGAAACGCGGCGCTATCGATCAAGAATCGATAGCGCTACGCGGGAAAACCGATAGGCAAGAGGGAAAGGAGGAGCCCTCCCCTTAAGCCTTCTTCTCGTCCCGCCGTTTCCACGTGCCGCACGCGAGTTTTCTAAGAGCTATAAAACCCGTAGATTTGCTCAGCGACCGCGATCTTTTTAAGGCAGAAACCGGTCACCGAGTTATCGAGAGAAAAGACAGAGAGCGATAAAGTAAGTGGCCACTTCATCGTCATAATTAGTCCGCGAGTAAATTATGTTACGTCTTTTTCCTGACGCGTGTACGATCGCGTCAGGCATATATATATATAGTATATATAGAAGAGTGCACGCGCGAGCCCGCGTAACTCTTACTCGATTAGGCCGTGCGAGTGCGAGTGAGAGGATCGATCTCTCTCTCTCGCACTATCATAGAATAGGCGTACGAGTAAGAAAAAGCCACTCTTACTCTTACAACCTTCGAGCACGCAGTTGAGCGAGAGGAACAAGCTCTCTTGCTCAACCATAGACTGCAGCGTCGGGTGAGAGAGAAACGCTCTCACTCGAGCAGTCATAGACTACGGCGGTATAGAGGGAGGACTGCTCTCCATATATCCGTCGTCCATAGACTGCACGTGTGTGTGTAGCCGCGTGCAGTGAAGAAGGTGCGCATGCGCAGTGTGCACCTCGTGAATTAGTATTGCGCGTCAAACAATACTAATTGCTCTTCACTCGCGAGAGACCTCTCCGCAATAATTAACGTATTCTGTATTGTTTTGTCAAATAACTTATCAAACAAGCTTTAACGAACTGCAGGTGCATGTTTCTTAATTTATTCCCTACAGCTTACCTATCTCGAATACTGCCGCTTTTGCGGGTGTGCCAATCTTGCATTGGTACACAAACTGAGAAGCCAAGCCCGGTGGGAGTATCACCGGCAGCGGGGCCTTAGGCGAGGCCCCTCCCTAACACAAAAGAATAAAAGCAGGACCAGAGAAAGATCCTCTGTTGCTAACGGGACGTAACAAGTTACCCCCGTTACATAATAAATAACGTGAAAATAAATAAAATACTAATACAGAATTAATTTTAATTTAATTCAAATTTTTTTTAATATACAAATTATTTATATTTTTTATTATTGATCAGAACAGTGTTATAAATTGTTAAAAAAAATTTTAATATGATATGGCATTTTAGATTAAAATATTAAGAGCTTTAACATTTAAAAATATGACAATTAATTGTTAAGTGATAACTCATTGACATTGAAAATGCATTATTCACTTAAATCAAAAACTATTCTATACACAATTAAATTATCTTAAAATATTTTTATTTAATACACTTCTGAATATATATATATATATATACATAAACGACATTATTTAACAAAAATAACTTAATTGTTAGTTATTAAATGTCATTTAAATCATGCATATTAATTAAAAAGACTATAGTTATTTCCTGTAAGTTTCAAATTTCTATTTTTATACAAATCATTCTCAGTAAAATAATATAATGCATATTAATTTAACAACATTAAAATTCTTCTAACAATTTCATAATAAACTTTTAAATGTAAAATAATAAAGAAATTTGTTGTGGTGCAAAAATAATTTTTATGAACATACAGAAATATTGTGATTAAATAGTTTTAATAAACTCAATTTAAAATATATTTTAAACATATTAAAATAAAATGATTATTCAATATTAAAACATAAAAATTTATTATCATAAAATTTTTAAAAAAAATTGAATTGTATGTGCAAAATTTTTTATTTAAGCGACACATACGTTTTCAGTGTCAAAAAGAAATCAGTAAACATGAAATTGACATATTTTATAATGTTCGAAAAGTTGTTTCTATTTTTAATTGAAATAGAATATCATATTAAAATTTTTATTAATCATTTCTAAAACTGATCTGATCGATAATAAAAAATTTAAATAGTCTTCATAAAAATAAAAATTCTAACAAAATTGAAAATTATTCTGTAATAGTATTTGACTACTTTTCACGTTATTTGTTACAATGAATGAAAATAATAATTTTACAATAAGAAAAAGTCATTTCTTTATTTTTTTTGTTTCATTAAAAAATTGCCTTCCTATGGCAAGTAAGTGTCTATATAAATATACACACACACACACACACATACACACATATATATATATATATATATATATATATATATATATATATATATATATATATATATATTTATTGTAACGGGGTAAATTTATTTACCCCGTTAGCAACGCAGGACCTTCCTCTGGTCCTGCTTTATCTTCTTGTTCTGTGTGTGTGGGGCCTTGCCTCAAGCCCCGCCACCGGTGTTGCTCCCACCGGGCTCGGCTAGTCAGTTTGTGTGCCAATAATCGGTTGGCACACCCGCGGAAGCGGCGGTATTCGGGATAGGGACGCTGTAGGGAAATAAAATAAGAACGAACCGACTCAATGCTAAAATGCGGGTTTAACGGGTTACCCCCACTTGCGACTTTGGAAAAATCGTTTTTTTGTTAATTGCATTTTTTTGAAGTATAAGTATCTGAGAATATGACCTGGAAATTTCAAGTCGAACCGAACAAAATTGACTGAGATATGAGCGTTGAAAGAGAAGAATCCGTTGTGTAAACAACCGGCAATCAAAACTTTAAACGCGTTTTTCTCAAAATGGCATTTCTGAAGTCGGTGACCAAGATTACTCAAACACTAATAACCCGATCTTTTTAAAATTTTGCAGGCTTATTTAATACATAAAAATGTAGTCTTTAATCGTTCGATTTTTTGTTTTGAAAAAAATGGCCGTTTAATAGCCAAAAAACGGCCGTTTTTTTTTGTTAAAATCAAACCATTAACTTTGCTGTCCGCCATTTTGTTAAAAATGAATATTTTTTTAAATCCTCGGATTAAAGACTAGTTTATACTTTTATTCAACCAAATCTATCCACATTTTTTGTTTTAAATGATTCACTTTGCCGCAATGTTGGTCACCGCAAACCGTATAAATAAAAATACTATTTCATTGGCGGCCATTTGCCACTTCACAATGTAATATTTTGCAATAAAGAAATTACTGAAAGTTCTTCAAGATGTACTCTTTAAGATGATATAATAATCGCTTAAAAAAGTTTTGTAGTTTTCTTTAAAAAAATTTATGAAAAAGGCCTTTTTTGTTGAGCTACAACTAGAGGTAACCCCTTAATAAATAAAAACAAGCAAAACAGTACAAAAAGTAATAAATTATCGCGGAGGTCTAATTACGCGAAGAGCAATTAGTATTGCTTCACGCGCAATACTAATTCTCAAGGTGCGCACTGCGCATGCGCACTTTCTTCGCTTCGCGCGGCTACACACACACGTGTAGTCTATGGACGGCAGATATAGAGAGAGTAGTTCCCTCTCTATACTGCCGTAATCCGTGACTGCTCGAGTGAGAGCGTCTCTTACTCTCACTCGACGATGCAGTCTATGGTTGAGCGAGAGAGCTCGTTACTCTCGCTCAACTGCGTGCTCGCAGGTTGTACGAGTAAGAGTGGCTTTCCCTTACTCGTACGCCTATTCTATGATAGTGCAAGATAGAGATCGATCCTCTCACTCGCACTCGCACGGCCTAATCGAATTTGAGTTACGCGGTTTCGCGCGTAACTCTCCTCTATATCTATATATGCCTGACGCGATCGCACACGCGTCAGGAAAACTAAATATAATATACTCGCGGACTAGCCAATACGATTAAGTGGCCACTTACTTTTACTATATTGGATAGCAGAATCGTCTCTCTCAATATCTGCGGAAACGCTGCCGAAAAGTCTTTCAAACTCGCAAAACTTCGTATATCGCGCAAACCACGTGCGGCTGGTTGAAAAGGCGGAACGAGATGAAGGCTTGAGGTCTGCGACCATAATAAATAAAATGAAATCTCCTCGGAAATTAATAAAAAACAAATGATTTAGATATCCTAAGAAAAAAGTAGTAAAAATATTATGTACATCTTTTATGAAAATTATTTGTCCGTACTATTGTAATTTTAGCAGTAAACTTCTTTGCAACATATTTTATAAAGTTCGACCAAAAAAAATCCGAAAGAAGTAGGGAAGGGGGGAAACGAAAAACTACCAATAAATTATTTTTTAATTTCTTATACCCACAAATAATTGTGTGCAATTTTTGAAAGAGTTATTAGATTTAAAAAAATCTTAATAAAAAACTAAAGTATTTTTCTCTTGATCAAAATGAATGTTTAAAAAAACATTTTTGTCAAGCCGCTTTAAAGTTATAAAAATTTATGTAAAAAAAATCATTTATTTTTATTGTTAAACATCTCAGAATCTGTGCCCTGTAAAAAAAAAACTTACTGTAATGATGAAAATCCTAGATATATCACATGCTCTCCTTAAGCTAGGAGTAAGGTTTTAAGGGCGAAAAAAAGGCATATTTTCATTATTTTTTTCTGGAGATATGAATAATATTGGTTTATTTATTCTATATACACGTTATAGTATAACATATGAAGTATTTTTGGAAAAAATTTCAATCAATATCAATAAATAAGTCCGTGACAGCGAATCTCCGGAGACGCTTCGACAAAAAGTTGTTATGCGGTGAACTTCATAACTCGTTACCGGATCATCTGAAACAAAAAAATCGAAATGCGTTTAAAAGGTGATAAGTTTCCCTAGGTAGTCAAAGAGAGTTTTTTTTTTTATGATTTTTTTTTTTTTGGCAGCATTTGAAAGTGAAAAACGCGATTTTTGTTGAAAAAATTTTGGTGAATTTGTTATTATAAAATGGAAGAAAATTGTAAAAAAAAAACTCTCTCTGATTACCTGTTGATTTATGTGTAGTAATAGTGTTCAAAATTTGAAAAGAATCGGTCAAGTAGATTTTGAGTTACAATGTTCACGAACTTTAAAAATGACGTCTCCGGGAAAATCAATTTAAAGTTTCTTACACTCACAAATCGAGCATTAGGGCCGGTCGCTTTAAACGCTGTATCTTCATTAGTTTTGCTCCGATTTACTTGGAATTTTGACACAGTACTCTCGATATGTTGTGCATTCAGAAAAAAAAACTGCAAAATAAAAATTTTAAAAACAAATGATGAACTTCTAACGTGATGCTTCAGCGGGCACTCGAAAAATCCAAACGATTCTTTTAACTCGGTTATCTGTCACATGAATCTAAAACATCTTAACCCTGGCCAAAAATTTATTAAAATAGCTACGTCCATGGAGAAATGGTCAACAGAAGATATTCTGAAGTTCTGAGAAGAATGCAGTTGCTCAAGTTTAAAGTCGGTCAGTAATGCAAGATTTTTGCGGTTAACGGGGATGCGCAACTGAGAGAGAAAATGGGCTTTAATCTTTTCCCAGCAAAGAACCTCGTACGGTTCGTAGACTTTAGCAAATTAATTTAAAAAAATTGCTTAAGAAAGCTAAGTGTACTTTATGGAGTGAAAATAGCTGATTAGCGTATTGTTACTGTAAGTAAATGAAAATGAATATTTTTTCTGAGTGAAAACTATGAGGCGCTTTTTTTAAAATGTTTGTAAAAGATCAATTATGCTCACCTATTGCCGTTTATTTAAAATAATGGACAATGAACTGGCAAGTCAAATTTTTGTAGAAACTAAAATAAAATAATATACGAGGGGCGTTTGAAAAATCCGTGCAAAAATAAAAACTGCCTACGTGTTTGGGGTAAACCTTTTTTATTTTTTGACATAGTCTCCCTTTAGGCTTATACACATCGTCCAATAATGTTCTAGTTTGTTGATCCCTTCCGAATAATAGGATTTGTCCAAGTCTGCAAAATATCCATTAGTATCTGCAATTACCTCCTCGTTTGAATAAAATCTTTGTCTCGCCAGCCATTTCTTTAAATTTGGGGAACAAACAGTAGCCCGAGGGAGCTAAGTCTGGAGAATAGGGGGGATTTGAAACGAGTTGGAATCCTATTTCGATTAATTTTGCGACCACAACTGCTGAGGTGTATGCTGGTGCGTTGTCGTGATGGAAAAGGACTTTCTTGTTGGCCAATCGCGAGCGTTTTTCTTGCAGCTCGGTTTTCAAACGGTCCACTAACTATGAATAATATGTACCTGTAATAGTTTAACGCTTTTCCAGATAGTCGATGAGGATTATCTCTTGCGAATCCCAAAAGACCGTCCCCATAACCTTTCCGGCCGAAGGAACGGTCTTCGCTTTTTTTAGTGCAGATTCCCCCTTGGTAACCCATTGTTTAGATTGTTGTTTGGTCTCAGGAGTATAGTAATGTATCCATGTTTCATCCACAGTGACGAGACGACGCTTAAAGTCCTCCGGATTTTTCTGGAACAGGTGCAAACCATTTTTGCAACACTTCACACGATTCTGTTTCTGGTCAAGCGTGAGCAATCGCGGCACCCATCTTGCGGATAGCTTTCTCATGTCCAAATGTTTATGCAAAATATTATGTACCCGTTCAGTCGAGATGCCCACAGCACTAGCAATTTCACGCACCTTAACTCTTCTGTCATTCATCACCATATTATGGATTTGATCAATGATTTCTGGAGTCGTAACCTTCACAGGCCATCCAGAACGTTCAGCGTAACTTGTGCCCATATGGTCAGTCCAAAAATTTTGAAACCACTTATAAACTGTTCTAATCGAAGGCGCAGAGTCACCATAATGTTTATCAAACTTCTCTTTAGTCTCCTGAGGCGTTTTGCCTTTCATAAAGTAATGTTTAATCACCACACGAAATTCTTTTTTGTCCATTTCTTGAAAATCACTCAACTTCCTTGATTCACACGAATGCCAAACACGAAGGAATAGACCAATATGGCTGCAACTTGGTGTGTGTTCATTTAAGAGATGCTACTAACTAAACATGACCTCGATACGCGCCGGTGGTGCCATCTTTCGGACTGCACGGACTTTTCAAATGACCCTCGTATTAATAAAAGTCAGATATTAGGTTGCTGCAGATAAAATGGACGATTTAGTAATACACTCTGACAAAAAAGTATCCGGAAATTCTCATTTAAATTGCCCGCATTGAGTATTAAGTATTTGAAGTTTCTGTATGTTGGTAGGACTGTCCGTAATTACTATACTAAACATGAGTGCGGTCTGTCAACTAGTTTGTTTACGACAGCTGTTGAAACCAGTCGACCTCAGTGGTAGTCAGCGAATGTTACAATGGAAAAAAATATTGAACCAAGAGTTTGTCTCAAATTTTGTGTTTTGAACGAAATTTCGTGTGCCGACTCGTTGCGAATGCTGGAAAAGGCTTATGGAGACTCTGTTTTATCAAAAACCCAAGTGTACGAATGGTACAAAGCCTTTAAAAACGGTCGGGAGATCGTCGAAGATTTGCCTTGTTCAGGACGACCGTCGACCTCTTCAACCAACGATAACGTCGAAAAAATCAAGAAAATTGTGCTCAAAAATCGTCATGCCAGTGTTAGAGAGATAGCTCGTGATCTCAACATCTCTCGTGAAACTGCTCGTTTGATTTTGGTGAACCAATTGGGCATGCAGCGCGTCGCCGCTCGGCTCGTTCCGTTAGAGCTGAATTTTCTCCAAAAACAGTACCGGATGCAGGTAGCTGCAGACATGCTGGATCGTGCGAATTCTGATTCCACGTTCATGGGACGGATCATAACTGGTGACGAGACATGGGTCTATGAATACGACAAGCAAACGAGCCAACAATCATTGGAATGGGTGGGAAAAAATGAGCCAAAACCGAAAAAACCTTGCAAAAGTCGTTCGAAAATCAAGACGATGCTTATTGTTTTCTTCGTTATTCGTGGTGTGGTTCATCATGAATTCGTTCCGCAAGGTCAAACGGTCAATAAGGACTTCTATTTAACTGTTTTGAGACGTTTGCGTGAATATATTCGCCGTAAACGGCCGGATTTGTGGCAAAACAATTCGTGGATTTTGCATGACGATAACGCACCATCTTATCGAGCCACGATTATTAACGATTTTAAGACCAAACACTCGATAAATACCATCGACCAGCCACCTTATTTGCCTGATCTAGCTCCGTGTGACTTATTTCTTTTCTCCAGACTGAAATTACCACTCCGGGGAACCAGATTTTACTTCATAGACGCCGTAAAAGAAAATTCGCAGAAGGAGCTGAAGGCCATCCCTGAAAGCGCCTATAAAAAATGTTTCCATGATTGGAAAAAACGTTGGCACATGTGTATCGCTTCAAATGGAGCATATTTTGAAGGAGATTCAATAAATATTGAAGAAGTTTAATATTTTTGCGTTTTATTTCAAATTTCCGGATACTTTCTTGTCAGAGTGTAAATTTTTAAACAGCTGTAACTTTTTATTAAGACACTTTATTTAATCAAAATAGGTACCAATTGATGCAACACACTTTTCCCAACGAGATACAAGTACATTTATTCCAGTTTTGTTGAAGTCCGAGTTTCTGGTTCAAAGAAACTACTCGAAGGCATTTTTGGCAGCAGCTTCATTATTAAATCGTTTTCATGTCAAAAAGTGATCCAAATGTTTAAAGAAATGGTAATCTGTTGGTGAAAGGTCTGGTGAATATGCAGGGTGAAAAAGAGTCTCATAGCACAAATTGTTTAATTTTTGGACCGTTGTTCTCGATACATGAGGTCGTGCATTATCATGAAGCAGTATCACTCCATCCGTGTTGACAAGCCTAGGTCGTTGGACTATCAATTTCTGATGCATTTCATCCAGTTGAGCGCAGTATTTCTCAGCATTGATGGTTTCGCCAGGTTGCAGGAACGAATAGTGGATAACTCCAGCTACAGACCACCAAACAGTTACCATTATTTTCTTTGGATGAAGGATTGGTTTCGGCATGTGTCTTGGCGCTTCATCGGCATCTAGCCATTGGCCGTTCAGTGACGATTATCGTATAAAATCCACTTTTTATCGCAGGTCACAATTCGGTGCAAGAACGGTTCCTTTTTGTTGCGGGAAAGAAGAGAACTTGAAATTTCCATTCGACACGTCATTTTTGCTCGGTAAGATCATGCGGAATACATTTGTCAAGCTTTTTCATTTTTTCAAGTTGTTGCAAGTGTAGGCAAACTGTCAAATTGTGAACGCCTAATTTCTCGGCAAGATCCCTTATGGTTTGGCGGGGGTCAGACTCCACTAATGCACGCAGCTCGTCGTTATCGATCGATGGTCCTGGGTGTCCACGTGGCTCATTTCCAAGGTCCATATCTCCGGATTGAAATTTTTTGAACCACCGCTGAGTGGTTCGTTCGCTAACTGTATCAGGCTTAAATGCGCTGTTGATATTCCTCGTTGCTTCTGTTGCGTTGTGCTCTAATTTAAATTCGTATAGTAAAAGTAGCCGTATTTGATTCACTTCCATGTTCACTTTCTCTTTTTGTTTTTACGATCACTATGAAGTGCAAAACAGAAATGACCATAAACCAAGGTAGCAGTATTTATACTTCAATATGTCATATTATTCGCGCCGCCTGGTGCCAACATAATACACTAAAATTGCAGCCAACTTCATGTCATTGCTAAATCGGCCATTTCATTTGAAGTAACCTAATAGATTGTTCGCTTTTTTAGAATTTTCAACCACCATGTTAAATCCGCCATTTAGAATTTTGTAATTTTGATAGTGGATTTATAATCAGCGACCCTGATAACCCCCGAGTTTATTTTTACGATCGAATTTGACGACTCCAAAGTGCATACATTGAAAATACTTACGATTATTTTCATATCACGTATTTTCCATAATAAATCGCTATTTTGTATCCGTCAAATAGAATTACATATTTTAAAATGATGCATTTTGAAAGTTCAATCAGTTTATACACCAATGTATCATCTCTGAAGCTATTCCAGTGGCGTTTTCGATCGATCAACTGCTTTCTAGAGTTGGCGACATTATTTTTCTAATTCCTTATCCTAGCCAGGTGTAAACAGGTGTAAATTCGTTCAATTTCTACTTTCATAACATATCTTAATAAATAATATAACAAATTAAAGGTAATTTTTTTTTTCATGATGGAATAGGGTTGTTGCTACTGCCACGTAAAAGTGGCCGCAAATAGTAGTTGCAAGTTGTTAAAGATGTATACAGTCTGTCAAGTAAGAGCGTGGTCGTGTTAATTTATAAAAAAATTTATTTGATGAGACTTTCATATTTATATATACATTGTGCACATTACAAACAATGATGCAATTCGGTCAATAATGTGTCCAGTCACCACCGGCGTCGATAATTGCCTGGCATCTCCGAGGCATGCTTTCTACTAATTGGACGGCGTATTCTAGTGGCAAGGATCTCCAGATCCGACGAATTTCGTAAGACAACTTTTTTATAGGTTTGTTGAGTCCAAAGAAATCATATACAGTGTTTGTTTTCCTGCCAACGATATTAGGAAAATTGTCAGATTTTTTTTCATAAATTTTGACAATTCATCCCCCTGAAGAGTAAGTTCCGAAACGCTTTCTCTAACGCCAATTATTTTATAGGATAATTATGTCCCAAGTAATTGTATACATTTTTTATTTTTGTGCCAACGGTAAAGCGAAAGTAATCAGATTTTTTTTTCGTAAATTATAACTTTTCATCTCTCTGAAGCGTAAGTTCCGGAGCGCTTTTCTCAACGCCAATTTCTTTATAGATTTCTTATGTTAGAAGAAACCGTATACGCTTTTTATTTTCGTGCCAACAGTATTAAAAAAATTGTCAGATTTTCTTTTCGTAAATTTTGACTATACATCCCCCTGAATGATGTTGAAGTT
This sequence comes from Chalcis sispes, assembly GCA_949987625.1. Lineage (NCBI taxonomy): Eukaryota > Metazoa > Arthropoda > Insecta > Hymenoptera > Chalcididae > Chalcis > Chalcis sispes. The sequence goes on along the minus strand of OX465097.1, from coordinate 42,515,877 downwards.
TGCCACGTTGGACTCCAACGGAAAATCAAAATTTTTCATCTTCGTTTTTTCTAAATAAAACAGTAATGAAATGAACAAATATGTATTAAAATTGATGAATAACATTAATTTTAGCAAATTCAACCCCCAAAATACCCCTAAATAAGAATATAAAGAAAACAAATATTATAACTGTTTTTTATAATTTAAAAAAAAAGAACAGTATAATAAAGAATATAAAAGGCCGCAGAAACCGTATGCAACAGAAAAAATTTGTCAACCCTTTCCGGAAATAATTTTAGCGGCGATGATAAGTACAGTCTGTCAAGTAAGAGCGTGGTCGTGTTAATTTATAAAAAAATTTACTTGATGAAACTTTCATATTTATATATACATTGTACACATTACAAACAATGATGCAATTCGGTCAATAATGTGTCCAGTCACCACCGGCGTCGATAATTGCCTGGCATCTCCGAGGCATGCTTTCTACTAATTTGACGGCGTATTCTAGTGGCAAGGATCTCCAGATCCGACGAATTTCGTAAGACAACTGCTTCAAAGTGTATGTGCGTCTTCCACGAAGCTTCCGTTTAATATATGCCCACACATTTTCAATAGAGTTTGCATCGGGCGACTGCGACGGCCAATCCAATGTAACGATGCCAGATTGAGTCTTCCACTGAGTACAGAGCTTGCTGCGGTCTTTAGGATCGTTGTCCTCCTGCAGAATCCAATCTTCATTTTTTGTGATGAAACATCGTTTGGCAGATGGCAGTAAAGCCTTTTTGTAGATTTTTATCATTTTCTCGGCATTTAGGTTGTCAGTAAAGAGATGCAAAGTGCCGAATCCCTGCTTTGAGAAGCAGCCCCAAAGATGCACCTTTATTCCATGTTTTACGGTCCGCCGAACAAGCCTATTGATGGAAGTTGACCAGGCTCGCGTGAGGACAGAACGTGCCCATATAGAACATTCATCAGTAAAAATGACATTTTCAAAATCTCTATCAATATTCTCATGCACCCAAGCGAGTCGCTTTGTCACATGTTTTTCAGTCAACAGAGGCTTCTTCATTGTGTTGCGCCATTTTAGATGATGAGTACGAAGATGGGTTCGGATAGTTTCGTAGGATATATCTAAACCTTTTGCCATTAATTTTGCTTGTCCTTGCCGCAGTGTTAAAGCAGGATTCCGCGAAAACAGATATACTATTCTTTTTTCATCTTTTTTGTTCACTTTTCCTATCGAGCCACGTTCTGGTAAATCATCGACATTTTTAGCCACTTTATATCGCTGTATCCACTTCTGTACAAATGCCTTCGACTCTCTCATATATTTAGCAGCCGCTGATTGCGACATTTTGGGACCTTTCGGGTGGATGCAAAGGAACACAGCCTCGTAGCGCGACGCGTACTTAGCACTTATGGCGTTTAACGTGATTCTCTTTCAAAAGATCAACGACAACTGAATCTTTGTTGACAATGCATCAAGGACAAAGCTTTCCTCTATCGGCTCGCGAAGAAATTAGAGCGAAATCTTTTATTACCTGTAGGTGAAGTCGACCACGCTCTTACTTGACAGACTGTAAGTTAACGCATCACAGCGTGAATTAGGCAACGACGCACTATGCCAGTGGCCCATCGTTTTCTTCGCCTCTAGTTGAGCACCTAATCTGCTGACGTATGCGCAATAGCTTTAAAACTTGGCTGATATTAGGTTGCGCGTTGAATGACAACTCAAACTCAAGACCATTTATACATTCATCTCTCTTTCACCTTAATGATATTTTATATATTAAACGAGTGAACGTAATTGTTAAAAAAAAATTGATCAATTTCAACTAAAATGACGCGGCCATATTTTGGTAGGCAACCTTGCGAGTCCGTATTAGTTTATTTACAATTAACTATAATATAAGATATATATTTCAATAAAAAAACAGATGGACGTAAAAATCAAGCAATTGGATCTCGTACTTATATGGATACAACGAAAACTTGTATTTCTTAAGCCACCTAAAGAACAATCTTTCTTTTATTACCCAAGAATATTTACTTGAGCGTAGAAAAATCTTATTTTCCCAATATCATATTGATTATGGAATTTAATTTAAAACAAATATTAGTGCCAAAAGAAGGAACTTGGAGTAAAAATACAAATTTTAAATTTGATTATGTATTTTGCTTAGCAATTAAAAATTATCTATCTATCTCTAATTTTAAGTCGATGAGAGCAAGTTTACACTATACTATAAGTGTAAACAAATCATCGCTAACTCGCAACGAAATTTTTGTAATGAGACGCTTTTAGACTATCGAAGAAAATTTCCTCTACACTTCACAATAGTTTAACCCTTAGAGGGCCGGGAATTTAGAAATTTTCAAAACTTATTATTTATATGAAAAAGTGATTAAAGGTCTCCAACTTAGAAACAAACTAAGACTGAATGTTTATGAATCAGACCTGAACGCATATATGCGTCCTTCCCTTCCGTAACTGTAATGTTCTGTGTTAAATTTTTTAAAATTAAAAAAAATTATTGTGTATCCATGGAGAGGTATATATTAAGCAAAGGGGAAGGTATTTATTAAAAAGGAATTTGTTGGATCTCTGATTATGATTCGGGGGTCGAAATTGTAAAATTGAAACTGTTTGATCCTGAAAATATTAAAAATTATGAGTATTCCAGATGATGAAAATATTCACTCTTAGCATTATCCAGGATCAATGACGTGGATATGGCGACTTACTGATCTCATGTGTCGCGTATATTGAGTGTGTGTGTGTGTGTGTGTTTAATTTTATGTATTCATTTATTGTTCTTATTAGTATTTTAAAAATATAACTATATGTATAAGGCGATTCATGATGAGGTTTGGTTTTAATCTCAAATAAAAGGCATAAAGTTGAATTCTATAGTAAAAATTTTATTGTGAGTTGAAAGAACAATCTATGACATTTACTTTTTAAAAATTATTTCATTTAAATGTTGACCGCGACTACGCCGTAAATGGTCCATCCTAAGGGTCCAATTTTGGACGACGCGTTCCAGCATATCGACCGGTATCTCGCGACTGACACGAGTAATGTTGGCCTGCAAAGCGTCGATTGAAGCTGGCTTATCCTTGAAGACCAGACACTTCGTGTCACCCCAAAGAAAATAATCTAAAGGTGTGATATCACACGATCTAGGCGGCCAATTTACTGGTCCAAAACGTGAAATCAGGTTGTTACCAAAATGATTTCTCAATAAGTCCATTGTTTCTCTCGCTGTATGCGAAGTAGCGCCGTCTTGTTGAAACCAAAGTTCACCGATACCACGGGCTTCAATTTCAGGTAGCAAAACATCCGTTATCATGGTGTAATAGCGGTTGCCATTGACGGTTACTTTCTGACCGGACATATTTTGAAAGAAATATGGACCGATGATTCCACCGGCCTATAAACCACACCAAACTGTGCATTTCTGTGGCTTTAGTGGTAGCTGTTGAAGCTCTTCAGGTTGTTCATCAGCCCAAATACGGCAACTCTGCTTATTGGCGTATCCATTGAGCCAAAAATACGCCTGATCACTGAACAAAATTTTGCGATAAAACAGCGGATTTTTGATTCAGAGCTCATTCACTAAAAACACGACGCAAACCTAAGTCGCCCGGCTTTAATTCTTGTACGAGTTGAAGTTTGTATGCCTTAAAACCAAGATCTTTACGTAAAATATGCCAAGTTGTTGCGTACGACAAACCAAGCTATTGAGAACGACGCTGAATCGATTCGTCACGGTCTTCAGCCACACTTTCAGCTACAGCCGCTATATTCTCTTTACTACGTGCTAGATGTGGTCTAATCGGTCGAGTATCATCCAATAATGTATGCTGGGTTTCAAATTTGCGGATGGTATTGGCTATAGTGGTTTCAGTAGATCGTCGATGCACTCCATAAGTTGCTCTAAAAGCACGGAAAACATTTCTCACAGAACGCTGATTTTCCTAATACAGCTGAACAATTTGGATGCGTTGTTGCGGTGTAACTCTTTCCATGATGATTTGTCAAATAATACTGAATAAAAATTACATTACAGTTTGACAGGTGTCACGCATGATCTGTAAAAAAAAGCCTATTGAAAATCAAACCTCATAATGAATCACCTTTTATATATATAATAATTATTCTTAATTATTTGCTGTAATTATTATTAATTATTTGCTGTAATTATTATTAATTATTTGCTATAATTATTATTAATTATTTGTAATAATTATTATTAATTATTTGTAGTAATTATTATTAATTATTTGTAATAATTATTATTAATTTTTTTTTCATAATTATTTGATTTAAAAAATGTTTTTTAATAGTTTATTTTCTGACGCATATATGCATTATTCCAGTCCTTTAACCCTTTTAGTGCCAGAGGCCGATATATCGGCTCCTGCTGCACTGGCGAGAAGTGCCAGAGCCGATATATCGGCCCGCACCTTGTAGCGCTTTACTATTCGCATCGCGGGAGAACTCTATCTCAAAATAATATAGAAAAACTAGTGTTATTGTTTTGTTCTCTATTTCGTCCTCAATACACTGCTTTTTGAATTATGTAAATATTGTTTTTTGTTTGGTTTTTATGAGCCTTTTTCCAAACCCTAGTAAAACCGTGAAATTCGCCCGGTTATTCTCGCATAGGCACCTCTTTTTCGTCCGGCACTAAAAGGGTTAAAGGTTTAAACATCATTCGTCAACATTATTATGAACATGAAATTTCCCGCTCTTCTGAATTCAAATTCTGATTCCAACATTTTGAAATCATGTATTTCTATTCCAAAAAATGAACTTGACTTCCGTTTGCTTTAAAAGATTATCATCAAGATCTGATCAAAGGTTACAATCTAGTGTTTAGGAAAAATCATCAATTTTTTTCTAAATTTATATTTTCCTTTGAAAGTTTTTTGTTATTATGCTGCTTTAGAAATTTCGGTACATCGTGCATATTTTAAATTAATTATAAACTGCCAAAAAAAAGTTATTCTTAAAGTCGTACAAATAAATTTAATATTTATTTGAACATAAATTATTAAAGTATTTTTTGTATTACACATTTCACATAGAAAGATAGATATTTCAAAAATTTTATAAACTTATAGTTGTAAAGTATTAATTTAAATTTCTTCAAAATAATTTTAATTTTTTTATAAATTAATAAAAATTGATTTTAAATTTAATTTATACAATATCTTTTGCATAATTCATACTATTATTTCCTAGGAAAGGTTAAAAATTCCTACAGATCCAAAAGAGTGGACACAAACACATGTTAAACATTGGCTTCAGTGGGCCGTTAGGCAGTTTAATCTGGTTTCGTTAAAATTAGCAGATTGGAACATATCAGGCGCTGAACTTTTTAATTTAACACTTGAAGAGTTTCAAGAAAAAGTACCTATTGATCCAGGAGACGTATTTTGGACACATTTAGAATTATTAAGAAAATGTAAATTCGTTGGTAAGCTAAAATGATTAACTATTAAATGAAATTAATTAAATTTCACTTATAATACATATGCGCCTTTTAACAGAAAATTTATTTCAAATTTTAATTTTTAATAGCAATAGTACAAAAAAAGTCAGCACAAGTAAATAATACTGAACCAGAAAAAGGCGCAAAATTCAGAAGTCATAAAGTAAACAAATCACGAGCTCTTATTAAACAACACGCACGTTTAATAAACATACCTATAACCAAGGTTGAGTCGGCGTCTTTTTCTATAGCCACATCAAGTAGATCGATTAATAATGGACAAATACAATTATGGCAGTTTTTATTAGAACTATTAACAGATCGTGAGCATAAAAATGCCATTCAGTGGATAGGAACAGAAGGTGAATTTAAACTTAATCAACCTGAAGCTGTAGCTCAGTTATGGGGTGCTCGTAAGAATAAACCATCTATGAATTATGAGAAGCTTAGTAGAGCATTAAGGTACTATTATGATGGTGATATGATATGTAAAGTACAAGGTAAACGCTTCGTTTACAAATTTGTTTGTGATTTAAAACAATTACTTGGATACTCTGCTGCTGAATTAAGTAAACTAGTCGATCAAAATAGACATTATCACTGATAAAATGAAGCTGCAGCAAATAAGTAATTCTAATGTATAAATTTATATTGTAATTTTCAAAATGTTTTGATGTATTTTTAAGATTGTTAGCTAAAGAAAAATTACACATTGTATAAATAAATTTATATTGAAAGTTTTATTATATTACACTTATTTAATTCTTTTAATTTGTTTGTTTACATACATGAATAACAATTTCTAAAATATTTTATAAATTAAAATCGATTATACAAGGAATCCGTACACTGATAGCATTAATATAGGGAAGGAAGTAAAACACTATCTGATCCAATAAATAGTTCGTAAGAATTTATGGTATCAAGAGAACAATACACAAGACTATTATTTATAAAACTAAAGGGGAAATTTAGGTAAAGCGAACATGTACTGAAAATTCTTTGGGTGTATAGATAATGTATTTATGCTTCTACAATGTAACTTTTAGTGTTTATACTATACTTATCCCTTAAAATGTTTGCATTTGAGGTAATAAAATGTCCTCTATAAGTACCCAAACTTTTAGCAACTATATACAAAATTTATATAGTAAATCGAGTCGATATATCGGCTTTCTGGCATACTAAGATGAAAAAAAAACTTTGTAAGATTAGTATTATATAGGAGTTTCGAGATACGTTGAAAATGACACTGCAAAATTTTAAAACTCAGAAATTGTATTATTTTATTTCAACAAAAAACGGTAAACTGTTCCAAATTTCCTATTCTTGTTTAGAGTATTTTATGTAGTTGCCAATATTTAAATATATACTTCAGTATACTTAGAGACATATTTACAGAGAGAAAAGTTTGGGAAAATTTATTTTGGAAAATTAAAAAAATTTCCGAACTTTCTGAGTAAAGCAAAAAAAGTTTCAGATCAGAAAATAATTAATGAAAAGTAACTCTTTTATTCGGCATAGGTAAAAATTACTTTTCAAGTTTGGTAAATTTTTAAAAGACCTATAGTAGGAAATTTACTACCACTTAAAATAAAAATTTATTATTGCTTTTCAGGTAAATTTTGCTTAAGGAAAATATTATAAAAAGAAACTTTTATACAAGGTGACAAATCGAAAATAAACAATAACTATGTCTCTAAAATTAAGGGGGTGGTAAGGTTTTAAGGGCGAAAAAAGGCACATTTTCATTATTTTTTTCTGGAGATATGAATAATGTTGGTTAATTTATTCTATATACACGTTATAGTATAACATATGAAGTATTTTTCGAAAAAATTTCAATCAAAAATATCAATAAATAAGTCCGTGACAGCGAATCTCCAGAGACGCTTCGACAAAAAGTTGTTATGCGGTGAACTTCATAACCCGTTACTGGATCATCTAAAACAAAAAAATCGAAATGCGTTTAAAAGGTGATAAGTTTCTCTAGGTAGTCAGAGAGAGTTTTTTTTCGATTTTTTTATTTTTGGCAGCATTTGAAAGTGAAAAACGCGATTTTTGCTGAAAAAATTTCGGTGAATTTGTTATCATAAAATGGAAGAAAATGGTAAAACAAAAAAAACTCTCTCTGATTTCCTGTTGATTTATGTGTAGAAATAGTCTTCAAAATTTGAAAATAATCGGTCAAATAGATTGAGTTATAATGTTCACGAACTTCAAAGATGACGTTTTCGGGAGAATCAATTTAAAGTTTCTTATACTCAAACATCAAAAATAAAGCATCAATAAAAGGATATAATTTTTAATACTTACACAGAATCATCAATTCCAGCTCCGTACAGTGAAACACTGTCATTCAGGATGTCCAATGCATCTTTTTGCTCTTGTCTACGTTGGATTCTACCCTCTTTACTTGTACGCGCAGCTTGTTCGTTCGCTCTGGTTATTCGCAGTTCATCAGATGCGCGCGCCCATTGATGAGCACTTTGGCCTGTAGAGATGCCCATTGCCTTCAAAAAGGATAGCAATGCAAAAGATCCTTCATTGAAAGTGCATGCTGCTACATTTGCTGCAATTTCGACAACGATTGTAGTACCGCTCACTGATTTTGGAGAGATTTTCCAAATGAGTTGATTGAGATTCTCGTTGTTATTCTGCTTGAAACCTCCAAGACAGCGCTGCGAAAGTGCGTCCTTGCTCAAGTCTTCGTAGAGTGGCTTTATGGCTTCTGTAACATCTGTAGGAAGAGCACTGTAACTGTGTTTGAATGAATCCAGAGTGTTTGCAGCCGCCGCTTTTTGCCATTCACACCAAGAGTCCTCACTACTCGGGCATTTGTCGTGCTGTGGTTTCTTGTCTGTCGAGCAGTAGTGATAGTATTCGCCCAAATCGCATTTTTCATTTTCTTTATACAATCGTGGTTGCGTCGGATGGCCAGTCCATAATATACGGTCAATTTGTCGATCATTTTTGCAGTGAGTTTACCTTTTCCAGAGAGACTTTTCCTTTTTATTTTTTTTTCTGTCTTAGTTTCGCTATCGACCACAGTTGTTTTTACTAGTTCATGTAAACGGGTACCCATTCTTTTCTGCACATGTCCTATGCACTCTTTCTTATTTATTGTGAAATCTTCACCATACGGTTTTGCATTTACCAGACCACTGTAGGTTTTCGAGTCGCCATCTCCTATATAATTTTTAAATATCACTCCAAAATATTCTAAAGAACGTTTGAACATCTGTATGATGGCGTCTACTTCCATGTTGCATGATGGACCAACATGATTTGCTTTACAGTTTCCGCTGTTGACGTGTTCTGTCTTCCATTCTTCGAATTCGGCGGTATCTAGCTTATTTTTCCAAGTGTTACATTGGTGTCTGTAAGAACTCTTGACAAACACATCAAAAACCTTTCCCTTATAGTAACATATCAAAGAAGCGACACCGAATAGAAAAGTGAATCCACGTTTCTTCCACGTTCCGTCGCCTGATACAGTTAATTCGTTAGTATTTTGTACGTTATTCGATTTGCATGTTTCCTCTTGCTCTTCTTTTACAGCAGCAGCAAAAAATCTTTTTGCAACATTTTTTACAGCCGTATGTATTTTCTGTACATACGCGTTATAGCTTGGTTTTGATAAGAAAGACTCCGCTAAATCTATCAAACCGCAGAACTTATTACATCCAGCTAAGCCTAGGCCTAACACACGCATGACGAAAGCAAAACGATGATTCACTTCATAATACGATTGCCTTGCCCCTTCTTCAACTTTTTCACTAGACGAAACATACCAAGGCTCTTTGCATTTTTTACATAAAATTTTGATTTTGAAGGCTAACCCTTCTGTTTTGCAGATGCGAAAAGACATTTTCCCATCACAATCAACGCACTTCACTAATGTAGCGAGAGTTAAAAATATTGAAAAGAAGTCTATAATTCTGTAATGTTTCTCTAAATCTTGCTCTACACTTTCAACAGTGCTCAGTTTTATTTTTTTATGCAATGCCCTGAACGCTACCACATCATCATTGCTGCGTTTTGGGAAAGTTTTTTTTCTCAGTCGACCCAAAATATCACCACTTTTCTGCCGATCTAGTCTTGTCACTTTTTTTGGCATTTTGCAAATAAATTTATCACGACAAAACACAAATCGAGCGAAAGTACACTACTAACGAATGAACACAATCAAAAATCAACGGAAAACTACGATAAAATTTTAGCGTCTCTTTACACAACCGCTCGGCAGAAAGTATGCCTGTAAACTGATTTATGTACGATATACCGAAAATGTGCAAACTATACAAAGTCAGTTTACATACAAAGACTTATTTGTATAGAAAGTGTAAAGGTAAGAAGATTACCAAGGGACTTGAAGCAGTTCCGAGTAGGCACGTCACGAAGTTGCCAGGCAGGTGTACAAATCGAGCATGAGGGCCAGTCGCTTGAAACGATGTATCTTTATTAGTTTTGCTCCAATTTACTTGGAATTTTGACACAATACTCTGGACATGTTGTGCATTCAGAAAAGACATAGAAAAAAATGCAAAATAACAAATTTTTAAACCTCCCCCCCCCCCCTAAATGATGTTGAAGTTTGCAATGTTGGACTCCAAAGAAGAATCAAAATTTTTCATATTCGTTTTTTCTCGATAAAATTGATATAAAATAAACAAATACGTATTAAAATTGATGATTAACCTTAATTTTAGCAAATTCAACCGCTAAAATACCCCTGAAAAAGAATGAAAAAAATTCAAGTATTACAACCGTTTTTTATAATTAAAAAAAAAAAAAAAAAACAGTTTAATATAAAATATACGGGGCTCCGGAAACCGTATACAACGAAAACAAATTTGTCAACCCTTTCCGGAAATAATTTTAGAGGGGCATGAAAAGTCGAAATTCTCGAAAAAAAAAATCTGACAACTTTCATAATACCGTTGGCACAAAAAAAAAGGATATACGATTTCTTAAAACATTTAAAACCTATAAAAAAATTAGCTTAAAAAAAAACGGTCCAAAACTCACCCGTCAGGAGGATAAAAAGTTTAAACATAAAAAACAATTCCAACATCTTTCTTAATAACGCTGGCAAGAAAAAAAAATGTATAAAATTTATTGATACATAAGAAATCTATAAAAAAATTAACATCAACAAAAGCAGTCCGGAACTTACCCTCCAGAGGGCTGAAAAGTCACAACATTTTAAAAAAAATCTGACAACTCTCCTAATACCGTTGGCACAAAAATAAAAACTGTTTACGATTACTTGGGACATAACTATCATATAAAAAAATTGGCGTTAAAAAAAGCGCTCCGGAACTTACCCTTCAGAGGGATAAATAGTCAAAATTTACGAAAAAAAAATCAAACAACTTTCCTAATACCATTGGCACAAGAATAAAAAGCGTATATGATTTGATAAAACATAAAAAAGCTATAAAAAAATTGGCTTTAAAAAAACCGCTCTGGAACTAACCGTTCAGGGGGATGAAAAGTTAAAATTCACGAAAAAAAAATCTTACAACTTTCCTAATACCGTTGGCAAAAACAATAAAAAGTGTATATGATTTCTTGTAACGTAAGAAATCTATAAAATGATTGGCGTTAAAAAAAGCGCTCCGGAACTTACCCCTCAGAAGCATAAAAAGACAATATTTACAAAAAAAAATCTGAAAACTTTCCTAATACCGCAAGCACTGAAATAAAAAGCGTATACGATTTCTAGGAACCCGAAAAACCTATACAAAAATTAGCGTTAAAAAAACCGCTCCGGAACTTACCATTCAGAGGGATGAAAAGTAGAAATTTACGAAAAAAAAATCTGACAACTTTCCTAATGCCGTTGGCACAAGAATAAGAAGCTTATATGATAACTTGGCACATAACAATCCTATAAAAAAATTAGCGTTGAATAAACGGCTCTGGAACTTACCGTTCAGGGGGATAAAAAGTCAAAATTTACGATAAAAAAAATCTGTCAATTTTCCTTATACCGTTAGCACAAAAATGAAATGCGTACATGATTACTTGGCACATAACAATCCTATAAAAAAATTGGCCATAAAAAAACGGCTACGGAAGTTACCGTTCCTGGGGATGAAAAGTCAAAACTTACAAAAAAAAAATCTGGATACTTTCCTAATACTGTTGGCACAAAAATAAAAAACGTATATGTTTTGTGGGTTCATAATACTCTCATAATAAAATTAGCGTCAAGAAAACAGTTCCGGAAGTTACCGTTCCGGGGGAAGAAAAGTCAAATTTAACGAAAAAAAAATGTGACTTCTTTTCTAATTCCATTTGCACAAAAATAAAAAGCGTATATGATTCCTTGGCACATGAAACTCCTTTAATAACATTAGCGTTTAAAACCGGCTTCGGAAACTACCGTTACGAGTGATGAAAAGTCAAAATTTACGATAAAAAAATCTTACAACTTTCCTAATACTGTTTGCACGAAAATAAATGCGTATATGATTACTTGGCACATAGCAATCCTTTAAAAAAATTTGGCGTTAAAAAAACGGCTTCGGAACTTACCCTTCAGGGGTATGAAAAGTCAAAATTTAACGAAAAAATCAGACAACTTCCCTTATACCGTTGGCACGAAAATAAATTGCGTATATGATTTCTGAGTACATAAGAAATCTACGGTCCGGAACTCCTCCTTTAGGGGGATGTAATGTCAAAAGTTACTTTATTTGGATAAGAGGAGTAATTTTTTATAGCATTTTATGTTATACTAATGTCTAATATACTTAAATATTATTAAGAATTTTTTGAATAATTTAATAACAAATAGAATTTGGAAAAATTAAACTAATTTTTTCAATTACTCTTTTAACTGTGATGTTATACTTTTCTACGTGTCGTTTACATACGTGGTGAAGTATATCGAAACGGAGTGAAGAGCAATACACTCAGTCATACGGCCAATACACACACAATCATAGCTTTGTGCGCGTTACTATCTCTACTGACAACGAAGCGCAGTGGAGAGGAAAGCGCTTCCTACAGGCCAGGCTACGCACACAAGCGCGCGCTCGAACATACAGGCTCGCATATACGTAAATTGTATAGGCAGCGTCTTGAATTTTTTTCGAGTATCGCCACATTCGAACTTCTATCTTTGAATCTCACTTCTACGCGCCGTGGCGCGCAATTATCCATACGCGTGCGCAGCGGGCAGCTGCAATCGCTTGAATGCATCGTGCGTCTTATTTTTTCGCCAGCGTATTACATGACGTCGGAAATACATAGGAACGCGCGCCGAAATGCGGATTCTTTGCCCTTGCGTGTATACACAGTATGTCGGAAAAGTTCCCGAACTTATTTTGTAGCGCCTGTACGAGTGGCGCCACCTCTTGGACGACACCAGTACTATGTTGCTACATCCCTCTGGAGTATCTGAGAATTTTCACCAGTATCCGTTCATTAGTTGCCGAGATAGACGTGCTTAAGTGAACGTGTGTTCAGTAACCCGGTGCAAGCTCTACGATGGATGAGAAATTTGAACATCGTGGCGCAATTAAATTCTGCTATAAACTTAAAAAAACTTTCGCGGAAACGAAAAAAATGATTGATTCGGCTTACGGTGAAGGTGTAGTGTCGCGTACAACTGTTTACACGTGGTTCAGTCGGTTCAAGAAGGGTAGAGAGTCGTTAGAAGATGACGAGAGAAGCGGCCGGCCGTCAACAGCTGTTGCCGACGAAAACGAGGCTGATACACAAAGAATTTGTGCCCCCAAACACCACCGTGAATGTTGCGTATTAAGTAGAGGTGTCAAATCGTCTGAAGCGCCAGATTAATCGCATCAGGCCCGAGTACAAGGAACCGGGATCGTGGAGTTTGCTGGATGACAATGCGCCTGCTCATTCTTCGAACATTGTGAAGCGTTATCTCGCTGAAAATCAGATCCCACGCATCAATCACGCCCCATACTCGCCAGATCTGGCTCCAGCCGACTTTTTCCTGTTTCCCAAGCTAAGAATGGCTTTGAAAAGACGATTTTTTAAAGATGTACCAAGCATTCAAGCGGCTTGCACTGAACGTCTCACAGCGATAACTTCAGAGGAGTACCAGAGAGCCTTCAAATCACTCATGGAGCGCTCAAATTAGTGTATATCTAGGGAAGGGGACTATGTTGAAAGTTAACTGGAATAAATTTCTTTAGATGTAATTTTCGGGTTTTTTATTTCAAAAGTTCGGGAACTTTTCCGACATACTGTGTACATATATAACATATATATATCCTTGGAATTTACGTGATGTCAGCCGTATTTTGTTAATCATGTATTTTTTTTTGTTCAACATATTGAAATTTCGTGTTTTATTTATATTTATTCTATTAATTTTAAAAATTAATTGACTTCAACCATCAAGATAGATTAAAGTGTGATTATCAGATATATAATAATATTGATATTAATATTACAGTAATTTTAATATTATAGTTTCAAATCATGTTTAAAACTTAGATTGAATAAGAGAAATAATTTTATGTAGTATCTGATGTTATACTAATTTACAAATTATATACTATTAAATTTTATTATTTATTCAATAAAAATTAAAAGTTGAGAAAATTAAATGTTTAAAATAAAATAAGTTATTATTTTTGTAACTGTTTATAAATTATATTAAAATTACTATGATTTTAATTATGTATATGATAATCAAACTTTAATCTATCTTGATTGTGAAAATTAATTAATTTTTATAATTAATAGAATGAACTGAAATTAAATATTTGCTAGTCTGTATGAGTACTTTTGTGGTTTATGTATGAAATTTTTTACATTAACAGATTGTTTATTAACTGCATAAAAATATTTTTGGCTTAAATTTTACGGGTTATAAATAAATTAAACAATTGCTGTAATGGTTTTGAATAATAACAAAAACGATTTAAGTACTTTTAGAATATTCTAATATATTTAACTAATTGTTTTTTTATAAATTTTCATTAAGAAGATTATTATGGATTATTATTCATCGAGAACCAGAATATGAAAAATATAAAATCATATAATCATTTTTATACTATCTATATCGTAAAATTCACAAGTATTTTTAAACAATTAATTTAGTCTATTAATTGTTTCTTCTATCATAACATTCAATGGATAAATTATTGATGGTATCTACATTTTATATGTAATTATAAATAACATATAAAAAAAAAGAACAGGCATGGCGTCGAAACTGTTCTCTTCTTCTTCTTCTTAAATTTGAATTTAAATTATATATTGTAACGGGGTGGCAGATTTAACGTTACCTGCCACAGGAGCAATTAGCTTCGGGGGACGCGCAATTCGCAAAAGGTACGGAAATACCCTTTGCGCCCCCTTTTAGGAAGCTAAAGTCTCGGACGACTTTGCTCCTGGGTCCAGGCACGAGGAGCCGGTCTACATACCCAACTTACCCGTTGCAACGCCGCGCAATCGTCGTTGCGCGGCTCGTGTGTCGTCCTCACCTGGCTAGTTGATCTCGGAGAGGGCGGTATTCGGGAGGAGAGCTGACTGCTCTTCGTCGCGCAAATAGTCAAAAAAGGAAAAAAAATGAAAAGCAAAAAGGAAAATAAATAAATTTAAAAAGCAAAAAAAAGTTTAAATAAATTAAGCGCAAGAAGCTCGCACTGTAAGAAAAAGAAAACAAATTTAAAACGAACACAGAAAAAAAAAGATAATATATGAGAAAAAGAAAGAAAGAAAATAAACGAAATATATAAATAAAATAATTTAATAAAAAAAGATACAACAAATAATAAATTAAATAAATAAAATAAAAGAATACAAAAAAATAAATTACAATTATCATGCACGAGGAGCGCAGGCGTTAAGGCGAATGTAAGGCGCGAAAACGGCTCCCGTACGCAGCGTATTATACGAGTGCGAAAGTAAAACAACGTCTCCCGCTCTACGCCTATAAGAGTGAGAGAGAAAGGCCTCTCTCACTCGCGCGCGCCGTTTAACGTACGGGTGCGAGAGAGAAGAACGCTCTTTCGCACAGAGCCCGTTGGAGCGAGAGAGAGAGCGCTCTCCCACTCCTGCGCGCCGCGTCTACTGCGAGTACGAAAGAGACAACGAGTCTCCCGTACTGCGCCGTAGGAGTGAGAGAGAAAGCGCTCTCCCACTCTTGCGCGCCTAGCCTTACGCGAGTGCGAGAGAGAACGCAACTCTCTCGCACTGATCTAACTCGGGTGGGGGATAAAAGTTTCTCCCACTCGCACGTGCGCCGTATATGCTGCAAGTGCGAGAGAGAAAGCGACTCTCCCGCACTGCTGCCACTAGAGTGAGAGAGATACCGCTCTCTCACTTACGCGCGCTTATGCTTCTATAGGTGCGAGAGAGATCGCAACTCTCTCGCCCTGTATACGAGAGTGAGAGAGATAGCGCTCTCTCACTCGCACGAACCGCGTAAAATACGAATTTGCTAAAGAACGGAGTAACCGGCGGAGGTTACTCCTACGCAAATAAAACAAAAAATCTACGCGCAAAAAGTTTAAGTTTTAACGAACTTACTTTTAGCTGGCCAGCCGCGCACGCTAAAAGGAGAGTCGAAGGCAGTGAGGGCGAAGAGGCGACGTGCCGTCGCCCTGCGCAGCTATCTCGATGAATTCCCGGTCGCCGGTGTCGAACGTCCACGCCGTCGGCCGGTGAAATCTCCCTTGGCTACTTGTGTAGCCGGCGCACGCCAAGAAACCACCACAAAACTTTACACGTGCGAGAAAATCTCTTGCAAAGAAAAACGCGGGAGCACTGGGACGTAGCGCGTCCCAAAATGGCGGATAATTTACGAAAAACTCTTAACAATTACGCGTGGTTAGTACGAAGGCGCAAAACGAACTAACTGGAAAACGCGGGAAGAAGCTAGCTTGCCTAGCCTGAACTCGCCTATCTTTTCTATACGGCACACGACAATTCTATCTATCGGCGTGTACCGTATTTTCCCGCCCGGGGCCGTCACGTAGCCGAAATTAAACTCGGCTCGCGGACCGCGGAATCGCGCGAAATATAAACACGCGCGGAAAACGGAGTGTTCTCCGTGACAATATATTTTATAAGTTCAATATTATGCTCGTAATTGAAAAAAAGAATAACGTAATTCAGATAATTATTATTTGAGATATAACCGTTTAAACATTTTACTCCTTCTTTTACTAAAGATAAAATATTTAAAAAAAAAATTATTAATTTTTTTTAAATATAATTTTTTTTTGAATTAATGTTTTAAGCTGATACTTGGCATGATATTTTACTTTAATAGAAACTAAAAGTTAACAAATTTTCCAAAAAAAAAAAATTGACTCCAAAACATAATAAGAATTCATAGGAACGTCCCACATGTTGTTTACATACATTGTTGATTATAACGAAATATCGAATGCAGAGTAACACACCCAGCCATTCGGCCAATACACACATAAATGTAGCGTTGTGTGCGTTACTATCTCTACTTACAGCGAAGCGCAGTGGAGAGGGAAGCGCTGCTTACAAGCCAGGCTACTAACGCTAGCGCGCGCACGAACATACAGGTACGCGTACTATATACGCGTAGTATAGCTGTATGTAGCAGCTTCGCTTGTTTGAATACATCGTGCGAGCTATGTATTCGTCAGCGTATCACAAGACATTAGAAAAACATAAGAACGCGCGCCAAAATACACAGTGTGTCCCATGGATAACGGAACTTCTTCAAAACATCGATTTATATTGGCGCTACCTACTCGTGGATGTTAGCAATGGAAAGGTCCATTCTTAACAGACATCCTGTCAAAATTGTATGACATTTGTTTCAATGGAAACCAAAATATCGCGCTCAAAGTGACAGTGTGTTTGTAGCATCGGTCGAAAAATGAACTTCGAACAAAGAGCAAATATTAAGTTCTGTTTTAAACTTGGTAAATCCTTTACTAAGACGCATAATTTGCTGAAAAAAGTCTATGGCGATAATTGTCTATTCCGTACCAGAGTGTATGAATGGCATAAGCGGTTCCAGAAAGGTCATGAAGACATTTAGGACGACGAACATCCAGATCCTTCGAATACCGTGGTTACTCAAAGTAACATTGAAAAAGTGCGTGAATTTATAAAAAATGAACCAAAATCTTCATTGCGATACATGGAAATGGAATTGAATATGTCCAAAAATTCAATTCATCGCATTTTGACCCATCATTTGAATCTACGGTAGGAGTGTGCACGCTTTGTTTCACACAAATTGACCGACTACAAAAAATTGCTCCGAATTCAACATTGTAAGGATTTGATTAAAGAGTCAAAAAAGGACCCAAACTTGAAATATTCAATTGTGACTGGTGACGAGACATGGTGTTTTCAATATGATCCCGAAACCAAGCGTCAAAGTGC
Organism: Chalcis sispes; assembly: GCA_949987625.1. NCBI lineage: Eukaryota > Metazoa > Arthropoda > Insecta > Hymenoptera > Chalcididae > Chalcis > Chalcis sispes. Next base: position 42,498,013 of record OX465097.1, on the reverse strand, counting down.
TAAATGGAAGCACCCAACCGAGCCCAATCCGAAAAAAAGTCGTCTTGAAAAGTCATAAGTGAAGACAATGTTGATTTTTTTCTATGATTCGGAGGGTATTATTTATCATAATTTCGTTCCACCTGGTCAAACGATTACTGCTGTGTTTTATCTTGGTGTTATGAAGCGTTTGCTCAGCCGTATGTCTCGTCTCATCGATCGAACTTGATCACGGATTTTTTGATCGAAAATTCTATTTTAACCATCAACCATTCACCGTACTCGCCGGATTTGGCTCCGTGCGACTTCTACTTGTTCTCCAAATTGCACTTGCCTATGAAAGGAAAACGTTATGCCGACGTAGAGGCCATCCAAAGAGCGACGACCGACATACTAAAGTCGATGGATAAAAATAATCTCGAAAACTCATTTGATATCTTTATTGATGCGGAACATTGTATTAATGCGGAAGGAGACTATTTTGAATAAAATAAATGAGATTTGCCGGAATATTGAGTTTTTGTCTTTATTTTGAAAAAGTTCCGTTTTCCATGGGTCACACTGTGTATGTATTCTTTACCGTTGCGTGTGTATACATATATATATATATATATATATATATATATATATATATATATACGAGGTCTGGCTATTAAATAACGAGACTGGTTACGAAAAAGGGTTTTATTATAAAAATTATTCTACATTTGAATGCTCCCCTTCAATATACTCCCCTTCCCTCGCCACACACCTTTCCATACGTTTTTTCCATTGATCGAAGCAGTGCTGGAAGTCTTCTTTGGTGAGGGCCTTTAGGAGCTCTGCCGTTTTTTGCTTTACCGCTTCCATCGACTTAAATAGGGTTCCTTTCAAAGCAGATTTCATCTTCGGAAACAAAAAAAAGTCGCACGGTGCCAAATCTGGCGAGTACGGCGCGTGTTCGAGCACTGGAGTGCGCTTACCGGCCAAATACTGCTTTACAGTCAGCGCGTTATGGGCAGGTGCGTTGTCCTGGTGCAAAATCCACGAGTTGTTCTTCCACATATCGGGCCGTTTCTTACGAACTTGTTCTCGCAGTGTTGCCAAAACTGACAAATAGTAAGTCTGGTTGACAGTCTGACCCTCTGAAACCCATTCAGTCATCACGATACCGCTAATGTCGAAAAAAACGATTAACATCGCCTTGAATTTGAATTTGGACATCCTTGCTTTTTTGATTCGGGGCGATTAAGGCGTCTTCCAATGCATCGATTGCCGCTTTGTTTTAACATCGTATTGAAAAGTCCACATTTCGTCGCAAGTAATAATGTTTTTCATCAGTCGGGAATCTTTTTTTAACTTTTCAAGGAAATCTGAGCAGACCTGTTGACGCAAGAGCTTTTGGTCAGGAGTCAGGTTTTTTGGCACCAACTTCGCACAGACTTTTGTCATGTGTTATTCCTCGTGTAAAATTTGTCTAACCGTTTCTTTATCGGCGTTTACAGCCTCGGCAATCATCCGGATGCTCATTCGACGATCTGCACGCACAATTTGGTTGATTTTGGTCACTGTTTCCGGAGTTGAAACAGTGACAGGGCGACCTAGACGTTGGTCATCTTCAGTGCTCAGTCGGCCCTCACTAAAGCGCTTACACCACTCAAAAACACGCGCACGAGATAGAGAATTGCCCCTATAGGCCTCTTGCAACAATTTACAGCACTCAGTCGGAGTTTTTTTCAATTTAACGAGAAATTTAAGATTGATACGTTGCTCCTGTTTTACGTCACACATGGTTTTCGGCACGAGAAAAAAACACGTTCGTTTCAAACCGCTACTGCACAAATACAATAATGGTTACGAGAACGTGTTTTGGTACGTGCATAGACAAGATATCTAGATACCCAATGCACTACTCGTTTTTTTCCCCACCCCTCTACGACGCCCTCTAGGCGCGCAGTCTCGTTATTTAATAGCCAGACCTCGTATGTAGACACTCACTTGCCATAAAATTGCTGTTTTTTATGAAACAATAAATGAAAAAATGACTTTTTTTATTGGAAAATTAATTTTTCATTTATTATAATAAATAACGTGAAAAGTAATAAAATACTATTACAAAATTAATTTTAATTTATTTAAAAATTTTTTTTTATATAAAAACTATTTATATATTTTATTATTGATCAGAACAGTTTTATAAATTGTTAATAAAAATTTTAATATGATATGGCATTTCAATCAAAAATATTAACAGCTTTAACATTTAAAAATATGACAATTAATTGTTAAGTGATAACTCTTTGACATTGAAAATGCATTTGTCACTTAAATCAAAAACTATTTTATATATAATTAAATTATCTTAAAATATTTTTATTTAATACACTTTTGAATATATATATAAACGATATTATTTAACAAAAATAGCTTAATTGTTAGTTATAAAATGTCATTTAAATTACGCATATTAATTAAAAAGACTATAGTTCTTACCTGTGAGATCTGAATTTATATTTTTATACAAATAATTCTTAGTAAAATAATATAATACATAATAATTTAACCACATTAAAATTCTTTTAATAATTTCGTCAGAAACTTTTAAATGTAAAATAATACAATAGAAAAATTTGTTATGGCGTAAAAATAATTTTTATCAACGTACAAGAATATTTTGATTAAATGATTTTGATAAATTCAACTTAAAGTATATTTTAAACTGTGACAGGTGGCTTATCGAGATTAGGCCACCTGCCATGCAGTGCGAGATAGAGTTCGCGGCGCGACTATACGCGGTGCCATCGATCAAGTGATCGATGAATTGACGCGGGAAAAGGCGCAAGAATCCGTGGCGTACCGAAACGCGGCGCTATCGATCAAGAATCGATAGCGCTACGCGGGAAAACTGATAGACGAGAGGGAAAGGAGGAGCCCTCCCCTCAAGCCTTTTTCTCGTCCCGCCGTTTCCACGTGCCGCACGCGAGTTTTCTGAGAGATATAAAACCCGTAGATTTCCACAGCGACCGCGATCTTTTTGAGGCAGAAACTGGTCACCGAGTTATTGAGAGAAAGGGCAAAGGGAGCGATAAAGTAAGTGGCCACTTCATCGTCATAATTAGTCCGCGAGTAAATTATATTTCGTCTTCTTCCTGACGCGTGTGCGATCGCGTCAGGCATACTACTGTGATTAAAAAGTAAGGTGAATTTGTTTATAAAATGTAAATTCTTTATTTATTCTTCCAAATCAATTCCATCTCCTTCAAAGTTATCCTCGTCCGATAAAACGCACTTTTGCTAACGCTTTTTCCAGTCCTCGAAACAGTCGGAATAGTCTTTTTCCGATATAGCCTTCAAGACCTTCTTCGATTGGTTTTTATCTCCTCAATCGTTTAAAAACGGCGTCCCCGCATTGGCCTTTTGAGTTTGCTGAATAGCAAATACGGTGGTTGCGGAACGATATGGGTCGAGTTTTTGGCAAAAAAGTCGCGAAGAACCAATGCAGTATGACATGGTGCATTATCGTGATGAAGGAACCAAGAGTTGTTCGCCCATAATTCCGGCCGTTTCAGACGAATAGCTTCACGCAAACGACGCATAACGCTCAAAAAATATTTTTTGTTCACAGTTTGGCCCGGCGGAAGGAATTCATAGTGCACCACACCACGATAATCAAAGAAAACTGTCAACATGACCTTGATTTGCGATCGACTTTGCCGTGGTCTTTTCGGTCTTGCTTCACCTTTTGCACGATAATCGCTGGATTGGTCGGTGGTTTCAGGGTCGTATGCGTAAATCCAAGTCTCGTCTCCAGTAATGATGCATTTCAAGTGGTCCTGATAGTAAAACAGCAAAGTTTTACACACATCAACGCGACGCTTTTTTCCAAAAAATTGAGCGATTTTGGCACTAATCGAGACTTGACACGTTTGAGACACAAAACATCCTTCAAAATGGTTTGGGGTGAGCCAAATAATATTCCAACACTATCAGCGTGGTCTCTTATTGTCAATCGACAATTTTTAAGCACCAAATCTTTGATTTTTTGGACGTGGCCTTCGTCGGTAGACGTTGATGGTCGTCCAGAGCGCGGTTCGTCTTCAACGCGTTCTCGGCCCGCTTTGAACTCGTTGTATCACTTATAAACGTTTCTTTGTGCCATAGTTTGATCACCAAGGGCCTCCGCAACATTTTCAACGTGTCCGCAAAAGAATATTCGTTCCGCAAACAAAATTTGATGCAAGTTCTTTGCTCAACAAAATTACCTATTGTAAAAATCGAAAAATTCACTTTTGGTTGTTCACAAAAACACGTGTTACTCGGAGATAATTATACCTTTTGACAAACAGACACTTGGTAAATGTTATAGACAGTCCTATCAACCTAGGAAAAAAAATTTACCTGCCTTCCTAATGCCCGGGAGTTTTAAATGACAATTTCACCTTACTTTTTGATCACAGTAGTATATATATATATATATACATATAAGAGAGTGCACGCGCGAGCCCGCGTAACTCTTACTCGATTAGGCTGTGCGAGTGCGAGTGAGAGGATCGATCTCTCTCTCGCACTATCATAGAATAGGCGTACGATTAAGAGAAAGCCACTCTTACTCGTACAACCTTCGAGCACGCAGTTGAGCGAGAGGAACGAACTCTCTCGCTCAACCATAGACTGCAGCGTCGGGTGAGAGAGAGACGCTCTTACTCGAGCAGTCATAGACTACGGCGGTATAGAGAGAGAATTGCCCTCCATATATCCGTCGTCCATAGACTACACGTGTGTGTGTAGCCGCGTGGAGTGAAGAGGGCGCGCACCTCGTGAATTAGTATTGCGCGTTAAACAATACTAATTGCTCTTCACTTGCAAGGGACCTTTTCGCAATAATCAACGTATTTTGTATTGTTTTGTCAAATAACTTATTAAACAAGCTTCAACGAATTGCAGGTGCGTCTTTCTTAATTTATTCTCTACAGCTTCCTTATCCCAAATACCGCCGCCTCCGCGGGTGTGCCAATCTAGCATTGGCACAGAAACTGAGCAGCCGAACCCGGTGGGAGCATCACCAGCAGCGGGGCCTTAGGTAAGGCCCCTCCCTAACACACAAAAGAATAAAAGCAGGACCAGAGGAAGGTCTGCGTTGCTAACGGGACGTAACAAATTACCCTCGTTACAAAACATATTAAAAGAAAATGACTATTCAATATTCAAACATAATTTATTATTATCAAATTTTCAAAGATAATTGAATTGTGTATGAAAAAATTTTTTATTTAAGCGACAAATACTTTTTCAGTGTCAAAGAGAAATCAGTAAACATGAAATTGACATATTTTATAATGTTTAGAAAGTTGTTTATATTTTTAATCAAGATAGAATATTATTTTAAAATATTTATCAACCATTTTTAAAACTGATCTGATCATCAATAAAAAATTTAAATAGTCCTCATAAAAAAAAAAATTCTAACAAAATTGAAAATTATTCTGCAATAGTATTTTATTACTTTTTATGTTATTTGTTACAATAAATAAAAATAATAATTTTACAATAAAAAAAAGTCATTTCTTTATTTGTTCCGTTTCATTAAAAAATTGCCTTGTTATGGTAAGTGAGTGTCTATATAAATATAAATATATATATATATATATATATATATATATATATATATATATATATATATATATATACACACGCAAGGGCAAAGAATCCGCATTTCGGCGCGCGTTCTTATGTATTTCCGATGTCATGTAATACGCTGACAAAAAAATAGCACGCACGATGCATTTAAGCAAGCGAATCTGTCCGCTGCGTACGCGTATGGATAATAGCGTGCTACGGCGCTTGGAAGTGAAATTCAAAGATAGAAGTTCGAATGTGGCAATACTCAAAAAAAAAATCGCGACGCTGCCTATACAATGTACGTAACGTATATGCGTGCCTGTATGTTCGAGCGCGCGTTTGTGTGCATAGCCTGGCCTGTAGGAAGCGCTTCCCTCTCCACTGCGCTTCGTTGTCAGTAGAGATGGTAACGCGCACAAAGCTATGTTTGTGTGTGTATTAGCCGTATGACTGAGTGTATTTCTCTTCACTCCATTTCGATATACTTGACCACGTATGTAAACAACACGTAGAAAAGTATAAAATCACAATGTTAAAAGAGTAATTATGAAATTAATTGAATTTTTTTTATTTCTAATTATTATTAAATTAATAAAAAAATTCAATAAGAGTTTTGAATTAAATATTTTTGAAATTAGTATAACATCAAATGCTATAAAAAATTACGTTTCTTATCCAATTGAAGATTTTAATATAATTTTGATTTAAAAAAACCTTTAAAAATTTACAAATAATGATAGTCCTATTATTTTATTAAAGTTTCAAATACAAGTTTGGTGCATGTTTTATGAATTTTAAATTCTTTAATTATTAATTTTAAATAAAATAGAAAAAAAATTTTCAGAAAAAGTGCCAACAAAATACGAACGTTGATTATTATTCCTGCGCAATGACATCATATTTATGTATTATAAATAGAATATTATTTAATAACGCTTGATTAAAAAGAATATTATAATAAGTAAATCAATGAAAAACGATTAGTCTTATTTTAAATTAAAAAGTATTATATACTAGTAGTTTTAACGAGTATGAAGTCAAGCTAAAATGTTTTATAAAAATTCTATTATAACAACATTTTTTTTCAAAAACTTGAATTTTACTTTACATATTGACGAATATGAAAATTTCTTTTAGTATTCAGATTTTAAAGAAGTTTTAAATAAGGATCGTTAATAAAGACATTTAATAAAAAAAGTTATTTAAAAAAGTTCGTAAATACGTTCTAACGAAAAAAATTTTATAAAAAATAATATACCTGAGCAGCATTAGGATACGAAAAAGAAATTTTTAATTATTTAATACTCCTAAAGGGTAAAATCCAGTCCATTTGGTCGACGCCAAATTATATACCAAGGAATCGAATGCACTTTTTATTTTTGTGCCAACTGTATAAGGAAAGTTGTCAGATTTTTTTTTTGGAAATTTTGACTTTTCATCCCACTAAACGATGAGTTCTGGAGCCGTTTTAACAACGCTAATTTTTTTATAGAATTGTTATGGGCTAAGTAATCATATACGCTTTCTATTTTTGTATCAACTAGAATAGGAAAGTTGTCAGATTTTTTTTTTTGTAAATTTTGACTTTATCCTCCTGAACCGTAAGTTCCGAAGCGGTTTTTTTAACGTCCATTTTTTTATAGGATTGTTATATGTCAAGTAATCATATACGCTTTTTATTTTTGTGTCAACAGTATGAGCAAAATTGTCAGATTTCTTTTTCGTTAAATTTGACTTTTCATCCCCCTGAACGCTAAGTTCTGGAGCCGTGTTTTTAACGCCAATTTTTTCATAGGATTGTTATGTGTTAAGTAATACTATACGCTTTCGATTTTTGTGCCAACTGTATTAGGAAACTTGTCATAATTTTTTTTCGTTGATTTTGACTATTCATCTCCCTGAACGCTAAGTTCCGGAGCCGTTTTTTTAACGCCAATTTTTTTATAGGAATCTTATGTGCCGAGGAATTATATAAGCCACTAATTTTTGTTCCAACAGTATAAGAGAAATTGTCAGAATTCTCTTTCGTAAATTTTGACTTTTTATCCCCCAGTACCGTAAGTTCCGGAGCCGTTTTTTTACTGCCAAAATTTTGATATGATTGTTATGTGTCATCTAATCATATACGCTTATTATTTTCGTGCTAACGGTATTAGGAAAGTAGACAGATTTTTTTTCGTTAATTTTGACTTCCATCCTCCTGAAACGTATGTTCCGGAGCGGTTTTTTTTTGAGGTCAATTTTTTTATAGGATTGTTATGTGCCAAGAAATCATATACGCTTTTTATTCTTGTGCCAACGGTATTAGGAAAGTTGTCAGATTTTTTTTTGTTGTAAATTTTGACTTCATCCCCGTGAAACGTAAGTTTCGAAGACGTTTTTTTAACGCCAATTTTTTTATAGGGTTTTTATGTGCCAAGTAAACATATACGCTTTTCATTTTTGTGTATTTAGAAAGTTGTCAGATTTCCTTTTCGTTAACTTTGACTTCTTATCCCCCTGAACGGTAAGTTTCGGAGCCGATTTTATAACGCTAATTTTTTAATTAGATGGCTATGTTCCAAGTATTCATTTATGCCTTTTGTTATAGTGCCAACGGTATTAGGAAAGTTCTCTGATTTCTTTTACGTAAACTTTGCCTTTTTATCCCCCTGAACCGTAAGTTATAAAGCCGTTTTTTTAACGCAAAATTTTTTATAGGATCGGTGCGTGCCATGGAATCATATACGCCTTTTGTTTTTGTGTTAATGGTATTAGTGAAGTTGTCAGATTTCTTTTTCGTAAATTTTTACTCTTTATCTCCCTGAATCATAAGTTCCGGAGCCGTTTTTTTAACGCCAATTTTTATTTAGGATTGTTATGTGCCAAGTAATCATATACCCTTATAATTTTTGTGTCAATGGTATCAAGAAAGTTGTCAGATGTTTTTTTTCGCGAATTTTAACTTTTCATCCCCTAGAACGGTAAGTTTCGAAGCCGTTTTTATAACGCCAATTTTTTTATAGGATTGTTATGTGCCAAGTAATTATATACGCCTTTAATTTTTATTCCAACGGTTTTAGGAAAGTTGTCAGACTTTTTTTGGTAAATTTTGACTGTGCATCTCCCTAAACGGTAAGTTCCGCAGCTTTTTTTTTAACGCTAATTGTTTTATGCAATTTTTCCGTGCCAAGTAATCATGTGCGCTTTTATTTTTGTGCCAACGGTATTAAAGAATTTATACGATTTTTTTGTAAATCTTGACCTTTTATCTCCCTAAAGGGTAAGTTCCGGAGCTTCTTTTTTAACGCTAATTGTTTTATATTAGGTGTACAACTTTGCTTCCGCCGTTTTTTTCGAAATTCGAGGCTTTATTGTAAAAAACTGGTTATACATTTATGATTCAAAGTATTGTTCATTGCTGGCCACTACTTTCTCCCATCTTTCGGGCAGCATACGAATCCCGCGTTGAAAAAACTGGTCATCTTTTGAATCGATCCACGAATCGATCCAATTTTTTACTTCTTCATAAGACCGGAAGTGCTGGTCAGCCAGGCCGTGTGCCATTGATCGAAACAAGTGATAGTCCGAGGGAGCAACGTCTGGAGAATACAGCGGGTGGGGTAGGACTTCCCATTTCAAAGTTTTTAAGTATGTCTTGACCACTTTCGCAACACGGGGTCGAGCATTGTCATGCTGTAAAATCACTTTATCATGTCTCTCGTTGTATTGCGGCCGTTTGTCTTTCAATGCTCGGCTCAAACGCATTAATTGCGTTTGATAACGATCGCCTGTGATTGTTTCAGTCGGTTTTAACAACTCATAATACACTACGCCGAGCTGGTCCCACTAAATACTGAGCATGACCTTGGAATCGTGAATATTCGGTTTGGCCGTCGACGTGGAAGCATGGCCGGGATATCCCCATGATTTTCTGTGCTTGGGATTATGGTAGTGAACCCATTTTTTGTTCCGAGTCACAATGCGATGCAGAAATCCCTTCCGTCTTTGCCTTGCGAGCAGCTGTTCACAAACACACAAACGCCGTTCAACATCTCTCGGCTTTAACTCGTACGGCACCCAATTTACTTGATTCTGAATCATTCCCATGACTCTCAGGCGTTTTGAAATTGCTTGTTGCGTCACTCCCAATGATCCTGCCAATTCTTGTTGCGTTTGACACGAGTCTTGATCAAGTAATGCCTCCAATTCTGCATCTTCGTAAACCTTCTCTCTTCCACCGCCATTCTGGTCTTCGACGTTAAAATCGCCGTTTTTGAAGCGTTGAAACCACTCTCGGCACGTTCTTTCACTAATAGCGGCCTCACTATAGGCATTTAAGAGCACTCGATGAGCCTAAGTCGCAGATTTCTTCATATTAAAGCAGAAAGTTAAAGCCTCCCGCAATTGACGAGAATTTGGCTCGTAAACTGACATGTTTAATCGAGAATAACTTTATGATGCAGAAACAAATCGACTAATATTTTGATGGCATTATGTTTACGAATACCTAAGCTTATTGTATGACATCTATGATCTATTTATTTCAATTACTACTTACCGCTACAGCCATCTATTGCAAAACGGCGGAAGCAAAGTTGTACACCCAATAGCTTTATTATGTTCCAATAAATTATATTCGCATCTAATTTTTGTGCCAACTGTATTAGGAAAGTTGTCCAATTTTTTTTCGTAAATTTTAACTTTTCATTCCTCGATTTGTAAGTTTCGGAGCTTTTTTTTTAACGCTCATTTTTATGTAGTATTTTTATGCGACAAGTAATCATATACGCTTATTATTTTTGTGCTAACGGTATTAGGAAAGTTGTCAGATTTCTTTTTCGTAAATTTTGACTTTTTATCCCCCTGAACTGTAAGTTCCGGAGCTTTTTTCTTAACGCTATTTTTTATATAGAATTTTTGTGACAAGTAATCATATACGCTCTTTATTTTGGTGCCAACGGTATTGGAAAAGTAGTCAGATTTTTTTGTAAATTTTGACTCTTCATCCCCCTGAACAGTAAGTTCCGAAGCCGTTTTTTTTAATATCAATTTCTTTAAAGGATTGTTATGTGCTAAGTAATCTTATACGCTCATCATTTTAGTGCTATTGGTATTAGGATAGTTGTCAGATTTTTTTTCTCGTAAATTTTGACTTTTCATCCCCCTGAACGGTAAGTTCCGTAGCCGCTTTTTTAACGCTAATTTTTTTATAGGATTTTTATGTGCCAAGTAATCATATGCGCTTTTTATTTTTGTGCCAACGAAATTAGGAAAGTTATCAGATTTTTTTGTAAATTTTTACTTTTCATCCCCCTGAACGGTGAGTTCCGGAGCCGTTTTTTCTACACCAATTTTCTAATTAGATTGTTATTTGCCAAGTAGTAATATACGCTCTTTAGTTTTGTGCTGATGGTATTAGGAAAGTTGTTAGATTTTCTTTTCGTAAATTTTGACTTTTCGTCCTCCTGAATGGTAAGTTTCGGAGCCGTTTTTTCAACGCCATTCTTTTATAGGATTGTTATGTGCATGTAATCATATACGCTTTTTTTTTTGGTGCTAACGGTATTAGAAAAGTAGTCTGATTTTTTTGTAAATTTTGACTTTTCATTCCCCTGAACTGTAAGTTTCGAAGCCGTGTTTTTAACGCCAATTATTTCATAGGATAATTATGTCTTAAGTAATCACATACACTTTTTATTTTTGTGACCACGGTTTTAGGAAAGTTGTCAGATTTTTTTTTGTGAATTTTAACTTTTCATCCTCCTGAAGGGTAAGTTCCGGAGCGCTTTTTATAACACCAATTTTTTATAGAGTTCTTACGTTACAAGAAATCATATACACTTTTTATTTTCTTGCCAACGGTATTAAGGAATTCGTGCGATTATTTTGTAAATCTTGACCTTTCATCTCCGTGAAGGGTAAGTTCCGTAGCACTTTTTTAAACGCTAATTTTTTCATAGCTTTCTTATGTTCCAATTAATTATTTACGCTTGTTATTTTTGTGCCAACTGTATTAGGAAAGTTGTCAGATTTTTTTTTCGTAAATTTCGTCTTTTTGTCATTCTGAAGGGCACGTCCTGGAGCGCTTTTTTTAACGCTAACTTTTTTATAAGAATGTTATGTGCCAGCTAATCATATACGCTTTTTTTTTTTGCCAACGGTATTAGTGAAGTTGTCAGATTTTTTTTCGTAAATTTTGTCTTTTTATCCCTTTGAAGGGCACGTTCCGGAGCACTTTGTTTGACGCCAATTTTTTTATAGATTCCTTACGTTACAGGAAATCTTATACACTGTAAATTTTTTCTGCCAACGGTATAAGGGAAGTTATCAGATTTTTTTTCGTAAATTTTTTCTCTTTATTCTTCTGAACGGTAAGTTCCGGAGCCCTTTTTGTAACGCTAATTTTTTTATAGATTTCTTACGTTGCAGAAAATCATAGACACTTTCTATTTTTTTGCCAACGGTATTAGGAAAGTTGTCAGATTTTTTTTTCGTAAATTTTGTCTTTTCATCTCCCTGAGGGGTAACTTCTGGAGCCGTTTATTAACGCCAATTTTTTTATAAGTTTACTTAAGTTCTAAAAAATCGTGTACAGTTTTTATTTTTGTGCCAACGGTATTAGGAGAGTTGTTAGTTTTTTCAAAAAATTGTAAGTTTTTATTCCTCTGGAGGGTAAGTTCATGACTGCTTTTGTTGACGCTAATTTTTTCGTTGATTTCTTATGTATTAAGAAATCGTATACATATTCTTTTTTTATGCTAGCGTTATTAGGAATGATGTTGGTATTTTTTTTGGTTTAATCCTTTTATCCCCCTGAAAGGTTAGTTTTGCAGCGGTTTTTTCAATGTCAATTATTTTATAGGATCGTTATGCGCCAAGAAATCGTATACACTTTTTATTTTCGTGCCAACGGTATTATAAAAGCTATCAGATTTTGTTTGCGAGAATGTTTACAGTCTGTCAAGTAAGAGCGTGGTCGACTTCACCCACAGGTAATAAAAGATTTTGCTCTAATTCCTTCGCGAGCCGATAGAGGGAAGCTTTTTCCTTGATGCATTGTCAACAAAAATTCAGTTGTTGGTAATCTTTTGAAAAAGAATCACGATTAACGCCATGAGTGCTAAGTACGCGTCGCGCTACGAGGCTGTGTTCCTTTGCATCCACCCGAAAGGTCCCAAAATGTCGCAATCAACGGCTGCTAAATATATGAGAAAGTCGAAGGCATTTGTACAGAAGTGGATACAGCGATATAAAGTGGCTAAAAATGTCGATGATTTACCAGAACGTGGCTCGATAGGAAAAGTGAACAAAAAAGATGAAAAAAGAATAGTGAATCTGCTTTTGCGGAATCCTGCTTTAACACTGCGGCAAGGACAAGCAAAATTAATGGCAAAAGGTTTAGATATATCCTACGAAACTATCCGAATCCATCTTCGTACTCATCATCTGAAATGGCGCAACACAATTAAGAAGCCTCTGTTGACTGAAAAACATGTGACAAAGCGACTCGCTTGGGCGCATGAGAATATTGATAGAGATTTTGAAAATGTCATTTATACTGATGAATGTTCTATATGGGCACGTTCTGTCCTTACGCGAGCCTGGTCAACTTCCACCAATAGGCTTATTCAGCGGACCGTAAAACATGGAATAAAGGTGCATCTTTGGGGCTGCTTCTCAAAGCAGGGATTCGGCACTTTGTACCTCTTTACTGACAACCTAAATGCCGAGAAAATGATAAAAATCTACGAAAAGGCTTTACTGCCATCTGCCAAACGATGGTTCATCACGAAAAATGAAGATTGGATTCTGCAGGAGGACAACGATCCTAAACACCGCAGCAAGCTCTGTACTCAGTGGAAGACTCAATCTGGCATCGTTACATGGGATTGGCCGTCGCAGTCGCCCGATGCAAACCCTATTAAAAATGTGTGGGCATATATTAAACGGAAGCTTCGTGGAAGACGCACATACACTTTGAAGCAGTTGTCTTACGAAATTCGTCGGATCTGGAGATCCTTGCCACTAGAATACGCCGTCAAATTAGTAGAAAGCATGCCTCGGAGATGCCAGGCAATTATCGACGCCGGTGGTGACTGGACACATTATTGACCGAATTGCATCATTGTTTGTAATGTGTACAATGTATATATAAATATGAAAGTTTTATCAAGTAAATTTTTTTATAAATTAACACGACCACGCTCTTACTTGACAGACTGTACTTATCATCGCCGCTAAAATTATTTCCGGAAAGGGTTGACAAATTTTTTTCTGTTGCATACGGTTTCCGCGGCCTTTTATATTCTTTATTATACTGTTCTTTTTTTTTAAATTATAAAAAACAGTTATAATATTTGTTTTCTTTATATTCTTATTTAGGGGTATTTTGGGGGTTGAATTTGCTAAAATTAATGTTATTCATCAATTTTAATACATATTTGTTCATTTCATTACTGTTTTATTTAGAAAAAACGAAGATGAAAAATTTTGATTTTCCGTTGGAGTCCAACGTGGCAAACTTCAACATCATTCAGGAGGATGTATAGTCAAAATTTACGAAAAGAAAATCTGACAATTTTTTTAATACTGTTGGCACGAAAATAAAAAGCGTATACGGTTTCTTCTAACATAAGAAATCTATAAAGAAATTGGCGTTGAGAAAAGCGCTCCGGAACTTACGATTCAGGGGAATGAAAAGTCAAAATTTACGAAAAAAAATTCTGATTACTTTCGCTTTACCGTTGGCACAAAAATAAAAAATGTATACAATTACTTGGGACATAATTATCCTATAAAATAATTGGCGTTAAAGAAAGCGTTTCGGAACTTACTCTTCAGGGGGATGAATTGTCAAAATTTATGAAAAAAAATCTGACAATTTTCCTAATATCGTTGGCAGGAAAACAAACACTGTATATGATTTCTTTAGACTCAACAAACCTATAAAAAAGTTGGCGTTGAAAAAACCGCTCCGGAACTTACGATTCAGGGGAATGAAAAGTCAAAATTTACGAAAAAAAATTCTGACAACTTTTCTAATACCGTTGGCACAAAAATAAATGTGTATATGATTACTTAGGACATAACAATCCTTTATAATAATTCGTGTTGAAAAAAGCACTCCGGAACTTACCCTTGAGAGAGATAAAAAGTCAAAATTTACAAAAAAAATCTGACAACTTTCCTTATACCGTTGGCACAAAAATAAAAAGCGTATATGATTTTTTGTAACGTAGGAAATCTATACAAAAATTGGCGTTAAAAAAGCGCTTTTAATCCACTTATTATAATATTCTTTACAATTAAGCGTTTCTATTAAATAATGATTTATTTATAATACATGAATATGATGTCATTGCGCAGAAATAATAATTAATTAACGTTTGTATTATGTTGGTACTTTTTCTGGAAATATTTTTATTTTATTTAAAATAAATAAATAAAAAATTTAAAATGTATAAAACATGCACTAAACTTGTATTTGAAACTTCAATAAAATAATAGGACTATTATTATTTGCTAATTTTAAAAGTTTTTTTAGAACAAAATTATATTTAAATTTTTAATTGGATAAGAGACGTAATTTTTTATAGCATTTGACTTTATACTAATTTCTAAAATATTTAAATATTATTGAATTTTTTTATTAATTTGTAACATCGGTAAACGACCTCCGTTTTTTTTTCTCCTGTGTTAGCCGATAAGTTTTCTCTCTGCATTTTCTGCCTTTGCTGGTTAACGAAAAGGCGCTTCGATCTCATTGACCACTTGCATTGAACTATAGTAAATTTTTCCTCCAATGAAAATTTTTTCCTCGAAAACCTATTCGACGCGCGGGCTATTGACTTAGACCGTTGTGAAAGATACCCTAAGCGTGGGCTAAGAGTTTACGAGCTTTTCCGGAACGTTAGAAAAAAAGGGACATGCACTTGAGTCTAGCGAAGGAACGCCAAGCTGAACACGTGCACGTCAACTCGGCGCCGAAAATCATAAAACTGTCCCATAAACACTCTTTTTTCTACCTGTAGTTTTCCTATCTAAAATAGGTATTTTTTTTTTTAACTTTCCTTGCTTAATACAATTATAACGTTATGTAAAGAATAACGAATATTCTTAAATTGTTTTATTACAACATTCAACTTAACTTGTAACCGTAACCTTCGCTTACCGATACACTGTACAGGTAGCGTAATAAAACAATAAATAGGTCTCTAGGAAGACTCCGGTAAATAAATTAAGTAAAATTCAAACTAGCAATATATTGAATAATATTTAAACAAAATAAAAAGTAGAATGTTTAATGGAAAAGTATAAAAACTGCGATTTTCAAAAGTACCTCACAAGGTATATTTTATACAATAAATAATTCAAAAATAATTATTTAAATCCGAAAGAGAAAAACATAGAAAGTGCATACAAAATATTAAATAAAATTACTTATTGAAATTGTTTAACATACATCAGATTAAAATTCAAATTTTATAAATAATTTAAAATTCAAAAAAATAAGTTTTCAACAGTTTTATAATTTATTTCACCAAAATACAACAAACTCCTGCTTCTTGTGTAATTTACGACAAATTTACATTCTTAATATTATAAAAGGCTAATTATTTTTAAATAAAATTGAACATGTATATCCAATAAAAAAACACAACTGCTATCTTCAAATTTAATTGAATTATACTTAAAAATAATGCAGCCGATTCTTCTTTCAAAGTATATACACATAAAAAGATACATAAATAAAACGAATTTTATAAAAATATCTACAATAATAAATCTCCTAATAACAAAGTATTACAAACGGCCTGACTATGCTCTTTTACAATTAAAATATTTTGTTTTCTCGAAATAAAAAGATATAAAAAAACATGTAATAATTTTCTCTGCGTGTTTTCTTAGTTGTAAACAATAAGTTTCATTTAATAATTTTAAAATATGAATAAAATCGTTCCGAGACTAACCATTTAATGTTAAATTAAAGTTTACTAAATACAAGCGTTAGGATTTAAGTTTACCATCTTAATATACCGATATTTTATGAGTTATATGTTTTTTTATGTATATAATATAATATATATCAATATTATAAGCACTTATTTCCTCTCAAATACGTTTATTCGAGAATTATACGATTAATATAAAATCTTTTGTTAAAACTAACATTACAGATAAGCACATAAATATTACTAACAATTAGCGTTAATGAAACTTTATATTTTAACAGAGACATTTTCGCCCAAGTTTCCTTGTAATTCATAAAAGAATTCTTATCACTCGTAAATATTAATCCATACTTGAAAGTTTGAATTTCCATATGAAAACAAGAGAATTAATTAATTAAAAATTAAAACTCTTAGTAAATATTTTTTTTAAATGCTAAGAATTATTTTAGGATTATATCTTGAAACTTGCGGATGAAAGTATAGACTATATTTTAAAATTAATATTTTATTTAAACTGGTTGAAATCTTATACATGCATTAGAATTAATTATTTCAAAATTACTTTAAGATTATATTTTAGCATTTGATTATGTATATAAACGCAATTACGTTAAGAATTATTTTAAAGAATGTTTTAAAAAATTTATTAATAAATAAGATTTAAGTTATAAGTTGTTTTGTACTTGTCTGAATTTTATGAGAGAATGATGCGAATTTAAAAACAAATTATATCCGAACTCCAAGTAATATTATTTAAACGTAATACACTAAATAAACTGTGATATTTTGCCTAAGACCTATTACAAAATAAACACGAACTAATATAAATTAATAACAATCACCATTATTCTCTTACAAGATGCAGAAAAACTATTAAAACATATATTTAAGTTAATATTCCCTGTAAAATAATAATATCTAGTTGAAGTTTAAACATTATAATGCGCAAAACACAATCAAAGGTTTATAAAATTAAATAAAATAAGAATAAAATTAATAATATTGTAATTATAGTAAGAATTAAGCTACAGAGACGATTCTTTCTCTTAGCCTACTTCAAATTTTACGTAGGTAATTATAATAAACAAAAAATTTATAAAACTTTAATATTGATATTAGTTTTAAGATTATCTATTATTTTTGTTAAAGTTGACAGTCCTCTCTCAAACTCTCTCTCTCCAACATTTCGATGACACACCCTCGCAGAGGCTTTCCACTCCCTTTTAGAGAGGCCCTCCGAGGAGAAGAGGGCCCGAAAATCTTACCCTCTCTAGAATTTTTCCGAAAAGAAGATTCGTTCGGCGCTACTTCGGAAAAGCGCATAAATATCGCGCAAAATTTTCGACAGTCAGCAGACCTCAGGCGGCACTCGAGTAAAAGACTACTACGCAGTTTACGAAGAAGGAAACGTTACTACAAAAACACAACGAATAAATCATAACGCAAGAAATCTACTACAGTATCCAACTAATTCAGAGAGCAGCCAGAACCAGATATCCGTCACGGAGCCACACCGTTTCTGCACATACACACATATATATACTGTCTGTCAAAAAAGTACCGGGAATTTTAAATTAAAACAACATTTTTACCTTTAATAATCAAAATTTATTGGGTTGCCTTCAAAATAGGCTTTGTTTGCTCCAATACATCTATGCCAACGGTACTTCCAATCATCGAAACATTTTTTATAGGTGCTTTCCGAGATGGCCTTCAGCTCGCGCGCCGCATTTTGTTTTATGGCTTCAATCAACTAAAAACGGGTGCCACGGAGCGGCAATTTAAGTTTTGGGAAGAGAAAGAAGTCACAGGGAGCCAAATCCGGCGAATACGGTGGTTGTTCAAGCGTGTTGGTTGAGTTTTTGGCGAGAAAGTCGGTCACAATCGTAGCTCGGTGAGACGGCGCGTTATCGTCGTGCAAAATCCACGAGTTGTTCGCCCACAAATTTGGCCGCTTCTTACGGATACGCTCACGCAAACGTTTCATAACGCCTAGGTAATACTCTTTGTTTACCGTCTGACCCTCTGGAACCAATTCGTACTGCACCACGCCTCGGATATCGAAGAAAACAATGAGCATCACTTTCACTTTTGAGCAACTTTGGCGTGGTTTTTTCGGTTTTGACTCGTTTTTTCCCACCCATTCCGATGCTTGCTGGCTTGTTTGCATATCGTACTCGTACACCCACGTTTCGTCACCAGTTATGCTGCATTTCATAAATGCGGGATCGGAATTGGCGCGATCCAGCATGTCCGAAGCGACCTGTTCGCGATAGCGTTTTTGAAGAAAATTAGGCTCTTTTGGAACGAGTCTTGCGGCCACCTTTCTCATGCCCAAAATATCAATCAAAATCGTACGTGTGGACTCGTGGGATATCTCAAGTTCATGTGCTATCTCTCTCAAGCTGGTATGACGGTCTTCAAGCACCATTTCCTTAATTTTATCGACGTTATCTGCGGTCGAAGCCGTCGATGGGCGTCCGGAACGAGGCAAGTCTTCGAGGACTTCACGACCCTCCTTGAAGGCTTTGTACCACTCATATGCACGGGTTTTCAATAGTGCTTTATCACCAAAAGAGTTTTGCAACATTTTCAATGCATCGGCACACGAAATTTCATTCACAACACAAAATTTTAGACAAATTCTTTGTTCAACGTAATCACCCATTGTAAAAAATCGGCACGCACTATTGACATCGACTGACTTAATCAGCTACTGTAAACACACTCGTTGACAGATTCTGCTCAAACTTGGCATAGTCATTGAGGACAGTTGTACCAACCTAGAAAAAAAAATTTTACCTGCCTAAATTGCCCCGCCAAATTTAAATCGACAATTCCAGGTACTATTTTGACAGAATGTATATGAATATATATATTTTCATTTCGATGGTATAAACTGTTCTTTTCAGAAAAACTTAGACTATTCTTTGCCTACACTCCTAGAAGAAGAACATATCAAGATTCTGCAACACCACAGAGAGAGAGAGATAGAGAGAGAGAGAGAGAGAAAGAGAGAGAGAGAGGACTTGACACCCCGACCAATACATCAAATAAAGAGAGTAAGTTTCTATTTTAAATTCGTTTTCTAGTTTCTTCTCACTATCTCTATTAAAATCCTCCAACAGAGTTTTTGGTCAAAAAGCGGCTGATTATTCAGTTTCTCAGTCACTTTGGTAGGACCTTATCCAGAGTAGGGCTCGAGCCTGATTCCGATTTAGGAACCAAAGCTCTTGCATCTGCTCAACTCCGCACTTCACACCTCTCCTAAGAACTCTCACGAACATCCTCGGCCAACCCGAGCCCATAAGCTTGACTTCTTAGGCTCTAAAACGCAAAATAGCAGTATTGACTGAAATTCAGTCAGAAAGTAGCGTTACCGACAAAACAAATTCAATAACAATTAGAACTTGAAAAAATTGAATTAATTTTATAATTACTCTTTTAACAGTGTGATTTTATACTTTTCTACGTGTTGTTTACAAACGTGGTTAAGTATATCAAAATTGAGTTGAGAGCAATACACTCAATCATACGGCGAATACATACACAAACATAGCTTTGTGCGCGTTACCATCTCTACCTAAGTACCGGGAATTGTCGATTTAAATCTGGCAGGGCAATTTAGGCAGGTAAAATTTTTTTTTCTAGGTTGGTACAACTGTCCTCAATGACTATGCCAAGTTTGAGCAGAATCTGTCAACGAGTGTGTTTACAGTAGCTGATTAAGTCAGTCGATGTCAATAGTGCGTGCCGATTTTTTACAATGGGTGATTACGTTGAACAAAGAATTTGTCTAAAATTTTGTGTTGCGAATGAAATTTCGTGTGCCGATGCATTGAAAATGTTGCAAAACTCTTTTGGTGATAAAGCACTATTGAAAACCCGTGCATATGAGTGGTACAAAGCCTTCACGGAGGGTCGTAAAGTCCTCGAAGACTTGCCTCGTTCCGGACGCCCATCGACGGCTTCGACCGCAGATAACGTCGATAAAATTAAGGAAATGGTGCTTGAAGACCGTCATACCAGCTTGAGAGAGATAGCACATGAACTTGAGATATCCCACGAGTCCACACGTACGATTTTGATTGATATTTTGGACATGAGAAAGGTGGCCGCAAGACTCGTTCCAAAAGAGCTTAATTTTCTTCAAAAACGCTATCGCGAACAGGTCGCTTCGGACATGCTGGATCGTGCCAATTCCGATCCCGCATTTATGGAATGCAGCATAACTGGTGACGAAACGTGGGTGTACGAGTACGATATGCAAACAAGCCAGCAAGCATCGGAATGGGTGGGAAAAAACGAGTCGAAACCGAAAAAACCACGCCAAAGCAGCTCAAAAGTGAAGGTGATGCTCATTGTTTTCTTCGATATCCGTGGCGTGGTGCACCACGAATTCGTTCCAGAGGGTCAGACGGTAAACAAAGAGTATTACCTAGGCGTTATAAAACGTTTGCGTTAGCGTATTCGTAAGAAGCGGCCAAATTTGTGGGCGAAAAACTCGTGGATTGTGGACGACGATAACGCGCCGTCTCACCGAGCGACGATTGTGACCGACTTTCTCGCCAAAAACTCAACGAACACGCTTGAACAACCACCGTCTTCGCCGGATTTGGCTTTCTGTGACTTCTTCCTCTTCTCAAAACTCAAATTGCCGCTCCATAGCACCCGTTTTCAGTCGATTGAAGCCATAAAACAAAATTCGGCGCGGGAGCTGAAGGCCATTCCGGCAAGCGTCTATAAAAAATGTTTTGATGATTGAAAGTGCCGTTGACATATGCATTGGAGCAAATGAAGCCTATTTTGAAGGCGACCCAATAAGTTTTGATTATTAAACGTAAAAATGTTGTTTTAATTTAAAATTCTCGGTACTTTTTTGACAGACAGTATATATATATTTTTTCAGCCTACTAACCCGTACGGCGACTCTTACCTACGGAGCATCGTCAGCGTGTAAATGGTTTCCATACGCGCAAGCGCCTTCTCGATCGTATTAACATTTTTCTATACGTCCTCCTAGGCTGTATAGACATTCTATACGTCCTGCTAGGCTGTATATGTGCCAGGAGAAAAAAAAGTTAACAGCGCCACTGCTATGTATTTGTCGCTTCATATAGCCTAGCATGTGAGTCTTCATCGAAACTTATATTTTCAAAACGCGTAATAAGACTTATGTATGTTGAGCGAAGGAGAGAGAACGAGATAGCGATAAGAGCGCGCGCACCATTGCTCCCACGTGACTACCCTATCTCTGTCTCGCTCTCTCCTTCGCTCAGTATGTACATTCAAGCGACCACGGGGCTCTGCTTTTCTTTTGTTTTCTTTCAGTATAGTGTATCGTTGTGTCGGTAATATTCGTTCTTGATATGTGAGAAGAAGAATAAAAATGGACAATTTATTAAATAATGAAAATAAGACGAGTGATAGTGACAGTGATGAAGAATGCAAACGTGAATTAAATAAACTAATAGAAAAAGCAAAATCTAATATAATCCCGCAAAATTAAAAAATTTAATAATAAGTGATTTTAAAGTGATAATTTTTTAGTTTATAATTTTGTTTGTGATTTAGATAAATGATTTAAAAGTTTTTTGTGTGAAGAAATTAAATTTAAAATATTTAAAAAAGTTACTGTTTTTTCATGTTAAATAAGAGACTAAAATTCATTGATTATACAAAAAATGTGTTAAACAAATATAGTATTGTTATGATAAAAATAACATAAGAAAGTATTTATATTAATTATAATAGTATTAATATTATTAATAAGCCTTCAAATCTTATAAAAAAAACTTTTGTTAAAAATATTATTCTGTATAAATATTTAATAAATATACTCAAGAAATTTATATTTTTTAATAAATAATAATTGTTCAAGAATTAATTTTATTTTTAAATATTAATCCATTTACTATTATTTTTAATTTCATAATTTATATTTATATTTACATTATGTTGTCTGACACTTTTTGACACACATGTACATGTACGCGTGTGTGTACAAAATGCGCATGCGTTAGCAGACGATATCTGTAGTTTACGAACTGTCAGTATGGGTTCGAAATTGCATTTAATTGATATGCAACAAAATAAAATTAATTATTCTGTTAACTAAGTAAGAGTCTTCGTACGGGTTACAAGGCTGAAAAATTTTTTAAGCACCATGAGTGAACCTCGCGTCATTAAAGCTTTCGGCTCATATTTTGTGGATGGATAGAGGCGCCTTAGTCGCTCGCTGCGCTCGCGACTGCGGCCCTACTATCCATCCACAACATATTTTGCCTCAAGCTGTAATGACGCGAGGCTCGCCTATGGTACATAAATAACTAATATTTATAAAGACACTCACTTGCCATAAGAAAGCAATTTTTTAATGAAACAAAATAAACAAAGAGATGACTTTTTCTTATTGTAGAATTATTATTTTTATTTATTATAAGTAATAACGTGAAAAGTAATAAAATATTATTGCAGAATGATTTTCAATTTTGTTCGAATTTTTTTTTTTATGAAGACGATGTAAACTTTGTATTATTGATCAGATCAGTTTTAAAAATGGTTAATAAAAATTCTAATATTATATTCTATTTTAATTAAAAATATAAACAACTTTTTAAACATTATAAATTATGTCAATTTTATGTTGTATGATTTCTCTTTGACACTGAAAACATATTTGTGGCTTAAATAAAAAATTTTTTCTTATATAATTCAATTATCTTCAGAAATTTGATAATAATAAATTTTTATGTTTAAATATTGAATTGTCATATTCTTTTAATATGTTTAAAATATATTTCAAGTTGAATTCTTTAAAATCATTTAATCAAAATATTCTTGTACGTTTATAAAAATTATTTTTACGCCATAACAAATTTTTCTATTATTTTACATTTAAAAGTTTCTTACTAAATTATTAAATGAATTTTAATGTGGTTAAATTATTATGCGATATATTATTTAATATGTATCATTGCAATATATTATATTATTATGCAATATATTATATATTAGGCGTAGTAAAAAGTAATCCATTGTTTTGCCAATAGATGGCTTTAGTAGTCTGTATCTCCCGTTGTAAAAGTGCGATCAGGTAACACAAGACGGCGTTAGAAAGATAAGATTTTGTACTAAAAAAGCTTCTGATACAGTTTTGTGATTGCTTGACTCAGTATTTTTTCAGCATGCGTCAAAGATGGACACCAACGAAGAGAAAATACGCCAGATTTGACAGTTTTTCTTCGATAAAGGCGAAAACGCAAGCCAGGGAGCTAAAAATGTGAATAGTGTTCATTGTCCTGATACTGTAACAGCCAATCACGCGCAGTTTTGGTTTCGTCGATTCCGTTCCGGTAATTTTGACGTCAAAGATGCACCACGCTCTGGAAGGCCAATTGTCGAAAATGTCGATAAAATAATGGAAATCGTCGAGTCCGACCGTCACGTAAGCACTGTTCTGATTGCCCAGGAGCTGAACATTGCACAAAAAACCGATTAGAACCACTTAAATACGGCTGGATACAAAAAGAAGTTCGATGTATGGGTGCTACACGAGTTATCGCAAAGAAACCTCATGGACCGAATTTCCATCTGCGAATCGCTGCTGAATCGCAACAATATCGATCCATTTCTGTAGTGGATAATCACTGGTGATGATAAGTGGGTCACTTACGACAACGTCAAGCGACAACGGTCGCGGTCGAATCGCAATGAGCCGGCGCAAACGGTGGCCAAGCCAGGATCGACAGTCAGGATGGTTTTGCTGTGTGTTTGGTGGGACTGGCAGAGAATCATCTACTATGAGCCGTTCCCCTACGGCCAAACTCTTAATTTGGACCTGTACTGTCAACAATTGGACCGTCTAAAAGAAGCAATCGCCCAGAAGCGGCCAGCTTTGGCCAATAGGAGAGGAATTGTGTTCCATCGAGACAACGCCAGACCGCATACATCGATAGTGACTTGCCAGAAGCTCCGGGAGCTTGGTTGGGAAGTTCTTATGCATCCACCTTATAGTCCGGACCTGGCACCAAATGATTATCACCTGTTCCTGTCTATGACGAATGATTTTGCAGGTGAGAAATTCGCCTTAAGAGAAGATTGTGAAAATCGACTGTCCCAGTTTTTTGACAATAGGGACAAGGGTTTCTACGAGAGAGGCATTACGAAATTACCTCTAAAATGGCAACAAGTTTTCGAACAAAACGGTGCGTTGTTGACCTAAATCGTATCATTCTATCTATGCTAAATAAAACCTTCAATTCAATGCAAAAATAATGGATTTCTTTCTACTACACCTAATATATATATATATATATATATATATATATATTTATATATATTCAGAAGTGTATTAAATGAAAATATTTTTAGATAATTTAATTGTATATAAAATAGTTTTTGATTTAAGTGACAAATACATTTCAATGTCAAAGAGTTATCACTTAACAATTAATTGTCATATTTTTTAATGTTAATTCTGTTAATATTTTTAATTGAAATGCCATATCATATTAAAATTTTTATTAACCATTTATAAAACTGTTCTGATCAATAATAAAATATATAAATAGTTTTGATATTAAAAAAAGTTTTAATTTAATAAAAATTAATTTTGTAATAGTATTTTATTACTTTTCACGTTATTTATTATAATAAATAAAAGATTAATTTTCTAATAAAATAAGTCATTTTTTATTTATTGTTTCATTAAAAAATTGCAATTTTATGGCAAGTTCGTGTACATATATATATATATATATATATATATATATGTTTTCGTCAGCGTATCACAAGACATTAGAAAAACATAAGAATGCGCGCCAAAATACGTATTCTTATGTTTTTCTAATGTTTTGTGATACGCTGACGAAAACATAGCTCGCACGATGTATTCAAACAAGCGAAGATGCTACACACAGCTATACGCGTACCTGTATGTTTCGTGCGCGCGCTTGTGTTAGTAGCCTGGCCTGTAGGCAGCGCTTCCCTCTTTACTGCGCTTCGCTGTAAGTAGAGATAGTAACGCACACAACGCTACATTTGTGTGTGTATTGGCCGTATGGCTGGGTGTATTACTCTGCACTCAATTTTTCGATATATTAGGTTGCTGCAGATAAAATGGCCGATTTAGTAATAAATTTTTAAACATCTGTAACTTTGTATGAAGACAATTTATTTAATCAAAATAGGTACCAATAGATGCAACACACTTTTCCTAACGAGATGCATGTACATTTATTCCAGGTTTATAGATGTCTGAGTTTCTGGTTCATAGAAACTCCTTAAAGGCATTTTTGACAGCAGCTTCATTATTAAAAGTTTTTCCTGTCAAAAAATGATCCAAATGTTTAAAGAAACGGTAATCTGTTGGTGAGAGGTCTGGTGAATATGGATGGTAAGAAAGAGTCTCATAGCACAAATAGTTTAACTTTTGGACCGTTGTTCTCGATACATGAAGTCGTGCGTTATCATGAAGCAGTATCACTCCATCCCTGTTAACAAGCCTAGGTCGCTGAACTATCAATTTCTGATGCATTTCATCTACTTGAGCACAGTATTTCTCAGCATTGATGGTTCGCCAGGTTGCAGGAACGAATAGTGGATAACTCCAGCTACAGACCACCAAACAGTTACAATATTTTCTTTGGATGAAGGCTTGGTTTCATCATGTGTCTTGGTGCTTCATCGGCATCTAGCCATTGGGCCGATCGGCGACGATTATCGTATAAAATCCACTTTTCATCGCAGGTCACAATTCGGTGCACGAACGGTTCCTTTTTGTTGCGGGAGAGAAGAGAACTTGAAATCTACATTCGACACGTCATGTTTTGCTCGGTAAGATCATGCGAAACCCATTTGTCAAGCTTCTTCACCTTTCCAAGTTGTTGTAAGTGGCGGCAAACTATCGAATTGTGGACGCCTAATTTCTGAGCAAGATCCCGTATGGTTTGGCGGGGGTCAGACTCCACTAATGCACGCAGCTCGTCGTTATCGATCGATGGTCCTGGGTGTCTACGTGGCTTATTTTCAAGGTCCATATCTCTGGATCGAAATTTTTCGAACCACCGCCGAGTGGTTCGTTCGCTAACTGTATCAGGCCCAAATGCGCTGTTGATATTCCTTGTTGCTTTCGTTACGTTGTGCTTCAATTTAAATTTGTACAGTGAAAGTAGCCGTTTTTTATTTACTTCCATATTCACTTTCTCTTTTTGTTTTTACGCTCACTATGAAGTCCAAAACAGAAATGACTCCATAAACCAAGGTAGCAGTATTTATACTTCAATATGTCATATTATTTGCGCCGCCTTGTGCCAACATAATACATTAAAATTGCAGCCAACTTTATGTCATTGCTAAATCGGCAATTTTATCTGCAGCAACCTAATACTTAACCATGTATGTAAACAATATATGGGATGTTCCTATACATTCCTTATTATGTTTCGGAGTCAATTTTTTTTTTTTTTTTGGAAAATTTGTTAACTTTTAGTTTATATTAAGGGATTACACCACCCTGACGGTTAAAAAAAGTAGGTATGTAAATAAACTTTTGTATTGAGCTTACAATTAAAAATATAAATAATTCTTTGTTTCACGTATGCGTATTATAGCTTTATAAATATACCTTAATATTGAAAAAAAAATAAATAAAGAAAGTGGCAGAGATATGAGCCGTTCAAAGGGACCCTCTTTTTAAAATCCATGCTGATGGTGTACATGATTTCTCCATCCAGCATTGTTTGAAAACAAATAAAAGTTTTTTTTCTTATTGAAGAGGGTAATAGCTAAGGCGTGACGTAGGGAAATAATTAAAAAAATTTTTTTTGAGAAATGACAGCTGTTTAAAAAAACTAATTCGGATTTTCATGAAAATTTCGAGTTTAAAATATGTGTAACTTCTATATACGGACTCAATCGAAAAAATCCTCGTCACGACCTAGATAATATTATAAAAAATGAGTGGTACAAATTTCAGCCAAATCGGTTTAGCTAATTCTGAGATATCGTGCACACAAGTTTGAAAAATGTTATTTCGAGAAAAACGTAAAAAAAAATATAGCTTGTCTCGGGTCAGCTATCTGACTTGCTCACTTCGAATTGTTATAACTTTAGTAATAATTTGAATTTTGAAATAGCTCAACGCTGAAAATATTCTTAAGAGTATAGACAATTTATTTAGCTAAAAAACAAAAAAACGATTTTTTGAAAATGTCATGGTGATGTAACCCCTCAAAGTAAAATATCATGCCAGGTATCAGCTGAAAATATTAATTTTCAAAAAAGATATATTTAAAAAAATTAATAATTTTTTTTTTAAATATTTTATCTTTAAAAATAGAAGAAGTAGAATGCTTAAACTGTTATATCTCATATGATAATTATCTGAATAACGTAATTCTTTTTAACAATTACGAGAATAATATTAAACTTATAAAAAACATATAATTTAAATTCAAATTTAAGAAGAAGAAGAGAACAGTTTCGACGCCATGCCTTTTTTTTTTTTTATATGTTATTTATAATTACATATAAAATGTAAATACCATCAATAATTTATTCATTTAATGTTATGATAGAAGAAACAATTTATAGACTAAATTAATCGTTTAATAATACTTGTGAATTTTGCAATATAGATACTATGAAAATGTTTATATAATTTTATATTTATTATATTCCGGTTCTTGATGAATAATAATTCATAATAATCTTTTTAATGAAAATTTATAAAAAAAAATTAGTTAACTGTTATGTACATGATATATAAATATATATATATATATATATATATATATATATATGTATATATATATGTGTATATTGGGTGTACAACTTTGCTTTTGCCGTTTTGCAATAGATAACTGCAGCGGTAAGTGGTAGTTGAAATAAATAAATCATAGATGTCATACAATAAGCTTAGGTATTTGTAAACATAACGCCATCAAAATATTAGTCAATTTGTGTCTGCATCATAAAGTTATTATCGATTAAACATGTCAGCTTACAAGCCAAATTCTCGTCATTTGCGGGAAGTTTTAATTTTCTGCTTCAATATGAAGAAATCTGCAACTAAGGCTCATCAAATGCTCTCAAATACCTATGGTGAGGCCGCTATTAGTGAAAGAACCTGCCGAGAGTGGTTTCAACGCTTCAAGAACGGCGATTTTAACGTCGAAGACCAGCACGGCGGTGGAAGAAAGAAGGTTTTCGAAGATGCAGAATTGGAGGCATTACTTGATCAAGACTCGAGTCAAACGCAACAAGAATTGGCAGGATCATTGGGAGTGACGCAACAAGCCATTTCAAAACGCCTGAGAGTCATGGGAATGATTCAGAAACAAGGAAATTGGGTGCCGTACGAGTTAAAGCCGAGAGATGTTGAACGGCGTTTGTGTGTTTGTGAACAGCTGCTTGCACGGCAAAGACGGAAGGGATTTCTGCATCGCATTGTGACTAGGGACGAAAAATGGGTTCACTACGATAATCCCAAGCGCAGAAAATCATGGGGATATCCCGGCCATGCTTCCACGTCGACGGCCAGACCGAATATTCACGGTTCCAAGGTCATGCTCAGTATTTGGTGGGACCAGTTCGGCGTAGTGTATTATGAGTTGTTAACACCGATTGAAACAATCACAGGCGATCGTTATCGATCGCAATCAATGCGTTTGAGCCGAGCATTGAAAGACAAACGGCCGCAATACAACGAGAGACATGATAAAGTGATCTTACAGCATGACAATGCTCGACCCCATGTTGCGAAAGTGGTCAAGACATACTTGAAAACTTTGAAATGGAAAGTACTACCCCACCCGCTGTATTCTCCAGACGTTGCTCCCTCGGACTATCACTTGTTTCGATCAATGGCACACGGCCTGGCTGACCAGCACTTCCGGTCTTATGAAGAAGTAAAAAATTGGATCAATTCGTGGATCGATTCAAAAGATGACCAGATTTTTTAACGCGGGATTCGTATGCTGCCCGAAAGATGGGAGAAAGTAGTGGCCAGCGATAGACAATACTTCGAATCATAAATGTATAACCAGTTTTTTACAATAAAGCCTCGAGTTTCGGAAAAAACCGCGGAAGCAAAGTTGTACACCCAATATATATGTATACACGCAAGGGTGAAGAATCCGCATTTTGGCGCGCGTTCTTATGTATTAGGTTGCTGCAGATAAAATTGCCGATTTAGCAATGACATAAAGTTGGCTGCAATTTTAATGTATTATGTTGGCACAAGGCGGCGCAAATAATATGACATATTGAAGTATAAATACTGCTTCCTTGGTTTATGGAGTCATTTCTGTTTTGGACTTCATAGTGAGCGTAAAAACAAAAAGAGAAAGTGAATATGGAAGTAAATAAAAAACGGCTACTTTTACTGTACAAATTTAAATTGAAGCACAACGTAACGAAAGCAACAAGGAATATCAACAGCGCATTTGGGCCTGATACAGTTAGCGAACGAACCACTCGGCGGTGGTTCGAAAAATTTCGATCCAGAGATATGGACCTTGAAAATAAGCCACGTAGACACCCAGGACCATCGATCGATAACGACGAGCTGCGTGCATTAGTGGAGTCTGACCCCCGCCAAACCATACGGGATCTTGCTCAGAAATTAGGCGTCCACAATTCGATAGTTTGCCGCCACTTACAACAACTTGGAAAGGTGAAGAAGCTTGACAAATGGGTTTCGCATGATCTTACCGAGCAAAACATGACGTGTCGAATGTAGATTTCAAGTTCTCTTCTCTCCCGCAACAAAAAGGAACCGTTCGTGCACCGAATTGTGACCTGCGATGAAAAGTGGATTTTATACGATAATCGTCGCCGATCGGCCCAATGGCTAGATGCCGATGAAGCACCAAGACACATGATGAAACCAAGCCTTCATCCAAAGAAAATATTGTAACTGTTTGGTGGTCTGTAGCTGGAGTTATCCACTATTCGTTCCTGCAACCTGGCGAACCATCAATGCTGAGAAATACTGTGCTCAAGTAGATGAAATGCATCAGAAATTGATAGTTCAGCGACCTAGGCTTGTTAACAGGGATGGAGTGATACTGCTTCATGATAACGCACGACTTCATGTATCGAGAACAACGGTCCAAAAGTTAAACTATTTGTGCTATGAGACTCTTTCTTACCATCCATATTCACCAGACCTCTCACCAACAGATTACCGTTTCTTTAAACATTTGGATCATTTTTTGACAGGAAAAACTTTTAATAATGAAGCTGCTGTCAAAAATGCCTTTAAGGAGTTTCTATGAACCAGAAACTCAGACATCTATAAACCTGGAATAAATGTACATGCATCTCGTTAGGAAAAGTGTGTTGCATCTATTGGTACCTATTTTGATAAAATAAATTGTCTTTATACAAAGTTACAGCTGTTCAAAAATTTATTACTAAATCGGCCATTTTATCTGCAGCAACCTAATATTTCCGATGTCATGTAATACGCTGACGAAAAAATAGCACGCACGATGCATTTAAGCAAGCGAAGTTGTCCGCTGCGCACGCGTATGGTTAATAGCGCGCCACGGCGCTTGGAAGTGAAATTCAAAGATAGAAGTTTGAATGTGGTGATACTCGTAAAAAATTCGCGACGCTGACTATACAATGTACGTATACGCGTGCCTGTATGTTGGTGCGCGCGTTTGTGTGCGTAGCCTGGCTTGCAGTCCGCGATTCCCTCTCTCCTGCGCTTCGTTGTTAGTAGAGATGGTAACGCGCACAAAGCTATTTTTTTGTGTGTGTTGGCCGTACGACTCAGTTCATTGCTCTTAATTCCATTTCGATATACTCAACCACGTATTAGGTGTAGTAAAAAGAAATCCATTATTTTTGCATCAAATTGAAGGTTGAATTTAGCATAGATAGAATGATACGATTTAGGTCAAATATGCACCGTTTTTTTCGATAACTTGTTGCCATTTTGGAGGTTATTTCAGAATGCCTGTCTCGTAGAAACCCTTGTCCCTATTGTCAAAAAACTGGGACAGTCGATTTTCACAATCTTCTCTTGAGGCGAATTTTTCACCTGCAAAATCATTCTTTATAGACTGGAACAGGTGGTGATTGCTTGGTGCCAGGTTTGGACTATAAGGTAGATGCATAAGAACTTCCCAACCGAGCTCCCAGAGCTTCTGGCGAGTCACTATCGATGTATGCGGCCTGGCGTTGTCCTGATGGAACACAATTCCTCTCCTATTGGCCAAAGCTGGCCGCTTCTGGGCGATTGCTTCTTTCAGACGGTCTAATTGTTGAATGTACAGGTCTGAATTAAGAGTTTGGCCGTAGGGGAGCAGCTCATAGTAGATGATTTCCTGCCAGTCCCACCAAACACACAGCAAAACCTTTCTGACTGTTAATCCTGGCTTGGCTACCGTTTGCGCCGGCTCACCGCGATTTGACCACGACCGTTGTCGCTTGACGTTATCGTAAGTGACCCACTTTTCATCACCAGTAACCATCTGCTTCAGAAATGGATCGATATTGTTGCGATTCAGCAGCGATTCGCAGATGGAAATTCGGTCCGTGAGGTTTCTTTGCGATAACTCGTGTGGCAGCCATACATCAATCTTCTTTTTGTATCCAGCCTTATTTAAGTGGTTCCAAACGGTTTTTTGTGCAATGTTAAGCTCCTGGACAATCGAAACAGTGCTTACGTGACGGTCGGACTCGACGATTTCCATTATTTTATCTACATTTTCGATAATTCGCCTTCCAGAGCGTGGTGCATCTTTGACGTCAAAATTAGCGGAACGAAATCGACGAAACCAAAATTGTTCGTGATTGGCTGTTACAGTATCAGGACCATAAACACTATTAACATTTTCAGCTGCCTGGCTTGCGCTTTCGCCTTTATCGAAGAGAAACTGTAAAATATGGTGTATTTTCTCTTTGTTGGTGTCCATCTTTGACGCGTGCTAAAAAAATACTGAGTAAAGCAATCACAAAACTTTTTTTTAAGCTTTTTTAGTACGAAATCTTATCTTTGTAACTTTATCTAGTGTAACCCGATCGCACTTTTACAACGGGAGATACAGACTACTAAAGCTATCTATTGGCAAAATAATGGATTACTTTTTACTACACCTAATATGTAAACAACAACACAAAAAAATTCAATAATATTCAAATATTTTAGAAATAAGTATAACTTCAAATGCTATAAAAGTTTACGTTTTTTATCTAATTGAAGATATGAATATAATTTTGATTGATAAAAAACTTTTAAAATTAGCAAATAATAATAGTCCTATTATTTTATTGAAGTTTCAAATACAAGTTTAGTGCATGTTCTATACATTTTAAATTTTTTAATTATTTATTTTAAATAAAATAAAAATATTTCCAGAAAAAGTACTAACAAAATACAAACGTTAATTAATTATTATTTCTGCTCAATGACGTCATATTCATGTTTTATAAATAAAATATTATTTAATAGAAACGCTTAATTGAAAAGAATATTATAATAAGTAAATCAATAAAAGAAGATTAGTCTTATTTTAAATTAAAAAGTATTATATACTAGAAGTTATAACGAGTTTAAAGACAAGCTTAAATGTTTTCAAAAATTTATATTATAACAACAGTTTTTTTCTAAAAACTTGAATTTTACTTTACATATTGACGAATACGAGAACTTTCTTTTAGTATTTAGATTTTAAAGAAGATTTAAATAAGGATCCTTAATAACAACATTTAATAAAAAAATTTATTTAAAAAAGTTCGTAAATACGTTCTAACGAAAAGAATTTTATAAAAAATAATATACCTGAGCAGCATTAGGATAAGAAAAAAAAATTTTTAATTATAGAATTCTGCTAACGGGTAGGATCCGGTCCGTTCGATTGCCGCCAAAGTATATACCAAAAAATCAAATACACTTTTTACTTTTGTGCCAACGGTAAAAGAAGAGTTGTCAGATTTTATTATGAGAATTTCGTCTTTTCATCCCTCTGAAAAGTAAGTTCCAGAGCACTTCTTTCAACGCCAATTTTTTTATAGGTTCCTAATATTACAAAAAAACATATACACTTTTTATTTTTGTGCCAACGGTATTAGAAAAGTTGTCAGATATTTTTTTTGTAAATTTTGACTTTTCATCCCCCTGGAGGGTAAGTTCCGGAGCGCTTTTTTTAACGCTAATTTTTTCATAGGTTTGTCAAGTACCAAAAAAATCATACACGCTTTCTATTTTTGTGCCAATGGTATTAGGAATGTTGTCAGATTTTTTTTTCGTAAATTTTGGCTTTTCATCCCCCTGAAGGGTAAGTTCCGGAGCACTTGTTTCAACGCCAATTTTTTTATAGGATTGTTATGTTTCAAGTAATTATATACACTGTTTATTTTTGTGCCAACGGTATTAGAAAAGTTGTCAGATTCTTTTTTCGTAAATTTTGCTTATTATCCCCCTGAACGGTAAGTTCTGGAGCGGTTTTATCAATCTCAACTTTTTAATAGAATTGTTATGCTAGAAGAAATCATATACGATTTTATTCTTGTGATAACGGTATTAGGAAAGTTTTCAGATTTCTTTTTCGTAAATTTTGTCTTTTCATCCCCCTGAAGGGTAAGTTCCGAAGCGCTTCTTTCAACGCTAATTTTTTTATAGGATCGTTATGACTAAAGTAATTATATACATTTATTTTTATGCCAACGGTATTAGGAAAGTTGTCAGATTTTTTTTTTTGTAAATTTTGACTTTTCATCTCCCTCATGGGTAAGTTCCGCAGCGCTTTTTTCAACGCCAACTTTATTATAAATTTCTTACATTACAAGAAATCATATATACTTTTTATTCAACCCTTTGACTACGGCAGACTTTAGCACGCACTGGCCGTACGGTACGTTACGAATTAACTCGCGACATCCACTAGGTACGGCGAAATTTTTCGTTAGACATGCATTTCTGAGGAGTTATATTAAAATATTCTAAATACTGAAATTTACGAGGGTGGTTCAGTAAGTACCCGTGTTTGACGATAGAGGGCGTTCCTGAGGAAAGCTCATTATCGTGTGCTGTTATCTATCAGACGACGGTTAAACAAATTTCAGACAGATTAATAGGTTAGTTTGGATTTGGCAGCCATTCGAGTAAGACGTGTTTCGTGATTTTCGCTAAGATAGAAGAGAGCAGTATCATTCAGTAATTCGCTTTTCGTTTTCGGATGGAAAAAAATGCGAGGAGATAAAAGCAAAGTTGGATGCTGTTTATAGGGACACTTCGCCATATATGACCACAGTTAGATATTGTTTCAATGAATTTAATCGTGGCCGAACATATGTTTTAGATGAGGTGCGATCAGGACGTCCGGCAGACGTGGTTACCGAGGAAATCATTCAAAAAGTCTACAACATGATTCTCGCTGATCGACGAACGAAAGCGCGCAAAGTAGCAGAGGCCGTAGGTGTGTCGACCGGAACGGCAATTAATATTTTACATGATAAGTTGGCGATGAAAAAATTGTTGGCCTGATGGGTGCCGCGATTGCTCACGGTGGACAACAAGCGGATGCGGCTGTTAACTTCGAAGCAGTATTTGTGGAAATTTAAGCGAGATCCGAAGAAGTTTTTGCGTCGAGTTGTCACCGTTGATGAAACCTGGATTCATTATTACACACCAGAAACTAAGCAACAATCAAAACAATGGATTTTTCCCGGTGAATCTGCTCCAAGAAGGCGAAGACGGTCCTATCGGCCGGGAAGGTCATGGCGACGATTTTTTGGGATGCGAACGGCGTCATCCACATGAATTTTTCAAAAAAAGGAAGAACGATCACTGGACTAATAAATACTACAGTGAGTTATTGGACTGCTTCGACAAAAAATTGAAGGAGACACGGCCGCATTTGGCGAAAAAGAAGGTGCTGTTTCACCATGATAACGCACCAGCACATTCATCCGGAGTTGTCTCTGCCAAACTGCATGAATTGCGTTATGAATTGCTGCCGCACCCTCCGTATTCACCCGATCTGGCTCCCTACGACTTTTTCTTGTTCCCTAGCATGAAGAAATGGCTCGCGAAAAAAAAATTTAGCTTAAACGAGGAAGTCATCGCCGAGACAGAGGCGTATTTTGGGCAGTTTGACAAATCTTATTTTTTGGAGGGGTTAAATAAATGGCAGGAACGTTGGGAGAAGTGTATCTTTCTAAAAGGGAACTATGTTAAATAAATAAAAATTTCTTAAAAAAATGGTGTCTTCATTTCTAACACGGGTACTTATTGAACCGCCCTCGTATTACATGAAAGGAATATCACTTAAACATTAATTTAAAGCTTTTTTTTAATAACAATGTTTAAAAATAAAATTTAATAATATAATAACCTATGATATATTTCAAAACAGGGATCAACATCTAATCCTACATTACATTTATTACATTCGTAATGTGTATCCGAACCACAGTCTCTCGTGGCTGTAAATCTAAATAAGTTAATCAAATTTGGTAATCTACATTTTCATTAGTGGTCTACATTACCATAAGACCAATTATAAAATTTTAAATTGGGCAAAACAAGCAAAATTTGATTTAGGCGCCAAATGGCGTCCACAGTACCGGAAAACTCACATGTGTCGGGCGCCAATAGGCGTCAACAGTAGTCAAAGGGTTAATTGCCAACGGTATAAGGGAAGTTGTATGATTTTTTCGTAAATTTTAACTTTTCATCCCCCTGATAAGTAAGTTCCAGAGCGCTCTTTCCAACGCCAATTTTTTTATAGGTTTGTTATGTTTCAAGAAATAATATACACTTTTTATTCTTGTGCCAACGATATTATGAAAATTGTCATATTCTTTTTTGGAAATTCTGACTTTTCAACCGCCTGAAAGGTAAGTTGCGAAGCGCTTTTTTCAACACTAATTTTTTTATAGCTTTCTTATGTTCCAACAAATCATATACACTTTTTATTTTTGTGCCAATGGTATTAGAAAAGTTGGCATACTTTTTTTTCGTAAATTTTGACTTTTCATCTCCCTGAAGGGTAAGTTCTGGAGCGCTTTTTTTTAAGCCAACTTCTTTATAGATTTCTTTTGTTACAAGAAATGATATACACTATTTATTTAACCCTTTGACTACAGCAGGCTTTGGCACGCACTTGTCGTACGGTACGGTACGAATTAACTCGCGACGTCTACTGGGTACGGCGAAATTTTTCGTTAGACATGCATTTCTGAGGAGGTATATTAAAATATTCTAAATACTGAATTTAATTACATGAAACGAATATGACTTGAACAAACTTTAAGCTTTTTATTAATATCAATGTTTAATAATAAAATTTAAGACTATAATAACGTATGATATATTTTAAAACAAGGTTGAGCATATAATCCTACATTCCATTTTTACATTCGTAATGTGTATCCTAATAACAGCCTCTCGTGGCTGTAAATCAAAATAAGTTAATTAAAATTGGTAATCTACATTACCATTAGAGGTCTACATTACCATAAGACCAATTATAAAATTATAAAACAAGCAAAACAAGCGAAATTTGATTTGGACGCCAATCGGCGTCCACAGTACCGGCAAGCCAACATGTGTCGGACGCCATTAGGCGTCAACAGTACCGGGAAGCCAACATGTGTTGGACACCGATAGGCGTCAACAGTAGTCAAAATGTCAATTGCCAACGGTATTAGGAAAGATGTATGATTTTCTCGTAAATTTTAACTTTTCATTCCCCTGAAGGGCAAGTTCTGGAGCGCTCTTTTTAACGCTAAACTTTATAGGTTCCTCATGTTCCAATAAATTATATTAACTTTTTATTTCTTTGCCAATGGTATTATGAAAGTCATCAGATTTTTTTTTGGAAATTCTGACTTTTCAACCGCCTGAAAGGTAAGTTCCGAAGCGCTTTTCTCAACGCCAATTTTTTTATTGGTTTGTCATGTTCCAAGAAATAATATACATTTATTTTTGTGCCAACAGTATTAGGAAAGTTGTCAGATTTTTTTTTCGTTAATTTTGTCTTCATCTTCCTAAAGGGTAAGTACTGAAGCACTTATTTCAACGCTAATTTTTTTATAGGATTGTTATATCCCAAGAAATCATATACACTTTTTATTTCTGTGCCAAGGGTATTAAGAAAGTTGTCAGATTCTTTTTTCGTAAACTGACATTTTATCCCCCTGAACGGTAAGTTCCTGGAGCGGCTTTTTCAACGCTAATTTTTTTATAGATTTTTGAGTCCCAAGAAATCTTATACGCTTTTTATGTTTGTGCTAACGGTATTAAAGTTGTCAGATTTTTTTTTCGTAAATTTTGTCATTTTATATCCCTAAAGAGTAAGTTCCGGGGCGCTTTTTTAACGCCAATTTTTTGATAGATTTCTAATGTTACAAGTAATCATATACACTTTTTTTTTTGCTAACAGTATTAGGAAAGTTGTATGATTTTTTCGTAAATTATTACCTTTCATCCGCCTGAAGGTAAGTTCCGGAGCTCTTTTTAACGCAAATGTTTTTATAGCTTCCTTATGGTACACTAAATCATATACGCTTTTTATTTTCGTGCCAACGGTGCTAGGAAAGTTGTCAGATTTTTTTTTCGTAAATTTTGACTTTTCAACGGCCTGAAGTTCGAGTTCCGGACCGTTTTTTTAACGCCGATTTTTTTATAAGTTTTTTGTATTTCAAGAAATCATATACACTCTTTATTTTTGTGCCAATGGTATTATGAAAGCTGCCAGATATTTTTTTTGAGATCTTTGACTTCTCATCCCCCTCTTAAATTATTTTCGTTATGGCTTGACAAATTTTTTTCGTTGTATACGATTTCTGGGACCTTGTATATTTTTTATTATACTGTTTTTTTTTTTTTAATTATAAAAAACGGTTGTAATACTTTTCTTTTTATTTTATTCTTTTTTAGGGGTATTTTAGGGGTCTAATTTGCTAAAATTAATGTTGATTATCAGTTTTTATACATACTATTTGTTCATTTCATATCCATTTTATTGAGAAAAAATGAATATGAAAAATTTTGATTTTTTGTTGGAGTCCAGCGTTGCAAACTTCAACATCGTAAAATTAATACGTTAATATTTAATAACAATCAGATAAGGTTTTACTCAATCTTATGAACTTCATAAAGGTTTTCGGGCACGGAGAATCAATTAAAAGTGTCGATATTTTTATAAAATTAATAATAAAAATAAGTGATTTTTGTTTAAAGTCGAGTTAGTCGACACCGTGTATTTCATCATAAAGCTAACCAAAAATAAATACGATACCACTCGTTTTAGCTATCAATTTACTATTTTATCCATTTTTAATTAATTTTATAAGTTTTGACATTTTAAATGATAAAGTAAACTTCTGTACAATTAAATGAGAGGAACGGAACAGAAGAGAGCATCAATTCTCATCGAACAACGAACAGAGCTCCGACGATAAATGGCAAGTCATGCGCGAATCTTTTGTAACAAAAAATAAATTTGCAAATTCAGATTATAATATAATTATTTGATTATTTTTAAAGAAAATTACACTAGTTAGTGTTTATGAATATTTTAAACGATCGTGCTCAAAAAAATTATTGTAAAAATTACAACAGGGAGAGAGAGAGTTAGCCGGTATTATAGCCAACGGCCTTACATCACCCTAAGTGGGTCTATTGGACTAATTCCATATGAAATTTTCAAATTGGTACAGTGAATCATGATATTTAAATATTTTATAGAGTAAAGTAATAATGAAGTATTCACGCCTATCTCAGGAGTTAAGCCAGTCGAGAGAGACCCTATAAGGAGCAATATGCTCGCGCCTAGTTACACCATAGACATAACAAACACCAGAGTTTATTACTTTTTACAGCTTGAGATCAAGCTCACTAGAAATATCACAGTTAACGTTGCAGCAGTAGTCTACAAGAGGGAACAGGAGAGTCTCAATTAAGTGCTTACCGAGGGCAAAGTTAGTGCTCTGACAGAAAAAGTTGAGCCTGTGAAGCAGAGAATTTGTTGCAGTTGAGCTTAGCATCAAGGTAGACACCAAGGTTGCGCACACATTTCTCGAATGGCACAAGAGTATTGTTTATGTGAACTCCCTTGATAATACATGTCACTGAACTTATTTATGTAAAAATATGAGTATAAGATTATTGCTTTTGCCTTAGCGACATTAAGATAAAGATGGTTATTATAAGACTTTTGATAAGTACGACAATAGGGAGATTGGTCGAATGTCACCCTTGTCGCGAGGGGAGGAAACTTTATTGATGATTGTTACCAGTGCTATCTTGCAGAGAGAGGGCATGTTGGACTCTTGTAAAGAGCCATTAAATAGATAACAGACTATCGGACCTAATACTGTAAAAGTAGCGACGATTATGGACTGTCGTAACCGGGACTTCGTCGTGGCTCCTGAGAGGAAAAGTGACGTACAGCATTTTTCACTTCCTTGATGTTGATAAGACAAAAATTAAACTGAGAATTATAGTTTATGCCGGTATTAAGTGAGTCTAGGAAGAAATCAGCAGTAGGTACACTAGGGTCGAATGCTACACTACCGTAAAGATTATTTAAATCATCAGCAGAGAAGGTATGGTCAGCAGGGGAAGAGCAGATGCTCAGGTGGCGTAGTTCTTTCCATAGATGATTAGGGTCAGTAAAGCTAAAAAGAGTATAATCATCAAGGGCCATGAGAGAGTCATCCACAATGGGATCAAGTTTAGTCTCTATCACAGCTACTACATAAAAGTAAGAGCAAGAAGCCAGCAAAAATCTTATCATCTCAGTGTGCGCGCGAAGAGAGTTGGCATTGAAATGACAGACTCGAAGACCTTCATCACCAGCACCGAGCCTTGCAATAGAGGGAGACAGATAGATAGATAGATAGAATAATATTTATTGAGGCTACGGGATATAATCCTATGCAGCCCTAAAAAAGAAATAATACTGATGTAAACTTTAACAATGATATAGAAAACAATACATTATAGTACTGCTCGCTTTTGTAAGCTAGAAACACGCTGTGAACATAATATAACATAGCCAGTTATGCCGAAGTATTCGCAATAACAAAAAAAAAAGCATTTATTTATCAGTGAGCGCAATGATAATAGCAATAATGATAATGAGGAACTTATAATTAATAATTTATACCATAGTTTGCTAAAAGTAAAACTAGATTAGATTAGATACACCACAGATAAAAGATTGAATCAAAACTTTAACCCGCCAAATAGTCATAGTGCCAGATTCAGCAATCTACTGAGTGTGACGTCTTGAGAAACCGGGTTTAATACGATGCTTGTATCACGTAAAGTTCGGAAACGCCACTGTGCGACCTGATCAGCCGTTAAGAGCTTACGTAGTATGGATTTGAAGGTATGAGAAAAATGGGAATCAAACACAGGTAGTCTCGCTGCAAACTGGTTAATGAATTTAGATGCTGTGATATGAAAAGAGTTTGCCAAAGTTTCTATACACGGCGTAGCAAATAACAAAGGCGGTTGGATTTTATGAGTTGAGACTCGCCGGGTTGAGATACTTGAACGCAATGTAAAGAGCCTAGCTAGGTAAATAGGTTGACCCGTCGAAATGATATTGAACACCAGGAAGGCGACGAAAAGTAGGCGTCTGTTTTCAGCTGATAGCCAACCGAGTGAAATACGATACGATGTCACTGGTGCCATCCACAAGATACAACCGAATACGAATTTGCCTAACTTGTGCATTCCAGTTTAGTGTAGAGGTGAGACAAACGCCTAGGTCAGACACTTGGATAGAACATTTTATAAGAGTATTATCGGTAGTAATTGGTGGAAGAGCATCGAGATCCATGGCTGAGATGTAAGGTTGGCTACCAAAGATGATGAATTTAGTTTTGTCAGCATTTAATCTCAGTGAGTTTCTACGAGTCAAATCAAAGACCTCCGAGGCATCGTCATTGAGTTTGTGCATAAAAACGTGAAGCTCGGACGGGTGGCAGTGTAAGTAAATACGCGTGTCATCAGCGTATATGCCGTGCTTTGAATGCTTGAGAACCCGCAGAAGATTATTAATAAAGATTGTAAAAAGAAGAGGACCAAGTACACTTCCCTGAGGTACTCCCGTAAAGATCTCAACCGTGTCAGTAGTACACCGTTCTCAGCACGCACTGCTCGGCGCCTACCCGATAGGTGGCTGGCGAACCATCTAATTACGATGTCAGGGCAGTTAAGCGCCCTAAGCTTTTTGAGGAGAAGTTTATGAGAAACCAAATCAAATGCCTTGAAAAAATCAAACATTATGAGTAGAGTCACTTCATACCTATCAATCGCTAGGCGTACTTCTTCCGTAAAGTCGAGAAGGGTAGTCTGAGTTGAGTGATGTTTACGAAAAGCAGATTGGTGTACATCTAGCACTTTATAAGCTGCGACATGACTCGTCAATTGGTCGTGAATTATGCGTTCAAGTTCTTTCGACATTACTGGCAGTAGGGCAATGGGACGTGTATCGGACGATGATTTCGGAGGATGAGTTTTAGAGAGCGGAGTTATTGTGGCCAATTTCCAGCTGTTCGGGAAAATACCATGTTGGATTGAACCATTGAAGAGTCTGACTAAATAAGGACGGAGCGCTGGATAGGCTAATTTGAGCATATTTAGTGCAACGCCATATGCTCCAGTGCTGTTTTTCTTAGTGTAAGCAAGGGCCCGATCGATATCATTTGCAGATATCGGCTTAAAAGAAAATATATCTAATGGGTTAGCGTTCACAGAGCTGTTCAATACATCAGAAATGTCTAGAAGTCGCAAAGGAGTTGTCGAACACGAGACAAAAGCATAGTGCACATTTAGGATCTGTGGCGTAAAGTAGCGAAGCTGTGACATCGTATTTTGTGCGATAACACCCTATTTTTTAATTGGGTCCACAGAGTTTTGGAGTCAGATGAAGAATCAACTAAAGACGCGATATAACGATTTTTTGCAACACTGATAATATTACTTACTTTGACTCTCAACGAAGTAAACAGTAAGCGATCAACATTTTTTACCTGTCAGTTTGGCACGACGGTATGCTGTCCGTTTTGCTTAAATGAGGAGACGGATGTCGTTAGACACCCATGGTTTAAAGTTAGCACGAAGCGATATGCTTCGCATAGGTGCCAAGTTGTTGAAAATCTCAAACAATGATGTAGTTAATCGTTCAGTTTCGACTGAGATGGGATCATCCTTCAGTTCAGACAGACCAAATTTAGGTGAGAAGGGAACTGTAGATACTAGTGGCTCAGCCGGGGAGACCATTCTCAGTTTGCTATTGAGGTTATCACAAAGAAGATCCATGCTTAGACTTCTGAGGACACGGCAGGCTATTGTCTTCGGTTCTACAGAAGACGATGGAAGTGAATATTCCGACAAAATTAGGTCGTGGCCAGCTGCAAATGGTGTATCAAATTTGGTGTAACTTCGAACTAATTTATTAGAATAAATGGTGGAACGATAAATAGGTCGAGCCATGTATCGTTTGAAGAACTATCCTCATGAAGAATATGGTGAGTGGGATTAGACTGAACAAGCTCCAGACTATGCTCACAATGAAGTTCTCGAAAAAAGTCAGAGTCTGAATGTTTTCGGTGCATAGGAAAATTAAAGTGGCCTGTTATGATGACATCAGAGTAATTCTGGCAAATATCTGAAAGCTCTTCGAATGAGCAATGGGATAAGCACCATGAGGACGACGATAAACAACCACAAGAATTTTTATTGCCTCAGATTTAACTTCTACCATCAGATATTCAGGCATATTATTAAATTGAGGATTTGACTGAAAGATTATTGTAAAGTGATAGTACTCTTTAACATACAAGGCTACTTCACCACCCATTCTGCCAACACGATCGTGGCATAATAATTTAAAACCAGCCAATTTGTAGGGTGTATCTGGAATATCGGCTGAAAGCCATGTCTCTGTTGAAGTGATAATGTCGTATGAGCGTTTATTTTCAATAAAAAACTCGAGGTCGTTAAAATGAGCCGAAAGATGATTGATATTTGCATGACAAACCGAAAAATACCCGCAAGACTTTAAGTTTACCGGCTGAGTAACAGATCCTCATAGATTATTTGGACGTGGGGTAAGCCGATCTAAGTCTTCGAGTGAACGGACAGGGATCAGTGGAGACTTTTTATTAGGTCGCATGCACACTACTAAATTGCGAACAACCGGGCGGAGATAACCAAGCTGCTTATGTTTCTGATTAGCTGCACGCAAGATTGTGTAGACTTGCTGGAGCCAGATGGGCGTCATAAATACCTGCTAGTCCCCGCCGGTGCTAAAGATGGCTTGGGCTTTCTTGCTCCGTAAGAGATGTGCTTTGGCAATAATACTATTACGCTCCGTTTTCGAGACAACCTTGATCACAAGCGAGAAGCTATCGTGGTTCTTCTGTGTACTGGTATTCGATGATAAGGTGTTAAGTGGCCATACACGAATCATCGAGATAAAGTTCAAATAATAAGCGTTATTAGTGGCTTCGAATACGCGCTTAATTGTTTGCGAATAGTCGTTTGCAAGAGCATTAGGAATGCCTGAAATGTGAATCTCGCAAGAGTCCGTGAGCAAAATGTCACGATTAATTTGTGCAACAGAGGCTTGAGTGGCAGAAAGCTGTTCACACAGCTTAGTATTGGTTGATTCGATCGCGTCAGGTCTCGTGTAGATGGATGCAAGCTGTGAGTTCACAGATTCTAAACGGCTGGAATTGAGTTGCATTCCATTGCGCAAACCATGCTGGCATACCATTGTCCATGCTGACTGATTTATTCGGTGACTCGAGTGTTAAACAAGCAGCTTTCGATGATTAAGAGATGGTAGGTGATGGCGGCGAACTTGTGCTAATCAGGTGCTTGCTACTAAGTTTACTGTTTGCAGTAGATGCGTAAGACGTAGAAACTAAAGTCACTGAATCATCCAGAGATTGTGCACTATTTTGAGACGCGATAGATACTGCAGAAATTAATGGTGAGCGCGATTGACAGCAGTCTGCGCATTGTTACAGAATAAAGTTCCAGGACCACGAACCTTTTAGACAAGTCGTATGTAATACGCTGCCGCACAATTTGCACTTGCGTATTGATTTCGAGCCACGTTCAATAATAAGATTGCACACTGGACAT
Source organism: Chalcis sispes (assembly GCA_949987625.1). Taxonomy (NCBI): domain Eukaryota; kingdom Metazoa; phylum Arthropoda; class Insecta; order Hymenoptera; family Chalcididae; genus Chalcis; species Chalcis sispes. The sequence goes on along the minus strand of OX465097.1, from coordinate 42,453,370 downwards.
ACACGCTCATTCATGCTACATAGACGGTAGATAGTAAATGGTTACGCAATGAAATTTGATAATGATTCTGCTAATCAAAATAGTAATTTACAATAATTTATAATAATAAAATAAAATAATAATAATAATAATAATAATAATAATAATAATAATTTGCCATTTGTAAACTTATCTTGATAAATATCTTGAAAATTCTATCTTACAAAAATAATGTTTTATAGATTAATATAATATTAATTTAATATGGTTTTCTTATTATAATAAATTATGATAAGTTATTATCATAACTATAACATACAATTATAATAAATTAAGTAAATGGCAAAATATATAGTACAATATCATCACAACACGAATAAGTGCACGTAAACCTGCGAATAACACTATTACAGTAGCATACAGTTTCATAACTTAGTGCTTCGATGAGCAATAATAGAAAAAGTAGAAAAATATTCATACATGCATAATGAAAAAGCGATATACGAAACCACGAGGTGTGTTAAAAAAATAACAGGAATTTTTTAACTTCGCGGGTTTGGAGAGTCCGTGCTCTAATGGAAAAAGTTAAGTCTAGGAGGGAAGGGAAGAGGTATTGTTTTTTTGCTTGATAACAGTTGAAAAAGCATTGAGGTCTGCATGAGATGTGGAGAGTCGTCCTTCTTTCTTTTGACATAGATATTACTATTACGTATAAAGGTTAGGAAGTTATATTGTTTGTCCCTAGATTTTTCTAGCACACGCAGCTTTAACTGATGGAGGGCAGGCGGCAGAAATTTGTTGACTTTGATAAGTGCCGGTGTAATTTGCCTGATTGGTTGAGCTTTACTAAGTAATATGGGACAGACCTAAGAGGCATAAAACTTCCTCTTGCGTATTTTTGCAGCAATGGTAGCATGAGCAATAGTGGAACTCTTGAACGTAAGTGGCATTCATTGATTGGAATGTTGCTGAAGCTGCCAGCTGCAAATCACCGAATTCATGCGGTAGAATGTCACTGAAGACAACTTCAGATGCATGCGCCATACGCTCTTGTTGTACTGCTAACTGCGACACTTTTGCAGACAACTTACGATTGGCATCATTCAATAATTTAAGGTTATCTAAAGCCAGTGATGGCGCTATGTTGTTGGTAGTCGCTGCCATTAGACCGTCAACTTTTGCTTGAAAATGCAGATGATCTTGCTGCAACTTGTTAATACGTTTCTGACCAGCATCCATTTGTTGTTTCAAACTAGTTGATAAGTTTAACATTCTGGTTTTTAGCGAGTTGATTCCAGTTACCAGTGCATTCATCTGTGAGCCCATGGTAGTGATAGTTCTATCTATTTTATCTATTTTTGTAATTAGTGCGGTTGTAAGATCATTGGATGGTGTCGCAAGAGTGGCAGGAGTTAATGGTCTACTATTACTGGGTGTCTTAAGCACATTGCTCAAGTTGCTGGACGAGCCAACGGAGCTGGTACAAGAGCGTTCATTTACTGTGTTTGCCTCAGCAAGGCACAAACCACATATATTTATCGTCTTATCATTGTTATATCTACCTCATGTAAGTTTAGTGCACGTGGCATGGTAGATGTTAAAACATTTCATACATTGTTGTGGTTTGGATGCAGCGGTAAATTCTTTGAAACACGAATAACAAGAGCCAGACATATTTGGGAAGTTTAACGTTGTAAAGTACACTAAAAATAAAGCCCAGTGCGATAAAGTAAGTATAAGTTAAATTAGACGATAAATAATACGGAGAGCCGGTAATTATCCTGCTAGGAAAGATAAATGCAGTAAATAATGTAATTCACGGGCAAAAGATGGCAGCACCAACTGAAAGAATGCTGATTTATCGACAGGAGCACAGAAGTATGAGGTTGCTGCAGATGAAATGGCCGATTTAGCAATAAATTTTTAAACAGCTGTAACTTTTTATAAAGACAATTTATTTAATCAAAATAGGTACCAATAGATGCAACACACTTTTCCCAACGAGATACAAGTACAGGGTGCGTACGGTATTTAAGAACATGCACAAATGTGACTATAACTTCGCGAATTTTTTTTTTTATTTTTTTTCCTTTTCAGATAAGAAATGGCGGACTACAACATCACTTAAGAAATGAAGAGACATGCTGTCATCGTCGCTATATGTGCGAACCATACAGATTTAGAGATCTCTAATTTTCTTAATTGCGCCCGTTCATTCGTACATAAGGTTCGCCGTGAATTGGAAGCATCAGGAGGCGATACAGAATCGGTTGCAAAACGCAAAAAGCACGAACAACGTTCTGACACTGTCCGATCTGCAGAATTTTTAGAGCAAGTGCAAGCGATCATAGACGAGGACCCTTCAAAATCAATGAGGGTCCTTGCGAGTGAGCTTCATGTTTCTGAGCGCCTTATTCGTAGGGTTGTCGACGAAGACCTTCGGTATAAGTCTTACGTGATGCGCAGAGGACAGTTCATGTCGGAACGAACACGGGAACAGAGAGTTCTCCGATCAAAGCGTCTTTTAAACAAAATCAAACACCCTGAGGCGCCCAAAATGTTATGGTTTTTTTCCGACGAAAAAAATTTTGACCAAGATCAAAAGACAATCGGAGAAATGACAGATGGCTATGTTCAAATCCTACGGAGGTTCCTGTTGTTATGCACACAAAATTTCCAGCCACTATTATGGTTTTAGGTGTTGTCAGCAACGAAGGACATGTTATGCCACCACACTTTTTTACTCAAGGACTTCGAGTGAACTCTGCTGCATACATCGAGGTTTTGGAGACGGTAGTGATACCCTGGATAGACAATGCAAGTGGAGGCAGACCATACATTATTCAACAAGACTCTGCTCCTTCACATAAAGCGATGGCGACACAAGATTGGATGGCCGAAAATTTTCATGACCACATAACACCGAACCTATGGCCACCTAGCTCCCCAGACCTTAATCTTTTGGATTATTACGTATGGGGCGTAGTTGAGCGTGAGACCAATAAGCGTCCTCATAACACCACTTCTTCGCTGAAGACTGCTATTAATGCCGTTATGGTCAATATGAACAAGGAGCATTTGATTCGGGCATGTAATCGTTTCCGGACCCGGATCGAAGAGGTTATTGCTGCTAATGGCGATTTTATTGAATAACTTTATAGCCATATATTAATTTAACGTTGTATAAAAAATTCCTAAAATTTTATTAAATTTTATTAAAAATACAAGCTTATTAATTTTACTCTCAAGTTGTCCTCAAATACCGTACGCACCCTGTACATTTATTCCAGTCTTGTAGAAGTCCGAGTTTCTAATAGTAGTTTTAGATGCTCGCAGACGACAGTACTAGACAGCCAGCTACCTTACCGGCGTAGTGAATAATAACAAAATATTCTCTCTTAGCGGACGTTTAAAAAAAATTCCGAAAAGTAAGACTATTTTATTAACAAACCAAATATACCGGCAGATATTAACTAATATGTGCAATACGCTTCGGAATCTACGAAAAAGAAATTAATATTAGAAAATAAATTGAGGTCGAGAAGTTTCTTTATTTAAATTTGCATGTATTATAAATATTAACTCTTTCGCTACGGATGAATTCTACGGTGCAGTACTCCCGCAGAACGGGCCGCTGCACCACAAGTGTGCACGTAAAACAAATGCTAAATTATTGCGATGGGTTGCCATGGAAATAACATATAAGAATTACTCGTGCAAACGCACGAGTAACTTTAGTGACCGCCCGTATCCAGCGAGCATCAGACGTTGGGTGACTATAGTCACCGCCCGTACATACCGAGCGTCAGGCGTTGGATGACTAAAGTCACCGCCCGTACGTACCTGACGTACCGAGCGTCAGGCGTTGGGTGACTATAGTCACCGCCCGTAGCGGAAGGGTTAAAACAATAGTGTACAGTAAATAAACAATTTAATTTTGAATCAATAGATAATTGTGCATAATATTTTTTTGTTAATAAATTATATGTTAAAAAATAAAAAGAAAATAAAAGGAAAAATATGAGATAGATAATAAGTAAGAAAAATAAGTGAGAAAATAATAGCGATGGTGTGAGCGACAGAATGGAATAAAAAACGAGACAGAAAAAATGTGAGAAAGAATAAGAAAGAGAAAGAGAATGAGAAAGAAAGAACGAGAGATAGAGAGAATAAGAGGGATAGTACATATCAATTCAATCAAATATTAACATTAATCATATCATAACCGGTCAAAAAAGTTCAGATATAAACTTTGTATTAAATTTTTCATGTATCATGTTATCGCTTTTGTACATTTGACATCATAACTTTTTCTATTAATTATATACAGATAATATTCTATTATCTTTCTATTTATAATTTGTCTATTTTGAGTAATACTTGTCGTATACTGTTATCTACCACAACCGGTCATTTGACTGGGAGACCAATTTATTGCTTTATAAATATTGCAACAGAAATTATGACGTATTTGCGTATTTGACGTATTGCATTCAACTAGTTGTACATTTCTGCAAAGACTGTTGCGTTCTTAGTTCAATCAAAATAATTGTAAATTAAAATTTTAAGACAGTACCTAAAAATACCGATTTAAAATTTTAAATCGGAAGTAGCATTTTAGTGTAAGAAAAAGTAACAAAAACTAGAAGTTCTGGTAGTTAGCTTATATTTTGTTTTAATAGCTTTACTCTTCACCCAAAAAATGTGCAAACAATCAAGATGGTACAAGTTTTTTGAAGATAACACATCGTTCAATAAGTCCCGAGACTAACAACGAAAACAACATTTTTTTTCAAAAATCATTTTTATTCATCAATATAATCTCCTTTCAGAGTGATACAATCTTTCCAACGCCTTTCCAACATTTCTATACCATGTTTATAGAAGGATTTATCCTTTGCTTCAAAATAGGCTTCAGTTTCGGCAATGACCTCCTCATTCGAGCCAAATTTTTTTCCCTGGAGCATTTTTTTGAGATCAGCAAAGAGCCAGTAGTCGCTGAAGGCTAAATCCGGTGAATACGGGGGGTAGGGAAGCAAGTGAAAGCCCAATTCGTTCAATTTTGCCATTGTTTTCATGGACTTGTGGCATGGTGCATTGTCTTGGTGAAAAAGGATTTTTTTCTTCTTCATGTGCGGTCCTTTTGCTGCGATCTCCTCCTTCAAACGTACCAACAAGTCAATATAATAATCACTGTTGATCGATTTACCTTTTTCCAGGTAGTCAATGAAAATCACGCCATGTGTATCCCAAAAAACAGACGCCACGACTTTGCCAGCAGACTGCTGCGTTTTTAGACGTATTGGGCGGCTTTCGCCAGCCATGCGCCACTCAGATGATTGCCGATTCGACTCCGGAGTGAAATGATGTATCCATGTTTCATCCATGGTCACGTATCGACGCAGAAAATGCTTTTTATTGCGAGTGAATAGCTATAAACAGCTCTCTGAATCGTCGACTCGTTGCTGTTTTTGTTCCACTGAAAGCAATCGCGGCACCCACTTGGAAAAAACCTTTTTCATGCTCAATTTTTCATGAAGGATTGTAAATACGCTTCCAGATAATATCTGTGTCATCTCTGCAATCTCACAAACCTCCACTTTGCGATTTTTCATTACAATTTTTAACACTTCGTACAATTGGTTTGTGAGATGTAACATTGTGAGTGAATCAACTTTTGTTATTGTGAAAAAATGAATAAAAAAGAATTTCGTGTGTTAATGAAGCATTACTTTTTGGTGAAAAAAAATACTGTTGAAGCCATGGCTTGGCTTGATAAATATTATTCGGGTTTCGCACCAATGAAATCAAATATAGAGAAGGGGTTTGCTAAATTTAAACGAGGTGAAATGAACAAAAAACATCAAGAAAGTTCACAAAATAATTTTGTATGATCGTAAAGTAAAGTTGATCAAGATAGCTGAGATTCTAAAGGTATCAAAGAAACGTATTGGACATATCGTGCATGAATATGTGGACATACGAAAGTTGTGTGCAAAATAGGTCTTGCGCGAGCTAACAATCGATTAAAAAGAACATGTTGATGATTCGGAGTAATGTTTAACGATATTCAACCGTAATAAAGACGAATTTTTTAGACGATATGTGACAATCAATTGAACATGGCTCTATCATTACACTTCAGAGTCCAATCGACAGTCAGCTGAGTGGACTGAACGCGATGAACCAAACCTAAAGCGTGGAAAGACGCAACAGTCAGCTGGCAAGGTTATGGCATCAGTATTCTGAGTTGCGCATGGTATAATATTCATCGATTACCTCGAAAAGGGCCCGACCATTAACAGCGATTGTTACATAGCATTGTTGGAGGGTCTTAAGTTTTATGTTTGAAGGATGAAATTGATGGATATCACGAAAAAGTGGCCTCATTTGAAAAAGAAAGAAGTGCTGTTTCATCAAGACAATGCACCGTGTCACAAATCAATGAAAACGATGGCAAAATTGCATGGATTAGGCTACTAATTACTTCCCCATTCACCGTATTCTCCAAATCTTGCTCCCAGTGACTTTTTCCTGTTTGCAGACCTCAAAAGAATGCTTGCTGGAAAAAGTTTGGCACTAATGAAGAGGTTACCGACGAAACTAAGGCTTATTTTGAGGCTAAAGAGAAATCGTACTATAAAAATGGTATCGAAAAATTATTTGGAGTGAGAATGAGTTCTCGCCGTTTCACTGTCAGATTGCGGTACAAAAATTTTGTGTGTATAATTCAAAATGATGATACATCTATATTGAAGTTGTATCACCTATGTTTAAAATCAGTGCGTGTCTTTCCGTTAGCCTATAAAGAACATTTTCTTTTTGTAGCGTGAAACATGTCAAATTTCGTGCCAAATAAACCGTTTTTGTGGGGAATTTTACTGTACTATTTTATTCAGAAGCATTTCACTTCGTATGAAGAAACGAAAAAATGGATCGATTCGTGGATAACCGCAAAACAAGTATCGTTTTTCGACATGGAATTCAAATGCTGCCGGAAAGATGGGAAAAAGTTATCTCCAGCGATGGGCAATACGTTCTCTTGTTTTTTTATTATTTTTTTTAAATAAAAGATTTATTTTCACAAAACACAGCGAGAACACATTCGCATTCCAAATATATGACCGCTATAATCGTTGTATCGCCCTTGAAGGTAACTACATTGAATAATTAAATCGAATTTCACCAAAAAAATTTGTTTTACTATATTAGCCTACGAACTTTTCAGCCGAACTGTTACTAGTTGGAAATAATAATAAGTTTGAATTACATACTCGTACTCTGGCGATAAAGAGCAAAATATTGTGAATATATGTCGTAAATGAAAAAGAATAAGATTACTCTCAAGTTTTTAAAAAGAGATAGGAACAAATGAACAACATGTTGTGATTGATGGATCTGTTTGGAAAGAAACACAAATAGGTGGTACACCTGGAAGATCACCACTTTACAACATATTTAGACAAAAAGTAGGGCTAAAAGGATATGCAAAACGTCATATTATGCAGAGTCAAGTTAGGACTGCATTTTCGATGATAATTGACCACCGCGTTATGAACCATATAAGAACATGTACAATAGAAGAAGCAAAGAGAGTGTTAGAACCGATTGGAGTCTATCTCAAGAGAAATTATATGCATTTATTGCAATTTTATATTCACGAGGTGCATATGAAGGAAACAATTTGAAACTTTCTTTTTTGTGGACATATAGGAGCCTAAATTTTTTGCAGGAACTTTGAGCAGAAATAATTTAACAAGTTTCCAAATTTATTAATTTTGATAAAGCAAGCGGAGTCAACGTTTGAAAACACATAAAATTCGCCATGATATTTATGATTTGGATTACATTTATTAAGAACATCCAAAACTTACAAACTAGTTGTTTATATTATTATAGACCAAAAGTTATTTCCGACAAAAGTAATATGTATATTTACACAATACATGCCTAACAAGCTTGATACATTTAAAATCAAATTTTTGTTAGCATGGAACGTTGAGAGCCAATACATAATAATGCACTTTCATATCTAAAAAAGATAAAAATAGGCCCTCTTCGGTGCAACTCTCTAAATACGAGGTCTGGCTATTAAATAACGAGACTGCGTGCCTAGAGGGCGCCGTAGAGAGGTGGAGAAAAAAACGAGTAGTGCGTTGGGTATCTAGATATCTTGTCTATGCACGTACCAAAACACGTTCTTGTCACTATTATTGTATTTGTGCAGTAGTGGTTTGAAACGAACGTGTTTTTTTCTCGTGCCGAAAACCATGTGTGACGAAAAACAGGAGCAACGCATCAATCTCAAATTTCTCGTTAAATTGAAAAAAACTCCGACTGAGTGCTGTAAATTGTTGTAAGAGGCCTATGGGGACAATTCTCTATCTGGTGCGCGTGTTTTTGAGTGGTGTAAGCGCTTCAGTGAGGGCCGAGTGAGCACTGAAGATGACCAACGCCCAGGTCACCCTGTCACTGTTTGAACTCCGGAAACAGTGACCAAAATCAACCAAATTGTGCGTGCAGATCGTCGAATGAGCATCCGGATGATTGCCGAGGCTGTAATCGCCGATAAAGAAACGGTTAGACAAATTTTACACGAGGAATTACACATGACAAAAGTCTGTGCGAAGTTGGTGCCAACGCACCTGCCCATAACGCGCTATCTGTGAAGCAGTATTTGGCCGGTAAGCGCACTCCAGTGCTCGAACACGCGCCGTACTCGCCAGATTTGGCACCGTGCGACTTTTTTTTGTTTCCGAAGATAAAATCTGCTTTGAAAGGGACCCGATTTGAGTCGATGGAAGCGGTAAAGCAAAAAACGACAGAGCTCCTAAAGGCCCTCACTAAAGAAGACTTCCAGCACTGCTTGGATCAATGGAAAAAACGTATGGAAAGGTGTGTGGCGAGGGAAGGGGAGTATATTGAAGGGGAGCATTCTAATGTAGAATAATTTTTATAATAAAATCCTTTTTCGTAACGAGTCTCGTTATTTAATAGCCAGACCTCGTATGCTCTACTCAAACTCATGGAACCATTTACGAGTTACGGAAGAGCTGTAACCCCGAACAACTTCTCCACAAGCAAATTCTAGCAACACAACTGCTAGCAAACAAAACTACGTTAGTTACAACTTTCTGTTCAAATGAAAGGGTGCTACCAATTACTGCAAAGCAAAAGAAAGACGTTATGTAACGCTTTTCATTGAAAATTTTCACAACAGATATTTGTACTTCTACTATCTATAAACGTAAACCAAATAAAGAAGTACTTTTACTTAGTTCTAAACATAAAACTGTAGCAGTATTGTATTAAAAACAAGAATAAACGTTTACCTAAAACCATTTTATATTAGAACAGAACTAAATTTGGTATGGACATGACCGATTATCTGGCGAGGAAATATACCACAAAATCGAAATTTTGCAGATAGCTTGTCAAATATTTTTCAATATCCTCGATTTAGTAGACATAAATACCTGAATTTTCTGCAAGCAAATGGCAGGAGAAAATATTTCGAGACAAGATTTTTTACTCTAGTTAGCAGTAGAACTTGCCATCGATTTTGAAGAAGCCTGTGAACAACCAAAAGAAAGAACAAATATGAAACGATCGTTACCTAAATCTACAGCTGATTCGTATCAACATAATACGTGTCAAATAGAATATTGTGACGAAAATAAAACCATCAAAATTTGTTAGAAATGTGAAAAATACGTTTGCGGAAAGTGTACAATGGAGACACCCTGTATGTGTAAAAAATACGATGAGCAATGAATTATAATGAATAAAATTAATTAAAATAAATCAAAAGTTCTTATTCTTTGTGTGTTGTAGTAGAAATCGACAATATACAGTTTTGTTTGATTATAATAAAGTTAATTTGTTTATTTTCTTCCTAACATCCATATTACATAGAATCAATCAGTAAAAATGAAATCCGATCATTTTATCAGCTATAGTAGAAATAGGATTTTATTAAGTGTATGTTTAGTATTAAAAAAAATAACTTACAGCATAAATGTTTGCCTCAAAAAAAGAATTTCATTTAGTAACTCTTCGGCAAATAAATTTCTCGCTCGAGTGAAATTAAATTCTTGATTTTGATTACATGTTCACAAACAGCGATCCAGAATTTTTAATCATTGCTGGATCCGACCATTTCTCTCTCTCAGTGGTGCCGGATTTTTTATGTTAATAACTTCATCCATATTTGTTTTTTGAAAGTTCAAAAGCAACTAAACTTGCAAAATTATTCTCATATGCGATCGTCATATTATAATAATTGCACGACGTTTATTGATTTTTATACGAAAATAAAATTTTATTATAAAATGTAAAAAAAAAATAAGTATATAATTATTTAATTACATGTATGATATTTGAATATTTACATCAAACATAATGTTCTTAATAAAAATAAATATTTGTTTTGACCCTTCTTGAAATATAAAAAAGTTTAAGCGATAAGACTGTTTCGCATATTACGAGGGCGGTTCAATAAGTACCCGTGCTTGACGACAGAGAGCGTTCCTAAGGGAAGTTGGTATTATCATTGTGTGCTGCCATCTATCAAACGACGGTAAAACAAATTTTAGACTGATTAATAGGTTAGTTTGGATTTGGCAGCCATTTGAGTAAGACGTGTTTCGTGATTTTCGCCTAGATGGAAAAAGAGCAGTATCGTTTGGTAATTTGCTTTTTGTTTTTGGATGGAAAAAAATGCAAGGAGATAAAAGCAAAGTTGGATGCTGTTTATGGGGACACTTCACCATCTATGACTACAGTTAGATATTGGTTTAACGAATTTAAACGTGGGTGAACATCCGTTTTTGATGAGGAGCGACCAGGATGCCCGGCAGACGTGGTTACCGAGGAAATCATTCAAAAAGTCTACGACATGATTCTCGCTGATCGACGAACGAAAGTGCGCAAAGTAGCAGAGGCCGTAGGTGTGTCAACCAAAACGGCCATTGATATCTTACATCATAAGTTGGCGATGAAAAAATTGTCGGTCCGATGGGTGGACTACAAGCGGATGCAGCTGTTAACTTCGAAGTAGTGTTTGGAGCAATTTAAGCGAGATCCGAAGGAGTTTTTGCGTCGAGTTGTCACTGTTGATAAAACCTGGATTCATTACACAGCAGAAACTAAGCAACAATCGAAACAACGGATTTCTCCCGGTGGATCTGCTCCAAAGAAGGCGAAGACGGTCCCATCGGCCGGAAAGGTCATGGCGACAATTTTTTGGGATGCGAACGGCGTCATCCTCATGGATTTTTTAGAAAAAGGAAGAACGATCACTGGACAATACTACAGTGAGTTATTGGACCGCTTCGACAAAAAATTGAAGGAGACACGGCCGCATTCGGCGAAAAAGAAGGTGCTGTTTCACCATGATAATGCACCAGCACATTCATCCGGAGTTGTCGCCGCCAAACTGCATGAATCACGTTATGAATTACTGCCACACCCCCCGTATCCACCCGATTTGACTCCCTGCGACTTTTTCTTGTTCCCTAACATAAAGAAAGGACTCGCGGGAAAAATATTTAGCTCAAACGAGGAAGTCATCGTCGAGACAGAGGCGTATTTTAGAGAGTTCAACAAATCCTATTTTTTGGAGGGGTTAAAAAAATGGCAGGAACGTTGGGAGAAGTGTATCTTTCTAAAAGGGGAATATGTTGAAAAATAAAAAAAAATATTGTTTTCAAAAAATGGTGTATTCATTTCTAACACGGGTACTTATTAAACCGCCCTTGTAACGTCAGTGAAAGTCATTACAGTCTGTCAAGTAAGAGCCTGGTCGACTTCACCGACAGGTAATGTAAGATTTCGCTCTAAATCTTTCGCGAGCCGATAAAGGAAAGCTTTGTCCTTGATGCATTGTCAACAAAGATTCAGTTGTCGTTGATCTTTTGAAAGAAAATCACGTTAAACGCCATGAGTGCTAAGTACGCGTCGCGCTACGAGGCTGTGTTCCTTTGCATCCACCCGAAAGGTCCCAAAATGTCGCAATCAGCGGCTGCTAAATATATGAGAAAGTCAAAGGCATTTGTACAGAAGTGGATACAGCGATATTAAGTGGCTAAAAAGGTCGACGATTTACCAGAACGTGGCTCGATAGGAAAAATGAACAAAGAAGATGAAAAAAGAATAGTGAATCTGTTTTCGCGGAATTCTGCTTTAACACTGCGGCAAGGACAAGCAAAATTAATGGCAAAAGGTTTAGATATATCCTACGAAACTATCCGAACCCATCTTTGTACTCATCATCTGAAAAGGCGCAACACAATGAAGAAGCCTCTGTTGACTGAAAAACATGTGACAAAGCGACTCGCTTGGGCACATGAGAATATTGATAGAGATTTTGAAAATGTCATTTTTACTGATGAATGCTCTATATGGGCACGTTCTGTCCTCACGCGAGTCTGGTCAACTTTCACCAATAGGCTTGTTCAGCGGACCGTAAAACATGGAATAAAGGTGCATCTTTGGGGCTGCTTCTCAAAGCAGGGATTCAGCACTTTGCACCTCTTTACTGACAACCTAAATGCCGAGAAAATGATAAAAATCTACAAAAAGGCTTTACTGCCATCTGCCAAACGATGGTTCATCACAAAAAATGAAGATTGGATTCTGCAGGAGGACAACGATCCTAAACACCGCAGCAAGCTCTGTACTCAGTGGAAGACTCAATCTGGCATCGTTACATTGGATTGGCCGTCGCAGTCGCCCGATGCAAACCCTATTGAAAATGTGTGGGCATATATTAAACGGAAGCTTCGTGGAAGACGCACATACACTTTGAAGCAGTTGTGTTACGAAATTCGTCGGATCTGGAGATCCTTGCCACTAGAATACGCCGTCAAATTAGTAGAAAGCATGCCTCGGAGATGCCAGGCAATTATCGACGCCGGTGGTGACTGGACACATTATTGACCGAATTGCATCATTGTTTTTAATGTGTACAATGTATATATAAATATGAAAGTTTCATCGAATAAATTTTTTTATAAATTAACACGACCACGCTCTTACTTGAGAGACTGTATGATTGTCTTGCATTTCAACGAAGGTACATGGAACGTCAAAAAATTAAAAGATTGTTCAACGTTGTTATTATTTTTGAATATTTACTTCTGAAAACACCATTTCTGAAGAAAAAAAACTGTTTTTATATAAAAATTAGAAAATTAATAAACAAATATATTTGTAAAGTCGTTGATAAAATTTTATTTTTAGTTTATAAACGATGTACATGTGGTATGGTAAAAAAGTAATGTGACTGATTTTTTATTTGCTAAAGTTTTTATTTTTTTCGAACATCTATGTTATTCCCTTGAAAATAGTTCCCTTGGGCAGCTACACACCGATTGACACATTCTCACTTTTAATAACAGCGCTGAAAGTCTTTAACTGGTATCGTCTTAAGCATGTTCGTTACACTCTTTTGGATGTTTTCTAAAGTCCCGAAATGACGTCTTTTAAGGATGTTTTTCTGTTTGGGAAAAAGAAAAAATCACAGGGACTAAGGTCAAGTGAATAGGGTGGCTGGGGAGCCCCAAGAATGCTTTCTAAGGTCAAAAGTTCTGTGATCGAGAGGGCACTGTGTCATGGGGCGTTATCACGATGGAGCAGCTATTTGTCTGCTATGTCTGATCTCACGCGAATGACCCTTTTTCTAAGCCTTTCAAGGACGTATTTATAAAAAATTTAGTTGACAGTTTGTTCTGGAGGACAAATTCTTTATAGATGATTCCCCTTCTGTTAAAATAACAAATCAGCATTGATTTGATCTTCGATTAACTTATTCGAGCTTTCTTTATTCAAGGAGAGCTCGCAGTGTGCCACTCCTCACTTTGCCTCTTGGTCTCAGGATCGTATTCAAAAATCCATGATTTATCACCTGTGATCACACGACTAAAGAAATCTTGCTCATTGGCGCTTTTGTCAAGAAGATCAAGACACTTGTTTTTTCGATTGTCTTTCTGCTCGATTGAGGTTTCTTGGCACCATTTTGGCGCAGACCTTACGCATGTGTTCAGTCAAAATTTATGAACGGTAAATCTGTTCAAATTTAATTGTTTATTTAACATTCTTAATGTTAAACGACGGTCTTTAACGTGTTTTCTGCCTTCCAAAAATGATTTGTGCCAGCGAGAAACTTAAGCTTAGGATAAGGAATGTTCCCCATAAGTCTGTTTTAACTTTTTGAACGTCACACTTGCCGATTCTCCAAGCTTAACACAAAATTTTATGGCACAACGTTGCTCCAAATTCCTCTGTTGAATTTTGCCTGATGCACAACCAAAATACAACTTCACTAATAGCAGTCACAAAAATCACGTAGTTAACGGAAGGAGTTAAAACCCACACTGAGCCATGGGAGGGTACTGATACACGTGCAAGCGATCTGGAAACAGCACAGCGATGCTAGATCGCTTGCAGTGCTGCTAGTCTCATTACTTTTCTGCCACAGCTCGTAACTCATAACAGTGGGTCAAGCAAGATTTATATTCAATACGTTTTCAGATTTAACGAATATTTTACATACGAGATGTGATCAAAAAGTAAGGTGACTTTTTAAATTTCGCGCTCTCTGTACACTCTAATTTTAGAATTTTTTTTTCGTTATGTAGGTACAATCGACACGATCATATGTTTACAGTTTCGACTATACAACATATGTCGTTTTTATGTAAGAGGCATAAAGGTTAGACTCGTGTTTGCGTGCTCGGCGATTTTTTGATGTTGATAACAATGGAGCAATGAGTTTGTATTAATTTTTGTGTAAAAAATGGTATCAAGTGTTTAAAACTCTTGAAATGTTGACAGTGGCGTACGGTGAGTCAACTCTGAGCAAAAAAAATGTTTATAAGTGGTATAAGTTATTTCAAGAGGGCCGAGAAAATTTCAACGATGAACCTCGCTTCAGATACCCCAGCACGTCAAAAACCGATGAAAACGATCAGAAAGTGAAAGAAATTGTGTTGAAAAATCGTCGAATTACGATTAGAGGAGTAGCTGATGATCTTAACATATTGTTTGGCTCATGCCAATCGATTTTAACGGATATTTTGGGTATGGCACGTGTGTCAGCGAAATTCGTTCCAAAACGTCGTTACTAGTGAGTAGTTTTTTGGTAAAAAAGAATACTACTATCATACCTCAGCCACCGTATTCATCAGACTTAACCCCCTGCAACTTTTTCCTCTTCCCAAAATTGAAAAGGCCCATGAGAAGACGAAGATCTGCGACGATTGAGGAGATTAAGGCTGCATCGCTGAAGGAGTTCAAGGCAATACCCAAAGTGCTTTTCAGAAGTGCTTTGACGACTGGAAAAAGCGCTGGCACAAGTGCATTTTATCAGAGGGGGATTATTTTGAAGGAGATAACAATTTTAGATGAATAAATGAATATTTTTTATAAAAAATGAAAAGTGACCTTATTTTTTGATCACATCTCGTATATGATAAAATTGCTTTTGCTAAAAAAAAAATAATTTAATAAAAAATGTAATCAATTTAGGATTTTCTCCCTCTCTCTCTCTCTCTCTCTCTCTGTCAAAATAATATGTATAGGTAACCTGTAAAAGAACATGTTTAAATTTTACTAAGTACATTATGCAAAAAAATATGAAACTTTTAAAAAATGTTGTGATTTTTAAAATAAATTTTTAAAACATGACCGTTTAAATTATTGAAAAATTATATTATAATCTGATTCTCTAAATTTATATTTTGTTACAAAAGATTTGCGCATGATTTACCATTTATCGTCGGAGCTCCGTTCGTTGTTAGATGTGAATTGCTGCTCTCTCTTGTTTCGTTCCTCTCATTTAATTGTACCGAAGCATACTTATTCATTTAAATATTAAGTTTTAAAATTAATTGAAAATAGATAAAATAGTAAAATGATAGCTAAAACGCGTGGTATCGTATTTATTTTTGATGAACTTTATGATGAAATACACGGTGTCAACCAACTTCGCCTTAAACAAAAATTATTTTATTTATTATTAATTTTACAAGAATATTGATACTTCCAATCGATTCTCCGTGCTCTAAAACCTTTATAAACTCCATAATATTAAATATCAATTTATTAATTTTGGAGAAATAATTGGTGTCCATTCTTAATTTTCCACCCTAAATCATTATTACTATTATCTTTACTATTAGTGTTATTAATATTATTATTTTTAAGTTTTGAATTATATTGAGCATCTTATATCCAATCGTTCGTTAGGCATGTGTGGGTTCGTAGGCGGCACGTGATGATTGTTCTGAATATATATGTTTCTTAGTTTTTGTAAGTGGGACTCTAAGTGGCGTATCTTCGATACGCCCCGTGTTTCTCTCTAAAACTAAGATTGGTACGGGTGAATAATTAGTACAGGATTTCATTCGGGATACATTCATTAGTGCGTTTATTTTCCAATTTATGTATTTCTTTTTCATCTATGTTTATTCGCAATAATCAATGTCGTCTGCTATGAAAATACATTTTTCTTTATTAATCCATAAATTGTGCTATTCTAAGCATCTGACCACTTCCTCGAGTAGAGCTAAATATATATCTTAGCTTACCCTTATAATATTTATATCATCGAAGAAATCGACACCTTCAATACCTGTAAGTATTTTTTTGATTTTGCGTTACAAAAATGCTGGTGCTGACGTAATGTCAAACAGAAACCCGTCACATCTAAATAAGCCTTTATGCATTTTAAGAGTAAGTATGTATCTATTAGTAATATCATCCTGATGGACTTTAATACTTTAAAAAGTTTTTAATTGATTCTTATACATTTTTCCTGCCTGACGTAGCTTTAAGAAGTTCAACTATAATAGGTCTTGGATATTTATTGACTTATAAGCTTAAATTGACCGTAACTTTAAAATCCCTAAATATTTTAACAGTACTATCCGGCTTTAATATCGGTACTATAAGTGTAGCTCAGTATGAATTAACAATTTTTACTCTTTGCTTTTCTAAATTATTGAGTTTATCCTCGATTTTATTATGTAACATGAAAGATACTGATACGGGCTTTCATGTTTTTTTGAATCTTATTTTCTTTTAATTCTAATCGTCTTTCTCTTATAGATTATTGCATTTGACTTTTTGCAATCTTTCTACAGTGCTTTGTTATTTTACTGTTTGTTGCTTTTTATGTTGGATTTTCTTTCCTGTTTTTAACTGCTGCTGTTTTTAAGATTATCTTTTCCATTATTGTGTACCACGCTCTTAGTGCTTAAGTATGATACCTGTGCTGTCATCTTGCACTGTTGCTATAACTACTTTGCCCTCGGTGTCGGTAAGCTAGTTATCTATCTAGTGCTACCATGTTTGATAGGTGTAACGTGTCGGATTCTCACGTTATAACAAATTAACACAAACGTATGTTAATTCATTTGTATTAGAATTTTACTAATTTTATGTGTGCACGTTCGAGTGCTGAACCCCGATTTCGTTGACATTTCCCGTGTGTGTGTGTGTTTTATCTCAATTGAATTTAAAAAAGCTAACGATTTAATTTTTATCTATGATCAACCAAGATCCTATTTGTGTTCTTTGTATTAATTCTTCAATTTATTATTTAAATCCCGACAAATGTGTCTTTTCGAAGTTTTAGCTTTTATTTCATTTAAATATAAAATTTTCAAATCATACGACACTGCGTGACATCTTAGAGAGAGACGCCGCAAGTGTCGTTGACCGGCCAATGTTTACGTTTGGCCTTTAAAGAGTTTAACGTTCAGGAAGACTATACCTATGTACTTGCTAGAGAATGCATTATCCCAGCAGGCTAATACATAGGTGTTTAAACCAGCCACACTCATTCGATAGTGGAAATCGTGTGCGGTTTATTCTTTTCAATGTTGTTTTTATTTTTTAATATTTTAACACCCAACCCCGGTGCACTTGAACACAGTGTCGATGTGCCCAAAAGTCTTTGGTTTACTCAAAAATCTTATCTCTTTTTAAAAAATAAAACCCTTGAGTATGAAATTTACAATGTTACCAATACTTAGGCATCTGCAGCACTTGCAAAATGCCATCGATTAGAAGTTTCGTAAATTTCTTGTTACTTTGCCTTGATTTCACACATTTATAAAAATTTAAAATCAGTTCAAATGTTAAATTAAAAATTTATTACGAATGATTCTTACATTGGCTAAGCTTAATCCATGACTGTCTTCTTTGATAGTCTGAAATCAAGTGTCTTCTGCCTTGACGAACTCGGCTTTTTATACTCTCGCCGCTCCTTGATTAAGGCAAAGTTCTATGGGCTTCTATGGACAATTATTTAATAGTTTACAATATTTTCGAGAATGTTTTTTTCTCATTTTTTAGCTGAGGTGTGGTCGCGTCGTTACATGTATAACAATGTCGTGATTTCGCAAATTTCGAGCTGTTTTATTGTTGACAAGTTTTTTAAATTTTCTTTTTCACTTTTTATGTACAAATAATTTATTTCGTTGATTGTTTTCTCAGTCACTATATGTGTACTCTCTTTATCTACGTATTTTTATAAAATCAATTGTTATTCTATTTTTTATTCATTTAGTAATCCTGATGGAACATCATAGAATTTTGACTCTCTCGAGGTACTGGTGTCCTATAAGCTTCTATTTGTAATAACTTTTTTCCTAATTTAAATTTTACATTTTTTCTTTTTTCTATATGTTTGTCGAATGCGTTATTTGTTATTCTATATGAAATTATTTCGGTGCTCGCCTTTTTTCTTTTTAACTTTTTTATGTTTAAACCCTACTTTGATTTCTTATTAGTCTAACAAGTATAATATAGAATATACGCCGATTGTAGCGACCTTGGAGTTCAATGCCCTTGCTGTTTCGCGGTATTGAATTTATTCGTAATTTATTTTACATTTCAATTTCTTAATCCTATCGCTCTATTTTATAATTGTTTCTTATTTCTAACTTTGCTTATAATATTGTAGATTTTATTTATATGAAATTTTCTCTATTTATTGACTTATATCAATTTTTTAATTTAATTTTTTCTTATAACAAGATACTGAGGTCACATAGGATACAGTCTGTCAAGTAAGAGCGTGGTCGTGTTAATTTATAAAAAAATTTATTCGATGAAACTTTCATATTTATATATACATTGTACACATTACAAACAATGATGCGATTCGGTCAATAATGTGTCCAGTCACCACCGGCGTCGATAATTGCCTGGCATCTCCGAGGCATGCTTTCTACTAATTTGACGGCGTATTCTAGTGGCAAGGATCTCCAGATCCGACGAATTTCGTAAGACAACTGCTTTAAAGTGTATGTGCGTCTTCCACGAAGCTTCCGTTTAATATATGCCCACACATTTTCAATAGGGTTTGCATCGGGCGACTGCGACGGCCAATCCAATGTAACGATGCCAGATTGAGTCTTCCACTGAGTACAGAGCTTGCTGCGGTGTTAAGGATCGTTGTCCTCCTGCAGAATCCAATCTTCATTTTTTGTGATGAACCATCGTTTGGCAGATGGCAGTAAAGCCTTTTTGTAGATTTTTATCATTTTCTCGGCATTTAGGTTGTCAGTAAAGAGGTGCAAAGTGCCGAATCCCTGCTTTGAGAAGCAGCCCCAAAGATGCACCTTTATTCCATGTTTTACGGTCCGCTGAACAAGCCTATTGGTGGAAGTTGACCAGGCTCGCGTGAGGACAGAACGTGCCCATATGAACATTCATCAGTAAAAATGACATTTTCAAAATCTCTATCAATATTCTCATGTGCCCAAGCGAGTCGCTTTGTCAAATGTTTTTAAGTCAACAGAGGCTTCTTTATTGTGTTGCGCCATTTCAGATGATAAGTACGAAGATGGGTTCAGAAAGTTTTGTAGGATATATCTAAACCTTTTGCCATTAATTTTGCTTGTCCTTGCCGCAGTGTTAAAGCAGGATTCCGCGAAAACAGATTCACTATTCTTTTTTCATCTTTTTTGTTCACTTTTCCTATCGAGCCACGTTCTGGTAAATCATCGACATTTTTAGCCACTTTATATCGCTGTATCCACTTCTGTACAAATGCCTTCGACTTTCTCATATATTTAGCAGCCGCTGATTGCGACATTTTGGGACCTTTTGGGTGGATGCAAAGGAACACAGCCTCGTAGCGCGACGCGTACTTAGCACTCATGGCGTTTAACGTGATTCTCTGTCAAAAGATCAACTACAACTGAATCTTTGTTGACAATGCATTAAGGACAAAGCTTTTTTATATCGGCTTGCAAAGAAATTAGAGCAAAATCTTTCATTACCTTCGGTGAAATCGACCACGCTCTTACTTGACAGACTGTACCTGTTCTGTTTACGTACTCTAGTCGATAAATCGGCTTCTACTTAGCAGTGCTATTATCTCTTGACTGCGGACCACACTGTCTCCTCACCTATCTTCTATTACAGGATAACTACGCTTACTATGTATCATCTTAGTTTCATATTAATCTTATTTTACAAATTCGGCCTAATTACTGCTTCAATATTTCTATTTCATGTTGTTCAATATTTCTACTTCATGCGCAAAAGAAAAGCCGCTGCTTCGAAGCCTCAGCAATGCACAAAATGCCATGATTTATTATATTTTAATACTATTTACACCAAACTAGTTTCTGTAAGAGATAAATATGACAAAACCATAAAAATATTTAGCCCATGTCTTACCGAGATAAATATTATCAGCATAAGCTCTCGCACGAGCTCTGTTGGTGCCTCCAATGATATAAATAATGTCATTAAACACCAAGTAACTTTAGACTGACGACTCCTACCTCACTGTCTAATGATTTACTATTTGCACTAATTGCAAAAATTGATAAAATCGATTCGTCGATCACAACTATGGGCTCGCAGGCGAGTAGTCTCGTCACTTGTTTCAATTCACTCGAAACAAAAATGAAGTTGAAAAACTCTTTACGTCTTTAAATTAGCATGTTGATGCTAGTGAGCTACCTACTTCTGAGAAGCTCAATCAACTAGATGCCACTAGTCGCGCTTTATCTGCGAAAATCTCATAATTGACGATACAACAAGAAGGTATGTCACATGAATCGTAAGTGTTCTCAGCGGCATATTTCCTTATGAATATAGACATTTTTTATTGGCAGTTACTGCAACATATCCGTCGTTGGACTCTTCAATCATCAGAGTGGATATCTCCCTAGTATGATCCTTCTGTCTCCACATCCTTATCTCACAACGATGCTTCAACGATGCTATTCTTCTTCTGGTGACTTTTAAAAGTGCTGCTGTTGCTTATACTGCCATTGCTGCGAAAATCTGCTTAAGAAAGTTTTATTCGTCCCAAAAAGCCAATTATTAATCTTTCAAGTGTTTCAAAACATCCAAAAGTAGTGATTTTGACGTAAGAAACGAAGAGAGTGAGAAATCACCAAAAAAGTTCGCAGACGACGAATTGCAAGCCTTATTGGATGAACATGATACTCGAACTAAATAAGACCTCGCCGATCAACTAAATGTGATGCAGAAAGCCGTCTTCATTCGTTTGAAAGCCATAGGAAAGATTTAGAAACTGAAAAAATTCGTTCCCCATGAACTGAATAAAAGATAGCAAGAAAATCGAAAAACCACTTGTGAAATGCTGCTCGACAGATACAAAAGAAAGTCATTTTCGCATCGAATCGTGATGTGACTGAAAAATCGATATATTTTAAGAATCCTAAGGGTCAAAAATCATAAGTAAGTCCAGACAAACCATCGACATCCACTGTAAGACCAAATCGCTTTGGAAAGAAGACAATTCTTTGTGTTGGGTGGGATCAGAAAGGTCTATTATGAGCTGCTAAAATCTGCTGGAACTGTTAAAACTGATCGCTACGAACAGCAAATGATCGATTGAAATCGAGCATTGCGTGAAAAACGTGCGGAAGATAGAAAAAAGGCAAAACAAAGTCATTTTGCTCCATAATAATGCCACATGACACGCAGCAAAACGGGTCAGGAAAACGATCAAGACGCTCAGTTAGGAAAAATTAGCGCATGCGGCTTATTCTTTAGACTTGACTCCGTCCGATTATTACCTATTCCCATCAATGGGATACGCTGTCGCTGACGTATAAAAATATACGAAAATGATAACTGGTTCACTTCAAAAGAACTCTTTTTTGGCGTAGCATTCATAAAATGCCGGGCAGGTGGGAAAAATGTATAAATAGTTGTGGAGATTATTTTGAATAAAATATTTTATATTATTTTTAAACGATAGACGTATTATTTTTACAAAAAACTTCCGGTGTCATACTTCTACACCTGGTATAGATCACCGTATGCTCCGCTTCTAACTCTTAAACTACCAAAATGCCATAAATTGCTTTGACTTATCAACTGCTGTGTTTTTTAGCAAAAAGTTGTAAAATATTTATAAAACTTCATATCCTGTATTATTTATACTTATCTTAAATCTGATCATAGAATCGCTCTATCAGGCGCCTACACAGTATGTCGGAAAAGTTCCTGAACTTATTTTGTAGCGCTAGTACGAGTGGCGCCACCTCTTGGACGATACCGGTACTATGTTGCTACATCCCTCTGGAGTGTCTGAGAATTTTTTCGCCAGTATCCGTTCATTAGTTGCCGAGATAGACGTGCTTGAGTGAACGTGTGTTTAGTACCCCGGTGCAAGCTCTACGATGGATGAGAAATTTGAACATCGTGGCGCAATTAAATTCTGCTATAAACTTAAAAAAACTTTTGCGGGAACGAAAAAAATGATCGATTCGGCTTACGGTGAAGGTGTAGTGTCGCGTACAACTGTTTACACGTGGTTCAGTCGGTTCAAGAAGGGTAGAGAGTCGTTAGAAGATGACGAGAGAAGCGGCCGGCCGTCAACAGCTGTTGCCGACGAAAACGAGGCTGATACACAAAGAATTTGTGCCCCCAAACACCACCGTGAATGTTGCGTATTAAGTAGAGGTGTTAAATCGTCTGAAGCGCCAGATTAATCGCATCAGGCCCGAGTACAAGGAACCGGGATCGTGGAGTTTGCTGGATGACAATGCGCCTGCTCATTCTTCGAACATTGTGAAGCGTTATCTCGCTGAAAATCAGATCCCACGCATCAATCACGTCCCCATACTCGCCAGATCTGGCTTCAGCCGACTTTTTCCTATTTCCCAAGCTAAAAATGGCCTTAAAAGAACGATTTTTTGAAGATGTACCGAGCATTCAAGCGGCTTGCACCGAGTGTCTCACAGCGATAACTTCAGAGGAGTACCAGAGAGCCTTCGAATCACTCATGGAGCGCTCAAATGAGTGTATATCTAGGGAAGGGGACTATGTTGAAATTTAAATGGAATAAATTTCTTTAGATGTAATTTTCGATTTTTTATTTCAAAAGTTCGGGAACTTTTCCGACATACTGTGTATTTCTGATACTGACAGCTAAAAATGAAAAAATGGACAATTAGGTGACACATTGTGTTTTTTAAAAGATAGAACTTATAATGAGTTGAAATCGAATATAGCGAATTTAACATGGTAGCTAAAATCAAATAATATAGATTTAAAAAAAATCAACCGATTTGGACCCAATTTGGTGTATTACGATTCTCGGAATCGCTTATTACGAATCTGCGGTTAGATTTGCAAAATTCAAGATAGCGGGTCTAACATGGTGGGCGTAATCCTGAAAATAGATCGAATTTGAACCGGAAAATGCAACTTTCCGAATGGCAGATCCAATATGGCGGATTAAATTTTTAATTTTATCAAATTCGAATAGAAAATTGCCTGCATAGGCTTTTTCATTGTATCAGAAATCAAATTTCAAAAATCCAGAAAGACGTATCGTCTGTCTGCCATATGTGATCGACGCGTTGCCCAACTTATACCAACGTGCAAGCCAACGATCTAATGAGTCTTTTTGTTTTATTTTTTTAATTTTAAAATTTTTTTTTATTTTTTTGTTATTGTTTTGATTTTACTTTTCTATTATATTCTATTCTTAGTAAGCTTCAGTAGCTAATTTTTATATAAAATTTCTCGCAAATAATTTGGAGAAGCAATTAACACATTAATCCTTAGTACAATCCAAACAATAGCGTATTGTTATCGATTCGCATTTCGGAGCAGAGCAAGTGTTTCTTTGTTTTGATGTATATTTATGCGTTTATATTTATGCATCATAAGTAGTGTCACTCAGGTTCGAATATTGCAAGTATTTCTTAGTCACTCTCAAGCATAAATTTCTTGTTTTTATTATTTTAATTCCTTACATAAGTTTCTTACATAAATCTTCCTGACATAAGTTTTAAATTATAGTTGCATTGGCGAGAGACGATTGCAAAAGATGAATAGAAATACATTCTGTCAAAAAAGTACCGGGAATTGTCGATTTAAATCTGGCGGGGCAATTTAGGCAGGTAAAATTCTTTTTTCTAGGTTAGTACAATTGTCCTTAATGATTATGCCAAGTTTGAGCGAAATCTGTCAACGAGTGTGTTTACAGTAGCTGGTTAAGTCAGTGGCCTTTAGCTCGCGCGCCGAATTTTGTTATATGGCTTCAATCGACTGAAAACGGGTGCCACGGAGCGGCAATTTAAGTTTTGGCAAGAGGAAGAAGTCACAGGGAGCCAAATCCGGCGAATACGGTGGTTGTTCAAGCGTGTTCGTTGAGTTTTTGGCGAGAAAGTCGGTCACAATCGTAGCTCGGTGAGACGGCGCATTATCGTCGTGCAAAATTCACGAGTTGTTCGCCCAAAATATTAATTACAATCGTACGTGTGGACTCGTAGGATATCTCAAGTGCATGTGCTATCTCTCTCAAGCTGGTATAACGGTTTTCAAGCACCATTTCCTTAATTTTATCGACGTTTTCTGCGGTCGAAGCCGTCGATGGGCGTCCGGAACGAGGCAAGTCTTCGACGACTTCACGACCCTCCTTAAAGGCTTTGTACCACTCATACGCACGGGTTTCCTATAGTGCTTAATGACGAAAAGCCTTTTGCAACATTTTCAATGCATCGACACACGAAATTTCATTCGCAACACAAAATTTTAGACAAATTCTTTGTTCAACGTAATCACCCATTATAAAAAATCGTCACGCACTATTGACATCGACTGACTTAACTAGCTACTGTAAACACACTCGTTGACAGATTCCGCTCAAACTTGGCATAGTCATTAAGGACAGTAAGAAAAAAGAATTTTACCTGTCTAAATTGCCCCGCCAGATTTAAATCGACGATTCCCGGTACTTTTTTGACAGAATGTAGACCAAGTCCATTTTTTTGATTGTCTAAGAGGCCTTATTTTTATGCACCTAAAGTGTTTTAAGTTGACACCACTCATGAATTTGTTGTAAATTGAAAAAGCTAATGGAAACCTTAACATAATTTTATCATGGGCTGTCGCTGAATATCTTTTTACTGTCTTCATAGGTGTAACACTAGCTGCCGGGGGAAAAAGGGAAACTTGTTTTGAATCCATAATACTAATATTATTTAGTCCACTATTTGCATCATGATGTACTGGGTAAGAACACTTCGGTAGTTTTTTGTCAATTTTATGTTCCTTGTCGATCCTAGTTTTATGTAGCGTACTAGTTACCTTCAAACCAAGTATTTTTAGATGCACAAACAAATTTAGACCTGCAAAATAATTATCTAAGTATAAGTGATACTAATCTAACTTTTTTTTGTGTAATTAATATCAACGCGTTTACCATTTGTGAAACAACTCTTGAATAAAGTGCACACGAAGATAATTTATCGATATTTTTCTTGGAATTCTTCTCACAGTAAATGTCTAAATCGAACATGTAACCATCAGAAGAAAATAGAGCCCAAAATTTCAATCTAAATTTCAAACTAAATTCATCAGGTTTATTTAGTATGTATTGCTCGAGACTTGTTTGACCAAAAAATTGAACCATTATTTCGTTAACAGAAAAGGCTGATGTGAAAAATCAAAACTGCTGAATGTTGTTTCTAAACATATCGATAATTTTTCACACTCTCTAAATCTTGACATATTGATTTCGATTATCTTGATCGTTCTGTTTCTAACATTTTTATTTGGATTTAATGTTCTGAAACTTAGTTCGGCTCATTGCAGAAGACACAACTTCACATTTCAACAATTAATTTACAGACCCAATTTGACATAACCAATTTTGAGTCAAATTGATTATGTCAAATATTATAAGATGTTAAAAAAACAATCTTAATAAAGGTGTAACGTCGGTGCAGCGTTTGGACGTTTTTTAAATCACAGACCGATCGATAACGTTATCTTACCGATCCCTGCTTTCTTTTACCTACACTCGCTTTAGAGGTAAGGGTAAGAAAGATCTCTTTTTTTTTTTTTTTAAAGGAAAATAATTTTTTTTTCTCCTCTTTCCTCTTTGGATTTTCCCCGGAGATCTTTCCTTTTCTTTCCCTTTATTTCTTTTTAATCTCTTGAACAAAAAGAGAAATAATAAAATAATTTATTTTAATGTCCAGCGATAATGCGAAAGAATTCATAGCTTTAAGACATCGGAAAAAAGCATCTATAGCGCGATTTGAGACGCCGCGCGATAACAGCGTTTCCGGTCCAACCTGGAAGGCCAAAGTGTTATTCTTTTATTGTACACTTGTGGTAAAAATTTTTCTTTCTCTCCGCTAACAAATTAATCATTTATTTAAATTAATTATCGAACTCATGTCAAAAAAGGCAGAAGCGAGCAGATTTTCCGTTACCTCATGTACGAGGGCGGCTCAATAAGTACCCGTGTTTGAAATGAAGACATCATCTTTTCAAAAAATTTTTTTTTTATATTTCAACATAGTCCCCTTTTAGAAAGATACACTTCTCCCAACGTTCCTGCCATTTTATTAACCCCACTAAAAAATAGGATTTGTCTAACTCTCCAAAATACGCCTCTGTCTCGGCGATGACTTCCTCGTTTGAGCTAAATTTTTTTCCCGCGAGTCATTTCTTTATGTTAAGAAGCAAGAAAAAGTCGCTGGGAGCCAGATCGGGTGAATACGGGGGTCGGCAGCAATTCACAACGCAATTCATGCAGTTTGGCGGCGACAACTCCGGATGAATGTGCTGGTGCGTTATCATGGTGAACCAGCACCTTCTTTTTCGCCAAATGCGGCCGTGTCTCCTTCAATTTTTTGTCGAAGCGGTCCAATAACTCACTGTAGTATTGTCCAGTGATCGTTCTTCCTTTTTCTAAAAAATCCATGAGGATGACGCCGTTCGCATCCCAAAAAATCGTCGCCATGACCTTTCCGGCTAATGGGACCGTCTTCGCCTTCTTTGGAGCAGATTCCCTGGGAGAAATCCATTGTTTCGATTGTTGCTTAGTTTCTGCTGTGTAATGAATCCAGGTTTTATCAACAGTGACAACTCGACGCAAAAACTCCTTCGGATCTCGCTTAAATTGCTCCAAACACTACTTCGAAGTTAACAGCTGCATCCGCTTGTAGTCCACCGTGAGCAATCGCGGCACCCATCGGGCCGACAATTTTTTCATCGCCAACTTATCATGTAAAATATTAATTGCCGTTCCGGTCGATACACACACGGCCTCTGCTACTTCGCGCACGTTCGCTCGTCGATCAGCGAGAATCATGTCGTAGACTTTTTAAATGATTTCTTCGGTAACCACGTCTGCCGGGCGTCCTGGTCGCTCCTCATCAAAAACGGATGTTCGCCCACGTTTAAATTCGTTGAACCAATATCTAATTGTAGTCATAGATGGCGAAGTGTCCCCATAAACAGCATCCAACTTTGCTTTATCTCCTCGCATTTTTATCCATCCAAAAACAAAAAGCGAATTACCTAACGATACTGCTCTTTTTCCATCTTAGCGAAAATCACGAGACACGTTTTACTCGAATGGCTGCCAAATCCAAACTAACCTATCGATCAGTCTGAAATTTTTATACCGTCATTTAATAGATGGCAGCACATGATGATGATACCAACTTTCCTCAGGAACGCCCTCTGTTGTCAAACACGGGTACTTATTGAACCGCCCTCGTATATGACACATAAAAAGATAATGCGAAACATAATCACTAATTATTGTAAAATACGCCAATGTATTTCAGCCACGAACAATTAGTAGATTGATTTTAAATTTTTGGACCATAGAACTAAGGATTTAAAATTGATCTATTTTTAATAGTAACGAGTGTTACGTTTTCCCGTAAACTAACCGTATGTATTAAATCTTGTGCTGCGCTTGTTTCTTTAGAACCTTTGCATTATAATTCAAATATTCTAATTTCTTCAAATTATCATTATTATTTTTGTATTTCTCAATAAAAGCAAAAACAACTTATTCGATAAGCTTATTTGTTCCTCATAAAATATCGAAAGGATTTCTTTTTTACTTGTTTCTTATTAATAAGATGATTAAGCGAAATAGATAATTACTTATCCGTCATGGTAAAATTTTTTAAACCACTTAATTCCAGACCTAATAACCAAACATTATTGTAGAAATTGCACTATTATCATTATCTCCAAAATCATTGTTTTTATGAAATGTTATAATTTTTATGAAGTGTCATATCAATTTTATTTCCTAATGTTCCTCCCAATAATAATTAAATTCTTCGACATTATATTAAATTGAGCGTTATAATATTCACCACTCTTCTATTTGAGAGAATCAAAATTTTTTTCATTTTTACCTTCCTGCATATTCTATGTACAAGACATTTTAATTTTGCGATAAAATTTATGTTTCTTTGCAGGTTAAAATTAATTTTACATGATTATATTGGGTGTGCAACTTTGCTTCCGCCGTCTTTTTCCGAAATTCGAGGCTTTATTGTAAAAAACTGGTTATACATTTATGAATCAAAGTATTGTTTATCGCTGGCCACTACTTTCTCCCATCTTTCGGGCAGCATACAAGTCCCGCGTTGCAAAAACTGGTCATCTTTTGAATCGATCCACGAATCGATCCAATTTTTTACTTCTTCATAAGACCGGAAGTGCTGGTCAGCCAGGCCGTGTGCTATTGATCGAAACAAGTGATAGTCCGAGGGAGCAACGTCTGGAGAATACGGCGGGTGGGGTAGGACTTCCCATTTCAAAGTTTCCAAGTATGTCTTGACCACTTTCGCAACATGGGGTCGAGCATTGTCCTGCTGTAAAATCACTTTATCATGTCTTTCGTTGTATTGCGGCTGTTTGTCTTCTAATGCTTGGCTCAAACGCATTAATTGCGTTCGATAACGATCGCCTGTGATTGTTTCAGTCGGTTTTAACAACTTATAATACACCACGCCGAGCTAGTCCAACCAAATACTGAGCATGACCTTGGAACCGTTAATATTCGGTTTGGCCGTCGACGTGGAAGCATAACCGGGATATCCCTATGATTTTCTGCGCTTGGGTTTATCGTAGTGAACCCATTTTTCGTCCCCAGTCACAATGCGATGCAGAAATTCCTTCCGTCTTTGCCTTGCAAGCAGCTGTTCACAAATACACAAACGCCGTTCAACATTTTTCGGCTTCAACTCGTACGGCACCTAATTTCCTTGTTTCTGAATCATTCCCATGACTCTCAGGCGTTTTGAAATAGCTTGTTGCGTCACTCCCAATGATCTTGCCAATTCTTGTTGCGTTTGACACGAGTCTTGATCAAGTAATGCCTCCAATTCTGCATCTTCGAAAACCTTCTCTCTTTCACCGCCATGCTGGTCTTCAACGTTAAAATCGCCGTTTCTGAAGCGTTGAAACCACTCTCGGCACGTTCTTTCACTAATAGCGGCCTCACCGTAGGTATTTAAGAGCGTTCGATGAGCCTCAGTCGCAGATTTCTTCATATTAAAGCAGAAAATTAAAACCTCCCGCAAATGACGAGAATTTGGCTCGTAAGCTGACATGTTTAATCGAGAATAACTTTATGATGCAGACACAAATCGACTAATATTTCGATAGCGTCATGTGTACAAATACCTAAGCTTATTGTATGACATCTATGATCTATTTATTTCAACTACCACTTACCGCTACAGCCATCTATTGCAAAACGGCGGAAGCAAAGTTGTACATCCAATATCTAATTGTAATTTTTCTTGCCGCATATTTTTTTTTTTATTTATATCATTAAAATTGCGTTTATTATTAATTATTTCTTGAAGTGATAATTGTTACTATTCTTCTAGATTAATCCTACTATTAATTTATTAAAAAAATCAATTACTCTTAAATTCAATTAAAGTAACACAGCGCATGGTACAGGCAAGGCAAAAACTCAAAGAATATTAATTAAAAACTCTTTAATTTAATTTAAATATAATGTCAATTAATTAATTAATCCACCGACACTTTGTGACAAATATTCAAGAATTAAGTAAAAATTGTAATTCTTAAAAAAATAATTATTTAACTGTTATTTTGCACTGGTATTCTTTTGTTTCAACAATTTAGTAATTATAAATTTCTTTTAATAACTTAAAGTTATCATTCTTGTTCCCAGTGACAATCATTTTTAATTTAAAAAATTATTTTTTTTGTATTTTTAAGATCATTGCAAAAATAAATACATCGCAAATAGCGTAAAATGCGACGAAAAACTTCGCTCTTTTTTGTAATATGCGTTAAATTTTAAATAGAATGCAACCATTTGATTAAATTTAACATTTAATTATTGCAAATAATAAATAATGGATATGCATAAAAATTGTACAAAAAGGATCTCCTCTCTCTCTAATTCTCGCTCTCCCTTTCAAGAGGAATACGATCAAGATAAGCGATTAGTGCCCATCGCGCGCTAATTTCGCGCAATCTGATTGGTGCAGAATCGTCTTTGTACGAGTACATAAAAAGGCAAGCTTGACTTGCGGAGCCACATTCAACGTGATTTTTTTAAATTGGCCATCACCATTAGCCCAGACCATCATCCACGCGGATTGCCAACGATACGTTGCTGGATCTTAACGAGCCAACTGCGCTTCAGACCGAAGGACATTATAAGACCCTAGCAGGCAGAGCCCGATCCGGATCACCACGAGCCGACAGCGCCCCAGCACAACATCGTTCCACTGACTCAAGACAGAAAACAGAGAGAGAGGGAGTGAGGAGTTTTATTGATTTTGTAAAAGTGAGTAAAAGTGAAATAAAATTAATTCTAATTTAAAATCATTTTTTTTCTTTCTCTCTATCATCTATTTTCCTCCGCAAAGTCGCTGGACTAAAAAAGGTGTCCTTCGACTTTTACCTAAATATCATATTTGTTAGGCCCTATACCAAGAGTAGACAAGTCTGTAGTGGCTTGCCGCATTCTCAATTCCGAAATTCACATCTATCTAATAAAAATTTAATTAATTTCTTCCTACTCTGTTATTTCTTCGGCCACCCCGAGCCCATGGACTTCAATGTTTAGGCTTAAAAAAGAAAAGGCCAAAGCTGCATATTTAAGTTAAGACTCCGACATTACAAAGGTATTGAAATCTACCATTGACATCTCCAAATCATTTGTACATTAGGCATCGATTATATATTTTTTCATTTCTTCTGAAAAGAACTATTCGAATAATTCTGTAGGTGTACTTTGGAAAATTTTTTCTCTTATTTTTTCTGTAAGAATTATATTATTTTTTGAAGACTCAGTATTATAGACTTTCTCTCCATCAACCCATAAATAAATGTGGTTTTCTTTCAATTTTTTTTGTTTGCTTGTATAACTTTTAACAACCATTCTGTAAGAAATATTTTTTGAAGAAATATCTTCTTTGCCTGAGATAATGTTCCTTAGATAATGTTTCAACATCTTCGAAATAAATTTGTGATACTTTAGGGTTTTATTTGTTTTGACATTTCTGCCAAAAAATAATATTGCTAACTGACTGAAATAATCCTAAAAACTAAAAATTAAACAAAATTCACTTACCGATGAAAGATTCTAGTCGGTTATGAAATAATATTTTATAAATGTTAACTGTTGTATTAAATACAATGAAATCAATATAAATAGAGAATACGGATGAAAATCTTCCCAAAAATAGGATTGCTATAATATCAAGTTAACGTTCACAGTAATATACGAGTATTATTCGATTTTTAATATATAAAAAATATGGATTCTTCTCGCCCTCACAACTAATACTTATCTATTATTGTGATACTATTACTTATACTTATGTTTTTAATATGCGGTTTGTCAAACGCCACCTGTTGGGAATTATTAAATCTAGATCATAAATTTATAATCAATAACTCCGAAAAATCCTGTGTTTATATTTATTAGCCTATATGTATAATCAGAATGTCATCTGAATCTATCATCTCCAATAACTCATTTAGGTGGCCAGGTATCGAAAAAAATTTTATATTATAGTTGCAGGGTTTCGAGAGAAAAACTAAATGGCGTACCGTCAAAATTTGGTTTTGATCGGAAGTGGGTTAAATTCATCGAAAGTGGGTTTGTTTTTTAATGAAAACCCTCCTTTTTGATACCGGAAAATAAAAGAGTGGAAAATTTTACGTTCAAATATTATCTTGGCTATTTTAAAATTTAAAGATGGCAGATAAAAGTTCCATTTCACCGATTTTAAATAAATTTAGCTTACAGAAGTTTTTGGGATCGCTGATTACGAGTTCGAGGTCAGATTTGAAAAATTCAAGATAGTGGTTCGAAAATGATAGACCAAGTCGATTTGCTATTTTTAATTTAGTAAATTCAACGTTAAACTCGAAATCAGCGATCTTAAAAATCTCTATTTACTTAATTTGGTCTAAATCAGTTGTCTTTTATAAGTTTCATTCGCTATTTGCATTTGCCATCTTGAATTTTTCAAACTTGATCTCGAATTTGTGATCAGCGACCTCAAAAATCTTTGTGTGTAAAATTTGGTGAAAATCTATCGACTTACAGAAATTAGTTATGCGCGACTAGTTCATAGCTCTTCCGTTAGGTTGCTGTGACCATGACTATTATCTCGCAATCAAAAGCAGACGTGAATACTTAAATGCAGCAGCGATATTTTTGCTTATTTGTATCTATTAAGAAATCAATACTTTTAGAACTCAAGTAAATATCTAACTTTAATATGGTAGCCTACCCACCAAACGAGATCGTGGTCATGATCAAAATATTTGGATAATGTAGGAATAATTTTTCGAGAACTGAAAGTCTGTATGCTCAACTTTATCCCATTAGAAACCATTCAACTAAGGTAACCATTAAAAGCCTTATCCAGAGAGCAAATGATCGGTCACGACATCTCGAATATGACGTTAATGATAATTGTGTTATAATCATTTGGGCGAAAGTTTATCTCGATCCTCATATTAGCACTCGTTAAATCAAAAGAGAAATTGGCATACCTAAACGAACAGTTACGAAAATATTAAAGGCGAGAAAATTTCATACATATAACATTAAGTAGGTCTAACAGTTAAATTTCAATGATTATTTACTTCGTGTAAATTTTTGTGATAAACTCTGCGAATGATCTAACAAGATAAAAACTTTTTCAGGTACGCACTCTTTTTGGATGAGGCAATTGTCAACAGCATCGGGACTTTAAATAGATATGATTGATACTACTGGTCCGATGAAAATTGCCATTAGTTTCGTTCAATCGATTTTTAAAATCATTGGTCCTTAATGGTCTGGTGTGGCATCGTAAATGGCTAATAATAGGTACTTATTTCTTGAAATAAAACTTTAATGAACAACACTTTTTGTAGTTTCTTCGAGACGATTTACCGAAACTATTGAAAGATGTTGATTTATTTACCAGATAACGGATGTGGCTTTAATTGGATGGTGTGCCAACACATTATTCAAATATTGCAAGAAATTATTTAAATAACTGATACAATAGTAGGTGGATTGAGAGATTGGGCGAAGTTGTATGGCCACTTTGTTTGCGAGATCTAACTTCTCTCAATTTTTTCCTGTGATGAATGCTGAAAATTATTGTTGATAGCAAGAAACCAGCAACTAAGGAAAATATTAAGGAACGTATTCGGGATGTTTGTGCCACAATATCTCGAAAAATTCTTTTGAGTACAGTGATATCATTCAGAAGGCGTATCGACCTGTACAAGGTGTGGCAGAAAAATAATGAGAATGATTTATTATTTACCAAAATTTTTATTTTTTTTAAACATTAATGTTATCCCCTTCAAAGTAGTTCCCTTAGGCAGCTACACACTAATGGAGACGTTGTTTCCACTTCTGGTAGCAGCGATGAAAGTCTTCAACTTGTATGGTCTTCAGCATATCCGTTACACTCTTTTCGATATTTTCTAAAGTCTCGAAATGACGTCCTTTAAAGACATTTTTCAGTTTGAGAAGAAGAAAAAAGTCACAGGGACTGAGGTCATGTGAATAGGGGAACTGGGGACACTTGCCGATTCTTCGAGCTTAACACAAAATCAAACGATGCAACCTTGGTCCAAATTTCGCTATTCCATTTTGCGTCACGTACAACAAAAATGTAACTTTACTAATAGCAGTCACATAAATCACGTAGTTAACGGAAGGAGTTGAAATTCTCACTGAACCATGGGAGGGTACTGATGCACGTGCAAGCAATCTGGCAACACACACCTCGTACATGCAACAAAATAGTCATTATTTCAAACAGTTAATTCGCTAAGTGTACTACTATTTGAAGTCACAAATGAACTAATTGTAATTACGTTCGTTTTTTTACTCACAAAGAAATTTACGTGAGATGTAAAGAACTCATGGGAAGAAAGCTTTCTGATTGTAATAGGCAAGGGGACTCACTTTCAACAAGCACCCTAAAAAGAACAGAAAACTACCACGTTCACGCCGTTTCTGTTAAATTTAATTTGGCGAAAATTGATTGACTAAACCTTTTGTCCGCCATCTTAAAATTTTCAAAATAGCCAAGGTCATATCTAAACGCAAAATTTTTCGCTCTTTAATTTTCTAGTATCAAAAAGGGAAGTTTCTATTTAAAAGAACCCACTTCAGGCTAAAATAACCCACTTCTTGTCAAATCGGAAGTTGGAAGGTATGCCATTTGGTTTTCCTCTCAAAATCCTACAATTCTATCTAAGACTTTTTTCGATACCTGGCCACCCAAACGAGTTATTGGAAGTGATAAATTCGGATGACTCAGCTTGTATAATAAATTCGATAAAAAAAATTAAAAAAAAAATTAAAAGAATATAAAAGCATTAAAATCATGATATAATTTTCTATATGTATGATCAAATGAGGATATCAAATCTGATCCTAGATTTGTAACCAGCGACCGAAAAAACCTAAATATTTTTCATTATTATAATAAATTTTTCATATCATATACGATCTACTTTCAGGATTTTGTCTGCCATTTTGGATCCGTCATTTCGAATTTTGCGAATCTGACCTTAAATCCATAATCAGCGATCGCGAAACCGTTATATACAAAATTTGGTCCAAATCGGTTGAATTTAAAAAATGTCGTGCATCATCTTGATTCCGTCATCCTGAATTTTTTTTTCGTAATTAACTACTCCGGAAACCTTGATATACCAAATTTAGTCCAAATCTGTTGATTTTTTAAAAATTACCATTTTTTACCTGCTTTTGGCCGCCATATTAAATATGTCAAATTGGATTTTAACTTACTATCGATCCTATGTATCTTTTAGAAAAATATAATATGCCATCGTATTTAAAGAATTAGCAATCAACGTTGAAGACTTTTCGAAATTTACGAATTTTTAAAAAAATAAATTCTGTAATTGACTATTTTTTTGCTTTTAGCTGCAGTATCAGAAAATCGCGCCATATAGAACGATTCTGAGGTCAGATTTTAAAAGAGTATGAAAAAATATTTCAGGATATGGAGTTTTGTAAATATTTAATAACTTTTTCCTAAAGAACACAACAGTTGAAAAGTTGGAGCAATTTAAGGCATTTTGTTAATTTAAGGTTTAACTAATACTGACTTTATCCTTATATTATCTACTGTGATGCATGAGTAAAGAACCAAAATCATACTCTGGGGCTTTATTACTGCATTGCACAAAATGCTCAAAATGCATGAGCTTTAATACCTTTACAACAGCTTCTCGTGTAATCGGACGGATAGGCCCACTTGGGGTCATGTGAAACCGTTAACTATACCGTTTTTAGCTAGCAAGTTTTGTGATAGATCTTTTCTTGTCTCTTCTTCTTGTCTCTGAAACCGTCTCTCAATTTTTTTTATTGTAGTCGTATAAACTCAATTTCCCTTTTCAAATCTATAGTCTTTTCCGCCCTACTATCTAAAGAGAGAAAACATATTGCTTCCCTGTTGACTCGTCTCTAGTTTTAATCTTAGTTTTTAGCTTATTTAGTTATTTAGTTTTTAGTTCATTTAGATATTTAGTTGTTAATTATTACTGTTTATATTTTATTCTTATTATAATTTAAGTTTAATTTCATTTTCTGTACTTCACCATGTGCAAAAATTATGTACAATAAAAATGTTATCTATTTATCTGTTTCCTAAACTAATTTTTTGCTCTTTTTTCTTAAACATTCTTCCTTCATCTTCTCACATATTTTTGTGAGTTTTAATGTGAAACATCTAATGGCGCGCCTGGGCGGTTGAGAGTGAATGTGGAAGATAGGAGCTTGAGCGTGGCGATTCTTGACAAGCATGCTCGACGCTTCTTATAGAATTTATAATTATGACTGGAAGTGTGCATGCGCTCACGCTTGTGTGAATAGGCAGCGCTTCCCTCTCTACTGCGCTTCACTTTGACTAGAGAGGATAACGCGTATAGCGCTAAGTTTGTTTGAATATTTGCTGTATGCTTGTGTACATTGCTCTGCATTCTCTTTAGATATACTTAACCCATGAATGCGCAAAAGGCCAAATTTGTGCACGAAACTTCAAGAACATTGGACTATTAGAAAAAAAGATCCATTTTTTTCAAAATTCCATATGAATTGTTTTCGAAGATGCTCTTTCAGAATCTAGCACTTATTTTTTAACAGAAAATTAAAATCGTTATTATTTTTGCATTTAGAAAAAAAATCACGAATTTTTACCCTTTTTTTTTAATCGATTTTTATCAATGTTGCTGTATTTAAAGAAGCAAATTATTGCCTGAAATCGCGGCCTGGATGTCTGAAATTTTTAAAACCCTGATGCAGAACTTTTGTTTACTCTGAGTTTTTTTAAAATTGCGGTTTTTGTAAAACAGCATTATGTAAAACTTCATGATTTTCTTTCTTGAAAAATTTGAACTTTACAAAAAAATTTATAGAACAAAAAATGTTCAAAATCATCAAAAAAACATGTATAAATTTATGAAAGTTTCCGAGTCATTTTTGGATTCTTAAAGAAATAGTCAACTTTTAAAATTTGTAATTCACTTGAAAACTTCTGAAAAAATTCATACGTATTCTTTTAATAATCCTTAGCACTTTTTATAAAATTTTCTCGCAAAACTTACACTTTTCGACAAAAAAAATTTTCGAAGTATTTTTATTGGTTTGAAAACAGTCGTCACTTTGCACTATATATGTACATAATTTGATACAAAATCTCACCTCGGGGAGATAAATGATAACACAGAATTTTAATTTCTCACGTGTTTTAATTTCTTACGTGTTTTTTTATATTTTTATCAATTTTTTTGTTTTGTTTTTTTTTTGGAAATGATTTCTTTTTATTTATAATATAATATGTTATGTATTATATATTTTATATTTTCTTTGTCTTAATCTTTTCACTTTAAGAATCTTTTCGACTTCCTTCTTTTATTTATTTATCTTATTACAATATTTTATAAAAATTGTTTTTTTTGAGGTGTAGATTCAAAACAATTTTTACGAAAATATTAATTACATGACTTGCAAACCTTTTTAGTTTTTATATAACATTGTTTTTTTTAGAACATTTTTTTTAACTAAGAGTTGGTTTAATTTCATAAGATCTTAAAACAGATGATGTTTTTTTTTTTAAATAACTTTTAACAATAATAATAAAAACATTTTTAGTTCTGATTTTTCTACTTTCATTTGTAACATAGTATTATACAATACAGTAGCATTGGTAATTGCCATTTGAACGCCTCTTATAAGAATGACCCAAGTTCATTTTTGTGATCAAAATATAGGTAAAACTTTATTACGAATTGGGTCGTGAAGATTAATTCTATCCAGAAAGTCATTTTAAGCACGCACAACTCTTGGAAACTACTGAACTTTTCTTTTTCTCAGTATTATTGGGATTTATACCAGCAGCAGTAGACAATATTGAAACAGGCTAAGAGTTCATAAAAGTTATGAAATTCGTACCA
Source organism: Chalcis sispes (assembly GCA_949987625.1). Taxonomy (NCBI): domain Eukaryota; kingdom Metazoa; phylum Arthropoda; class Insecta; order Hymenoptera; family Chalcididae; genus Chalcis; species Chalcis sispes. The sequence continues at coordinate 42,415,117 of OX465097.1, read as the reverse complement.
CTGTTTTTGTTATACATCGCATGATAACATGTATTCTATCCTGACTAATAGTCCCTGTGCATCGCAATCCAAATTTTTCACATAAATCAAAAATTTGCAAAACAAAATAAATTATAAAAATAAACATGACGGTGTAAAGTGAAAACTCATGTTGCATCCATGGTTATGAATCGATGAAAAAATTCGGCTTTATTGCTGTGAAACAGCGCTAAACCCACAACTGAAACATCCTCACGACGCTGCTTTTGTTCCATTGTGAACAAACGCGGCACCCTTCTTGCGCTCAGCTTTCTCATTTCCAAATTTTTAGTTAATATGCGATGTACAGCGCTTTTTGAAATGTCTATCGTATTTGTTAACTCGCGTACTTTCAATCGACGGTCAACTAATACTGTTTTGTGGACTCTTTTTCACATTTTTGACGTGGTCACCTTATTCGGCCGACCACTGCGATGTTCAGTTTGACAGCTCGTATGTCCTCATTTAAACTCTGCCACTTAATATTTTACGATTGTAAACGAAGGAGCAGACTCCCCCAGAGTAGAATCTAGCTAGACTTTGATATTCGTTGGACTGAGACCCTTCAAATTAAAGTATTATACCACATAACGATGACCAATTTTTTCCATGTTTACAAATTCACTGAGAGCGTTCATGTTGATGGCTGCTAAACAAATACTACACAATCTAGCGTCTGCAAACTTAAAACATAAGCTTCATAAGATTTGTTCTTCCTAGTATAGAAATTTGTTTCAACTAACAACAGCCATCTATACGTCAGGTCAGGTACTTCTGGAACTACCTTTGTATATAATCAGATATAAAATAATTCATATTAAATCTTAAAAAAAATATATAATGAAAAATTGATTAAATATATGAAAAAATCCCGCAAGTGTTTAAACTTCTTTCGATATTATTCAAAACTAATGACATAGATATAAAAAGTAATACAGCTTTTTTTAATTTTATTTATAATTTGTAAAATTTTTCCAAATATATTTCAATGCAATTAATGCAATTATTAGAAAACATTTAAAATTTTGTACACGAAAGTATTCATACAGACTAGCTGAAGGTCAGTATAACTTTATACTCAAATTACACCTTAAACTTACATAAGAAAACTGAAATTAGCGGTCATTACTGTAATGTCGGAGTGTTAATTCTAACGCAACTTTGGCCTATTTTAAGCCTGAACACTTAAGCTCATGGGCTTCGGCTGGCCGAAGGAATTACAGAGTAGAAAAAAATTAATTTATAGAGGATAGGTGTGAATTTCGGGATTGAGAATGCGGCAAGCCGCTAGAGGCTTGTCTATTTTCGGTAGAGGACCTGACAATCAGCGAATTTAGGTAAAAAGTTGAAGGATACTTTATGTTTAGTTTAGCCACTTTTTGGAAAAAATAGTTAATAGACAATAAAAAAAGAGATGAATTTAAATCCTAATTGAGATTTTATATATATATACAGAGTGATAAATGGAAAGTTGCCTAAAGTATATGAATCTCTTTCCTCCTCCACTGTATCGTATAAGGCTGGGCCCACGTAGGTACATCGTAGAATGTTGTCAGTTTCTATTAAGACACCGTAAAGAGCAATACGTGTAGTTTAAAATGAGTGACCTTACAAACGAAGAAAAGGTGTATCTCATCGAGTACTTTTATTCTAGAGGTAAAAACTATACTGAAGCTTATAGAAGTTTTTGTACTAAGTTCAGAAGTAAAAGAGTAGCCAGTCAAAATACTCTTAGAAGGTAAGAATAAAAAAAATTATATTTGACTTTATCGTATGACCGAATTTTTTAATAAAGTTTTCAAATTTTTTTTACTTCTTTCTCAGAGTAATTGATAACTTCATCAATTATTTTACTCTTGACAATCGTCGTCATGATCTTTCTGGTCCTTCATACACAGTTACAACAAAAGATAAGGTTGCCGAGGTCGAAGAACATTTCAAGAATAATCCATCGGATTCAATAAGAAAAGCTGCAGCAGCTTTAAAACAAAATCGAGAGACACTAAGATTAATAATAAAAAATTTCATTAAGTTACATTCTTACAAAATTTTTTCCTTTCGCTAAGAAACGTGGATTAGTCAGGAACTATTATTTTATGCAAGATGATGCCATGCCGCATAGAACTCAAGAGGTATTGAAAGCTATTTACAAAGTTTATGGTGAATGCGTCATCGGTTTAGGGTATCCCAAGTTTGCACACGCAGGTATAGAATGGCCCCCTTATTAACCGGACTTAAACCCGTGTGATTTTTTCTTATTGGGCTACCTGAAAGATAACTGTTATGCGGACAAACCCAAGACCAAAGATGATTTAAGAAAAGCTATTAGAAAAGGAATTTCTAGTATTTCTTCATCTAAAATTGAGCAAGTTTTTCATAGTTTCCAAAAACGGCTTGATTATTGTGCAAGTTCAGATGGGGATCACTTCGAAAATATTTACCATCAATAGTTATTCCCTAGCCAGGTTTTGTCATTTTTTTAAAAACGTAATATGTGTCTGTTATAAATGTTCGATGAAACTAAAACCCATTTTAAATAGAAATAACCACTTCACTGATTTAATATGTATTTTTATTATTTTTATCCTACACTCATCTCAAAATTATAAGTGATTACTTTAGGCAACTTCCCATTTGTCACCCTGTATATATATATATATATATATATATATATATATATATATATATATATATATGTATTACTAACTTTAAAAAAAGAAACTCCTCTCTCTTTCTCTAAGGGTTGGCAAATTGGCTGATGTTGTGCTGGGGCGTGGTCGACTCGTTTTGATTGCTAATTCAATTTGAGTTCTAATTCAAGAATTTGTTTAGCTTGCAGAAAAAAATATTTCTTTTACCTCAGATGAGTCAAATGAAAAGTAAATTTTCGAGTTTGCAAAAAAGTGATCCGTTAAGTAAGGATTCTTTCAATATGTTCGTCATCTTGCAGTATAAGAAAAATTGCTTGAGAATTTGGAGCAACAAGATATTTGGCACAAAAATCTATAATGTTGAAATGTACTAATGGAGTGTTAGGATAAACATTTGCCAAACAAATTTTGTAATAATGACATGAGCAATTGAATAATGCCATCAGTAAAAGATGTTATTTCTGTGAAAAATGAATACGGTACAAAAGTAAAAAATAAACGATTATTATTATTGAATTTGAAAGAATCATATGCTTCTTTCATAGAGACTCATCCGGAAGTCGATATTTATTTTAGTTAATTTGCTTCTTTATGACCAAACTACTGCATTCTTCATGGAACATCTAGTACGCATTCTGTATGCGTCTGTATTATCCATCAAAATGTAAAATTATTATTAGATGCTATTAATATAAAAAAGTTTTAGAATTAAAAAGAATGCATAAATAAGATGATTTGTAAAAAACCAACTCTTGATTGCTATCTTAAAAACTACGATAAGTGCCCAGGAACTACAAAAATCATTGATCTATTACGTCAAAAATTAGATGATTCATCAGTCACTAAAATTATTTTTATGGACTGCAACTGATCGATCAATATCCGTGACAGAATTATTTACAATTGACGAATACTTGACTGAACTTGACATAAAATTGAGCAAATTTGAAATTAAATTCTTACATTTCAATGCAACAGTCGTTATTTATTAATGAAAAGAAAATAAATCTTGACCGCAATGAAGTTTTAGTTACGTTCGACTTGAGAGTCAGAGAACTATTCTTACGTCTGCCAAGATGCTTCTAAAACCTTTCACTTTAACAATAATCAATGCACAGTATTTCGTGCGATAGTACTATTACAAAGACGGAGATGAACTTAAACATATAAGTATGGTATTCTTGATGGATAGCATAAAACATGATACGAATACTGTGTATGCGATACAAAATTGTTGATTCCCAAAATTAAAGACATTAGGAAAGTAAATAAAATTATTTAGGTAACTGACAGTGCTAAACAGCATTTTACACAATAACAAAGATTTTAACATTAAAGCCGAATGGCATTTTACAGCAACATCTCACGGCAAAAACACGTGTGATAAATTAGGAGCTACATTTAAACAAGTGGTATATATGACAAGCCTTTCAGCCAAATCATCTGATATTATATTAATACCACAAGTTCTTTACGCATGGGCGAAAAAAAAATTAAAACTATAGGAGTTATTTACTTCAGTAAAGGATATTATGAAAGAATAAGGAAAAGCGTAAACAAAAGATTTTCAAACTGCGAGAAAGTTCCTGAAATTTTAAAAAATCATGCATTTATAAAAAAAAATGATAAAGTTATGATCGAAACTTTCTCAAATGATGAAAATTATATTCTCCGGTCAAAAAATTTAAAAAAATTAAATAATGACATTTTTATACAAACAGACATTTATTTAGACAAAAGTTTGATATCGAAGACAGACGAATAAGATAACAGCGACAAACTGGTGCAAGGTTGATAGCTAGTCCCTTATTGAGTACCTGCCCAGGTGGTGGGTAATGGAACGCTTCCATTAGGAAGATACCGAGTAACAAAATAATCGGAATGAACTGAAACTAACGCGAATAACATCGAACTCATAACGGCAACCCTAAAAACTATTATATAATCAATGTTTCATAAATAAGTTTCTTTTTCATTTTTTTGCCACATTGGATCTTCTATCTTGAATTTTGAAAAGCTGACCTCGGTTCCGAGATAAGTAGCCCAAAATACCCAAATGTATGAAACTTCAGTAAATCAAGTCGTTTTTACGAGGGTGAATGAAATATAAACGGTAATTTTTTTTATACATTTATTGAATAATGTTACACACAAACCATATCATCAACATTTCTCAATGTAGTCTCCTGCTTTGTCTACACACTTTTTCCACCATTTTAGAAGTTTGAATATTGCTTGTTCATAAAAAGTTTTAGGACAAGTTGCCAGCCAATTACGCACGCGCTCCTCGACTTCTTCATTGCTTTTAAATCGTTTTCCTTTAAGTGATTCTTTCAGAGGCGCGAACAAAAAGTAGTCACAGTGGAACGAATCTGGACTATATGGAGGGTGTTCAAGTATTTTTCAGCCCATTTCTTCCAGTTTATCCTTTTTCAAAGCCGCGGTGTGCGGCCTAGCGTTGTCTTGGAGAAGGATGACCACTCTAATGGGGATACCTCGACTTTTGTTTTGGTAGCAGGTTCTCGCTGACTGTAAAAACAGACAATAGTAGGACGTATTCACTGTTTGTCAATCGTGAAGAAAATCAATGAGTAAAATTCCCTTTGAGTAAAAAAAATCGTTGCAAGCACTTTTCTGACTGAGAGGTGAGTTTTGGCCTTCACTGGGCAGCCTTCATCTTTCCTTCGCCACTCCTTACTCGCCATTTTCGATTCGGAAGTATAATAGTGGACCTAGGTCTCATCACATGTGACGATGCGCTTCAAAAAATCCTTCGTTTCTTGTCGAAATCGATTCAGAAGTCACTGAGTGATCTCTGATCTGACCTGTTTTTCATTCCCGGTTAACAACCTCGGAACCCCCCGAGCACTAATTTTTCTGAAGTCAAGATGATCGGTGATAATGGATTGAGCACTTCCATAACTAATACCCACTCTTGACGAGATTTCTGAAATAGTTAACCGCAGATCACATTCCATAAGCTCTCGAAAGTTACGGATGTTGTCGTCTGTAAGACTTGTCCTTGGATGTCGATCATGAATTTCGTTTTCAACACGTTCTCGCCCACACTTAAATTCCCTGGCCCACGCATACACTTGATTCTGAGACAATGTAGTGTTCCCAAATTGCGCCTTTAAACAAGTAAAAATTTCCGATGATTTAACGCCTTCATTAGTTAAAAACTTTATAATGACGCATTGCGCTACAGACAGGCCTCTTGCTCAGTCATGGCTGTACTGAAGATAGAACCGAGCGTGGCCGCCACCTAAGCTGGTTCCCCCAGTCCTTATAAACGAACCAGCAACCGACATACTATATCATCTAGTTGGGAGGTGCATGCTAAGCAGAATAGCTGAATTATCGTTTATATTTGATTTACTCTCGTATCATTATTAATCCCCGTTCACCATATAGGATCCGCCATCTTCAATTTTAAAGATTTGATCTCAGTTTCGAAATTAGCAACCTAAAGAACCCAACGTATTGAATTATAATTATCAGTTTATTTTTTTTTAAACCCTAACTTATAATTCAATTTCTTTTAAGGTTCTGTGAACCACAAAGGGGCTACCTCAAATCTATTTTTATATTCGTTCTCAGCAACCTCAAAAATCCCCACATATGTGCTATAGTTAAAATTAATTGGATGTTATATTTTTCATGAGCAATTTTCATAAAAAAATCAGTTTTTTTGTGGCATCTCTTGTTTGTACCTGCTATTTTAACAGAAAAGCAATGGTCACAAGAGTTAGAAGGTAGTTTATGGTAGTTTATAATGGTCACAAGGGTTAGAAGGTTATAAAAGTAGTTTGTCACAAAACATCAGATGGCATCAAAAACTACACTTTAAGACAAAAATTTTACACCCGATACAATATCAATTTCGCATAAAAAACAGGGAGGAAGGGGGTAGCTTGTTTGACAAAGAATGCTCTCTCTCTATATACCAGGCTGTTCAATAAGTTTTGTGGTTCGATTAGAAAAACACAATTTTATGGTTTGAAATACACTTTATTATTTAGTATAGTCTCCCTGAACATCGATACACTTGTTCTAACGAGATTCCAATTCATGAATTCCATTTCTGAAGTGAGAATCTGGAAGGGCTGCAAAATACGCTTCCACATCTGTTATGACCTCATCATTTGATGAAAAACGCTTTCCACGCATGAATTTTTTTAGGTCTGGAAACAGATAGAAGTCGCTAGGGGCCAAATCTGGTGAATACGGTGGACGCTCCAACAATTCGAACTTTAATTCATGGACTTTTGTCATTGTCAAAATGTTCTTGTGACACGGTGCATTGTCCTGATGAAAAAGGATTTTTTTCTTCTGCAAACCGGGTCTTTTTTCACGAATGTCTTTCTTCAGCTGGTCTAAAAGGTTACAATAATATTCAGAATTTATTGTTTTACCAGTTTGCAAGTAATCCACAAACAAAATTCCTTTCGCATCCCAAAAAACTGATGCTAACAACTTCTTGGCCGATTTTTGGACACGAACTTGTTTCGGAGCCGAAGTATCAGGTTCACACCACTCTTTAGCCTCTTGTTTTGATTCAGGATCATGGCGACAGACCCAAGTCTCATCCATAGTGATAAATCGACGCACAAAATCCACTTTATCCTTTCGAAAACGCTCTAAATGTGGCTGAGAAAGTCGCATTCAAATGTGTTTTTGTTCCATTGTTAGCGAATGCGGCACCCATTGTGTACACAGCTTTCTGAAACCCAATACTTCAGTCAAAATATTGCTTACACTGCCCAATAAGATGCCTAGGGCTTCTACTAAATCTCTTTCAGTCACTCGAAGATTTTTCAATACGATATCCTGTATTTTTTCTATGATTTCTGGTGTTGTTGCTGATTTTGGACGTCCTTGACGTGGATCGTCTTCAAGGCTTGTACAACCACGTTTAAATTCAGCAACCCATCTTTCTACTGTACTAATTGAAGGCGAAGAGTCCTTATACACTTGCAACATTCGTTCGTGAATTTCCTTTGCTTTTAAGCCTTCCAAAAATAAAAATTTAATCACTGCACGATACTTAATTTTTTCCATTGTAAAAGAATATTGTGAAACGTCGATACTAAATGGCTTGTAAACAAAGAATGAATTGACAGATTAAACTGAAACTTCACATACGTTCATATAAAGAGTGTACAAACATAACAAAAAAGAATTTAGGCTAGTAGCAACACCCTCTCTTATCGAACCGCAAAACTTACTGAACAGCCTGGTATATATAGAGAGAAAGCATATATATATACAGGGTGGGCCATTTTAATTTCCCCGCCTAAATATCTCAGAATCTAAGCAAGATACAAAAAAAGGTATTGAACAAAAGTTAAAGAAGGCATAGGGGGTCAGATAACAATGACCTTTAGCTTGACTTTGGAGTTGACTTTTAAGGTCAGTTGAAGGTCAACTTAATTTTTTTAAATGGGAACCCCTATTTTTTATGCCGGAATCGGAAAAAGCAAAAAATTGTATATCAAATTTGTTCTAAACAAAATTTTGTTTTATGACCTCCAAGAGGTCGAAAATCAAGGTCGAAAATCTTAAGCCGTTTCTTGCATTTTCACTGCATTACCGTGGTTTGTAGGAAAAATAAATTAATACCTTAATAACCCTCTTCGACCTAACATCACCCAATCAATCTCAAATTTTATGCTTATCCACGCTCTTTACTCAAAATTCAATCCGTTGGTGAAGATGGGTTGAATAGGTTATTACCACGAATACGACAATGTGACAAAGATTATGTTGCCAGAATAATGGTTCACCAGTATATTTTACATGAACTATGTGAAATTTCTCGGATAAAAATTACAATGATTCATGGATTGGACAAAAAGGTCCAGTTGCCAGAAACAACGACGTAGACATAGTAAGTTCTGTTTCCTTTGGGGTGCTGGATTAAAGTGAGTCCTTTTGTCTCTCACTATTTGCGGTGCTAGATTAAAGTAAGTCCCCTTGCCTCTCACTATTTGAAGTGCTAGTTTACAGTGAGTCTCCTTGCCTCTCACTATTCGGGGTGCTGGTTTAAAGTGAGTCCCTTAGCCTCTTACTATTTGGGATGCTGGTTTAAAGTGAGTCTCCTCGCCTCTCACTGGCTATACGATTACTAATTTAACCTCGAAGCAAATGATCAAAGTTACTTCCCTCGTCTTCAAGGCACAAAAGCAAACGTCTTTTCAAATGGCGCACAGTGTTAAGCAAAGTTTGCCTTAGGATCGCAGCACATACTCGTCTAATGCGGTCTTGCATGTTTAATCTTGTCGTAGGCTGTTGTTCAAAAATAACATTTGTTATGTAGCCCCATAAGAAAAATCCGGAGATATCATATCAGGTGAACAAGCAGGCCAGTTTATAGGACCTCCTCGTCCAATCCATCTACCATTGTAGTTTTCATTCAAGAAATTCCGTACGATCCGTGCAAAATGTGCTGGTGTACCATCGTGCTGGAACCACATTCTTCGTCGCGTCTCTAAATCAACATCTTCCATCAGCACTGGTTACTAATCTCTAATGAACTGTATATAGGTATTCCTATCGACATTTTCTTCAAAAAAGTAAGGTTCAATTAAATACCCATTTACAATTCTACGCCATACCATAAGGCTCCAACGTCTTTGATGATTGACTGTTCTATGCCAGTGAGGATTCTCGTTGGACCAATAATGGCAATTATGCCTATTGAGCTCCTTGTCACTTTGAATTTTGGCCTTATCAGAAAAAAGCACAAAATTGAAAAAATCAGGATCATTTTCTATCATATCCAAAGCCCATTGGCAAAACACAATGTGCTGTTGAAAATGATGAAATAAGGTTGTCTTCTATTAGGAAAGCGTTCTGCGTACAGTATTGCCGTAGCACGATAATTATTATGACTTTCCCCAAGAACCATTATCATATCAACAATATCATTGGGCTGATAGTCAGCCATTTTTAGCTCTGTTCGTCACGTTTGCAAAATTAAGATAAAATAATAATTAAAATTTTAAAAACTTATGAAAAGAAAAAAAATGAAGCCCCGACAGTAACTGTATTATAAATGTATTTTCTATGAATGGTTGAAATGTAAAATTTAAAAAAATGTAATTAATTTTGTCATTTAACAAAAAGTCACATAATCAGAAATTTGTTAACGATTTTCACCATTAAAAATCAGATATTCAAAACATTTATGAGATACGTAACTTTTCAAAGATAAGATAATTAACTTTTTCTTGAATATTTTCGAAGTCTACTTTCTATTTCAGCATTAAAAATAAAGGTTTTTATTATAAATAATAAAGTTAACTACAAAATTACCTGAAAAGTTAGCTAAAAGGTCAAGTTAAAGTTTACCTTTATTTTTATTGTTTTTCCTATTTCGAAATCTACTTAATACCCTACCAAATGAATTTAACTAGCAGATTGAATTTTAGGAAAGTAGAGTAGTGGTAGATAGTAAAGTTAAAATTTGAGATGTGCAGAGTACACTTAGGTAAAAAGGAAGATTAGCGGTTTGGGAAATAGAGGTTGATTCCAGAATCGAAAACGAAGGATTTTATCTCAAAATATAAAGATGACCTTAAAATAATTATTAAAGTCATCTTCGACGTCGACTTAAGTCAACACTTATCTTTATTTCTCTTCCCACCGCAAGCTCTACCCGCAAATACCCTACTTACCTCTACCTACAAGCGAGTAGAACTTTATGTAGGCAGCGTAGTGATAAATAGTATTTAAGATCAGTGAGGTGTCAGGGTGTTGGAGAGGAAATGAGTGTGTGTGTGTGTGGTTTCCTCATGACATTGAAAACAAAATGGCGGTGTAATTGCTGATCTTCCAAAGTGCCTTGAAAAAAAGGTGAATTTCGGTGAAAAGTTTCCCAATAATACCACGTAACCTAATGGCCTAATTTGTGTGTAAATATGTTCAAAACATATTTATCTAGTAGACCTCATGGGGGTTTTTCGAAATTTTATTTTTTTTCCAACTTATACAGTTTTGAAGTCAAAAACTGTTGTTTTTCGCTAAAAAATTCGAATTTAAACACGTGTACAAAATTATTTTATTATTCCTAAAAGTCAAGTTAGCATGAAAACGCCTTTCAAGGTATTCGACCATGATTTTTTACCTCTTGGAGGTCACAAAATAAAATTTTCTCAAGGACAAAAATAATGTAGAATTTTTTGTTCATTTTGATTCCACCATCAAAAATAGGGATTTAGAGGATAAAACTTGAGATTGAACAGTTAATCTTAAGAAGGGGATTCTGGGTGGTAGAGGGGTTGTCGAGGGGAAGGGGGGTAATATGTAAAGGTCGGACTTAGGGTTAGTAAAGTAAGTATTGATAGTGCTTTAGATTAATAATAGATTAGTTTATTTTTCCTAAAAACCACGGTAATGTAGTGAAAATGCAAGAAACGGCTTTTTAAGATATTCGACCTTAATTTTTAACCTCTTGGAGGTCATAAAACAAAATTTTTTTAAAGCTAATTTGATGCAGAATTTTTTGCTATTACCGATTCTGGCATAAAAAATAGGTGTTTATATTTAAAAAATTAAATTTGACCTTCAACTGACATTAAATGTGAACTTCAAGGTCAAGCCAAAGATCACTGTTATCTGACTCCTTATGCCGTCTTCAACTTTTGTCTGTAACTTTTTTCCGTATTTTGTTCAGATTCTGAGATATTTAGGTAGGGAAATTAAAATGGCCCACGCTGTATATACAAGTCGTCCAATTTTAATTGCCATATGCAAATAACTCTAAAAATATGTCCTTTGAAAAAAAATATCTTAAATAAAAGTTGTAGGGTTTCAAAGGGGACATCCAATGTTTACCTTTACTGTGACCTTGACAATGACATTCATAGTCATTTGAAAGTCAAGTTAGTTTTTTTAAATAAGAACCCTTACTTTTGACCCCGGAAATAAAAAGAGCAGAAAATTTTTATTACCGTCTTCGACTATGACTCTGACCATGACCTTCAAGGTCATTCAAAAGCCAACAAGTTAGTTTTTAATGGGAAAACCCTTCCTTTAAACGTGGAGATAGAAAAAGTGAAACATTTTACGACGGTTTATAATCTTGACTTTGACTTTGAGATCAAAAACATATTAAGGTCGTAATAATTGTTGACGAACATCTCTGTTTTTATTCCGACATTAATAAGTGCGAAAAAAGTGACGTTGAATTATGACCTTGGCTAGTTTACTTTAGAGGACGACTTCTGCTCAGTTAAAGAAATGCCATTGTGTTCCAGCTGCTAAATTCTCTTTCCTTTTAACCCCCGTTTCGAACCTTTAACTCTCTCCTACATAAAAACGAACCATGGCATTATGATCCGTGATAAGAAAGAATTAGAATTTGTTTTCGTTATAAGGTCTATACAAAAATAGTTATAATTCCAATAATTTTGATCTTTGTAATCAAGAGGGTTTGAATTGTTTTATCTGTGGACTTACTTCTTTCCATCATGGCTGATTATACGTCACAGGAAATGGTTAATATGCTTAAGGTTCTCTTGGTGAGTGTCAAGACAATTACAGAGCTGCAGAAAGGCGTTATGCAGAAGAATATCCAGACTCAACATCCAGATAGAAAAGCTACTAAGCGATTAGTGAGTAAAGCTGAACAAGGTAAGCTAACACGAAAAAGGCACAAAACTGCCTCTAGAGAGCATATCGTACTACTTATGTTGGCTTCGGTTGCTAATGATCCCCATATTTCTACTCGGTAAATCAGTCGAACGCATGAAGTTCCAAAAACAACTACTAACCGTATTTTAAAAAGTTTGAAATTCCATCCATATCATGTCCGCCTCACTCATGGTCTTGAGATCGTGGGTGACCAGCGGCGTTTAAATTCTTGTAGATGGCCATCTAATAGAATGCGCCAAGATTCTTTCTATTTTGACAACTTTTTATTTACAGACGAGGCGAAATTTGACAATATGGTAGGTGTCAATTTCTATAACGCCTATTACTATTCCCAAGTAAATCCTCATTGGTAAAGGGATCATCGGGTCCAGATACGGTGGTCATTGAATGCATAGGAAGGTATAATAGGAAATAATGTGATAGGTCCATTTTTTATAATAATAATTTGAATAGTTTTTTCTATTCAAATATTCTCCAGATTGAAGTACCACAATTGTTAGAGGACGTTCCATTAGCCTTGAGATAAATCATGTGGTTTCAACAAGGTGGGGAACTAGCACACCGTACACTTCCAGTTAAGGCATTATTGGATACCACATGTCCTAATTGTCGAATTGGCATTGGCAGCTAAGTACATGAATGGCCTGCCAGATCACCAGATCTGGCCGATGGATTCTTTTCTATGGGGTGTTGTAAAAGAGCAAATATTTGCGCAAGCTCCAACAACCACAGAGGACATAAAAGAAAGAATAAAGAAAATTTTTGAATCTATCACGGTTGAAACATTAGAAAGGGTCCGTCTGAGTTTCCGTCAAAAAATAAATATGTGCTTTCAAGAAAATGGACGACTAATTGAACATCTGTTTTAAGAGACGTCTTAACTGGCTGAGTTCTAAGAGTCTTCCCTTGACTGGGCGGACTCGTTGCCTTGCCTTGACTGGCTGGGTGCTATGAGTCTTTCCTTGACTAGGCAGGCTCGTTGCCTTGATCTTGACTGGCTGCGTATTAACAGTCTTTCCTTAACTGGGTATACTCCACGCCTTGCCTTGACCAGCTAGGTATTGAGATACTTCCCTTGAATATGCGGACTCATGTCGTGCCTTGTTTCAATTCCGGCGTTTAATTACGGGTTTCCATTTGGAAATACTAACTTGACCTTAAAATGACCTTGAAGGTCATAGTCAAGGTCGTATTTGGACATAAAATTTTCCGCTCTTCTCATTTCCGGGGTCAAAAGTAGGGGTTCTCATTAGAAAAAACTAACTTGACCTTCAAATGACCTTGAAGGTCATTATCAAGATCACAGAAAAAGTCACTATTGGATGTCCTTCTTGAAACCCTAAAACTTTTATTGAAAATATTTGTTCTAAAGAACATATTTTCAGAGTTTTTCGCGTGAGGCGATGAAAATGGGACACCCTGCATAAAGGGCATTCTTTGTCAAACATATATATGTGTGTGTGTGTGCGAATATATTAGGTGTAGTAAAAAGTAATCCATTATTTTTTCAATAGATGGCTTTAGTAGTCTGTATCTTCCGTTGTAAAAGTGCGATCGGGTTACACTAGATGGTGTTAGAAAGATAAAATTTCGTACTAAAAAAGCTTTTGTTACAGTTTTGTGATTGCTTGACTCAGTATTCTTTGAGCACACGTCAAAGATGGACACCAACAAAGAGATAATACGCCATATTTTACAGTTTTTCTTCGATAAAAGCGAAAACGCAAGCCAGGCAGCTGAAAATGTAAATAGTGTATATGGTCCTGATACTGTAACAGCCAATCACGCGCAATTTTGGTTTCGTCGATTCTGTTCCAGTAATTTTGACGTCAAAGATACACTACGCTCTGGAAGGCCAATTGTCGAAAATGTCGATAAAATAATCGAAATCGTCGAGTCCGACCGTCACGTAAGCACTGTTTTGATTGCCCAGGAGCTAAACATTGCACAAAAAACTGTTTGGTACCACTTAAATAAGGCTGGATACAAAAAAAAGTTCGATGTATAGGTGCCACACGAGTTATCGCAAAGAAACCTCATGGACCGAATTTCCATCTGCGAATCGCTACTGAATCGCAACAATATCGATCCATTTCTGAAGCAGATGGTTACTGGCGATGAAAAGTAGGTCATTTACGACAACGTCAAGCGACGACGGTCGTGGTCAAATCGCGGTGAATCGGCGCAAACAGTGGCCAAGCCAGGATTGACAGTCAGTAAGGTTTTGCTGTGTGTTTGGTGGGACTGGCAGGGAATCATCTACTATGAGCTGCTCCCCTATGGCTGAACTCTTAATTCGGACCTGTACTGTCAACAATTAGACCGTCTGAAAGAAGCAATCGCCCAGAAGCGGCCAGCTTTGGCCAATAGAAGAGGAATTGTGTTCTATCAGGACAACGCCAGGCCGCATACTTTGATAGTGACTCGCCAGAAGCTCCGGAAGCTTGGTGCGGAAGTTCTTATGCATCCAACTTGTAGTCTAGACTTGGCACCAAGTGATTACCACTTGTTCCTGTCTATGACAAATGATTTTGCAGGTGAAAAATTCGCCTCAAGAGAAGATTGTGAAAATCGACTGTCCCAGTTTTTTGACAATAGGGACAAGGGTCTACGAGAGAGGCATTATGAAATTACCTCCAAAATGGCAACAAGTTATTGAACAAAACGGTGCATATTTGACCTAAATCTTATCATTTTATCTATGCTAAATAAAACCTTCAATTTAATGCAAAAATAATGGATTTCTTTTTACTACACCTAATATATATATATATATATATATATATATATACAGAGTGCGTACGGTATTTAAGGAGATGCATAAATGTGACTATAACTTCGCGAATTTCTTTTTTTATTTTTTTTCCTTTTCAGATAAGAAATGGCGGACTACAACATCACTCAAGAAATGAAGAGACATGCTGTCATCGTCGCTATATGTGCGAACCGTACAGATTTAGAGATCTCTAATTTTCTTAATTGCGCCCGTTTATTCGTGCATAAGGTTCGCCGTGAATTGGAAGCATCAGGAGGCGATACAGAATCGGTTGCAAAACGCAAAAAGTACGAACAACGTTCTGACACTGTCCGATCTGCAGAATTTTTAGAGCAAGTGCAAGCGATCATAGACGAGGACCCTTCAAAATCAATGAGGGTCCTTGCGAGTGAGCTTCATGTTTCTGAGCACCTTATTCGTAGAGTTGTCCACGAAGACCTTCGGTATAAGTCTTACGTGATGCGCAGAGGACAGTTCATGTCGGAACGAACACGAAAACAGAGAGTTCTTTGATCAAAACGTCTTTTGAACAAAATCAAACACCCTGAGGCGCCCAACATGGTATGGTGTTTTCCGACGAAAAAAATTTTGACCAAGATCAAAAGACCAATCGCAGAAATGACAGATGGCTATGTTCAAATCCTACGGAGGTTCCTGTTGTTATGCACACAAAATTTCCAACCACTGTTATGGTTTTAGGTGTTGTCAGTAACAAAGGACATGTTATGTCACCACACTTTTTTACTCAAGGACTTCGAGTGGACTCTGCTGCATACATCGAGGTTTCGGAGACGGTAAAGAAACCCTGGATAGACAATGTAAGCGGAGGCAGACCATACATTTTCCAACAAGACTCGGCTCCTTCACATAAAGCGATGGCGACACAAGATTGGATGGCCGAAAATTTTCATGACCACATAACACTTAACCTATGGCCACCTAGCTCCCTAGACCTTAATCCTTTAGATTATCACGTATGGGGCGTAGTTAAGCGTGAGACCAATAAGCGTCCTCATAACACCACTTCTTCGCTGAAGACTGCTATTAATGCCGTTATGGTCAATATGAACAAGGAGCATTTGATTCGGACATGTAATCGTTTCCGGACCCGGATCGAAGAGGTTATTGCTGCTAATGGCGATCTTATTAAATAACCTTATAGCCATATATTGATTCAACGTTGTATAAGAAATTCCTAAAATTTCATTAAATTTTATTAAAAATACAAGCTAATTAATTTTACTCTCAAGTTGTCCTCAAATACCGTACGCACCCTGTATATATATATATATATATATATATATATATATATATATATATATATAAAGAAGGCATTCTTTGTGAAACAAGCCACTCCCTTACCTATGTTTTTATGCGAAATTGATGCAGTTTTAAGTGTAAAATTTTATAATATATATAACTAACCTTATACGAGGGTAGTCCGAAAAATACCCGACCTGACTTATAAATACAGGTAGTTTTAAAAAAACAATTACTGCGATTGACAATACCACCTTTTAACAACTTAATGTAAAAAATTCATAACGGTACGTTTAGTATTATTTTCTTTACAGACATCCAAAGTGAACGCTCTCAGTAAATTTGTAAATATGGAAAAAATCGGGCATCGTTATGTGATACAATACTTTCATTTGAAAGGTCTTAGTCCAACCGATATCAAAGCCGAGTTGGATTCTACTCTGGGATAGTCTGCTCCTTCGTTTACAACGGTCAAATATTGGGTAGCTAAGTTTAAGCGAGGTCGTACGAGCTGCGAAGATGAACACCGCAGTGGTTGACCAAGTGAGGTCACTACGTCAGAAAATGTGAAGAAAATCCACAAAATGGTATTGGATGACCGTCGTCTAAAAGCGCGCGAGATAGCAAATATGGCAGGCATTTCAAAAAGTGCTGTGCATTGAATTTTGATTGGAAATTTGGACATGAGAAAGCTGTGCGCAAGATGGGTGACGCGTTCGCTTACAATGGAGCACAAACAGCAACGTGAGGATGTTTCTATTGAGTGTTTGACAATGTTTCGCAGCAATTAAGCCGAGTTTTTGCGTCGATTTATTACCATGGACGAAACATTGGTCCATCATTTTACACCTGAGACCAAGGAGCAGTCAAAACAGTGGACTAAAAAGGGAGAACCGGCTCCAAAGAAAGCAAAGACAGTTCAGGCAGCTGGCAAAGTCATGGCATCCGTTTTCTGGGATGTGCGTGGAATAATATTTATTGATTATCTCGAAAAAGGAAAAACAATTAACGGCGCATATTATGCAGCCTTATTGCAGCTTTCGAGTGATGAAATCAAGAAAAAACGGCCCCATCTGACGAATAAAAAGTGTTGTTTTATCACGACAACGCACCAGTCCACACGTGCGTCATTGTGATAGCTAAAACTAATGAGTTGAAGTTCGAATTGCTTCCTCACGCACCCTATTCACTAGATCTGGCTCCCTCGGATTATTTTCTTTTTCCGAATTTGCAAAAATGGCTCAGCGGCAAAAGATTTGCCAACAATGAAGAGGTAGAGTCTGCGGTTAATAGGTATTTTGAGGAGCTTGACGGTTCCTAGTATAAAGTGGGTATCGAAGCTATTGAACATCGTTGGGAAAAGTGTATCGAGCTGAAAAGGGAATATGTTGAAAAATAAAAAACATTTTCGCATTTTTTTACTGTTTTCTTTGTCGGGTCGGGTACTTCTGGGACTGCCCTCGTATATTGGGAGTCCAAATTAATTCGGTCCGTTCTTTTGCGGTCAAAAATGCATTTATTTCAACATTAGGAGATTTAATAGATTAATCAAAGTATCGTCCATCGCTAGTTACTACTTTTTCCTACCTCTCAGGTAATTTTCGAATTTCATCTCAAAATAGTGTTTCGTCTTCTAAGGTGATCTAAGTTAAGAGCCAATTTTCGATTTCTGCGAAAGAAGTGGCTTGCTAGATTGTACTGCATCTCTCGGAACAATCAGTAATCAGAAGGAGCAATGTCCGGAGATTACGGCAGATGCAGCAAAATATTCCACTTGAACGTTTCCAAATATTTTTTACGACTTTTGCGACATGAGGCTGAGCGTTATCATGCAGAAAAATAACTTTGTCATATCTTTCCTTGTATTCCGGACGTTTTTCTTGTAATGCATGGCTCAGACAAATCATTTGCGGCCTATACCGATCGGTCGTTATGGTATCGCCAGGTTGTAGCAGCTCATAGTACACAACACCCTTCAGGTGCCACCAGATACACAATATGATCTTCGAAGCATGAATAGTCGGTTTTGGTGTTGATGATGAGGTCGATGGCAATGATTAACCGGGCATAACGTAGTGTTTCTTCTTCTTAGGGTTATCATAGAATATCCATTTTTTATCCCCAGTAACAATTCTATGTAAAACACCGTTTCTTTGTTGCCTTTGCATCAGTTGCTCGATACAGAAAAATCGCCTATTAATGTCTCTCGGTTTCAGTTCATAAGGCACTCAATCGCCTTGCTTTTAAATCATTCTCATGGGTTTCAATCGTACATAAACTGCTTGTTGAGTCACTTCCAATGATTCTGCAAGCTTCTCTTGCGTTTGACTCGGATCTTTATTGAGTAATGCCTCCAACTTTTTGTCTTCGAATTTTTTCGGCTGTCCAGAGCGAGGCTTGTCTTCAACGCTGAAATCTTCATTCTTAGAACGTCGAAAGCATTCCCTACATGATTAATCAGTTAGAGCATTGTCACCATAAACTTCCACAAGCATTCGATGCGCTTCAGCTGCACTTCTTTCCAATTAAAACAGAAAACTAAAACCTCTTGCAAATGCTGCTAAGTTAACTCAAAATTGGACTTATTTAACACAGTTGTGAACAAGATCTTTTTATGAGACTTGAAGTGATATAAACTGAATATTATTGGCATGTTATGTCTAACCTTCTTGAAACTACCGACTTCAGTTGCTACTATTAAATATTCATAATAGCCAGAGCCATCTTTTGAAAATGGATGAAACTAATTTGTTCTTCTAATAATTCATATAAGTTTAAGAATATTTTGCTTGGTTCGGGATATAATCTGTTTAATGCGTTAATGCATTTAATCCTGGTTACCATTATATTTTGTATACATACATACATATATTTAGTTATTGAGAATTAATTATAGAAAATTATATATCTTTAGGAATAATTAGGCTAATATTTAACATACATATATTATTGAATTTATCTACATTAATTATTGATAATTATATATTAATAATGATTATTGAATAAATATAATATATATTACAGCTTTTATCAAAACTTATTCAGCACACGTACATTTACCTTATTAGTCTTAAATAGAATACAATCGGGTCTTATTAACTACCGAAATATGAGTACATGGTGCGGATTATTGTATTATTTAGTTCTTAGCAAAATTATTCGTTCTAACCTTCAAGACATTGTAAAATTATTTGTCTCTAAATTATATAGATATATAAGTTTATAAAGGTTTTGTTCGACGAGAATTTCTCTTTTAGTGTAATAACTGAACTAATACGGTCACTAACAGACTCTTGCAAAGTATATTTTAATATTACAAAACTTCAATAAATAAGAGAATATGTTATGTCAACCAACCACTCAGTGTTAAAAAAAAAATTATTGGTATAAATTAGAATGACACAAAAATTAAAACGTTACATAACTTAAAACTTTAATGACCAGATGCGGTTACACGGCAGTCGATTACTCTTTAAGGAAGAAAATATTAAAATTAGCAAGAGCATAAACTCCGATTAACGTCAGATAACTAGATTTTTGAAATAAAGTAATATTGAACGAGCGAAGACTAAAAGGCCAATCGTCTCTACTTATTAATCATATACAGGGCCTTTAAGAAGTCACGGACCGGTTGAATAACTTGAAATGTAGGCGTTACTCAAAAAAAATGGTTGCGACAAAAGTTGTCGGAAATTTCTCTGGCTATCCAACCGTGACCTTGGCCGTGACCTTGACCTAGACCTTCAAAGCCATTTTAAGGTCAAGTCCATTTTTTTATATGGCAACCCTCAATTTTGGCACCAGAAATGAAAAGGGCGGACAATTTTACGTCCATTTACGATCTTTACTATTGAAAAAATGTGACCTCAGAAGGTCAAGTCAAGGTCAAGTAGTGACTGACTGGATATCTTGAAAAGTTGGCGTCGATAAAAAAAAATGTTTCAGCAAAACGTGGTAGGGAATTGTCCTGGCTGTCCCATGGTAATATCGTGATCTTCAAGGTCACATTAAGGAATGATTTTTCTTCTTAAGCATTCGATAAAATGTGGCTTGCATTCATACCAGCTAATTAAGATAACCTGATTTCTTCTTATAGGGCTACCTGAAAGATTACTGTTATGCGATGTGACGTGGTGTTTTTGCACCAGTCACATGAGGAGGCCAAAGCATAGCTTGTAAGCCTCCTCGTAGCCTGCGATACCCCCTTCGCAATCTAGGCAGTCTCGCAGGACTGCCATGCTTAGCACTAACTAACTGCCACGCAGGGCTGTGTATGTTGTACCTCCTCCAGGTACAGGGGCTCGGAGCTCAAGTAAGGCTCCAGCGAGGAGCCAGTCTCAGGAGCCCATGGCTAGTCGATGGCAGTGCTTGCACACACTGTAGCAGGGATTCCTTCTCCAAGCTCCTTCCGGTCCTTGTCGTTGTCCCTTACCTGTAACCTCCCAGACAGTAGTTAAAAGAGGAAGAAAATAATAGTAGCAGCTGCACCTTGGAAGAGAAGTATAGACTGCCACATAACATCATAGGAAATTGGAAGAAGATGTTAGGAGTCAAGCAAAGACACCTAAGCACCGCATCTACGTGCAAGCAATTACGCACCTGGAATGGTCTAGGAGCGTTGCCTCGCTGCCGCTACTAGCAGGCCATCGCTTTTCTCGACACCGCCGCCTCGCTTTCTCCGCCGCTCATCGTCCGATTCGCCTGCTGTTGATCCGCCGCAATGCCGCACATGGAAAGGAGAGAGAAGAAACAAATCAGTCGACGCCTACCAGCCATGGAACTCGTCGACTTACCTGGACTCCCTGGACATCGGATGTAGATTCTCGCCGCTTCAGAGAAAATATAACAACACTGGCACTCGCGAGCGGATAACCTAAACGCGCGCTGCTGGCGCGCAGTAGTGTCAACTGCCGACAGTGCTGAGCGTGCGCGGCGGCTACGTCGCGTAACGTACTTTACACGTACGTTGCCCCGGCGCAGAATGATTATCTAAAATCCGCGCTCACGAAGGTGCTACGCAGGAATTACTCGTCTACTCCGTTCAGTATCATCGTGGAAAGTAGTCGCGGACGAAAGCTTATTTTTTTTGTAACAAGATTCGAGCGAGCGAACGTCTTTGTAGTATCCGCGTGTGTGTCAGAATATCTGGTAACTGCCAAGGAGTAGTGGCTGCTACCAGGAGGCATTCCTTTTTCCGAATCGTCCCCGTGCCCTACCCGGCTGTGTGTGTGCGACCACGTCGCGTGTTACGCGCAATTTCGGTCGTTTTTGTATGCTGTACGCCCGCGTCTGCTCTAACCGTTAGCTAGCAGCTGTAGAAACCGCGCTACGCGAGTGTAGCTGGCGCCCTAAGCTCGCGTAAAACGCGGGATATAAATTTATTGTAGTTAATTTTTAGTTCAAATAAACGGTGTTGTACTTTTTGTTTTAAAGCGGTGATTTTTACTTATTGCTAGTAAGCAACCCGCCCGCTTCCCCCTACATTTGTACGCAACCCTGATCCCCAGTGGTGTTACAGCGGAAAAACCCAAGACCAAAAATGATTTGAGAGAAGCTATTAGAAAAAGAATTTCTAGTATTTTTTCATCTAAAATTGATCAAGTTTTTTATAGTTTCCAAAAATGGCTTGATCATTGTGCAAGTTTAGATGGGGATCACTTCGAAAATATTGATCATTAATAGCTATTCCCTAGCCAGGTTGTATTATTTTTTTAAAAACGTAATATGTGTCTCTTGAAAATGTTTGATTGAACTAAAACCTATTCCAAATAAAAATTACCACTTCACTGATTTAATATGTATTATTATTATTTTTTCTCTGTACTCATCACAAAATTATAAGTGATTATTTTAGGCAACTTCCCATTTGTCACCCTGTATATAGGGGAAAGAATAGTACAAAATAATCTCAATACTTTTTGGGCGATAGCAATAAACATACTGGAACAAAACATCTGTGTAAATATAGACCCCGTAAAAATCCTAATTTTTGAGTATGCTACCCCTGAATTTCACCCTGATACCGTCAGCGAGCCGGAAACTCCACCTAATAGAATAACAGAATAATGAAAATGAATCAATCTACTCAAAATTTTAATTTGAGTAGACTGCTTTAACCAAGAGGAGAAAAAAAGTGTCAGACGAATATTGGAATGTATTTTTACTGCCAGGGGACCCCCTCCCTTTTACGAATAAAGTGAAACATGAGATTCCGCTAGAAAATAACGTACCAGTGCATACTAAGCAATATAGATGCCCCCCGAAATATAGAGAAGTTATAGGCGAACAAATAAGAAAAAAACTAAAGGATGGCATTATATTAGGTTGCTGCAGATAAAATGGCCGATTTAGTAATAAATTTTTAAACAGCAGTAACTTTTTATAAAGAAAATTTATTTAATCAAAATAGGTACCAATAGATGCAACACACTTTTCCCAACGAGATACGAGTACATTAATTTCAGTTTTGTATTATAGAAGTTCGAGTTTCTGGTTTGAAAAAACTCCTCGAAGGCATTTTTGACAGCAGCTTCATTATTAAATCTTTTTCCTGTCAAAAAGTGATCCAAATGTTTAAAGAAATGGTATTCGTTGGTGAGAGGTCTGGTGAATATGGAGGGTGAAAAAGAGTCTCATAGCACAAATTGTTTAATTTTTGGACCGTTGTTCTCGATACATGAGGTCGTGCATTATCATGAAGCAGTATCACTTCATCCGTGTTGACAAGCCTAGGTCGTTGGACTATCGATTTCTGATGCATTTCATCCAGTTGAGCGCAGTATTTCTCAGCATTGATGGTTTCGCCGGGTTGCAGGAACGAATAGTGGATAACTCCAGCTACAGACCACCAAACAGTTACCATTATTTTCTTTGGATGAAGGCTTGGTTTCGCATGTGTCTTGGCGCTTCATCGGTATCTAGCCATTGGGCCGATCGGCGACGAATATCGTATTAAATCCACTTTTCATCGCAGGTCACTATTCGGTGCAAGAACGGTTTCTTTTTGTTGCGGGAGAGAAGAGAACTTGAAATCTCCATTTAACACGTCATGTTTTGCTCGGTAAGATCATGCGGAACCCATTTGTCAAGCTTTTTCACTTTTCCAAGTTGTTGCAAGTGGCGGAAAACTGTCGAATTATGAGCGCCTAATTTCTTGGCAAGATCCCTTATGGTTTGGTGGGAGTCAGACTCCACTAATGCACGCAGCTCGTCGTTATCGATCGATGGTCCTGGGTGTCTACGTGGCTCATTTCCAAGGTCCATATCTCTGGATCAAAATTTTTCGAACCACCGCCGAGTGGTTCGTTCGCTAACTGTATCAGGCCCAAATGCGCTGTTGATGTTCCTTGTTGCTTCCGTTGCGTTGTGCTCTAATTTACATTCGTACAGTAAAAGTAGCTGTTTTTGATTCACTTCCATGTTCACTTTCTCTTTTTATTTTTACGATCACTATGAAGTGCAAAACAGAAATGACTCCATAAACCAAGGAAGCAGTATTTATATTTCAATATGTCATATCATTTGCGCCGACTTGTGCCAACATAATACACTAAAATTGCAGCCAACTTTATGTCATTGCTAAATCGGCCATTTCATCTGCAGCAACCTAATACTATACGGAAGTCTAAAAGGAGGACATAAAGGCGTAAACCAAATTGATCAGAAAATCAGAGATAGAGAGAGAGAGAGAGAGAGAGAGAGATACTATTGGCCAGGTATGAGAAATAATGTTCTGGATTATGCCAGAAAATGTTGTGAATGCAGTATGAAAAAGTTTAATCGAATAAAGACGAGAGTCCATGATTATAATAAATTCGCCGATAGAAGCATGTGACAAGGTCTCCATCGACACCGTAGGCAAATTGAAAATAATACCTCAAGGCAACAGCCATTTGCTTACAATGCAATGCAGTCCAACTAAATACCAAATAGTGATACCGATACCTAATTTACGATCCACCACTATAACTAATCCACTGGCTAAGAACCTCATAGATCAGTATGGTGCTCACAAAGCGATATTATCAGATAGATGAACCAGCTTTTTGTCGGATCTAACAAAAACACTTATAAAGACATTTAAAATACGACACCTTACCATATCAGGATATAGACCACAAACTAATGGATCACTAGAAAGTAGCCATGCACCATTAACTGGCTTCATTAGGACTTACTCAGATTCTTACAATGACTGGAATAGATTAATACCATTTGCTGTGGTCACTTACAATACTAGTTTACATTCAGCAACGAAATTCACTGCCTACGAACTATTTTCTGGAAGAATTGCAAGATGTCTTCTAAAAATACCGGACGAAGAAAAGCTGAGAATGTATAATACATACTTACGAAACTTACTTCTCCGCTTAGACGAGGTGAACCACATCGTCAGGGATAATCAGGTAAGGGCGAAATTACAGTCCGAAGTCTGATATGACAGTAAAGGTGAAAGATTTGATGCCGAAGTTGGGAACTATGCGTACGTTCTCAAAGAAATAAGGTTGATAAATACTTCAATGAACCGTTAAAAATCGTTGAAATAGTGGATAGAAATAACGCTATATTAGAATTAACTGACAGCAAGCGTATTAGAAAACATACTGATACATTAAAATTAACTTTTAACTGAAAGGAGTAACCGTTTCAGGGAGCCATGACCAAGCCCCTCCATTTTATCTATGTGGTAATGCTAAACATCGGAATTACTTTGGCCCTCGCGAAAAAGAATTTCAAAATAGAACCAATAAAAAAAAATCCAGGAATGTACAACAAGCTTATGGATGTAGTAAGATTTAAAAGGGCTGGTTGGTAAGTAACTATTTATGTGAATATAAAAGATTTTATGGAAACCCATGGACGAATTGATAGTCACCAAATTTTACTCGCTAATTGCATTGCAGTAATGAAAGTAAATACCAATCCGTTTATGCTTGGCATAGACCTGGTAGAACCAAAAAAAAAAAAACACTCTAGACCAAATACATTCGGAGATAGAATCTACACTCTACGATATGTAGCAATCCTCAAGGGACCTCATAAAAGTTCCAGGAAACATGAAGTACAAAAGAATGGTGCCATTAGAATTCATTAAAAGCATCAGTAAAAGTCTATTCAGATTATTTACGATCAAAGTAGTCGACAAGATAAATGCCAACATAGACCAGTTATCCAAAGACCAAAAAGAGTTAATGCAACTAGTAAATGAAAGATAACACATTATAGTCAAGTCCTTAGATAAGCTATACTACCAATATAAGTATAATACCACGAAAACCCATGCCGAGGAAATAAGCCAAATGGACAAAGACATGAACCGGAAATTCCAATTCGTAGTCAGTGGAGAAAATGAATTGCGATATTTTATCACTTTGAGGGGGTTGTCTCATGTCCAAGGTTAAATTTTGAAGGTTTTTAAAGATTTTTTTTCTTTTTGCGGAAAATGAAGTACAATCTTTTTATGATAATTTTATGTTATCATTTTGTTTTCAATAATGCAAAAAAAAAAAAATTATGCTTTTAATATTACAAAAAAAATTTTAACATGTTTTAATGGTATTTTTGTGGGGTAAAGTTGGTCTCTTAAAAAAAAAGTAGATGGCTGGCCCCCCTGATTGTTCCTTTTGTAATGATCTGAAATTAAAATTCCAAAAAGATTATTATTCAGTAGAGTTGTGATTCCGTCCCGTAGCAGATTTAAAAGATTTGAGTAACAAATAACAAAATGGTGGCCTTATAAAAAAAAAATTCAAAAATCGTCTCTTTTTTTCGGTTTGAAATCGAGATAAAAAAGAAAATGTGGATAAAAAAATCGAATTCTAGTACCGGACAGAACCATTCATGTGTAGAATATTGTGTTAAAATTTCAGCCTAAGTGGTCCGATAGTTTTTTTGTAATCATTCGGGCCGACAGAAAAAAAGTAGTTTTAAGAAAAACGCGTTTAAAGCGCGAAGAAGAAAATTTTCATTGAAAATTTATACTTACATTAATCATCTATATTTTTTTAGCTTTTTCTCCTGGGTGTCTACCTCTTTTCGTGCCTTTCTTGTCCATTTAACTAGATTTTAACACTTTGAAATACAAGCGTTGTGACGGAGAATCTGTCATAGGTCGTCGATGAAGAATGTAAGTGTTTACATTCTTGCGCGACCGCCTCCAGGTTGCCAGCTTGTATAAGCCCGTTTAGCCGCGAAAATGCGGACTTCTCGGAAAAACCGGCAACGTTCGAAAATCACACGATTTTCGAACTTGCGGCGACGATCGGCGAGAAAATTTTGGAAGCCGCGAGGGGAGGGGAGAGGAGAGTGAGCGTAACGGGCAGTTACGCTGTGCTCTCCTGGGAAGAAGTTTTGCTGCGCGCTCTGGTGAGGACGGAGAGATAAGTCCCACGGTGAACATAGTTCTGTTCCATGGTATTGGAGTGAGTGTCGCGAGTGAAGCCAAGGGTGAAGGTGTGCGAGAGAGAGAGAGAAAGAGAGTGAGGAAGAACCTGAAGGAGCAATGCGAGGAAGGAGAGCGAATACGAGGAAATACAGCGAGGAAGTGAGACTGGGGACGAGAAGGTCAAGTGTCGGCGGGAGGCGACTGGAGGTTGATACCGCGACATCTGAAGCCGAGGGTGAGATGGAGGCAGTCAGCGTGCAGGCGAACTCACATCAAGGTCCGGCAGCCCTTCTTCAGACGGGGAGCCGCAGGAGTCAAGTGCAGCGGCGCAGAAGGAGACAGCTGGGAGTTCAACGGCCTGCGGACAAGCCTCGTGAGCAACAACGGTGAGTGTTCTCACTGATCCGCGTGAAACCGTTAGAGAGAGAGAAAGAGAGCGAGAGTGTGTGTTAGCGGGTTTGCGGTGAGGGTGGCGAGGAATTGCCACTTCCCTGCCCTGGGGAAGCGATAGGTCTCCGTCGGCTGGAGGGACAGTCGCGGGCGGCCGGCTTGCATAATGTCGCGTCATAAGAGAGCGGGAGAGAGAAAGAGAGTGTTAGAGAGAGACTGAAGCATAGTGCAACTATATATTATTTTTGTGCAAAGCACTCAGGGCGTACGTAGCTAAATCGGCTACGACGTGGTGCCCATGTCACAGCGTATACTGACTTTCACTTTTCTTTAAAATACCAAAACTCTACGTGCTGAAGGATACGCTCTCCCCTATTATTTGCTGTAACTTTAGAACTTCTTAGTGTATCGGTCTAAAATTTTCACAGTTTATTCTAAATTCATTAAACTTTAAAAATATGCAAAAAACAAAAAAAACGGTTTTTTTAAGATCGAACATGAGACAACCCTCTTAATTATCTTCGCCCGCAAGATAGATGTCGCAATGCAGCATCTAACGGAAAGTAATCAGCGGATGATACAAATCATACAAAGACTGAAGGAACGAAACGTAGAACCTTTTTTCCTAAATAAAGACATACTAAAGCGATTGACAGACGATATAGGAAAAGCAAGCAGAGCACTAGAATTTCTAATATCAGTTCAACATTTACGAACAGAAGAAGTCGCAAAAATCGCACAAGTAGACGCAGTATACGACAACGGGAGGCTACTTATTGTAATACATCTTCCTATAGTAGAACGAGTACCTTATAATCTCTACAGACTACACCCTTTAGCTGTACCATAAGCTAGTAATAATTATTCAATGGGAACAGGATACAAGTCACGAAAAAAAAGTACTCGAAAAAAAAGTTACAAAAAAATAAAGCCAAATTACGAATACCTAATCGTTAGTGCTAATCAAAAGCAATACATAAAAATAAATCTCGAAGGTATACAGGACTGTCATCGCACTCATTATGTCTACAGACGCTCGGCCAATGGACCGTTGACCGAAGCCACTAATCAAGAAGATTACGAAGTATCAATATTGTTAAAACCTAGTGTACAGGAATTGAAAATCTGTGATATAATTATAATCCTCATTCATATTACCTAATGGAGTTACCTAAATGCCGACGGATCCTTGCTCTATTCACTAGGACAAAAGGAAACCTTGCGTATAATCTGCCCCGAGCAACCTGACCAAAGTATACGTCTCAATGCTCCGGAAATTTTAAGAATGGCACCTAGGCGTATAAACGAAACTGATGAATATCTCCTCGTAAGTGAGGAAAACCATAGCAATGACCTTCAATATTTATACAAACCAGAGATAACACTTAGCTCGAAGGAAGTTTACTCCGACTTACGAAACAACAATCAAAAAATAATGACTGCACCTGAGGCCGCGTTATCAAGCGCACCTGCACTAGATATTAAAGGATGGAAAAATTGTGAGTAATCATTACACAAAATTACAAATTGCTTAAAACAGATAGGGGACCACAAGAGAAGCATCGTCAATACTTAGTGCTTAATATACGGTGGAGCTTTGGGTCAAATCATAATAATCGCAGCGTTCATCTTTACAACCTAGAAGTGTTATATTAGTAAGATGATGCATTACCATAATCAGATCAACCGGAATATCGGAATAATCTCGGATACGTCCGAAGCACATCCTCTACAGGAAATACCGCAATGCCCAATTGGAATGCAAAACTAATCAACAACTCAGGACCAGCCTTGTATGATCTAATTACAGAAACGCGTCCTAGTTCCTAGAAGTCTCATAAACCAACGTTTAACGCAACCGCAATCTCTGCCTTAACCACAAACACTATTCATTCGAATTCTAGACACTGACTAACTCCAAACCTTTGTCCATAAGGGTTTTAACGGTTCCATAAGAGGGAATAAAGACCCGATGGAATATGTTTCCGTAAGACTATGACTAAAATCTTATTCTAGTAATAAACACTAGTTATTCAGAACCCGAACGTGTATAAATCCTAATCCTTAACCTTAAATTCCAAAAAATTTATACTAAGAAGCCCATGGCTTACCGATACCGAATAAAGGGACTAAAAATCTAAAGAGAGAAGGCAACTTAGTATTTTGTAACCCTCTCGCCGCATCCTTATCTGCCGTTATAGGAAAAGCTGAAGAACGAGGTCCAATAAAAGCCTAGACCTCACTTTAATGAAAATGGGGATTTAACAAGAATATTAAAAGTAAAGTATATTAAAAGTATTTTAACAATGAAGAAAAAACTCGAATGCTACTGAAAATGGGGAACCAGGCAAAATCAAAGACCATACCCACCAAACCCTCAGAAACTACACTATTTTGCCAATTACCGAGGAATATAAGGGAAGAAGAAACTTTTAATGGCTTTGGAATATTTAGGCTATTGGAGTTCATTAAGATTATCAGGAATGTTGAAATACAATCTACTTGCGGCTATATACAGTATATTAATGCTAAGGACGGTATTAAGGCCGTGCGAGGAAGTAGAAGGACGTATTGCGCCATCTTCGCTGATTCCCCAAAGATTTCAAAGGCCGACCAGGAAAGAAACCAAGGACAGGCAAATATACTACACTCCAAATGCATGCTTTGGGTAGACTGTAATACATTTGAAGACCATTTGGTTACGTTACGTTTGGTTAAAGAAATCCGAAAAATATAAGAAACCCGAAAACTAAAGATCTTAAAGCTAATAAACCGAAGGCCAACAAAGAACCTACGATGAAAACCGGAGGGACTAGCCATCAAGCCTCGCAGACCACACATGAGTTGAAATAAAAGACCATGTACGAGAATAAACACGCATTTAAGCAGACTATTAATATCAGAAAGGACAATGATGACCATCAGAACTCAGATCCGGTATGATTACTCAAGACAAAAGAAGAATGAAGATGTATATAATATTAATGCATATAGTATAGAATTAATACATATAATTATACTAACAGTCAGGTAAAATATTAACATAAATCTTGTAAAGGCAATCCAAACGATTTCATTTCGCAGGCGTGCATAGTTAATTTTCACCATATTAATAAGCAAATCAGTTTGGATTGTTTCCCTATATATTGTTAACTAGTACTAACCAAACCATTTATTACCCATAAAAAAGTACACACTAACAACTAGGTTAAAAACCTTTTTATTTGAAGGCAATCTAAACGACCACGCAGCAAGTTCGCTGTTTACCGGGACGGTAAACGTCTTTAAGTGGGGGGGGGGGCGAAGTTATTACGTGTAAGTGTACGTTGACGTAGAAATAAAAATCTTAAAATTAAAATTAATTAAATTAAATTCTTGAAATTATAAATAAATTCATTAACCAATTTAATAGATTCCTAATTATAAATAAATTGGTAATCAACTAAACTAGTAAAAGATATACCGGAAACCATATGATATCTCATTCTAATAAGAACCATAAGAAAAAATATACAGTATATAAATGTTCAATATTCTAATGTTTAATGACGTTGCACGCTCTATTCGATGGAATAATTCTATATGACAGTGTGTTGGTTCCTATATAAAATGTGTGATGCTTGCAACAATACTGCAAGTTGATTCATGTGGAAAAATCCAGGAGATATGGAGAATAACATTATTCTTGTAATCAGAGAATGGCATTCTTCCAATACACGTATAGAAAGCCGAGTAACCCAACTCTTATCGGCACACACACACTTAGAGAAATAAATGTAGCAAAGTCTTCGTTGGAAGGCGTGGGTAAGGCTCGGAAGTCTTCTATATTTAAATTTAAACTATTAACGCAAATCTCACTTTTGCCTGTTAATCGAACTTATTTTAACATAATTTTCACAATTTTAATATTATTAATTTCGAAACATATCACCTTTACGTTATATTCTAAATTACAATTCATTTTATTCTTCAACCGAAAGTTTTAAGAAGTACAAGGCGCGTTTATTGTGTTTGAGCAACCATCGATTGCTTTGTATACGTTTAGCTACATTCTTCGCTTCGTCTATCACTTCTACAAATTTTGGCTTTTAAATATAAAACATCAACGGACTTCTAATTTTCTTCTGTTCACACATTATTTGTACTTTTGAATATTTAAAATTTAATTTTTGACGTTTAAATTTTCGTTTATACATTTTAATCATTTTAGTTCGAAACAATAAAAAATAACGTCAAAATTAAAATAAATGCAATGTACTCGTGTACTGCCCGTCAATCATATTTGCTGTTTGCATCGAAATTAGCGAAACTCTGAAATTTTACATTTGCTAAAAATCATCGTAGCTAAAAAAAACCGAAATTGATTTTAAGGTGTTACGCGAAAAAATTAATATTTTAATTATTTTCAATTTTATATATTATAATTTGTTTTAATACGTTCCCTGGCGCGTAGGGCGCATATGCAACGTGTTAATAATTTTCTTTTATAATTTTAAACGTGAAGTAAATCTTATCTCTTAAAAAAACCGTTTTATAAAAGGTAGAATGTTGGCAAGTAGAAATTTCCTTGTATCTCATTTTAAAAACATTTTTCAATTTTTCAAACATACAATTTATAGATAAAAAATTTGTATAATTTCAATATGACCATATTTTTAAAATTGCTTTTTATTTTTTACATATTTGTACTATTTCATCTTCCATTAATTAATTGTATATTTACAAACTTAATGTAACATTTTTTGTAAAAGATTGATTTCATCAAAAATGTTTACAGTTTGTCAAGTAAGAGCGTGGTCGATTTCGCCGACAGGTTATAAAAGATTTTGCTCTAATTCCTTTGCAAGCTGATAAAGGGAAGCTTTGTCCTTGATGCATTGTCAACAAAGATTCAGTTGGCGTTGATCTTTTAAAAAAAAATCACGTTAAACGCCATAAGTGCTAAGTACGCGTCGCGCTACGAGGCTGTGTTCCTTTGCATCCACCCGAAAGGTCCCAAAATGTCGCAATCAGCGGCTGCTAAATATATGAGAAAGTCGAAGGCATTTGTACAGAAGTGGATACAGCGATATAAAGTGGCTAAAAATGTCGATGATTTATCAGAACGTGGCTCGATAGGAAAAGTGAACAAAATAGAAGAAAAAAGAATAGTGAATCTGTTTTCGCGAAATCCTGCTTTAACACTGCGGCAAGGACAAGCAAAATTAATAGCAAAAGGTTTAGATATATCCTCCGAAAATATCCGAACCCATCTTCGTACTCATCATCTGAAATGGCGCAACACAATGAAGAAGCCTCTGTTGACTGAAAAACATGTGACAAAGCGACTCGCTTGGGCGCATGAGAATATTGATAGAGATTTTGAAAATATCATTTTTACTGATGAATGTTCTATATGGGCACGTTCTGTCCTCACGCGAGCCTGGTCAACTTCCACCAATAGGCTTGTTCAGCGGACCGTAAAACATGGAATAAAGGTGCATCTTTGGGGCTGCTTCTCAAAGCAGGGATTCGGCACTTTGCACCTCTTTACTGACAACCTAAATGCCGAGAAAATGATATAAATCTACAAAAAGGCTTTACTGCCATCTGCCAAACGATGGTTTATCACAAAAAATGAAGATTGGATTCTGCAGGAGGACAACGATCCTAAACACCGCAGCAAGCTCTGTACTCAGTGGAAGACTTAATCTGGCATCGTTACATTGGATTGGCCGTCGCAGTCGCCCGATGCAAACCCTATTGAAAATGTGTGGGCATATATTAAACGGAAGCTTCGTGGAAGACGCACATACACTTTGAAGCAGTTGTCTTACGAAACTCGTCGGATCTGGAGATCCTTGCCACTAGAATACGCCGTCAAATTAGTAGAAAGCATGCCTCGGAGATGCCAGGCAATTATCGACGCCGGTGGTGACTGGACACATTATTGACCAAATTGCATCATTGTTTGTAATGTGTACAATGTATATATAAATATGAAAGTTTCATCAAATAAAATTTTTTATAAATTAACACGACCACGCTCTTACTTGACAGACTGTAAATAATACAGCTGTTCTTTTGACTAATACAGTTTCACAGATCACTTAGATTTATAAAAGCTTATATTTTACATTTTTCCTTAATTCATAATAAAATTATGGCTGCTTAGTGAATTTAGTTTTAGAGCTTTATGTATAATTTTATAATTTTACCTACAGAAAGTTGTGAAATCAAAAAAATTGTCAAGTATTTGTTTTCTTTGTTTCACATTTTGCACATTGTACCGTGTATTACGTAATTTTATTTATACGATCCGGCTTCTTAATTTTAATTATAATTAATTAAATAATCTATTTACTATTTATTTGCAATAAATTCCAATGTAAGTGAAGCATAGTAATGAAATCTCTATCACCAAAATTCAAATTTCAGCTAAAGAAGGTTGTGAAATCTGTAAAGAAAATTGTCAAGTATTTCGATTTGCTTTTTCTTTAGATCGAAAAATTGATGTATGTAATACATTTACTATAGATAAGCTATTTCATTTACTAAAAACATATTTAGACAAAAAGTCTATGCAACTCATCAATAATTATATCGATAGCTGATAATTAATAGATTTATGTAGATGTTAAGTTTGCATTAAGAAAACATAAAATAAAGAGTTTACATACATTACTATTTAAATACATACTTGGCGGACCCGTTGTCAGATAGTCCAAAGTGAATAAATATCTTCTGCAATCAATTTTGGTGAATAAATATGAAATTGCATTGGTATTAGAATTTAATCACAGTCTCATTATTAAGACGCATAACGATAAATATAAAAACATGGAAAGTCTTTGACTACAATTGTTTTAAATAATTTACACGCATTGGTATATAATTTATAATTATTTTTTTTATAAAATTGTATTTAAATAAAATAACTTAGGTAGATCAAATGAAATTTTTAATAAAAATTTTTGTCAATTAAATTAATTTTGTCTATGAGTTTCATAAAATACTAAAAAAAAATTTTAAAATTGGAATATGTAACTGTCAAAACTCTTGAATACAGTAACAAAGAATTTTTTTTAATTTTTTGATATACGAATGGTAAAATGTTTTTCTTATTTTTAGAATGAATTATTTTTAATTATTTTATTTCAATATTATTTATAATATTAGAAACGAAAATTTTTATGATGTTTTTGTTTGTGAATTATTATTTTTATGATGTTTTCATTTGTGAATTATTAAGTATAATCACCAAGTTGTTTTATTACGATTATGGTATGAGAGGCAAAATGTGCGTTAAAAGCTTTCACCTTGGACTACCTAACGACGGGTCCGCCTAGTATGTATTTAAATAGTAATTTATGTAAACTCTTTATTTTATGTTTTCTTAATGCGAAACTTAACATCTACATATATCTATTAATTATCAGCTATCGATATAATTATTGATGAGTTGCATAGACTTTTTGTCTAAATATGTTTTTATTAAATGAAATAGCTTATCTATAGTAAATGTATTACATACAGCAATTTTTCGATCTAAAAAAAAAGCAAATCGAAATACTTGACAATTTTTTTTACAGATTTCACAACCTTCTTTAGCTGAAATTTGAATTTTGGTAATAGTGGAATTTCATTACTTTGCTTCACTTACATTAGAAATTATTGCAAATAAATAGTAAATAGATTATTTAATCAAGGGGCGCGCCAGCGCCCCGTGGTAAGTATTGGTACTAACCACGGACGCCTGGCGCACCCATTTACGAGGTCTGGCTATTCAATAACAAGACTGGTTACGAAAAAGGGTTTTATTATAAAAATTAGTCTACATTCGAATGCTCCCCTTCAATATATTCCCCTTACCTCGCCACACACCTTTCCATACGTTTTTTCCATTGATCGAAGCAGTGCTGGAAGTTTTCTTTGGTGAGGGCCTTTAGGAGCTCTGCCGTTTTTTGCTTCACCGCTTCCATCGACTCAAATCGGATCCCTTTCAAAGCAGATTTTATCTTCGGAAACAAAAAAAAGTCGCACGGTGCCAAATCTGGCGAGTACGGCGCGTGTTCGAGCACTGGAGTGCGCTTACCGGCCAAATACTGCTTCACAGATAGCGTGTTATGGGCAGGTGCGTTGTCCTGGTGCAAAATCCACGAGTTGTTCTTCTACAACTCGGGCCGTTTCTTACGAACTCATTCTCGAAGTGTTGCCAAAACTGACAAATAGTAAGTCTGGTTGACAGTCTGACCCTCTGGAACCCATTTAGTCATCACGATACCGTTAATGTCGAAAAAAACGATCAACATTGCCTTGAATTTTGATTTGGACATCCTTGCTTTTTTGATTCTAAGCGATTCAGGCGTCTTCCAATGCATCGATTGCCACTTTGTTTCAACATCGTATTGAAAAATCCACGTTTCGTCGCAAGTAATAATGTTTTTCATCAGTCCGGAATCTTTTTTTAACCTTTCAAGGAAATCTGAGCAGACCTGTTGACGCAAGAGCTTTTGGTCAGGAGTCAGGTTTTTTGGCACCAACTTCGCACAGACTTTTGTCATGTGTAATTCCTCGTGTAAAATTTGTCTAACCGTTTCTTTATCGGCATTTACAGCGTCGGCAATCATCCGGATGCTCATTCGACGATCTGCACGCACAATTTTGTTGATTTTGGTCACTGTTTCCGGAGTTGAAACAGTGACAGGGCGACCTGGGCGTTGGTCATCTTCAGGGCTCACTCGGCCCTCACTGAAGCGCTTACACCACTCAAAAACACGCGCACGAGATAGAGAATTGTCCCCATAGGCCTCTTGCAACAATTTACAGTACTCAGTCGGAGTTTTTTTTAATTTAACGAGAAATTTGAGATTGATACGTTGCTCCTGTTTTTCGTCACACATGGTTTTCGGCTTAAGAAAAAAACACGTTCGTTTCAAACCGCTACTGCACAAATACAATAATAGTGACGAGAACATGTTTTGGTACGTGCATAGACAAGATATCAAGATACCCAACGCACTACTCGTTTTTTTCCCCACCCCTCTACGGCGCCCTCTAGGCGCGCAGTCTCGTTATTTAATAGCCAGACCTCGTATACATTAAATTGATGCATGAAAAAATAAAAAAAATTTTTTTAATTATACGTTGTTAATATTTAATAGAATATAATCTATCACCTTTGTTTTTTTTTATGTTCTTGCAAATAAAAAAAAAAGCATTAACATTCGTGCATTCGTTACGAAGATACGATATGCGCCCCCAAATTCTCATCAAATCGCTCTTCAAGCATTTCGTCTAATATCTAGATTCATATTAAGATAAGATAATCTGAACAAGATAATCTCTTGTTTTTATCTCATCATGTCTTTATATGTATATATACTAACTATACTAAAATATCTCGTCATCTCTTTATATATATATATATATATATATATATATATATATATACTAACTATACTAAAATATCTTATCATCTCTTTATATCTATATATATACTTACTATACCAAAATAAAATGTATATAGTATATTTGTAATAAATGTGTGTATATATATTGTCACGTAGAACACTCCGTATTCCGCGCGTGTTTATATTCCGCGCGCTTCCGCGGTCCGCGAGCCGAGTTTAATTTTGGTAACGTGACGGCTCCGGGCGGGAAAATACGGTACACGCCGATAGATAGAATAGTCGTGTGCCGTATAGAAAAGATAGGCGAGTTCAGGCTAGAGAAGCTAGCGTCTTTCCACGTTTTTGAAGAGTTCCCTCCGGCCATTTTTGTAGTTCGGACGCGTGCCCTCTTCCCACGTCTCGGCAAGTTTTTTTTCGCGACGTTCTCGTGAGTTTTTGGCGCGCCCTGGTCGCGTGTTTTTTAGTGCAGGTGCGTAGCTACGATCTGCAGCACACAGGGCACCGCCACCAGACCACAGGGGTATAGCAGCGAGGTGACGCGCCTCACGAAGTGACTTCGGCCGGCGACGTCACCGTCCCGCTTCGAGCGGAAATTTATTCCTTTTTTGCGTGCGCCGCTGGCCAGCCAAAAGTAAGTTTATTATAAATTTAATTTTTGCGCGCGTACATTTTTGTAATTATTTGGTTTGCGTTGGAGTAACCTCCGCCGGTTACTCCATTCCTTATTAAATTCGTTTTTTTTTTCGCGGTTCGTGCGAGTGAGAGAGCGTCATCTCTCTCACTCTCGTATAGTTAGGGCGAGAGAGTTGCGATCTCTCTCATACCTGTATAAAAATAGGCGCGCGTGAATGAGAGAGCGGTATCTCTCTCACTCTAGTAGCAGCAGTGCGGGAGAGTCGCTTTCTCTCTCGCACTCGCAGCATATACGGCGCGCACGAGTGGGAGAGGCCTTTCTCTCTCACTCCTACAGCGCAGTACGGGAGACTCGTTGTCTCTCTCGTACTCGCAGTAGACGCGGCGCGCCGGAGTGGGAGAGCGCTTTCTCTCTCGCTCCAACGGGCTCCGTGCAGGAGAGTAATCTTCTCTTTCGCACCCGTATGTTATACGGCGCGCGTGAGTGAGGGAGGCCTTTCTATAAAAAGGATTTAGAAATCTGCTATAAAGCGCTGCTCCTTAGCCGCCTTATTCTAGGGGGGTGCCACTATGATTGAATTACCCGCCTAGCTGATGCAAGGCGCAAAGTCGCGTGTTACTCCACCATGCCTCTGTCCATCAACGCTAGAATCGTGTCCTCTTTTTTATTAAGACGAAAGCATTAACCAGTAGGTATGGCTTTACTTAACTTCCAGCAATCCGTTTACCGACGACACGGGATGCTCTTCGAGAGACAGAGGCAAGTATGCGCCTTCTTCATGAGCCTACTTATTACCATCTAATAAGAAAATCATTCTTCCCACCAGTCAGTTTGACGCTTTGCCTCGCAGAATTTGTTATCCAGGCGTTGATCCAGTAATTTGTGTAATGCGTGTATGTGTGTGGGTACTTGGTGCGAGAGTCTGAGTATGAAACTGTAAGTGAGAGTGAGAGTATGAGTATAAGACTGTAAGTAAGTGCGAGAGTGTAAGTATTAGAGTGTGTGAGATGTGAGTGCGAGAGTATAGTGAGAGTGTAAGTATGAGTTTCAGGGTGAGAGCGTAAGGGTGTAAGAAAGAGATTTAGATTTTTTAGATTTAAGTGTTTAATAATCCAAAGAGTAAAACCCCATCAGACTTATAGACATAGTTTAGATTCATTCAGTGATTAACAATAATAATGTACAAATCTTACAAACTATATTAATAATAAATAATATTATATTATTAGAACAATACACTATGAAAATAAAAGTAGAAAAGAAAATAAATGAATAAATATTATGAAAGAACGTAAATTAAAACTAAAATCTAGAGTAGTACAAGTCAAAGATTATTAAACTTAATATAAAATAAGAACGTAGAATAATTTAGATTGAAAAATTTTAAAACCAGATATCCGATTAAGATTTAAGATTTAAGGGGTTACCCCCACTTGCGACTTTGAAAAAATCGATTTTTTGTTAATTGCATTTTTTTTAAGTACAAGTATCTGAGAATATGACCTGGAAATTTCAAGTCGATCCGAACAAAATTGACTGAGATGTGAGCGTTAAAAGAGAAGAATCTGTTGTGTAAACAACCGGCTAGTCTGACACCTGGCACGCTCGACCCTCTCGACGGTTTTAGTCGATTGTTCGATGACAATTGTCGTATACCTGGCATTTACAACGTTTGTATAATAGACTGGAATTTGTAGAAACGAATTTTCTGTATGGACCCAAAATAGATGACTCTATGTAAGTTTACAAAAAAAATTATTTTCTTCATGTAAACTAAAATTAAAACTTTAAACGCGTTTTTCTCGAAATGGCATTTCTGATATTGGTGACCAAGATTACTCAAACACTAATAAACCGATCTCCTTGAAATTTTGCAGGCTTATTTAATACATAAAAATGTAGTCTTTCATCTTTCGATTTTTTGGTTCGAAAAAAAATGGCTGTTTTATAGCCAAAAAACGGCCGTTTTTTTTTGTTAAAATCAAACTATTAACTTTGACTGTCCGCCATTTTGTGAAAAATAAATATTTTTATAAATCCTTTGATTAAAGACTAGTTTATTTTTATATTTAACTAAATCTATCTACATTTTTTGTTTCAGATGATCCACTTTGCCGCAATGTTGGTCACCGCAAACCGTATAAATAAAAACACTATTTTATTGGCGGCCATTTGCCACTTAACAATGTAATATTTTGCAATAAAAAAATTACTGAAAGTTTTTCAAGATGTATTCTTTAAAATGATATAATAATCGTTCAAAAAAGTTTTGTAGTTTTCTTAAAAAAAATTCATGAAAAAGGCCTTTTTGTTGAGCTACAAGTGGGGGTAACCCCTTAAGTCTCGCTCGTATTGTGACAAACTCAGCAGTATTGACAGTTATCTTGAAAAAGTTATCTCACCGGTTAGAAGTTCATTATAGAGCTTACTATTGAAGTCTCGTAGATTTGCCAAAACAAATGAAGGGGGACTAAGAGCGTTAATTGTCTCTGAAACAGTATATGTAAATGAATCACGGACCGCTTCAGTCCTAGGTTTAGGACATTCTAGAAGTCTCGAAAGTCTTTCAGACGTTAGCCTGACGGAGAAGTCAATATTTGTTCTGGTAAATATATGACAGGTGTCTTGGCGAATTGTAAACAAGAACAGAGAATGTTGAAGACGATAAGATGAGCTTTTTTCCATTGCTCACCGAGAGTCAACCAAGTTCAGTTTTGAAAGGAGTAACACACTTCATAGCTCCAACTTCGCCACATACAAAACGTACACTTTCATTTAGTGCACGATGCAGCTGACTATTTTTATATTAAAAGGGATCATTATAGACTGCGCAAGCATAGTCGAGGTAAGGAAAAATCAGCAAGTCAGTCAATTTTTCCCGGATTTGCGGAGTGAGTGCATGCTTAAATCTTTTAATTTTAACGAGGGTAACAAAGATTCTCATACAAATAGAGCCTGTGCGATTCTTCCAATCAAGTATTGGCGACATAAGGAAACCAAGTTTTCTGATTGATGACTCACACAGTATTAAATTTTTATTTAGTATAATAAGTGGAAGTAAATCAAATTGAATTTTTTTAATGAAAGCATCACTACCCAATATCATGGCCTGTGATTTTTTCTTATTAATCGCTATGTTATTTAATTTTGCGCAGTTCAATATTGCTCTTAGGTCCTTATTTATCAATTCAATATGATTATTCAAATCGTGGAGCAAATACAAGTAAATCTGTAAATCATCTGCATACAGCATATGTTTAAAATAATTTAATTTCTTTTAATTAATGAAGAGAAAGAAGAGTAGCAGGCTAAGCACACTACCTTGCAGTACACCAGCAAAGGTGTTTATGAAGACATATGATAGTCCATCAGGTGTTATAGCAGCTTGCAATCTGTCCGATAGGTATGAAAAAAACTATTTGATCAAAGAAACAGAGTAATTAATCTCGTAGTTTCTCTAGCAGTCGATCGTGCGGTACAGAGTCTAAAGCTTCTGAAAAATCGATAAGGTCCAGGATAGTGAGTCTATGACTGCCAATATTAAATCGGATATCTTGCATGAGTTCAAGCAGGGCCATATGCGTACTATGTCTTTTTTTAAAACCAGGCTGATAGTCATCAAGAAGTTTTTAAAACTCTAAGTACATAGAGAGCAGGTTAGCTACCATATGCTCAAGAATGTTAGATTGTTCGCACAGCATAGAAATAGGACGAGTTTCAGATAAAGATGACAAAGTTTTTGATTTAGCTATCGGTCTAATAAATGCTTTTTTCCAGTCCGACGGAATACATCAAGTTAGGATAGATAAATTAATTATTCGAGTGAGATGATCAAGAATAGAGATAGGCGAAAGTCTTTACATACATTCTGTCAAAAAAGTACCGGGAAATGTCGATTTAAATCTGGCGGGGCAATTTAGGCAGGTAAAATTTTTTTTTCTAGGTTGGTACAACTATCCTTAATGACTATGCCAAGTTTGAGCGGAATCTGTCAACGAGTGTCTTTACAGTAGCTGGTTAAGTCAGTGGCCTTCAGCTCGCACGCCGAATTTTGTTTTATGGTTTCAATTGACTGAAAACGGGTGCCACGGAGCGGCAATTTAAGTTTTGGGAAGAGGAAGAAGTCACAGGGAGCCAAATCCGGCGAATACGGTGGTTGTTCAAGCGTGTTCGTTGAGTTTTTGGCGAGAAAGTCGGTCACAATCGTAACTCGGTGAGACGGCGGGTTATCGTCGTGCAAAATCCACGAGTTGTTCGTCCAAAATATCAATTAAAATCGTACGTGTAGATTCGTGGGATATCTCAACTTCATGTGCTATCTCTCTCAAGCTAGTATGACGGTTTTCAAGCACCATTTCCTTAATTTTATCGACGTTATCTGTGGTCGAAGCCGTCGATGGGCGTCCGGAACGAGGCAAGTCTTCGACGACTTCACGACCCTCCTTGAAGGCTTTGTATCACTCATACGCACGGGTTTTCGATAGTGCTTTATCACCAAAAGCCTTTTGCAACATTTTCAATGCATCAGCACACGAAATTTCATTCGCAACACAAAATTTTAGACAAATTCTTTGTTCAACGTAATTACCCATTGTAAAAAATCAGCACGCACTATTGACATCGACTGACTTAACCAGCTACTGTAAACACACTCGTTGACAGATTCTGCTTGAACTTGGCATAGTCATTAAAGACAATTGTACCAACCTAGAAAAAAAAATTTACCTGTCTAAATTGCCCCGTCAGATTTAAATCGACAATACTTGGTACTTTTTTGACAGAATATATGATTAGACATGCTATCTGGACCAACAGTCTTGGATGTTGCAGCTAAAATTAATTTAGATACGATAGTAGTAAAAATAGTTTATATATTAAACTGACTTTCGTCAGAGTTAGCCAGCAAACAAATTTCATGTAGCTCATAAGTTCCCAAAGTTGGTCCAGGTGGACCCCCAGGGGTCCACGGAAGATTCGACGGGGGTCTACGTTGGCGTGACAAAAAAATTGGGGTTCACAATTCGTAAGCGGGAGTCCATGAAAATTTATCTGCTTTCGATAGTGAAGAACTAAAATGTTGGCTTGACTTTACCTATCAATGTAGGCAGATAATATTTTAAGAAGCTTAGCGACTGTTACTTGTAAAAACT
This sequence comes from Chalcis sispes, assembly GCA_949987625.1. Taxonomy (NCBI): domain Eukaryota; kingdom Metazoa; phylum Arthropoda; class Insecta; order Hymenoptera; family Chalcididae; genus Chalcis; species Chalcis sispes. The sequence goes on along the minus strand of OX465097.1, from coordinate 42,372,805 downwards.
TGCATATTCCATATTCAGTACAACGTGTCGAGACTTGCAAAGCTCCGCCGCTGCCGCCGCCGCCGTCCGCAACGCTTGTTCAGACGTGCAAAGGGACGCAATACGACTTGTAGTGTGTGTGCTTGCAATCTTGCATGAATTTGTTTAATTCTTCACCAATATAAATACGAATGCCAAGGATAAACGTTACTCATTTGTTTCCGGAATTTTGAAAAGAAAAGTAAAGTAAAGTGAATCGATGTTAGTGTTTGTCAGTGTCGGAAAAAGTAAGTATTTACCTGTCTATTTGTTATACATACTTTTATTTTATGTTGTAATAAGTATATTTGTAATGTTTGCGTGTAGTAGGTACATATTAAAAATTAAATACTTAACAGAGTCATTATTAGATACTTCCATAAAAGAACAGAAAGCCGAGAAAGGTTGTACTTCTTGTCCCTACTTTATTAGTCATTTTTTTACCCGACTGTGTAGTGGTTCACTAAAGGAGAGATATATTATGATTAACCTGCATGATTGTAAATATTTCAGGTTCCTAATGCTAAATGACCTAATTAAATATATTTTCATGAATTGTACGCGTCTTTACGTACCCGTCACGTGCATCAAAGTAATAAATAAATAATTAAAATCGCGGAGTTTTGATATCAAAATATTATTTAAAAGTATTTTCTATTGAATTTACAGAAATATATTAAAATATATTTATGAAAAAATGTTTTACATTACATTAAAATCGGTTCAGCTGTATTCATAAAACTCTATTATGGATCTTAATCCAACTATTATGGATCTTAATTCATAATAGAGTTTTATGAAGCGATTTATTGCTTTTAATAATTAGAATCAGTTTGCCGTCTGTACTTTGTTTATTTCATTGCAATAATTAATGAGGTAATTCTATTTTGTTAAAATAGCCATATCTTGTTGAGAAAGACCGCCTTATGATTACTAAAACAAAGTTTTTCTTATTTACAGGTATGTAACTGAGAAGAAACATGGCTGAATCTAAGAAGAAATGTCGACAGTATAGTGTTGATTATTTAAAATTTGGTTTTCTTTCATCAAAGGCATACAAGCGATTGCCCATATGTCTTCTATGCAACAAAGTTTTGAGCAATGACTCTATGAAACCATCGAAGCTCACAGATCATCTAAGAAGGTGTCATCCTGATAAAATAGGTAAAGATTTGAAATATTTTCAAGCATTGAAGGAAGAATATGAAAAGAGACACACTGTGCACAGTATGTTCGTTTCAACTTTTAAAAGTAACGATGATGGCTTGCGAGCATCTTACAATATCTCATTACTTATAGCGAAATCTGGAAAACCGCATACCATTGGAAAACAGTTAATTTTACCCGCTGTTGAAGAGGTTTTAAAAACTATTCTGCACAAATCTCCATTTAACATACTCAAAAGAATTCCTTTGAGTAACAACACTGTACAAAGACGTATTGATGAAATGAGCTCTGATATTTAAAGTTTCTTGTGTAATTATCTGCAAACAACTCATTTTTCTATTCAAATGGACGAAACAACTTTACCTGGCAATGAAGCATTATTATTGGCATATGTTTGATTTGTTATGGACGAAGAAATTAATGAAGAGCTACTATTCGCGAAAACTTTGGTGACGGACACTAAAGGTGAATCAATATTTAATGTCCTGAGTGATTTTTTGAAGGAAAAATCGATTCCATTCACAAACGTTATTTCGGTGGCAACAGATGAAGCTCCTGCCATGGTCGGACGATATCGTGGGTTTGTAAGCCATCTTAAAAGAATTATACCAGAGATACAGTTTGTCAAGTAAGAGCGTGGTCGATTTCACCGACAGGTAATGAGAGATTTCGCTCTAATTCCTTTGCAAGCCGATAAAGGGAAGTTTTATTCTTGATGCATTGTCAACAAAGATTCAGTTGGCGTTGATATTTTAAAAGAAAATCACGTTAAACGCCATAAGTGCTAAGTACGCGTCGCGCTACGAGGCTGTGTTCCTTTGCGTCCACCCGAAAGGTCCCAAAATGTCGCAATCAGCGGCTGCTAAATATATGAGAAAGTCGAAGGCATTTGTACAGAAGTGGATACAGCGATATAAAGTGGCTAAAAATGTCGATGATTTATCAGAACGTGGCTCGATAGGAAAAGTGAACAAAATAGAAGAAAAAAGAATAGTGAATCTGTTTTCGCGAAATCCTGCTTTAACACTGCGGCAAGGACAAGCAAAATTAATAGCAAAAGGTTTAGATATATCCTCCGAAAATATCCGAACCCATCTTCGTACTCATCATCTGAAATGGCGCAACACAATGAAGAAGCCTCTGTTGACTGAAAAACATGTGACAAAGCGACTCGCTTGGGCGCATGAGAATATTGATAGAGATTTTGAAAATATCATTTTTACTGATGAATGTTCTATATGGGCACGTTCTGTCCTCACGCGAGCCTGGTCAACTTCCACCAATAGGCTTGTTCAGCGGACCGTGAAACATGGAATAAAGGTGCATTTTTGGGGCTGCTGCTCAAAGCAGGGATTCGGCACTTTGCACCTCTTTACTGACAACCTAAATGCCGAGAAAATGATAAAAATCTACAAAAAGGCTTTACTGCCATCTGCCAAACGATGGTTTATCACAAAAAATAAAGATTGGATTCTGCAGGAGGACAACGATCCTAAACACTGCAGCAAGCTCTGTACTCAGTGGAAGACTTAATCTGGCATCGTTACATTGGATTGGCCGTCGCAGTCGCCCGATGCAAACCCTATTGAAAATGTGTGGGCATATATTAAACGGAAGCTTCGTGGAAGACGCACATACACTTTGAAGCAGTTGTCTTACGAAACTCGTCGGATCTGGAGATCCTTGCCACTAGAATACGCCGTCAAATTAGTAGAAAGCATGCCTCGGAGATGCCAGGCAATTATCGACGCCGGTAGTGACTGGACACATTATTGACCAAATTGCATCATTGTTTGTAATGTGTACAATGTATATATAAATATGAAAGTTTCATCAAATAAAATTTTTTATAAATTAACTCGACCACGCTCTTACTTGACAGACTGTAACTGCAATTCACTGTGTCATCCACCGACAACACCTAGTAGCGAAAAATTTGAGTGATAGATATTCTGACGATGGAAATACCACCATGGATTATAAATCCATTTGATGAAACGGAAGTGGAGAATGTGATATTACAAGAGGAGCTACTCGAGCTTAGCACTAATGAGGAGCTGAAGGTGAAATTTAAAAGAGGGTATCAAACATTTTGGTTGCAGGCAGAAATACCCGAAAAATATCCTGGACTGTGAGGGATTGCGAAAAAGCTTTTGATAGCGTTTCCCTCGTTATATCTCGTTGAAAAAAGTTTTAGTGTCGTTACAAACCTTTTAACAAAAAAAAGGAGCAGATTGAATATTCTGGAACGGGGAGATTTGCGGTTATTTCTAACAAAACTGAAGCCAAATATTGATAATTTGCTGTCAATCCATTAAGTACATCTCTCCCATTAAAATTATAACTATTTTGTGATTGTCATTGTAGAAGTTACGTTACGTTATTAATGTTTAATTTTAATTATATTACGACTGTTATATTACAATGTAATATGATAACAATAATAATTAATAGTGTAATAATTACATATTTAAATAAATACAACACAAGAAAATATACTATTTTACTTTTTACTTTTACCACTCTGAATGGGGAGTTTTCTAAATGGAATAAGTGAGAATTGATTGGTTTCTTGTGCTGTGAGTAGATATAAAAAAAGTAAAGTTGGATGGAATCACTTCTTTGATTGGCCAACTTTACTTTTTTGACATAAACTCACAGCACAATCAATTACATAATTACCAGCTAAATTTTGAAAGTGGTCTATAAGAAAAAATGTCTTGGAACCTCTGATGTAGATGATTAGTATTAATCACAACTCTAAATGATCCAACAGTAAGCAAAATATATATTTAATTTTACCAATGGAAAAAAATTTGTTGGAATTAGAAGTTATTTGTCGGTCAGGCCTAGTTTGTTGAGTTTATACCAAAGTATCCGCGAGTCAGCAAAATTCTGCAACTTTATTGGATACGTTATTTTTAATATAATTCAACTTATTCCGGGATATTCAATCTGCTCCTTTTTTTTGTTAAAAGGTTTGTAACGACACTAAAACTTTTTTCGACGAGATATAACGAGGGAAACGCTATCAAAAGCTTTTTCGCAATCCCCCACAGTCCAGGATATTTTTCGGGTATTTCTGCCTGCAGCCAAAATGTTTGATACCCTCTTTTAAACTTCACCTTCAGCTCCTCATTAGTGCTAAGCTCGAGTAGCTTCTCTTGTAATATCACATTCTCCACTTCCGTTTCATCAAATGGATTTATGATCCATGGTAGTATTTCCATCGTCAGAATATCTTCAAATCTGATTTTGAAGTCATCATGCAGGGCAATTAAATGTTGAACGTATGTCTGAATATTCTCATCAAGGCATTCTACCTGTGACAAGTTTGAAAACTGGGAAAATTTGCGCCGACTAATATTTTGCTTCATAAATTTCAATTTTCCAAGAAAAGCTGAAATTACACCCTTTGTTTTTATTAAATTGAGGCTGTCCCCTTGTAATTGTAAGTAAATGTCATTAAACTTTTTTAACAAATCGGTCAAATACGCGATGTCTGCTTTCAAATTGATCAGGTTTTCTTCTAAATCTAGATCTTTACTTTCCAGAAACTCTAAAACTGATTCAAAAAGTAAGCAAAATCTTGTTAAACATGCACCTTTCGAGAACCAGCGTACTTCAGTATGTAAGAGCAATCGTTGGAAGTCTTCATCATTTTCATCGCACAATTGTGCAAATAAACGCGTATTCAACGCATTGCTTCTTATTTCGTTAACTGCATTAAGCGGGGAAATCACAGTAGCACACAAAAAAATAGGCATATTTTCGGGAATCAATTTTGGCTGGATAAAAGTATCAATCGAAAATCTGTAGAGTAGGTTTTATAGCAATACTAAAAAAGTACAAAATGTAATTTTTTCAATAAAAAATATTTAAAAATGGCGGCTGCGCAGCATATGCCCCAAGGCGCCTATTTTTGAAAGCGTGTCAATGGCCGAAGACGTAGACTCCTTAATTTTTGACCTGGAAGAAAAAATCAAAATTTTTTAGTTTTCATATAACAACAGCTAACGAGCTACGTAGAATTTTTCCGATGTATTAATTTTTCACAAAATAGTGCATGTTTAAAAATAAAGTTAAATTTTTAACAAAAAAAAACGCCATCAAATCTTTGATAAAAAAAACTAAGCCATATAAAATAAAAAATCCTACGTAGCTCTGTGGAGGAAGATATTTCAAAGCTACTGTCAAAATTTCAAGTCGATCGGTATAGATTTGCTCGAGTTATGTCTTCGGCGAGTTCAAAAAAAGTGGTTTCGAGAAAAACGCGTTTAAAGTTTTAAGCGCTCGGAGCATACCTGAGTGGCGTTACCGCAGAATGAAAAATTTGGACACTCGGACACTTTTGCCAAGTTCCATTATTTGGTATATTATTTTTAAGACCCTAAAGCACCTTTTAGGCGAAAAAATTTTTTTTCGAAAAATTGAAAATTTTACTGTGATTTCCCCCCTTAATCACAAATTAAAGCGATTGGTGCAATCTATCACTCAAATTTTTCGCTACTAGGTGTTGTCGGTGGATGACACAGTGATGTTATGACCCAGTTATCTCTGGTATAATTCTTTTAAGATGGCTTACAAACCCACGATATCGTCCGACCATGGCAGGAGCTCCATCTGTTGCCACCGAAATAACGTTTGTGAATGGAATCGATTTTTCCTTCGAAAAATCACTCAGGACATTAAATATTGATTCACCTTTAGTGTCCGTCTCCAAAGTTTTCGCGAATAGTAGCTCTTCATTAATTTCTTCGTCCATAACAAATCGAACATATGCCAATAATAATGCTTCATTGCCAGGTAAAGTTGTTTCGTCCATTTGAATAGAAAAATGAGTTGTTTGCAGATAATTACACAAGAAACTTTAAATATCAGAGCTCATTTCATCAATACGTCTTTGTACAGTGTTGTTACTCAAAGGAATTCTTTTGAGTATGTCAAATGGAGATTTGTGCAGAATAGTTTTTAAAACCTCTTCAACAGCGTTCAACGCTCGCTTCTTCAACATTCAGCAAGGTTGCAGTAAAAGGTTTCTGCAAGATTTCAATGCAAGTTTTCTACAAAGTTATAATGAAATATTGCTGCAAAGTTGCAATGAGATATTGCTAGAGGTTTGCAATGAAATATATATATTTTATTTCCTCATTTAATTAATTTTTTAGTTGCAAATTGTCGTTAATATATTGTATACATTAATATTTCACGGAAAAAACGTAGAGAAACTTTTTGACCTCCGGTGAGATCGAACCCGGATTCTTCGAATTATGAAGCAGACGCCCTAACCACTAAGCTATACGCACTGCTTGTACAACTAAGATTAATATTTTAATTATTTGTTGGCGGATGTTCCGTCGTTTAAATACTTAAGCGTTTGAATCAATTAAAACCAAGTTTGAAAAAAAGAAAAAATTTTCTTGAAGTAAACTTTGTTATTAAACTTTGGCGTAGAATAAATACTTAAATTAGAATTATATTTCAATTGTCTAAGAGTAAAATGTTACTTTAGAAAACAGTAAATATCTTTAAATGAATAACATCACTCTTGATACAATAGAAATGCAGGCAAATTATATAAATTATTATAATAAAGTGAGTTCAATTTAAATTTGAAAATCTCATTATGAACAATTAATTAATGCATAAAAGTCTTATGAGAATAGTACAACATCCGCCAACTTATAACTGAAATTCATATTTAAATATATACAAAAGTTGCGTATAGCGTATAGTGGTCCAAGGCATCTGATTCATAATGCGAAGAACCCGGGTTCGATTCCACCATAGGTCAAGAAATTTTTCTGCGTTTTTTCTGTGAGACATTAATAAATACAATATATAAACGACAATTTGCGACTAAATAATTAATTTGAGGCGGAAATAAAATATATGTAATGTAAAAATAATATTAAAATCTTTTAAAATAAGAAAAAATAGTTTAAATAAAAATATAAAAAAAATGTTTTTATTTATTTACTTTATCAATTTTCATAGTTTTTAATATGACTCTTCATATTGATCATCAACCTTGCTGCAAGGTTGCTTTAAGGTTGCAAAGAAGCATCATTGAAATTTTGCTGCAAGGTCGCTGCAAGGTATTGTCAAGATATTTCAGAAAATATTGCTGCAATTTTGCTCGAAATGTTTTACGAAATGTTGCTGCAAGGTTGCTGCAAGGTTTCATTGAAATGTATCAGTATAATATTTCAGCAACTTTTCAGTGTAACATTGCTGCAACTTTTCACTGAAACCTTGCGTTGAACTTTCAATGAAACCTTGCATGCTGTGCGGGTATTGATTTGAAGTAAAATTTTAAGATTTAATTGTAATTAATCTTATTTTAGCGCTTTTAGTTTTAAAATTAGTTAGTAATTATTACAGTCGAGAATTAAAATGTTAGTTGCATTCACAGTGCAGGGCGTGAATTCTTCGCTCATTGTCTACATAATGAGTAAAAGTAGAAAAGGAAATGACTTTTTATTAATCGTTTTACTATGTTTTAGTATGTTCCTTACGGATATTTGTTTACAGTTTATTTGCGTCGTGAAAATCGACGAGTTCTTGTAAAATACAACATTTGTCTTAACGATTAGCTTGAAACAACGTTCTCAACATCTATTAATGTATATCATATTCGTAAAATAAATGTAACATATTTTAAGAAGATCCCCAAAAGTACCAATTTAGGAAAAGAAATTTAGGAAACTCGCTATAGATAGCGATCTATGTTATAGATAACATTAAAAATGATTATATGGTATTAAATCATCAAACTATACCTATCTATACTGTTTTTAATACTATCTATGCTGTTTTTAATATTATCTATAAATATCCTCAAAAGTACTAATTGGCATAAATATATATATATATATATATATATATATATACTATTTTAGAAGTTATTTGTGTATTGATTTGATTTATATATACCATTTGAGAAGTTATATTTTTAAACATTTTAACGAACCTATATATTGTCACGGAGAACACTCCGTGCTCCGCGCCTCGTCGTATTTCGCGCGTTTCCGTGGTTAGCAAGCCGGGCTGAAAATACGTAACGCGACAGTCGCGGACGAGAAGATACGGTACGCGATTAGAGATAGGATAGTCGAGTGCTGCATAAGGAAGCTAGGCAAGGTTAGGCTAGGTAGCCAAGCCACTTTCCGCGTTTAGCTAGTTCTTCTCGATCCTTCGTGATAGACACGTGTTGATTTAGTTCGGTCTGTTCGAAAGTTTTCCCGTGATAGGGCCGCCATTTTAGACGCGAACAGGTCCTTCGTTCCTGCATCGCATTAAATAAATTATTGTTATAGAATTGTAAAATGAAATAAAGTGTCCGGTCTGTATTACAGTCTTAGCTGCACTTTATTTTGTTAATAATAAAATAGGAAGGAAATTGCTAGTATGAAAAATAATTAACAAGTTCTATAAATTATCTCACTTTTATTGATGGTTTTTCTTTTAGCTGTATACAAGGATATGCCGGGCTTGATACGAAATTCGCTGGTTACAATAGTGGTGGCGGATTCGGTGCACGGATTTACAGAAAAGAAATTGAACAAAAAAAAAATTTTAAAATCAAGTGACATAAATTTAGACTGGAGATTTGATCTGATCTGGTTTGTCTATTGAATAGTGCGGCGCTTTTATACGTTCTAAGAGCTTTTTTTTTGGCGGCACGGTCCAGTGACAGTGGTGGGGGGCTTGCTGCATGGTGATGCATCTTATTACGCCGCATATCGCAGAAATTTTAATTATACCAGTAATGTTTTTATTATTTATTAAAGTTTTTATAATTTATAAGCATTAGTGAACGTATTCCAATGCTAACATTGTTATATAAAGAATATATATTTTTAATAAATTATGTCTAAGATCGCTTATGTGGTTAACGTATTTGTTTATCCAATATGAATATATTTATATTCATTTATATATTTATTTGTCGATACTAAGCCCTATAATTATTTTCATAAGTTTCCAATGATAGATTAATTGTACTTAAATATGAAAAACGTAAATCATATTGATAAAAAAAGGACTTAAAATAAAATTACATAATTATCGCGCTTAAATTGACAAATCTATTCTAAAAATTCCTGATGTATTCTTCTGAAAGATTCTGATTATTAATAATCTTTATAATTTTTAAAATAATAACAAAATTTTTAAAAGAGAATAACGTTTATATTGTATTGTGTCATAAAAAAAAAATATTTTATTGACTATCCTAGAATAATTAAAGCTTATACGATTCTGTAGTCGAAATTTTACATAGTATAATATTGATGCTAATAATTAATAATATTATAATAGTAATAATAATAATTATAAATAATAAGGATAAACCGAATGTTAGCTATTGCATAAAGAAAAGTTTCTAAGTAATATATCGCTTAATATTGAACATAAAGGTGCTTTATAGATATACTGATTCCATTATACAAATTGTTTATATGTTTGTAACACGAATGAAAATCCTCCTGTTGACTATTGGAAGTGACTTATTACAAAATACCTATTCTAGATATATAGTAAAGGGAGGTTTTCCTTAGAATCGATCAAAAGAAATTAAAAATAATTAAATTAAATAAAAGGAAAGGAACATCAGCAACCTCACTATTTTCGTGATCGGTCAGGTACAAAGAGAAAATTGTATATAAAAGACACGTTGTTTACATCTGGATAATATCTTATGTCATCGGTCGTCTGATTGTATCGATTTTCTTTCAAGTATGCGATTTGTTTGTTTCTAGCGCAAAGAAAGAAGAGAGTAAACAAAAGCTTAAAACGGTCTTTGGAACTAGTTATATATTTAGTGCGAGTTTGATAGTTTTAAATTGCCTTAGATGATTCCTTCCTTATTCTCTCCCAGAGGTAACGCAATTCTATTTACCATAAGGATACATAATATATTCTAATATTACGATACGGATGTAACACCTCGCCTCTAAAACGGTTGCTAGAGGGTAACGAATAGCAATCGTACGTCTCATCGCCCATCTGAACCTGACAATGCGAAGATTTGAAGCAGTTTACCTTATTAACGCTGTAGGAAGGAAAATAATCCGGGGTTCGGTTGTACTTGGATAGAAGAACAAGGGTAAGGTGGTGGGTTGTTTTGGCATAATAAGGGAGTAGAATTACTTACTATAGTTGGTGCCTTCTCATCAACGGTTGGTAGGTTTCCGAGTTCTATGGCAATGGTGTGGTGGCTGATTCCTGTAGCAGGATTCGAATTCGTTGGTATTGGTTCTCCTATCTTCATTGAAGTCAAGAAGTGGGCTATCGAACCAAAAAGTGCTCCTAAGAGACGTGACGACCAACCAAACATAGAGTGTAGGGTATATCCTCGGACGAGTACATCAATGGAGGCCTTGATAAGTTGGATTATAACAAAGATGAAGATAATGCCAGAACTGAGCGACCCGAAGGTCATAAATTTACTCCATAGGCGGTTCCACGTTGACTCGGCTAATTTTTCGACGGCGTTGTCATTGAGTAGTTTTAACAATGTTCCTCCCTGATCGAATGTGGGATGACCATGTATTTCTCTGGCTAGGTCGTTTAGCAATGCTATTTTTTCGATTGGGAACATTATTCTATCTCTTAATTCGTTAATGTCTCTGTCCGAGTAAATGCCGTTGGTTGCTAACTCGGAGGGGTTCGTATACTCCCATGTAGGTTTCGTTAGTGGTTGCATAACGTTTGGAGGTATAGCTTCGGTGGGCCTTAGTATTATCTTATACCAAACGTTTCCGACCTAGTAATATGACGGTATGAGGGCGTTGCAAGTGGTTTCTGTACCCTTGGATTTAAGGATATGCGTTCGAGGGGTAAGGAACAAGGTTTCATTTTTATGTGTTACTTGTAGTTCGGTAAAGCAATCTTCTCCATGTTCTACTTTTACCTCTACAGGAATGCATTTAATAATATGGACTACTTCTCCTCCCAAGACAGCCATGTATCCAGGTCTGCGCGTGAGATTATACGCGAATTTGTCTGGTGATTGTGTAGCTATGAATAGCGCATTTTTTATCGTTTGTCTTTCTAAATCGCATCGTTGTTTCAATACTTCGTGGTATAATTGTTTGACTTATGTACGGATATGTTTTTCTACATAGATAAACTAAAAATTTACATACGCAAATATATCTAAATTTGAAACGGAGACCCTCTTTTTTAACGTGAAGGTTTCTTCTCTAGTGGTTTTAAATATTACTAGACTCAGGTGTTATGTTCTAATCAGCGTATATTCGCATAAGGTTTTCCTTCCTTTAGTTGCGAGCGCAAAGGTTATTTCGTCTGTGGTAAGAGAGTATATCGTTTGAAAATTGTCAAGTTGGAGATCTATCATTTTATTAGCGTATCCTTCGTATAGGACACCATATTCTCTAAAGTTACACCCATCTATAGGGGAGGGTCTCCAAAAGGTATACCCTCCTTCCATATCTAAACAAGTTCCATCAGACAAGGAGCACACTGTACCGGATCGTAAGTGAATTTTATCGTTATTTAATTTAACTTGGGCGGTATAGGACGTCAAAGTAACTTAAAGGGTCCCCTGTACTACCACTGATTCCCAAGTACCATATGGGTCGGAAAAACTCGCTCCGTTACAGCGGCCATCTGAATTGAGGAAACCTGCGTAAGTTAAACTATGAGTAATAGTGTGATTAACGCGTAAACCTTGAATAGTGTTTGCGCTACCAAACTTCAGTATCCCAGTTTGATGAATTTCTTCACAGGATCGGTCGCTAATCTTATATATGTAGACTGCTTCTCCATTATTAACGATTGATACATGAGAGTGCATTCCACAATAATAAATGGTCCGATGAACCTCAAGTTTACACTGGATGACGGTTATTTCTGAGTAATCGTTAATCTGTAGTAGTTGGATATACGGCTTGGATACCGTAACGTTTTCTTCCGGAATGCTGCATTCGCCGACTTCGATTAGCGATAGCGTAGTCACATTCATCATTTTGGAACCACAGTCGTACCCGATCATTCCTGCGACTGATGGTAAGATAAAAGCGAGTATAATGTACATCTGAAATCAGAACAAGATATTAGTGCTTATTCGGTTTTAGATAATGGGTCCTTTTTGTTTTTCCTGAGAATAAGAGTTTCGTTATGAATGTGTGATAATCGTAATCGATTGGCATGCACAATTTTACCTTCATTGTTAAATTGTATTTTAATGTTACTCTTTGCTAATATTTTGAGAATTTTATGGGGACCGGTGTAATGGTTACTGAATTTTGTAGACTTGGGGCCCTTTAATAAGAATAAGAAGTCTCCTATCTTGAAATTTTTCTCGTTGGCTCTTTTATCGTAGTAAACCTTGGATTTTTGTTTTGACGCGACTAAATTCTCGTATGCTAACTTGCGTATACCAATTAAACGCGTTACTAAATCTTTTATATAGCCTTGGTACGAGGGTATTAGGTCTATTCCACGTAGGGGGTCGCTAGAAGGTAGCCAGGCTGTTTTACCGAACACAATCTCGTACGGAATATGTTTGGTACCTTCTTGTACACAAGTGTTATAATTTAATGTAGCTATATAAACCCATTGATCCCATTCAGCGTCTCTTGTGATATATTGCTTTAAGAACTCTCCTAAGGCGTGATGCGATCTTTCGATAATGATCCATTGGATTGAGGATGAAAGGCAGTAGTGCGAATTTTCTTTATCTTACCGCTTGGCTACTCTTTGTAATAAAGAGCTAAGGAAATTTCGTCCTTGGTCGGTCAGGATTATTTTGGGAATACCAAAAATACAAATGAACCTCTTGACACAGGCGTCGGTGATAGTCGCGGCTTGTGCGTTAGGTAGGGGTACCGCGAGGCAGTACTTGGAGAGTTGATCCTGCATTGTCAGAATGTATTCGTCACCGTGTTTTGTGATGAGTAAAGGACCGACGATATCAAGGGCTAATTTTTCAAATACTGTACCGGGCGTGTCCGTAATAACCATTGGCTGCCTGGTTTTTAGACGTACTTATTTTTTCAGCTGACAATCTTGACACAGTTGAATTCGTCTGTGTACGTCTTGTTTTAAATTTTTCCAATAATAACGTCGTCTTATTCTGTTAAATGTTTTGGATACTCCCCTGTGTCCTCCAATGGGTGAATTGTGTAATTCATAGAATATTTCGTCCCTTCTATCAGATGAGACATATTCTAGTGTACCCTTGCAGATAATTATTTTTATATCTGAACCCTGAAATATAGTCTCGATTAGGTTGAGGACTTTCGTCCATTCTATACCCTCGATATTTTTGCTTTGAGCAATACTAATCTCTTTTAGGTTTTTTCTTACTATTTCAATCTGTAGTTGTTGTAAAATTATCGAAATATTTTCCTTGATAGTCAACTGTGATACTGATTCTTCCATCTTAATACACAAAGGGGCAAAAAAATTTTTGTTGTTGGGCCGTTTGTTTAACCGTAGTTGTAGTAGTTGTAAGTTTTTGTGACTAGGTATTTTATTTGCTTTTACTAAGGCTTTGGCTCCTTCGTCTAACGGTGCTCCGCTAGTATCCACGAAGTAAGCTATATTGTCGTGTCGGTAGGAGAGAAGATCTCGTGCGGTAACTACATATCCTTCTTTAGCTATAGAAGTAGCTAATAGAGATCCTTTTTCTGATAGCGTTGATTCATTAGTAGTTACTTTGGGTAAAATTTCGCTAATTTGCGAAGGCAACGAGCTGAGGTCTTCGTTAGTGCTGTGTTTCTGAGGGTAGTCGTTGGTTTTCCTTAAGGCTGGTGCTTCTTCTTCACCCATGTATTTCCTTATCGAGTTTGGTCGTCCTCCCGCGAACGAGGTTTTACTGCCGGTTGCTAACTCGTCACCGGTGTCGCTGTTTGAAGTAACGACCTTTTTCTTGGGTCTACCTCGTCTTCGTATAACTGTGTCATTCTTATTGCAATTACTCGTCGCCTGTGAAGCTGCTTCTATTGTCTTATATACATCGTCATTTATGGAAATGTCCTCGGATGCGCTGTCGTCGCTGTCAACAAATCTTCTTGGTTTTTTTTTTATTCTCTGGGGTCTAGAAATATTCTCTGCGTCTTGTCGTGCATTAATATTGGGGTCAATAGTTTGCTTTAGTGCTTCGTTTTTCTTAGGCCTTCCTCTTTTTTTATCGGCGGTGCTTCTGGTCTGTTAATTTCCTTTCCAGTTCCGCCCCCTTCTTTGTCGGAATTTTCCTGTGACGTTTGCCCTTGGGTTATGACGTTGATTTTTACAGGGTTCCTTGATAGGCAATCGGCGACAATGTTTTGTTTGCCAGCCTTGTAGAGTATTTCGTAATCGTATTCTGCGAGCTTAAATCCCCACTTTTGGACTCTGGTATTCAGATCGGCATTCTTAAACCATAACAGTGGTTTATGATCAGTTATTATGGTAAATTTTTTTCCGTAAATATATGGCCTAAACGTCTGTACAGCGTGTAACATCGCTAGCGCTTCTTTTTCGTACGTATCGTAGTTTAATTCTGGACCTCTAAATACTCTAGACGTATACGCGATCAGTTTATCGCTTCCTATTTTGCCTTGCGAAAGGATACCTTCGGCAGCGTATCCTGAGGCGTCTGTGGTGATTAAAAAAGGTTTCGACATGTCTGGAAATGGTAATAGGGGTGCTAAGCACAGTTTTTCCTTTAAGGTTTGAAATGATTTTTCAACGGTGTCTATCCATTCAAATTCTTGATCGTTTTGTAGTAGCTAGTCAATGGTTTGGCTATTTTAGCGAAGTCTTTTATGAATTTTCTGTAATATCTCGCTAAACCTAAAAATTGCCTCATACCCTTAACGTTTTTGGGGCGAGGAAATTCCTTGACCGCTCGAATTTTCCTCGGGTAGGGTTCGATTCGTTCTTTGCTTAATATATGACCTAAGTAAATAACTCGCTGTTTTAATAATTCGCATTTCTTTGGTTCTAACTACCAATTAGCCTTTCTTAGTTTCTCTATTACTAAATTAAACAGCTGCTTATGTTTGTCTAGGGTTTTAGCGTATATAACGATATCGTCCATATAGACAAAAACTCCCTTGCCTATTAAGCCGTCTTAGGTAACGTTCATAGCGTTTTGGTACTCTACACCTGCATTTCGTAAGCCGAAGGGCATCCTAAGAAATTCAAAATGCCCGCTAGGAGTTGAAAAAGCAGTTTTATGCGAGTCTTCTGGGTGGAGTAAAATTTGGTGGAACCCAGAAACTTTTCTAAAAGGTCTAGGACTTGTTTGTCTACTTCTTCCTTTAATGCATGCGGTAATCGGTATTGCTTGGTATTAACCGGTATATCGTCGGTGGTGGGTATTTTGTGCTGTGTTATGTTAGTCGTTTGTAATTCGTCGCCTTCCAAATAAAATCGGTCTTCGTTTTTAGCTATTATTCTTTTGGCCTGATCTAATTCTAGGTTGTTTAAATGGTCAATGTCAATTTTTGTTAGTAGTCTGTCAGCGCGAGAGGTAGTTTTAATACTAAAAATCTCTACGTTCGGATTTACTCCTAATTCGCTGAAGGTGTTGGCGTACTCTTTATATAGACTATAACATCCGCTTATAGAATTTTCGTTGTATAAGTCGTTTAGTTCGTCAGAGTCGTAGTTCGTTCTTCCATCGAATTCGAATCCGGTATTTGACCTTTCGGTTTTTAAAGAGTTCGAATCAGATTGGTAGCTTTCCTCATCAAGGGAGTAGGTTGCCTTGTCATCATTTTCGAATTTTAATACCGTGGTTCTACCGTTGGCTGAAAATGTTCCTAATGCAAAGTTAATAACATATTTTGCTTGGGTAAAATATCCGGATCCTAAGACTCTATCCGAAGGGATGTTAAAATTGTCCGGTATTATGTGGAACGTTTTTTCAATGTCGTAAATCGTAGTGTCAACTGTGCCTAATGTCGGTATTGTACCGTCTCCTATACCTCTAAGTAGTACTGTATTTTCGTTGTTAATCTGTTCGTTTTTGGATAATAACCTCTTTTTAATAAGATTTACTTTGGATCCGGAATCTACCAAAAATCTTCCTTCGTGAGATGTAGGAGGGTTGATAATGTTTATAAAGGGTAGTTTCCTACTGAGTTCGTCGGTGCTTATATTAGCAATAAACCGCGCGCGAGGTGCATAGTTTATGTTTTGTTCGAACGAAATCACGCTATCGGGGAATTCCAGTCGTAAGGTGTCGAAGTTTAGCCTGGCTTCGTTTCCAGATAGAAAGTCGACTCCTAAGATACAGGTATAAGAGATTTGAAAGGTGTTTGGTACGACTAAGAAGTTGACTAGTCGATTACAAATCTTTATGTTAATTGAGCCTGTCGTTGGCGCTGGTGCGGCGCAGATACCTTTGACTGTAATAACACCGTCGATAGGTTTTATTTTGCTTATAGGCAGTGAACCTTGTTTTATAATACTGGCTTCTGATCCTGTATCTATTAAAAGGTCAAGGATTGATTCTATATCGGGGTGTCGGAAGGCTAAAATTGGTGTTAATTTCTCGCGTTGGTTTATAATTGTATTAATTCGTCTAGGTATTCCGCGATCTCGATTGAATGGGCCGAGCTCTGTTTTGGGGTCTCCACGTTCGCGCTCGTCGTCGGGAGACCTTGTTCGTTTCCCACCACCCGTTTTTCGTTAAATTGGCGCTTACGGCAATCTTTTATTTCGTGACCAATATTCTTGCAGTAAGTGCATGTTAACCTTCCTTGGCAAGTTGCGGCCGTATGTCCTGTCCTTTTGCATAACTGGCACTCTATTTTATTACGGCTTTCGGGTCTGTGCTCCGTTTTTAATAACCGGCACGTGTCGGCCTTATGTCCAGGGCCTTTGCATAATTGGCAGTTTACTAATTGTTGTATGATTCTACAATATTTGGCCGAATGACCGTTTCGTCCACATAGTTGGAACTTTCTTGTAGGGCATTCGTTCGCAAAATGTCCGGTTTGGTTAGAGATATAATATACTGGTTGACTGGGGTTTCCTTTCCACGGTAGGTTTGGCTTATTTCTGAATTCAAGCGGTTGTTTGTTGGTTTCTGGCCTTTGTCTACATGTACTTGCTTCGTGCCCTTCAAATCGACAGAGCTGGCATAAAAATACGTTTTTGCGAGAGGGTCTAGATGTTGCTTCGGCTGGTGCGCGTCGTAAGTCTGACGGCAGTCCTTTGAGCTTCTATCTTTAAAGCTTCTTTATACATACACAGTATGTCGGAAAAGTTCCCGAACTTTTGAAATAAATCAAAAATTACATCTAAAGAAATTTATTCTAGTTAACTTTCAACATAGTCCCCTTCCCTAGATATACACTCATTTGAGCGCTCCATGAGTGATTCAAAGGCTCTCTGGTACTCCTCTGAAGTTATCGCTGTGAGACGCTCGGTGCAAGCCGCTTGAATGCTCGGTACATCTTCAAAAAGGCCATTTTTAGCTTTGGAAATAGGAAAAAGTCGGCTGGAGCCAGATCTGGCAAGTATGGGGCGTGATTAATGCGTGGGATCTAATTTTCGGCGAGATAACGCTTCACAATGTTCGAAGAATGAGCAGGCGCATTGTCATCCAGCAAACTCCACGATCCCGGTTCCTTGTACTCGGGCCTGATGCGATTAATCCGGCGTTTCAGACGTTTTAACACCTCTACGTAATACGCAGCATTAACAGTGGTGTTTGGGGGCACAAATTCTTTGTGTATCAGGCCTTTGGAGTCGAAGTAAGCGATGAGCATCGTCTTTACCCGTGATTTTTGTTGGCGCACTTTTTGAGGCCTCGCACGGCCCGGACTGAGCCAAGCGGATGACTGGCGCTTCGTGGAAGGATCGTATTGAAAGCACCAAGTGTCGTCTCCAGTTACAATTGAGGTTAGAAAGCCCGGAGTGGTGTTGCAAGTCTCGATAAAATCTTGACAACATTGGATGCGAGTTTCTTTCTGCTCTGGTGTGAGAAAGTGCGGAACAAGTCGAGAGCAGACCTTCTCGAGGTTCATTTTTTCTTTCAAAATCAACGCAACGCTATCCTTGCTCATGTTTAGTTCGTCTGCCAACATTCTGAGAGACATGTGGCAATCCTGCTTCAGTAGCGCACGCACGCGAGCCTCGTTTTCGTCGGTAACAGCTGTTGACGGGCGGCCGCTTCTCTCGTCATCTTCTAACGACTCTCTACCCTTCTTGAACCGACTGAACCACGTGTAAACAGTTGTACGCAACACTACACCTTCACCGTAAGCCAAATCAATTATTTTTTTGATTTCCGCGAGAGTTTTTTTAAGTTTATAGCAGAATTTAATTGCGCCACTATGTTCAAATTTCTCATCCATCGTAGAGCTTGCACCCGGGTACTAAACACACGTTCACTCAAGCACGTCTATCTCGGCAACTAATGAACGGATACTGGTGAAAAAAATATCAGACACTCCAGAGGGATGTAGCAACATAGTACCGGTGTCGTTCAAGAGGTGGAGCCACTCGTACAAGCGCTACAAAATAAGTTCGGTAACTTTTCCGACATACTGTGTATTATTTATATTATCGCGAGTCGTTAATCGATACTCGATTTCGGGTAATAATCCTATTTTAAAACTGTCCGATGAGCTCTTTTCAAGTTCTGTTTTAAAAGCAGGTGATATGATTTCGTTAGCCGCGGCTTCGGCTTCTAAAATTCGTTTGCCTAGTATTTTAATACGGTTGGTGAAAGTAGTGACGGTTTCATTTTCCTGTTGCTACTCGTTACTTAGTTCTCCTCGTAATCTATTGACTGACTTAGCGAGAGAATAAGATAGTCTTAAGGTGTCTAATAAATCCTTCACTGCAGCAAATTTTATCTTAGATAAGGTAACTCGAGGTTCTCCGGATATTTTGCTCTTGATGAAAATAATTAAGCTTCGTTCACCAGCGGGTCCTACCATTTCCGCGGCTTCCTTGCATGCTTCCGCGAAACGGTTAAATGGTATGTTTTGTCCGTTATATTCAGGTATTAATTTAGCTGCATCCTTGGGTGCTAACGCGTAGATGTTCTTATTCTCGGGTACACGGGACGAAGTTCCTTCCATTTTACTAAAGGGTTGTAAATCCGGTGTTTTTAAGCGATCAGTGCTTGGTAAAACTGAGTTGAGTAAATTTATAGGTTCGAGTTTCGGGGCTAACTGATGGGTGGTTTCGTTACTTGACGTTCCTAGAATTATGAAATTGTCCGGTCGTTATGATTCAGAGGTTAAGTATCGATGTGGATACTCGTTTTTTTGGTCCGGGGTACGTGGCATATAAATGCGTGTTTCAAAGGGTGCTTCGTCGTTTTCCTTTGAAATTAAATCCCTTTTTGACTGGGGGCGGGTTATTATTTTTTAGGCATGGGTTTATTTCTCTAGATATTTTTAGGTTTCGCATGAGGACCGTGATATCATCTACTTGGGCTTCAAGGTTTTTTAGACGATATTAGAATTCATGGTTTTCTTGAATTAGTCTGCCTAATCTAAATCCTAGCGCAACTCTAATTCTTAATTGTTTGTCAATTAGTTGTTCGGTGCAATTTGCTAAGTCTAGGAGCCTTTTTTTTGTGTCCCATTCAGATTCCTTTAGAATATTGACGTCTTGCCGGAGAAATCTATTGGTTTCCAGTAGCCAAAGGTTGCGGTTTTCTAATTCCTCGATCCTACCCAGGAGTTCCGTTACAAATTGTATATTTGTATCTCGGAAATATGGTTTAGATCAATCATCTGTAATACATCCAAACATTTTTATAAATTATTCATTCATAAAAATTTATGCGCGAGACTTCTGCGCGCGCTGTATTTTTCTAGATATTATTGGAATTTGTTATTAGTAATTACTTAATAGATTATTTAATGTATAAAAGGTCGTTAACAGATTGCGCGTTTGTTAGTTTGATAATTAGTCAAAAAGAAGAAACCTTGCTATGTCGAATTACTATTGAACATGCGCAGAACTTCCGCGCAATTAATATGGCTTATATCTACAAAACCACGTATTTCGATTATGAGGTGGTTCTTATATTAATTTTTATGCAATGTTCTCTAATTAATCAATTTCGCGTTTTAATACTAGAGAATTCTAATCTTGCTACTATGCAAATGGGCTTTACGCATGCGCTACTTTGTATATTGGTTCTGCGTTTTGGTCCGCGTCATGTACAGCGTCGTATACTTCGTGTAAAATACGACATATAATAAGGTGTGATGCGCGAAGGAACTAACCTACTTATCGACGCCAAGAATTAAGTGGGCTGAGAGGTTAGTAATATTTAGATACCTAGCAAGGTAAATTTACTCTCGAAGAAATAAATAAAAAGAAATCTAAACTACCTGGAGTCAAGTGCTTTAAGGAAACAGTAGAAAGTGTTTAAGTTTTAATGATCGGTGTGGATAAGTATACTATTATTACTTATAATTATAAAAGGTGAGATCTACTTTTATCTTGGTTATAAAGCAAAAGAAATTTTATTAATTGTTTTATTGTAAAAAGTTAGATGTTAATTTAGATTAAGTGTAATTGTAAAATATATATATATTTAATTTATTTTTATATATCTTTTGTATAATTTGGTTAATTTGATGCTTTGTGGTGATCGTTATTCAAGCTCTTAGTAAATTTTATATATTTTTCTAGAATATTACTTGTTTCGGTGTCATGGAATTAATCCAGAAGAAGACGAAATTAGTGTTTTTGACCTATTGGAGTCCTTCCTTGCTTGTGCCGACTGCTTGAGGTCGAGTCAAGATGTACAGTAAACCTTTTTAGCAAGTATAAGGTGCGGAAGGGAATACGAGGTCTGGCTATTAAATAACAAGACTAGTTACGAAAAAGGGTTTTATTATAAAAATTAGTCTACATTCGAATGCTCCCCTTCAATATATTCCCCTTACCTCGCCACACACCTTTCCATACGTTTTTTCTATTGATCGAAGCAGTGCTGGAAGTTTTCTTTGGTGAGGGCCTTTAGGAGCTCTGCCGTTTTTTGCTTCACCGCTTCCATCGACTCAAATCGGATCCCTTTCAAAGCAGATTTTATCTTCGGAAACAAAAATAAGTCGCACGGTGCCAAATCTGGCGAGTACGGCGCGTGTTCGAGCACTGGAGTGCGCTTACCGGCCAAATACTGCTTCACAGATAGCGTGTTATGGGCAGGTGCGTTGTCCTGGTGCAAAATCCACGAGTTGTTCTTCTACAACTCGGGCCGTTTCTTACGAACTCATTCTCGAAGTGTTGCCAAAACTGACAAATAGTAAGTCTGGTTGACAGTCTGACCCTCTGGAACCCATTTAGTCATCACGATACCGTTAATGTCGAAAAAAACGATCAACATTGCCTTGAATTTTGATTTGGACATCCTTGCTTTTTTGATTCTAAGCGATTCAGGCGTCTTCCAATGCATCGATTGCCACTTTGTTTCAACATCGTATTGAAAAATCCACGTTTCGTCGCAAGTAATAATGTTTTTCATCAGTCCGGAATCTTTTTTTAACCTTTCAAGGAAATCTGAGCAGACCTGTTGACGCAAGAGCTTTTGGTCAGGAGTCAGGTTTTTTGGCACCAACTTCGCACAGACTTTTGTCATGTGTAATTCCTCGTGTAAAATTTGTCTAACCGTTTCTTTATCGGCATTTACAGCGTCGGCAATCATCCGGATGCTCATTTGACGATCTGCACGCACAATTTTGTTGATTTTGGTCACTGTTTCCGGAGTTGAAACAGTGACAGGGCGACCTGGGCGTTGGTCATCTTCAGGGCTCACTCGGCCCTCACTGAAGCGCTTACACCACTCAAAAACACGCGCACGAGATAGAGAATTGTCCCCATAGGCCTCTTGCAACAATTTACAGTACTCAGTCGGAGTTTTTTTTAATTTAACGAGAAATTTGAGATTGATACGTTGCTCCTGTTTTTCGTCACACATGGTTTTCGGCACAAGAAAAAAACACGTTCGTTTCAAACCGCTACTGCACAAATACAATAATAGTGACGAGAACATGTTTTGGTACGTGCATAGACAAGATATCAAGATACCTAACGCACTACTCGTTTTTTTCCCCACCCCTCTACGGCACCCTCTAGGCGCGCAGTCTCGTTATTTAATAGCCAGACCTCGTATACATTAAATTGATGCATGAAAAAATAAAAAAATTTTTTTTAATTATACGTTGTTAATATTTAATAGAATATAATCTATCACCTTTGTTTTTTTTTATGTTCTTGCAAATAAAAAAAAAAGCATTAACATTCGTGCATTCGTTACGAAGATACGATATGCGCCCCCAAATTCTCATCAAATCGCTCTTCAAGCATTTCGTCTAATATCTAGATTCATATTAAGATAAGATAATCTGAACAAGATAATCTCTTGTTTTTATCTCATCATGTCTTTATATGTATATATACTAACTATACTAAAATATCTCGTCATCTCTTTATATATATATATATATATATATATATATATATATATATATATATATATATATATATATACTAACTATACTAAAATATCTCATCATCTCTTTATATCTATATATATACTTACTATACCAAAATAAAATGTATATAGTATATTTGTGATAAATGTGTGTATACATATTGTCACGTAGAACACTCCGTATTCCGCGCGTGTTTATATTCCGCGCGCTTCCGCGGTCCGCGAGCCGAGTTTAATTTTGGTAACGTGACGGCTCCGGGCGGGAAAATACGGTACACGCCGATAGATAGAATAGTCGTGTGCTGTATAGAAAAGATAGGCGAGTTCAGGCTAGAGAAGCTAGCGTCTTTCCACGTTTTTGAAGAGTTCCCTTCGGCCATTTTTGTAGTTCGGACGCGTGCCCTCTTCCCACGTCTCGGCAAGTTTTTTTTCGCGACGTTCTCGTGAGTTTTTGGCGCGCCCTGGTCGCGTGTTTTTTAGTGCAGGTGCGTAGCTACGATCTGCAGCACACAGGGCACCGCCACCAGACCACAGGGGTATAGCAGCGAGGTGACGCGCCTCACGAAGTGACTTCGGCCGGCGACGTCACCGTCCCGCTTCGAGCGGAAATTTATCCTTTTTTTGCGTGCGCCGCTGGCCAGCCAAAAGTAAGTTTATTATAAATTTAATTTTTGCGCGCGTACATTTTTGTAATTATTTGGTTTGCGTTGGAGTAACCTCCGCCGGTTACTCCATTCCTTATTAAATTCGTTTTTTTTTTCGCGGTTCGTGCGAGTGAGAGAGCGTCATCTCTCTTACTCTCGTATAGTTAGGGCGAGAGAGTTGCGATCTCTCTCATACCTGTATAAGAATAGGCGCGCGTGAATGAGAGAGCGGTATCTCTCTCACTCTAGTAGCAGCAGTGCGGGAGAGTCTGGTTGACAGTCTGACCCTCTGGAACCCATTCAGTCATCACGATACCGTTAATGTCGAAAAAAACGATCAACATTGCCTTGAATTTTGATTTGGACATCCTTGCTTTTTTGATTCTGGGCGATTCAGGCGTCTTCCAATGCATCGATTGCCGCTTTGTTTTAACATCGTATTGAAAAATCCACGTTTTGTCGCAAGTTATAATGTTTTTTATTAGTCCGGAATCTTTTTTCAACCTTTCAAAGAAATCTGAGCAGACCTGTTGACGCAAGAGCTTTTGGTCAGGAGTCAGGTTTTTTGGCACCAACTTTGCACAGACTTTTGTCATGTGTAATTCCTCGTGTAAAATTTGTCTAACCGTTTCTTTATCGGCGTTTACAGCCTCGGCAATCATCCGGATGCTCATTCGACGATCTGCATTCACAATTTGGTTGATTTTGGTCACTGTTTCCGGAGTTAAAACAGTGACAGGGCGACCTAGGCGTTGGTCATCTTCAGTGTTCACTCGGCCCTCACTGAAGCGCTTACACCACTCAAAAACACGCGCACGAGATAGAAAATTGTCCCCATAGGCCTCTTGCTACAATTTACAGCACTCAGTTGGAGTTTTTTTATAATTTAACGAGAAATTTGAGATTGATACGTTGCTCCTGTTTTTCGTCACACATGGTTTTCGGCACGAGAAAAAAACACGTTCGTTTCAAACCGCTACTGCACAAATACAATAATAGTGACGAGAACGTGTTTTGGTACGTGCATAAACAAGATATTTAGATACCTAACGCACTACTCATTTTTTTTCCTACCCCTCTACGGCGCCCTCTAGGCGCGCAGTTTCGTTATTTAATAGCCAGACCTCGTATGCTTCCAATTCAACTGTTGACGCTTTAGGAAATTGATAAGTATTATAGAGAATTAATTTTTTATATATAAAAAAAGGTACTTATATCATCGATTAAGAGAAAAAGGTTATATATATTTTATTTATATATTTTTATGTTATTAATTATTTGAGCGTCATCGACACAAGCATGGATCAGGTTAATTATGTATCCTATGCTACTGTAATTGACTTATACTAAATATCCTTATTTTGGTGGATATCCTAATCCTCGGGCTTGATCTTATAATAGTTGCTAATTGGTAAGGAAGTATATTATTACTTCCTTGTTAGTGCCTTGTTAGATAATGTATCAAGATTGAAAATATTTTAATATTGAAAGTCTTCCTGTAAATATTCAATTGTATATATATTTTGTTTATTAACCTGACTATGACCTTAATTTAATATCTTGTTTGTTATTTTCAGGGTAGATTGGTACTCAAGTCAAGCGTAGTGATTATCGAGAATTGCTTAGGTAACAAGGTAAATAATAAAAAGAAATGTTAAATTTTTAAGAAAAAAAGTATAATAAATAATTTATTAAGTTTTATAACCTTCTTACAAAATTTTTTTCCTTTACTGAAAATTATTAGGTTATTGTCTATGGGGGGTTTCTTTATATTTATTACTTCTGCTACAATTTTAACCTCCTCTTTATAAAATTGTGGGGTAATTCCTACAAAGCGCGTGAGGTCGATTTGTAATTTCACATCAAATATTAGTCTTATCTTAGCACTATTGAATAAATTGAGGTCAAAGGCGTCAATGAATTCTTGAGCCGAAGATATATTAAATAGGCTTCTTCTCCTATTCCTTCGTCGAGACTTGTTTGGTTTTGTTTGCCTTTGTTCGGTCACTAGAAAATTACAAGATTTTGTTGTTTTTTTTTTGTTCGGTTATATTTTTTTTTGTATAATATATGATCGAATAGTTTTTATTATTTTTAGTTTTTTCAGGAGTAGATACACTTAGAAATTATTTATGTATCTAATCCCTTCGGGGCCTCCAAAAATTTTGTATTACGAGGTTTTGCTAGTCTGTTACGTCCGAATGATTATTCGTGACAGATATAATCCTCGTAAAATTCGTAGAATCCTTACCACGAATTTATTTTGCACGTAACCTCTTTTTAAGCCAAGATATTAGTCTTATAGCTTGGGATAGGTTACCGTGCTTGTTTTAAATAACACCATTTGACCGATAATTTCCTGTCAGTCTTAAGGAAAGGGATACATTTGCTTGGCGCTTAATTTTATAATTAACTGATTAAATGATACAGTATATATATATATATATATATATATATACATATATATATATATATATAGTAAAATAAACTAGCAGTATAAATTTGTAAATATTAATAATATATTCGGCCTGTGTTATAGGCTGACTGCGCTTTATTTTTTTTGTTAATAACTTAGATTTAGTGAACAACTAGAAAGGAAATAGTATACATATATTTAAATAAATTATTGTTATAGAATTGTAAAATGAAATAAAGTGTCCGGCCTGTATTACAGTATTAGCTGCACTTTATTTTGTTAATAATAAAATAGGAAGGAGATTACTTGTATGAAAAATAATTAACAAGTTCTATAAATTAACTCACTTCTTTTGATGGTTTTTCTTTTAGCTGGTGTTATACAAGGATATGCCGGGCTTGATACGAAACTCGCTGGTTACAATAATGGTGGCGGATTCGGTGCACGGATTTACAGAAAAGAAATTGAACAAAGAAAAAAATTAAAAAATTAAGTAACGCGAATTTAGACTGGAGATTTGATCTGATCTGGTTTGTTTATTGAATAGTGTGGTGCTTTCATACGCTCAAAGAGCTTTTTTTTGGCGGCGCGGTCCAGTGACAGTAATGGAGGACTTGCTGCATGGTGATGCTTCTTATTACGCCGCATATCGCAGAAATTTTAATTATACTAGTAATATTTTTATTATTTATTAAAGTTTTTATAATTTATAAGCATTAGTGATCGTATTCCAATGCTAACATTGTTATATAAAGAATATATATTTTTAATAAATTATGTCTAAGATCGCTTATGTGGTGAACGTATTTATTTATCCAATATAAATATATTTATATTTATTTATATATTTATTTGTCGATACTTAGCCCTATAATTATTTTCATAAGTTTCCAATGATAGATTAATTGTACTTGAATATGAAAAACGTAAATCATATTGATAAAAAAAGGACTTAAAATAAAACTACATAATTATCGCGCTAAAATTGACAAATCTATTCTAAAAATTCCTAATGTATTCTTCTAAAAGATTCTTATTATTGATAATCTTCATAATTTTTAAAAATAATTACAAAGTTGTCGAAAAAGAATTATGTTTATATTGCATTGTGTCATAAAAAAAAAAAATATTTAATCGACTATCCTAGAATAATTAAAGTCTATACGATTCTTTAGTCAAAATTTTACATAGCGAACCTTTACATGAAACGTGTAAAAATTTCACGTCGATCGGATCACAGACAGCAGAGTTATCAAGGTTAGAGTAAAGTCACTTTGTAATTTGTTTGAAAAATGTTTTTTGATCGGTAAAAACACTGTAGAAGTCCGGCAATGGCTTGAAAAACATTACCTAGACTTCTTTCCATCCAAACCAACGATTTATCGTTGGTATGCTGAGTTTAAACGTGGTCGTACGGACAAAAACGATGCGGAACGTTCGGGTAGGCCATTGGAAGCCGTTACACAAAAAATGCGAGTGAAGTGTTGAAAATTGTAATGAAAAATCGCAAAGTGAAGGTCCGTGAGATTGCGGAAATGACACAGATATCATCTGGAAGCGTATTTACAATCCTTCATGAAAAATTGAGCATGAAAAAGGTTTTTTCCAAGTAGGTGCCGTGATTGCTTTAAGTGGGTCAAAAACAGCAACGAGTCGACGATTCAGAGAGCTGCTTATTGCTATTTACTCGCAATAAAAAGGATTTCCTGCGTCGATACGTGATCATGGATGAAACATGGATACATCATTTCACTCGGGAGTCGAATCGGCAATCATCTGAGTGGCGCATAGCTGGCAAAAGCCGCTCAAAGCGTCCATAAACGCAGCAGTCTGCTGGCAAAATCATGGCTTCTGTTTTTTGGGATACACATGGCGTAATTTTTATTGACTACCTGGAAAAAGGTATATCGATCAACAGTGATTATTATATTGTCTTGTTGGTACGTTTGAAGGAGGAGATCGCAGCAAAAGGACCGCACATGAAGAAAAAAAGAATCCTTTTTCACCAAGACAATGCACCATGCCACGAGTCCATAAAAACAATGGCAAAATTAAACGAATTGGGCTTTGATTTGCTTTCCCACCCCCCGTATTCGCCAGATTTAGCCCCCAGCGACTACTGACTCTTTGCTGATCTCAAAAAAATGCTCCAGGAAAAAAATTTGGCTCGAATGAGGAGGTCATTGCCAAAACTGAAGCCTATTTTAAAGCAAAGGATAAATCCTTCTATAAACATAGTATCGAAATGTTGGAAAGGCGTTAGAAAGATTGTATCACTCTAAAAGGAGATTATATTGATCAATAAAAATGATTTTTGAAAAAAATGTTGTTTTCGTTGTTAGTCTCGGGACTTATTGAACGATGTGTTAAATATGCTACCAAGTGGCCACTTACTTGATCAATAACTAATCGCGATATTGTCCCGTCTATGACTTTGCGGAAACGCTGCGGAAAATCCTCAAAGAATTACTGTCTATTTTCTTGATTGCTCGAAGCACGTGCGGCGTGTCGGGCCGGTGAAACCAGAAGAAGGCTTGAGGAGAGGGCTCCTCCTTCCTTTCTCGCCTATCGGTTTTCCCGCGTAGCGCTATCGATTCTTGATCAATAGCGCCGCGTTTTGGTACGCCGCGGATTTTCGCGCCTTTTTCCGCGTCAAGCCATCGATCGCTTGATCGATGGCGCCGCGTATAGTCGCGCCGTGAACTCTATCTCGCACTGTATGGCAGGTGGCCTGACCTCGATAAGCCACCTGTCGCACCCCTCCCCCAGTCGCTGCTAGGCTCTGCTTAGCAGCTACTATTACCCACTATCCAAGGGTTCCATTTGGGGTAAGGATTACGAGTTCGCGCGCGTCTTGCGAGGCGAAGCCGAAGCGTGTTCTCCCACGCCCCTCGCCTTCCTACTACCCGGTGGCCTTCCCGGTTCTCGCTTAGCGCGCGCACCTACCTCTGGTCGCTCCCCGATCGACAGTGGCTCCCTTTCATTCGTTGCGGGACGCCTCACGACGCAGACCGTCTTCCGGGGTTGCCCGCGCTTTCTGGCCGACGCAGCGCCCGCGCACTTGCCTTGTGAGGGTCCCCCGCTGGGGATCCGGCCTGCTCCTGGTTGGCTCGTCAGGAGGGGCCCCGCCGCGTCGAGAGTACGGCTCGTCGTACTCTCGTCCTCTTCTGGTGGCGACGGTTGGGCAGCTACGTATTTCTCGAGCTGGCTGACGTGTAAGGGACGGATGGTACATTCATCTCCATCTCTCAGCTCGTACGTATTGCTGCCCAAGGCCTTACTGACCATGTAAGGCCCTGCAAACTTGGGGGCTAGCTTCCCCGCGATCCCCTGTGCTGTGAAAGAAAGCACCTTGTCCTTCTTCCACACCCAGTCACTTTTTCAAAAGGAGAGCTCTCGGCGGCGCGCATGGTGATAGCGCGCCTGCCTCTCCTGCTCTTTGGAAGCGATATCGGAGGCACGCGCGTGAAGCTCCGGTAGCTTCCGCACGCGCTCCGCCCAGCCCCGTATTGCTGCCTCCTGCAATACCTGAGCGAAAGCCTCGCGTGACTCGCGGGCTTTGCTCCTTGGAGGAGTGGGCTGTCGGCCGTAGTTGAGCAGCGCCGGGCTCGCTCCGACAGTGCTCTGCTCAGCCGTGTTTAAGGCGAACACTACTTCATACAGGTGTTCGTCCTAACGATCGTGCGATTCCTCCAAGCAGGCCACAATCATCGTCTTGATCGTCCTGTTGGCCCGCTCGACAGGATTCGCCTGCAGATGGTAGGCCGGTGTCGTGGAATAATGGATACCGTGCTTTTCCAGGTATCCATCCACGATCCGGTTCTTAAAGTCCGTCCCATTGTCGGTCAAGAGTACTTCTGGCGTGACGGGGTAAATTTATTTATGGCGTTATCAGATCCTGAATGGCGGGCCCCCGGGATGTCGGTAGGATCGTCGGTCGGTGGAACATTACGTTCAAAACAGAGCCGACCGACTGTATTGACGCGTTCTTCCGAAAGGTGGACGAAGCGAAAAACGCGTCAGGGATTAGCGACCCAGAAATGCTGGCGTCGCTACCCGCGCTGCTGAATGGCTTAGCCGAGATGTGGTACGGCTGCCACAAGTACAAATGGTAGACGTGGGAAGCATTCTGCCAGGAAAAATGCGCGCCGCCGAGAGCTCTCCTTTCAAGAAAGTGACTGGGTGTAGAAGAAGGACAAGGTGCTTTCTTCAACAGCCCAGGGGATAGCGGGGAAGCTAGCCCCCAAGTTTGCAGGGCCTTACATGGTCAGTAAGGCCCTGGGCAGCAATACGTACGAGCTGAGGGACGGAGATGAATGTACCATCCGTCCCTTACACGTCAGCCAGCTCAAGAAGTACGTAGCTGCCCAACCGTCGCCACCAAAAGAGGACGAGAGTACGACGAGCCGTACTCTTGACGCGGCGGGGCCCCCCTGACGAGCCAACCAGGAGCAGGCCCGATCCCCAGCGAGGGACCCTCGCAAGGCGAGTGCGCGGCTGCTGCGCCGGCCAGGAAGCGCTGGTGACCCCGGAAGACGGTCTGCGTCGTGAGGCGTCCCACAACGAATGTAAGGGAGCCAACGTCGACCGGGGAGCGACCAGAGGTAGGTGCGCGCGCTAAGCGAGGCCCGGAAAGGCCACCGGGTAGTAGGAAGACGAAGAGCGTGGGAGAACACGCTTTGACTTCGCCTCGCAAGACGCGCGCGAACTCGTAACCCTCACCCCAATTGAAACCCTTGGATAGTGGGTAATAGTAGCTGCTAAGCAGAGCCTAGCAGCGACTGGGGGAGGGGTGTGACAGGTGGCTTATCGAGGTTAGGCCAACTGCCATACAGTGCGAGATAGAGTTCGCGGCGCGACTATACGCGGCGCCATAGATCAAGAATCGATAGCACTACGCGGGAAAACCGATAGGCGAGAGGGAAAGGAGGATCCCTTCCCTCAAGCTTTTTTCTCGTTTCACCGGTCCGACACGCCGCACGTGCTTCGAGCAATCAAGAAAATAGACAGGAATTCTTTGTGGGTCTTTCGCAGCGTTTCCGCAGAGTCATAGACGAGACAATACCGCAATTAATTATTAATCAAGTAAGTGGCCACTTGGTAGCATATTTAGTTCGCGAAGAAATTATATTGAGTTTTCCTGACGCGTGCGCGATCGCGTCAGGCATATATATATATATATATATATATATATCTATATATAGAGGAGAGTTACGCGCGAGACCGCGTAACTCAAACCCGATTAGGCCGCGCGAGTGCTAGTGAGAGGATCGATCTCTCTCTCGCACTATCATATACAGTCTGTCAAGTAAGAGCGTGGTCGTGTTAATTTATAAAAAAATTTATTTGATGAAACTTTCATATTTATATATACATTGTACACATTACAAACAATAATGCAATTTGGTCAATAATGTGTCCAGTCACCACCGGCGTCGATAATTGCCTGGCATCTCCGAGGCATGCTTTCTACTAATTTGACGGCGTATTCTAGTGGCAAGGATCTCCAGATCCGACGAATTTCGTAAGACAACTGCTTCAAAGTGTATGTGCGTCTTCCACGAAGCTTTCGTTAAATATATGCCCACACATTTTTAATAGGGTTTGTATCGGGCGACTGCGACGGCCAATCCAATGTAACGATGCCAGATTGAGTCTTCCACTGAGTACAGAGCTTGCTGCGGTGTTTAGAATCGTTGTCCTCCTGCAGAATCCAATCTTCATTTTTTGTGATGAACCATCGTTTGGCAGATGGCAGTAAAGCCTTTTTGTAGATTTTTATCATTTTCTCGGCATTTAGGTTGTCAGTAAAGAGGTGCAAAGTGCTGAATCCCTGCTTTGAGAAGCAGCCCCAAAGATGCACCTTTATTCCATGTTTTACGGTCCGCTAAACAAGCCTATTGGTGGAAGTTGACCAGGCTCGCGTGAGGACTGAACGTGCCCATATAGAACATTTATCAGTAAAAATGACATTTTCAAAATCTCTATCAATATTCTCATGCGCCCAAGCGAGTCGCTTTGTCACATGTTTTTCAGTCAACAGAGGCTTCTTGATTGTGTTGCGCTATTTTAGATGATGAGTACGAAGATGAGTTCGGATAGTTTCGTGAGATATATCTAAACCTTTTGCCATTAATTTTGCTTGTCCTTGCCGCAGTGTTAAGACAGGATTCCGCGAAAACAGATTCACTATTCTTTTTTCATCTTTTTTGTTCACTTTTCCTATCGAGCCACGTTCTGGCAAATCGTCGACATTTTTAGCCACTTTATATCGCTGTATTCACTTCTGTACAAATGCCTTTGACTTTCTCATATATTTAGCAGCCGCTGATTGCGACATTTTGGGACCTTTCGGGTGGATGCAAAGGAACACAGCCTCGTAGCGCGACGCGTACTTAGCACTCATGGCGTTTAACGTGATTCTCTTTCAAAAGATTAACGACAACTTAATCTTTGTTAACAATGCATCAAGAACAAAGCTTTCCTCTATTGGTTTGCAAAAGAATTAGAGCAAAATCTTGCATTACCTGTAGGTGAAGTCGACCACGCTTCTACTTGACAAACTGTAATAGGCGTACAAGTTAGAAAAAGCCACTCTCATTCGTACAACCTGCGAGCACGCAGTTGTGCGAGAGGAACAAGCTTTCTCGCTTAACCATAGACTGCAGTGTCGAGTAAGAGGGAAAGACTCTCTCACTCGGGCAGTGACGGACTACGGCAGTATAGAGAGGGAACTGCTCTCTCTATATCTGTCGCCCATAGACTACACGTGTGTGTGTAGCCGCGTGAAGCGAAGAGGGTGCGCATGCGCAGTGCTCACTTTGTGAATTAGTATTGCGCGTGACGCAATAATAATTGCTCTTTGCATTAACGGACCTTTCCGCAATAATTTACTACCTTTGTATTATCTTTGTTGTTTTGTTTATTAAAGAAGCAGTTAGCACTGAGCCGGTGCTTTCTTAATTTTATTCCCTGCAGCTTCTTGATCCCAAATACCGCCACCTCCACGGGTGTGCCAATCTAGCGTTGGCACACACTCTGAGTAGCCGAGCCCGCTGGGAGCAACATCGGTGACGGGGCCTGAGGCAAAGCCCCTCCACACAAAAGAAGATAAAGCAGGACCAGAGGAAGGTCCTGCGTTGCTAACAGGCGTAAACAAATTTACCCCGTTACAACTGGATCGCTTGATCGATGGCGCCGCGTATAGTCGCGCCGCGAACTCTATGTCGCACTGTATGGCAGGTGGCCCAACCTTGATGAGCCACCTGTTACAAGCTTCATTTAAAATTATTTTAAAATATAGTATGTATTATATATATATATATATATATATATATATATATATATACACATTTATTACAAATATACTATATATATATATATATATTTTATTTAAGTACAGTTAGTATATTATACATATATATATATATAAAGATATGATGAAATATTTTAGTATAGTTTGTATATATATATATATAAAAAGTTGATGAGATATTTTAGTATACACAGTATGTCGGGAAAGTTCCCGAACTTATTTTGTAGCGCTTGTACGAGTGGCGCTACCTCTTGGACGACACCGGTACTATGTTGCTACATCCCTCTGAAGTGTCTGAAAATTTTTCCACTAGTATCCGTTCATTAGTTGCCGAGATAGACGTGCTTGAGTGAACGTGTGTTTAGTACTCCGGTGCAAGCCCTACGATGGATGAAAAATTTGAACATCGTGGCACGATGTGCTGTTTCTCAATGTTCAAGTTTCACGATGTTCAAGTTTCTGCTATAAACTTGAAAAAACTTTCGTGGAAACAAAAAAAAATGATTGATTTGGTTTACGGTGAAGGTGTAGGGTCGCGTACATCTGTTTACACGTGGTTCAGTCAGTTCAAGAAGGGTAGAGAGTCGTTTGAAGATGACGAGAGAAGCGGCCGGCCGTCAACAGCTGTTACCGACGAAAACAAGGCTGATACACAAAGAATTTGTGCCCCTAAACACTACCGTGAATGCTGCGTATTACCTAGAGGTGTTAAAACGTCTGAAGCGCCGGATTAATCGCATCAGGCCCGAGTACAAGGAATCGGGATCTTGGAGTTTGCTGGATGACAATGCGCCTGCTCATTTTCCGAACATTGTGAAGCGTTATCTCGCCGAAAATCAGATTCCACGCATCAATCACGCCCCATACTCGCCAGATCTGGCTCCAGCCGACTTTTTCCTATTTCCCAAGCTAAAAATAGCCTTGAAAGGACGATTTTTTGAAGATGTACCGAGCATTCAAGCGGCTTGCACCGAGCGTCTCACAGCGATAACTTTAGAGGAGTACCAGAGAGCCTTCGAATCACTCATGGAGCTCTCAAATGAGTTATATCTAGGGAAGGAGACTATGTTGAAAGTTAACTGGAATAAATGTCTTTAGATGTAATTTTCGATTTTTTATTTCAAAAGTTCGGGAACTTTTCCGACAGACTGTGTAGTGAGTATATAGCCCCTTGATACATATAAGGAGATGATGTGATACAAACAAGAGATTGTCTTGTTTAGATTATCCTACCTTAATATGAATCTAGATATTAGACGAAATGCTTGAAGAGCGATTTGATGAAAATTTGGGGGCGCATATCGTATCTTCGTAATAAATGCATCAATTTTAATGCTTTTTATTTTATTTAAAAGAGCATGAAAAAAATAGCAAAGTTGATATATTATATTTTATTAAATATTAAAATGTATATTAAAAAAAAATTTTTTAATTTTTTAATTTATGAATTTAATATATAAATGGGTGCGCCAGGCGCCCGTGGTTAGTACCAATACTTACCACGGGGCGCTGGCGCGCCCCTTGATCAATGGCATGGTATATAAACATTTATTATTGTACTTTTTTTAGCCTTTTTTGGATTGGAGGTGTTCCAGAATTAATCATATACAATTAATTATTTGTTTAACAGAAGTGTGATTATTTGATCAATCAAAAAGATTTAAAACTTAAAATGAGTAATGGTAAGAAAAAATTTTTTGAAAATTCAATAATTCATTACTTTTCATTATTTATAATATAAATATATTTTTTAGAATTCACATTGGATATAATTAAACAAACTTTTGTACTCTAAAATAAAAATAAAAAAGAAAATAGTCAGATATACAAATTAGATATTTTAAAAAATTTCATGGAAACTGAAACATGGATCGATTTGACTCCTACAAATTCAAACTTATTAATGTTATATGAAGATTCGTTGTGATGATAAATAATTAATGTAAACAATTGGCTATAAAAATATATTTTATTAAATATTTAATCACTTATTTCTTATTTGCCGCTAAATTTAC
This sequence comes from Chalcis sispes, assembly GCA_949987625.1. NCBI lineage: Eukaryota > Metazoa > Arthropoda > Insecta > Hymenoptera > Chalcididae > Chalcis > Chalcis sispes. The sequence continues at coordinate 42,337,797 of OX465097.1, read as the reverse complement.
AATTTTGTGCCTATTCATTTTCAATTCTCTATCTTCTTGCTAAAAGTAAATTAATGTTTATTTTATTAGAATATTGTAACGTCGGTACGCTACTCTTAGACTGATTTTCAGTCTACACTGCAATTTTTGCCGTTTCGAGCCTAAGCAGTGAAGCTTATGGGCTCGGGGTGGCAGAGGAAATTTGCAAGAATTTTGAGGAGAGGTGTGAAGTGCGGGATTAAGCAGTTGCGAGAGCCACTCTTCCCAAATCGGAAGCAGGCTCGAGCCCTACTCTGGACGAGGTCCTAACAAAACGTTTTTTGGATCAGAGTAATTGGCCGCTTTTCGGCCAAAACTCTGTAGGAGGATAGAGTTAGATGTAGAAAGAAAAAAAATGGACAGTAATTTTTAAATTAAAACTTACTTTCTTTATTTAAGGTGTTGGTCTAAGTGGAAGAGTCCTCTCTCTCTCTCTCTCTCTCTCTCGTATGCTGCTGCTCTTCTCCGTCGTCTTCTTCTTCTAGAGTTTTGCTCCACGAATAGTTTTAAATTTGTTCTGAAAAGAACAGTTTGTATGTTTGAAAATGAATTGACTTTGGCTGCCGTTGCTCTCTTGATACTTCTAAGTAGTTGCGTGTCCTCGAGTGCTGCCTGAGGTCTGCTGCTTGTCGAAAATCTTGCGCGATATTTATACGCTTTTCCGAAGTAGCTCCGAACGAGAGATCCTTTTTTCGGAAAATTTCTGGAGAGGGTAAGATTTTCGGGCCCCCTTCTCCTCGGAGGGCCTGTCTGAGAGGGCGTGGAAAGCCTCTGTGAGGGTGTGTCGTCTTGAAGTCGGAGAGAGAGAGATTGAGAGGGGGCTGTCCATTTTTACAAAAATTGTATAACAACTTAAAACTAATATTATTATTAATAGGTTATAAATGTTTATTTTATAGTAATAATCTACGTAAAATTTGAACTAGGCTACGAAAAAAATCGATTTCGTAGCTTAATTCTAACAATAATTACAATTATTTAATTCATTCCTGGTATATTTTTTTAGTTTGTTATAAAAAGATTTTATTATAATGCTTAAGTTTATTCTGTTATGTTAGCATCTATATTAGTTCAAAAATTTTCTTTACAAAGAGTTTAACTTAAATATATGTTTCTATAATTGTCTGTATCTTATTAGAAATAATGATAATTGTCACCTTTTTTATTGAATTAATATAAACTAAATTTGAGCAAAATATCATAGTAGTAGTTTGTTATGCGTATTGTATTTTAAAATAATTTTAGCTTTACGTGTAAGGTATAATTCGACATCATTATTACATAAAAGTTATGACAATTATAAAAACGACTTACAGTTTTAATCTTATTGCTTGATTTTGAATATAATTTTTAATTATAATTTTAAAATAATTTTTTTTAACATAATTAATGCCAAGATATAAAAAGAATAATTTTAACTAATAAGTTCTGAAATATAATTCTAAAATAACTTTAGAATAATTAATTCTAATATAAATTTAAACCTAAATATACTTTTAGCTTAAAAGCAACCGAAAAATGTATTATTCTTATTAGGAATTTCGGTTTTTTCGCATTTTACAGAAATCTTAGGCGTTATTCTAATATTAAGAAGGATAATCTTTATAGCAATATAAGGAAAAACGCGTTAAATATCCTTTATAAAAATATTACATTTTCGTTAATTCTAGTTTTACAAAACATTTTGTTTTTATATTAATCTTTAAATTCTAGAACGTTTTAAATGAATCATAATTATATAAACAATATTTTTGTTTTATATAATAGTTTTTGTATTTTCGATAGAAAAACGCATAATTACATATTTTTTGTTTCATACACACCTTTTTCGCATATTTTTTTATTTTAATGTAAAGATCAACTTAAATGTTGTTTTCTTTTAATAAAAAGATAAAACAATTTATTTATAATTCAAATTATTTTGCACGTTTATAAATTTTATTATTCATCAATAAGAAAATTTATGCATAAGAAAATTCGTTACATGTTTTTTTTTTTATCTTTTTATTTTAAGAGAAAGAGTGGAAAAATTATCTGGTTATCTTGTTTAATGAAAACGAACATAGTCAGGCCGTGGTAATAATTTGCTATCGTGAAAGATTGTTGTAGATATTTTTTTGCATAATTCTTTTTATAATTTATATATATTTTTTTATATGTATACAATTTGAAAGAAAAATCGGCTGTATTATTGTAAAGTAAAATTCAATTAAACTTGAAGATAATAGTTGTGTTATTTTTATGAATGTACATGTTCAATTTTATTTGACAATAATTTACCTTTTATAATATAAAAAATGTAAATTCGTCGTGAATTATACAAGAAGCATGAGTTTGTAGTATTTTGGTGAAATAAATTGTATAACTATTAGAAACCTTTTTTGGAATTTAAATTATTTATAAAATTCGAATTTTATTTGATAAGAGATTTTATGTAATATTTTGTATGTAATTTCTATGTTTTTTCCTTTCGGGTTTTGAATAATTATTTTTGAGTTTTATATAAAAATATACCTTGTGAAGTATTTTTGAAAATCGCAATTCTTATACTTTTCATTAAACATTTTACTTTTTATTTTATTTAAATATTATCCAATATATTTCTGGTTTAAAACAGTTACTCAATTTATTCACCGAGGTCTTCTTAGTAACCTATTTATTGTCTTATTGCGCTACCTGCGCAATGTATCGGTAAGTAAAGGTTGCAGTTATAATTTGCAATAATAAAACAATTTAAAAATATCGCATAACATTATAATTGTATTACGCAGGGAAAGTTCGAAAAAAAGAAAATACGTATTTTAGATAGGAAAACTACGGGTAGAAAAAACGGTGTTTATGGGACAGTTTTATGTTTTTCGGCGCCGAGTTAACGTGCACGTGCTTGGCCTAGTGTCCTTTCGTTAGACTCAAGTGCATGTACCATTTTTTTTATCGTTCCGGGAAAACTCGTAAACTCTTGGCCCACGCTTAGGGTCTCTTTCACAACGGTCTGTGTCAATAGCCCGCGCGTTAAGTAAGTTTTGGAGGGAAAAATTTTCATTGGAGGAAAAAAATTTACTATAGTTCGACACAAGTGGTCGATGAGATCGAAGCGCTTTCCCGCTAATCGGCAAGGGCAGGAGAGAAAAATAAAGCAGGGAGAAGACTTATCGACTCAACACAGAAAAAAAAAAACGGAGGTCGTTTACCGACGTTACAATATCATTATTTTATTTTTAAATAACAATAAATTAAAATTATTTTTTGAATTAAATTTTTATTTTTATTCAAATTTGTAAAACAATAAGATCAAAACAGTTTATTTTGTTTAATTAAATAATTTATGTTAAATAATTAATTGATTTTATGGTAAAAATGTAGAAAAACTGCCTCACTCGAAAAATGAAATGTGTAACATGTTTTTGATGTATTTTAGGCTGCTGATTACGAATATCGCAATAAAATTTGGCAGTCAGATGTATTGAAGCCGCTATCTTTAGAAAACTGCTAAAAATCATGACTTTTTTGGTTCTTTTAGATTTATCTTGAAAATTACGAGTCTGACAAAAAAATATGTTTCACAAAAAATGTAGAGCATATAATTCTCTACAAAAAAGATCAAATGCATTTTATTTATATCACCAACGATAATCCCATAAAAGAAGGATGGACTCTGGAGAAAAGTGGGTAGCAAGAAATACCGTCCTGCGCAGGAACTGACAAAGCGCTTCTGCTCGGTGCGCAGAACACAGTGTATTCAATACGGCTTTATACGCTCTTATGCTAAATAATATACTGTTACAACTGATTGAAAAAGATGTCACTTTCTAAAATTCATTTTTCCCACAGCGAGTTCATACGCGCTACTTTTGATTATAAATGGTGCGTTTAATTTTTGATCGAACATAGAATATTTAAAGAAAAAATAAAATGTCCAGAATCTGGATCTTATATTGAGTTAAATATTGATACGCTACATTTTCGATGCAAAAAAAGATACGTAGTCGCTAAAAAGGAAAAGAAGAAAACGTCAGAACAATGTGATTATTTTCAATCGGTAAAATCAGATACCTGGTTCAAAAATGTACATCTGCCGATAGAAACTGCATAAACATTTATCGCCCATTTCTTATGGATACCCGTTCCAAGAACCAAATACGTGACAATGGATTTAGGAATATTCTCACGTACTTTGATCGATTGGAGCAGTTTCTGTCAAGAATTGTGCGTGTAATGGATTGAAAAAAATTCCCAGAAGCTTGGTGGTCCAGGAGTAATAGTAGAAATAGATAAAGCTAAGTTTGGAAAAAGGAAATACAACCAAGGACGCCTAGTTACTGGGAAATGGATTTTTGGAGGTTATAAGAGAGGCACAAAGAAAATTTTTATTATGCCCGTGAAAGACCGTACAGCTGATACACTTTTGCAGTGTATCAAAGAGTGGATTCTCTCTGAAACAACAATAATGTCAGGTAAGTGGAAAGCTTACAATTGTTAAGACAGGGAAGACTATAAACATCTTACGGTCAATCACTCCATTAATTTTGTCGATCCAGATACAGGCGCACATACTCAAGGTATCAAACGTACGTGGCGAAAAGTACGCAGCAATATTTCTAAATACAGCACAAAAGAAGGACACTTAATATCGTATCTTTCAGAATACCGTTTTAAGGGGTTACCCCCAGTTGTAGCTCAACAAAAAAGGCCTTTTTCATGAATTTTTTTTTAAGAAAACTACAAAACTTTTTTAAACAATTATTATATCATCTTGAAGAATACATCTTAAAGAACTTTCAGTAATTTTTTTATTGCAAAATATTACATTGTTAAGTGGCAAATGGCCGCCAATAAAATAGTGTTCTTATTTATACGGTTTGCGGTGACCAGTATTGCGGCAAAGTGGATCATTTGAAACAAAAAATGTGTATAGATTTAGTTAAATATAAGTATAAACTAGTCTTTCATCAAAGGATTTAAAAAAATCATTTTTCACAAAAAAGCAGACAGTCAAAGTTAATGGTTCGATTTTAACGAAAAAATTGAACGATAAAAGACTACATTTTTATGTATTAAATACGCCTGCAAAATTTCAAGAAGATCGGTTTATTAGTGTTTGAGTAATCTTGGTCACCGACTTTAGAAATGCCATTTCGAGAAAAACGCGTTTAAAGTTTTAATTGCCGGTTGTTTACACAACGGATTCTTCTCTTTCAACGCTCATATCTCAGTCAATTTTGTTCGGATCGACTTGAAATTTCCAGGTCATATTCTCAGATACTTATACTTCAAAAAAATGCAATTAACAAAAAATCGATTTTTTCAAAGTCGCAAGTGGGGGTAACCCGTTAAGCGATCGCATTTACATACTGAACGTATCCACGCATTCTTTCAACTAATGAAGGAATTTTAAAGTAAAATGGTCGATGATAATATTTTCGATGATCCAAGCACCGATTCTGATATTGATTAAGATTCGTCACACGCACGCACACACGCACGCACGCACGTACGCACGCACACACACACACACACACACCCACGCGCACACCTACACAAACATATACACACACATACTAACATATACACATAATCGGCCATTTTCAGAGCCAAATAATGTGCCAAATCCGACCGCGCTTCCTCCTCGTGGTCCACATCGGATAACGCTAATGCCGGCGGTAGGCATGCGTGATAGTTTCTCCATCCTCCACGAAATTTTGTTACAGTCTGAAACGAGACACTGCAATCTCCTAGGTCCACGCAGTGGTAATTACAGGGACACATACTTAACATGGATTCGATTATTACTACTAACATTTGTTGGTTGGAGGTTAGGCTAGTATATAAAAGGAGAGTCTGCGAAGCGGAGCCCCCCGGCACGCAAGCACTCCTTGGGAACATGCATTGTCTCCAAAACTTATAATTGATTGTAACCTTCGTTTTGGATAGAAATTTGTGTACCAAGCGGGGCTTCGCCTTCAAACCCCTTTTTTCACGCACATGAAGTATGTGTCCGTTTAGTTACCAATGCGTACCAATGCGTAGAGGGGTGCATGCGTGCTGGCAAGTCCCCCCTTTTTATACTAGCCTAACCTCCAACCAACATATGTAAGTGAAAATCGAACCTACATGTGATATGTGTCTCTGAGTACCCATGTGGAGGCCTACGGGGTGCCAGGCCGGTCATTCTAATGTTCAACCAGTTTCATTGCTGTTTTACGTGCTTCCCTTTGCTATTACGAAAAAAATGTATCAAATGTTCTTTGTACAGAATTTCATTTTATATTTTTGCTGTCTTACACATTTTTTTGTCAGACTCGTACTTTTCAAGGTAAATCCAAAAAAATCCAAAAAATCACGTTTTTTAGTCGTTTTTTAAAGATAGTGGCTGTAATACGCCTGACCGACAAATTTTATTGCAATATTCGTAATCAGCAGACCAAAATAAATCAATAATATGTTACACATTTCATTTTTAGAGTGAGGCAGTTTTTCTACAACTTTACCCACAAATATAAATTAAATCTTTCAATTAACAACACAAATATAAATTCAATTTCATCAATATTTTTATTATAAATTAATATAATATTATTTTGTACATAAAATTACAAAACAATTTGTACATGATTATTATCTATTACTTTAAATTCAACTTATTTTTATAATAAAATTTATATCAAAATTATATTTCTTAAAATTTAACTTATTTTTATAAAGTTTTTACACAAACATTTTGTAAAATATAAAAATGATAAAATTATAAAAAAAAACAATAGCCAAAAGCTTCTCGAAATATTTACATTTTTTTCTTAGAACAAACGTTAATTTTATAACATTCAATACAAAATTTTACAACTTTTTAAAATTTCATTTTTTTTTATCTATACAACTAATGCATCATATAGTGCAATCATTCTTCACAGATTACTATCATAATAAATCTAATATAATATTTTATAATTTGATATTATGAGCATGGCGGTAATAATAATATTACCGTTCCTTGAACTCGCGATTTTTATTTTATATAAACCGCGTGTTAATGCTGCCGTTTGCGCCTATCTTTCGATACTAGCAAGGGTGGCTTCTGCGAACTATTTTTTGAAATTTGCTAGTTTGAAAACTCGAACCAAACTAAAGATAATTTTTAAATTTCCTTCTTATATACCAAGTTTTTCTTCGCGGCGCGTTTTCTTTTAAATACGTAGGGTAGGGTTTAATTACACTCCCTTATCTTATCTAGATTTTCCGTAAACGCTCATTTACGATTTAAAGATGGCTAAATCCTTAGAGTTAGTAATGCATGCCATAAAGAGGGAATAGCGGATGTTCGAAGGGTTACCAGGTGCTCGGGAGGTCGACTTCAGCACAGTCTCACCGACGCCACACACTCTTTCGAACGGAGGAATATTGGATAATCAAAGGCGTTACCAGCTGCTCAGGAGGTCGACTTTAGCACAGTCTCACCTTTCGACGCCACACACTCCTTTGATGGGAGAAAAATTGGTTAATCAAAGGCGTTACCAGCTGCTCGGGAGGTCGACTTTAGCACAGTCTCACCTTTCCGACGCCACACACTCTTTTGATGAAGGAAATATTGGGAGATGGCGATGTAGGTAGGTTCGGACGTTAATAAGATGAGAGGTATAAGAAATAAAAAGATAATTTTGTTAAATCTTACGTTTAATCAGATCTCTCAAATAATAATTTTAATACAATTGGTTATACAAGTTTGAGTCGCAAGGTTTGAATATTATAAAAGTTCGAATATAGAAAAATTAGAAGTGGGCTTCGAGGTCGCTCTGAGTCATGCTCTTGGAGTTTTCCTCAAAAAAAGCCGTCGAATGCATCGATGCACCGGCTTTTATACCCGCTGGACCGCGAGTTTCTTGGCGGCTGGAAAAGCGGCGAGATAAGTTTGGGCCAATAAGGGCATTTCCTCGGCCCTACCCTTGACCTTTGTAGCGTTTCGTAAGATATAGAAGAGTAACAGTGGCGGAAAGAAATCACGCCTCCGCCTACGCGTTTTATGTGAAAGAGAGAGAAAGTGCATCGTGCGAGAGAGAGCGTATATGGTGTGAGAGAGAGAAAAGAGAGACAGCAACATCTGGTCGTCTCTGTCGCTCTCGTTGGTAAACTGTCATCTTTCTTTCTATTTCACATTATCAATATTAAAACTTATATAATTATCTATAAGAATATTACAATTAATAATATAAAATAAAATAATGATAATAGAATCATATATTGAATTATTCGATTACTTATATAATTGAAAATCAAATTTATTAACAAGGGTTTTTTTTTTATATAATATTAATTTCGCTGCCTTTTGGCTTAAATTAAATTACAAGAAGAAGTAAAACAAAAAATAACATACAAAACGAAATTAAAATACAAAATGAAAAAAAAAGGCGCTTAATGATTTTACCATGAACCTTTTAAAGCAATAAAATAAGTAGCGTGTAGGTATATTGTTAGAGCGGATTTAAAATTTTGTCAATATATTATTGTTAATTACGGGTGGCTCAAGTGATTACGTTTATTGTATAACAAAAAAATTTTGAACTTATAACGGATATATTTTTGAACGGCTCGTACGCCATCGTTTTATCTCTTTCTATTCTTAAGCGCTCAGCACACACGTGGATAAGATAAACAAGCATTCCAGAGGAAACGTATCTGGAATTTTCCTTTAGGCTTGCTTTAAAATTTTCGAAATAAAAAAAAAATTTTAATTCTTACAAAATATAACGGGACGTAACACTTTCTTTAGTCTAAAATATTTTAAAATTAAAGAAAATTTGAAAGTATGTTTATGAAAATTAATTATTTATTATATTTTTTCATATTTTTTAATAACAACGAAAACGATAATTTTTTTATATTTAAAAGATTTTTGTATTTACATGTAGATATTCATTAGCATATTATATATAACAACATTGAAGATCAGCTATCGTTAAAAAAAAATGTGTTGATGAAAAAGAAAATACTTAGCAATATTATTCGATTTCACAACTTTCGAGAGTCAAAAATGCTGATTTTAAATATTCTTTTTGATAAGTTACGCACAGGTGCCATACTAATATTTGATAAATTGATAATACATGAAGAGAGCACAGAAAAATAGTTTTAAACGACAACCAATACTTACCATAATTTTCTTTTTATTAAAAAGGTTGTATTTAGATTAATTATAATTAAAATTCGGAAGCCGGATCATATAAATAAAGTTACGTAATACACGGTACAATGTGCAAAATGTGAAACAAAGAAAACAAATACTTGACAATTTTTTTGGTTTCACAACTTTCTGTAGGTAAAATTATAAAATTATACATAAGGCTCTAAAAATAAATTCACTAAGCAGCCATAATTTTATCATCAATTAAGGAAAAATGTAAAATATAAGTTTCTATAAATCAAAGTGATCTGTGAAACTGTATTAGTCAAAAGAACAACTGTATTATTTAAACATTTTTTATGAAATCAATCTTTTACAAAAAATGTTACGACATTAAGTTTGTAAATATACAATTAATTAATGAAAGATGAAATAATACAAATATGTAAAAAATAAAAGCAATTTTAAAAATATGGTTATATTAAAATTATACAAATTTTTTATCTATAAATTGTATGTTTGCAAAATTGAAAAATGTTTTTAAAATGAGATACAAAGCAACTTCTACTTGCTAACATTCTACCTTTTATAAAAGGTTTTTTTTTAGAGATCTCATAACTTTTGAAGAGCCTACAATGCATAATGAAAGTACGAGGGTCGTTTGAAAAGTCCGTGCGAAGTCCAAGAGATGGCACCACCGGCGCGTATCGAGGTCATGTTTAGTTAGTAGCATCTCTTGAATAAACACACACTAAGTTGCAGCCATATTGGTCAATTTCTTTGTGTTTGGCATTCGTGTGAATCAAGAAAGTTGAGTGATTTTCAAGAAATGGACGAAAAAGAATTTCGTGTGGTGATTAACCATTACTTTATGAAAGGCAAAACGCCTCAGAAGACTAAAGAGAAGCTTAATAAACATCATGGTGACTTTGCACCTTCGATTAGAATAGTTTATAAGTGGTTTCAAAATTTTCGGACTGACCATATGGGCACAAGTGACGCTGAACGTTCTGGACAGCCTGTGGAGGTTACGACTCCAGAAATCATTGATCAAATCCATAATATGATGATGGATGACCTGGAGAAGGATAAAACTATTACAGGTGCATATTATTCATCGTTATTGGACCGTTTGAAAACCGAGCTGCAAGAAAAACGCTCGCGAGAAAGTCCTTTTCCATCGCGACAACGCACCAGCATACGAGTACACCTCAGCAGTTGTGGTCGCAAAATTAATCGTAAAAGGATTCCAACTCGTTTCACATCCCCCCTATTTTCTAGACTTGGCTCCCTCAGACTACTATTTGTTCCCCAATTTGAAGAAATGGTTAGCGGGACAAAGATTTTATTCAAAGGAGGAGGTGACTGCAGACACTAATGGATATTTTGCAAGCGGACAAATCCTATTATTCGGAAGGGATCAACAAACTAGAACATCGTTAAACGAAGTGTATAAGCCTAAAGGGAGACTATGTCAAAAAATAAAAAAGGTTTACCCCAAAGATGTAAGCAGTTTCTATTTCTGCACGGACTTTTCAAACGCCCCTCGTATTATTTTGTAACAAAAATGAACGAAGGTATTCTATCATATTTATATATTTTTAAAAAAAATTAAATTTAATTATGTTTTATTTTGGAAAAAATTAGATTTTTGAAAAAATATAAAAATTCACTTGCAAATTTAAACAACATTATTACAAACGCAATGACAAAAACTTCCATAATTAATTTTTTGTAATTACTTCTAGTACAAGTAAGTAAGCGTCTTTTGCACCACGTGGCCACTTATTTTTTTATGTGTGTGTCGCTTAACACATCGTTCAATAAGTCCCGAGACTAACAACGAAAACAACATTTTTTTTCAAAAATCATTTTTATTCATTAATATAATCTTCTTTTAGAGTGATACAATCTTTCCAACGCCTTTCCAACATTTCTATACCATGTTTATAGAAGGATTTATCCTTTGCTTTAAAATAAGCTTCAGTTTTGGCAATGACCTCCTCATTCATGCCTAATTTTTTTTCCTGGAGCATTTTTTTGAGATCAGCAAAGAGCCAGTAGTCGCTGGGGGCTAGATCTGGCAAATACGGGGGGTGGGGAAGCAAATCAAAGCCCAATTCGTTCAATTTTGCCATTGTTTTCATGGACTTGTGGCATGGTACATTGTCTTGGTGAAAAAGGATTTTTTTCTTCTTCATGTGCGGTCGTTTTGCTGCGATCTCCTCCTTCAAACGTACCAACAAGTCAATATAATAATCACTGTTGATCGATTTACCTTTTTCCAGGTAGTCAATGAAAATCACGCCATGTGTATCCCAAAAAACAGACGCCATGACTTTGCCAGCAGACTGCTGCGTTTTTGGACGCTTTGGGCGGCTTTCGCCAGCCATGCGCCACTCAGATGATTGTCGATTCGACTCCGGAGTGAAATGATGTATCCATGTTTCATCCATGGTCATGTATCGACGCAGGAAATCCTTTTTATTGCGAGTAAATAGTGATAAACAGCTCTCTGATTCGTCGACTCGCTGCTGTTTTTGTTCCACTAAAAGCAATAGCTTCCAGATGATATCTGTGTCATTTCTGCAATCTCACGGACCTCCACTTTGCGATTTTTCATTACAATTTTCAACACTTCACTCACATTTTCCTGTGTAACGGCTTCCAATGGCCTACCCGAACGTTCCGCATCGTTTGTGTCCGTACGACCACGTTTAAACTCAGCATACCAACGACAAATCGTTGGTTTAGATGGAGAGTAGTCCGGGTAATGTTTTTCAAGCCATTGCTGGGCTTCTACGGTGCTTTTATCTATTAAAAAGCAATGTTTTATCAACACGCGAAACTCGCTTTTTTCTATTTTTCAAACAAATTACAAAGTGACTTTACTCTAACCTCGATAACTCTGCTGTCTGTGATCCGATCGACGTGAAATTTTTACACGTTTCATGTAAAGGTTTGCACTCTATGGAAACGTGGCCAGTTTGGTACTACTAGCACCATCTCTGGGTTAGTCTCGGGACTTATTGAACGATGTGTTACTTGTATCGACTGATTATTTTGACGAACAAGAGTTGTGTAATGTCCAGACTGAGAACTATTACTGTTATGAAATAAAGCACTTAAAACTTTATAACATTTATTTTTTAAGTATATTATTGTTTTTTGCACTTTATTTATCATAAATTTACATTTTTTTCAAGAATTTCCTTTAACTTTAAATATCGGTAATTGTACCATTAAAATTGTATTTTGAAGAAGCGCATCAACTTTTTGAAGTCTGTTACATTTTATAATATAAGTTTTGATAATATAAATTGATAATAAATACATTATGATAATATAAGTTGTAAAGTATATATCACAGAAGTTTATAAAAGATAAATCCTTAGAAACATTTATCTCAAATTATAACTAATGGTTAAAAGAAAATAATACTACTTAAATAACTTATATTGTTAAGATAATTCACAAAATTTATTAGATAACAAAACAATTATGTTAAATAAACTGAAAGCGATAACGTTCATCATATCCATTCTAAAATTTTATCAAATTATGGAATAGAAGAAAACATTCCAGAAAACTTATTGCAAAAAATATTTTGTATACTAATTAAAACATTGCATTGTGTAAATAAAATAAAATAGAAATGCATTTCCAATTATTGATGAATTTAATTCGTAGCTTTTTCAAATATAGAAAACTGAATTACATAAATTTTATAAGAATAGATGTATAGTCCATCTAATTGGTAATGCAGCATGCAAATAACAATAAATGGGACAGATTGCCGTATTTTAATTATTTACCGTAAAGAAACAGAAAGAAACGTAAAATTAAACTAAAACTGCTTTTATTATTCTTATCTGATATGTTTATTAATACAGCAATCATCTTGCCTCATCAATCAATCTGCACTCATCTTGCCAAACATACTCAAATATATTGTACAAATTACATTACATATTTATACATTTTATATTAATCCATCATTCAGCATTTATTGTTAATCACTTCACTTTTTCTTATTAAACTTTGCTCGACACTTTTTAAAGAAGTTCAATTGATAACAACAAAAAAATTTCTTTTAATTTCTGTAGTACACATTTGTCTTCGGTATCTGATTCCAGCCAATAATTGTTTTCACTTGTTGTCACCTTATTTCATTGATTTTAATTATACACTCTGACAAAAAAGTATCCGGAAATTTGAAATAAAACGCAAAAATATTCAACTTCTTTAATATTTATTGAATCTCCTTCAAAATATGCTCCATTTGAAGCGATACACATGTGCCAACGTTTTTTCCAATCATGGAAACATTTTTTATAGGCGCTTTCAGGGATGGCCTTCAGCTCCTTCTGCGAATTTTCTTTTATGGCGTCTATGGAGTCAAATCTGGTTCCCCGGAGCGGCAATTTCAGTCTGAAGAAAAGAAAAAAGTCACACGGAGCTAGATCAGGCGAATAAGGTGGCTGGTCGATGGTATTTATCGAGTGTTCGGTCTTAAAATCGTTAATAATCGTGGCTCGATGAGATGGTGCGTTATCGTCATGCAAAATCCACGAATTGTTTTGCCACAAATCCGGCCGTTTACGGCAAATATTTTCATGCAAACGTCTCAAAACAGTTAAATAGAAGTCCTTATTGACCGTTTGACCTTACGGAACGAATTCATGATAAACCACACCACGAATAACGAAGAAAACAATAAGCATTGTCTTGATTTTCGAACGACTTTTGCGAGGTTTTTTCGGTTTCGGCTGATTTTTTCCCACCCATTCCGATGATTGTTGGCTTGTTTGTGTGTCGTATTCATAGACCCATGTCTCGTCACCAGTTATGATCCGTCCGATGAACGTGGGATCAGAATTCGCACGATCCAGCATGTCTGCAGCTACCTGCATCCGGTACTGTTTTTGAAGAAAATTCAGCTCTAACGGAACGAGCCGAGCGGCGACGCGCTGCATGCCCAATTGGTTCACCAAAATCAAACGAGCGGTTTCGCGAGAGATGTTGAGATCACGAGCTATCTCTCTAACACTGGCATGACGATTTTCGAGCACAATTTCCTTGATTTTTTCGACGTTATCGTTGGTTGAAGAGGTCGACGGTCGTCCTGAACGAGGCAAATCTTCGACGATCTCCCAACCGTTTTTAAAGGCTTCGTACCATTCGTACACTTGGGTTTTCGATGAAACAGAGTCTCCATAAGCATTTTCCAGCATTCGCAACGAGTCAGCACACGAAATTTCGTTTAAAACACAAAATTTATGACAAACTCTTTGTTCAATATTTTTTTCCATTGTAACATTCGCAGACTACCACTGAGGTCGACTGGTTTCAACAGCTGTCGTAAACAAACTAGTTGACAGACCGCACTCATGTTTGGTATAGTAATTACGGACAGTCCTACCAACATACAGAAACTTCAAATACTTAAAAATACTCAACGCGGGCAATTTAAATGAGAATTTCCGGATACTTTTTTGTCAGAGTGTACTTTGTACCTTCACCATAGTATCTCTATGAACTTAATAACCACTTTTGCTGCAATTTTTAAACGCTTTCTTAATTTGCAAAAAATATAATTTGTTATAGGGTGCATGTAAAAATTTATTTTGTTAGTCGTTAAATTAACCATGTGATTATAATTCGATAACTAAACAATTACACATAAGAATAACATTTAAATCAAGACAAAAAAGCACTTTATTGTTAAATTATTTTTATCCGACACAGCAAAATAATCTATTTCTCGTGATTCTTGTGAACCGTAAAAAATGTTCCGATTCTAAATCATTAAGTTTTTTCAGTAAATACTGATACACTTGATAATGAAGCAGTTTGTGGTTCGTGTTTATTTTAATGACTGCAACTGAAGATTATATTATAGCTACACAGTTTTAAAAACTAAAACCAGTTACAATAATCCACGTGAAAATCCACATGGAAATCCACGTGGATTTTTACATGGAAATCTACACTGAAATCATTCCAATCTCACACTGTATGTGGATTTTCACGTAGATTTCCGCGTAAATTTTTACGTGGATTTCCGCGTAGATTACCACGTGGGTTTCAACGTGAAATTAGTGTCGAAATCTACGTGGAAATCAGTGTCGATATTTATGTGGAAATCAGTGTAGAAATGTACGGAGAAATAAGTGTAGAAATCCACACAGATCAAAAGGTTTGTAAAATGTTCTTAAAACGTTTGATGAAAGGATAAAAACCTTTTTAAAAGCTTTCAAAAAATGTTTCTAAAATGAGTTTACGTCCGTTTTTAAACCCTTTAGCAACGTTTTCTAGCTCTTTTTATAAACCTTTCGATACAAGTTTCAAAACATTTCTAAAATAGTTATAGAAATATTAAAAAAAACATTTTTGAAAGTAGTTGATAAAACCTTTTAAATTCTTTTTTAAAACCTTTATAGAAACTTTAATTATGTAATTTTATATATTTTATAATTTTATTTTTTATTATGATTATACATATTTTTAACATACGCATTATATTTAATCGTTTATTCGCATTGTCGCACATGTTACTACATATGATTTTACTACATATGTAGTAAAATCTCACGAGCGAAATTATGTATTTAAATATATTAAAATTGTAATTATATCTTAATTTAAAAAAATACTTTACACTATAGAAAAAATTTTAAATGTAAAATTAATACAAGTGTATATAGATTGCCATGCAACTTATGATTCAAATTTAAATCTTAGTTCTACAAGCGTTGCATAGCGTAATGGTTAGGGCGTCTGCTTTATAATGCGAAGGACCTGGGTTCGATCCCACCGTAGGTCAAACATTTTTCTGCGTTTTTTTCCGTAAAATAATGTGTAAAATAACATGTGCGACAATGCGAATAAACGATTAAATATAATGCGTATGTTAAAAATATGTATAATCATAATAAAAAATAAAATTATAAAATATATAAAATTACATAGTTAAAGTTTTTATAAAGGTTTTAAAAAAGTATTTTAAAAGGTTTCATCAACTACTTTCAAAAATGTTTTTTTTAATATTTCTATAACTATTTTAGAAATGATTAAAAAACATTTGCTCGACACTTTTTAAAAAAGTTCAATTGGTAATACGATAATTCCTTTTAATTTCTATTGTACACATTTGTCTTCGGTATCTGATTCCAGATTTCCATAACTAATAATTGCTGCATACATTCCAATTTAGATCCTAGTACATATAAGCAGCTTAAATAAATTAATTTAATTTATTATATAAATCTTCAGAAGTAACATTTCATACATATGCAACAGAATTCTAGTTGCAGACATTTATTTTTTAGTAGATTCCGAGGCATTATGAATCCAATCAAAATTTTTTTTTAACAATTACTAAATTAATGTCTTCTTTATATTAAAAGATTCATCAATCTTATATATAATTAGAATATTTAACATCGTACCCTTGTAAATCTATATCTATATACATTAAATTTTTATTAAAAACGAGAAACGACGAGGTTATAAAAAGGTAAACTAGCTGTATGCTAGCAGAATACAAGGCGCGTACGTTACGCGCAGGCGCGCTCGCCTTAACTCACTTATTTACATACATTATATATATATATATATATATATATATATATATATATATATATATATATATATATATATAAAGGAAGTGATGTCAGGGAAGAGAAGAAACAGGAAGGAGACGAAGAAATTATAAAGTAAAAATTAGAAAACCATATATATAGATATACATAGTAACAAAAAAGTAATGATTAATCGTCAAAAGACACGTTTTTTATGAAACTTTTTGTAGTCATTAAATATACAGATATATAAAGATTCTGATATGAATGGTATTAAAATATTTTAGCTTCAATATTAAAAAAAAAAGCAAGGTTATAAAAAAAGTAAATAAGCTGTATATAAGGCGCTCACGCTCGTGCCGGTATCGTAGACTTCTACTTGCCAGCGGGGCGCTACTGCGCCCCTTGATTTATTTAAATTAACTAATATGGAATCTTCCTAGAAGATGATTGATAATTTCTTAAATCGGACATTTCGACCTTATGTCAATATATTGTGTAAGCTTCTTAGAAAATAATAATTAAATTTTTTGAGAAGCTAAAAAAAATCATTTGAGAAAGCTCACAAGAAGCTTCATACAAGGTTTCATTCAATGTTACTGAATTCTTTCGAAAATGTATTCTAAAAAAGGTAACTGTAATCTCCCATGGAAGATAACTGACAGTTTCTAAGTTAGGCATTTTGATCTTACAGCAATATTCTGTGAAAGCTTTACGGAAGCTTCTGAACCTCTCTTGAATACTTACAGTAAGCTTACAGGAAGTTTTTATGCTATGTGGAATAATTTACTTACATCTAAACGCAATGCATAACTAACTAAAATATAATTTTTTATGAATACAACTATCTTAACTACATATTGTGTAAATATAACAATTTATAATTTCTATTTCTATCCTTGCCATTCTGTAATTGCTTATAGAATCACATCCATAGTTTATTATTGTATTCAAATACTTACGTTAATTATATATATTCTCTATACATTTTCAATAACCCAATCTAATAATGAAAGACCTAGTTTATAATTCTAATACTTTAAGATCATTGAGTAATAAGTTACATAATTTAATCGCTCTAATATAATTACTTTTTTCACTTATAGTTTTATATGTTTTTGGAATAGTAATACTTCTATATCTTGTTTTGCTGATTAAGTTTATATATATCTATATATATATATATTGGGTGTACAACTTTCTTCCACCGTTTTGCAATAGATGGCTGTAGCGGTAAGTGGTAGTTAAAATAAATAGATCATAGATGTCATACAATAAGCTTAGGTATTTGTAAACATAACGCCATGGAAATATTAGTCGATTTTTGTCTGCATCATAAAGTTATTCTCGATTAAGCAAGTCAGCTTACGAGCCAAATTCTCGTCATTTGCGGGAGGTTTTAATTTTCTGCTTTAATATGAAGAAATCTGCGACTAAGGCTCATCGAATGCTCTCAAATACCTATGGTGAGGCCGCTATTAGTGAAAGAACGTGCCAAGAGTGGTTTCAACGCTTCAAGAACGGCGATTTTGACGTCGAACACCAGCATGGCGGTGGAAGAAAGAAGGTTTTCGAAGATGCAGAATTGAAGGCATTACTTGATCAAGACTCGTGTCAAACGCAACAAGAATTGGCAGGATCGTTGGGAGTGACGCAACAAGCCATTTAAAAACGCCTGAGAGTCATGGCAATGATTCAGAAACAAGGAAATTGGGTACCGTACGAGTTGAAGCTGAGAGATGTTGAACGGCGTTTGTGTGTTTGTGAGCAGCTGCTTGCAAGGCAAAGACGGAAGGGATTTCTGCATCGCATTGTGACTGAGGACGAAAAATGGGTTCACTACGATAATCCCAAGCGCAGAAAATCATGGGGATATCCCGGCCATGCTTTCACGTCGACGGCTAAACCGAATATTCACGGTTCCAAAGTTATGCTTAGTATTTGGTGGGACCAGCACGGCGTAGTGTATTATAAGTTTATAAAACTGACTGAAACAATCACAGGCGATCGTTATCGAACGCAATTAATGCGTTTAAGCTAAGCATTGAAATACAAACGGCCGCAATACAACGAGAGACATGATAAAGTGATTTTACAGCATGACAATGCTCGACCCCATGTTGCGAAAGTGGTCAAGACATACTTGGAAACTTTGAAATGGGAATGTCTACCCCACCTGCCGTATTCTTTAGACGTTGCTCCCTCGGACTATCACTTGTTTCGATCAATGGCGCATGGCCTGGCTGACCAGCACTTTCGGTCTTATGAAGAAGTAAAAAATTGGATCGATTCGTGGATCAATTCAAAAGATGACCAGTTTTTTTAACGTGGGATTCGTATGCTGCCCGAAAGATGGGAAAAAGTAGTGGCCAGCGATGTACAATACTTTGAATCATAAATGCATTACCAGTTTTTTACAATAAAGCCTCGAGTTTTGGAAAAAAACGGCGGAAGCAAAGTTGTACACCCAATATATTTATATATATATATATATATATACATATATATATATATGTATATATATATTGGGTTGATCGATAATTAATGTCGCGTTTTTCTCATAGATGGCGTGAATTGCATATTTCATGTAGTAGCGGTTGCGTGGCGTATATTGTTATATACTATTATGAAGGTTAGACTGTACACTATCTTCTGTCAAAAACTGAGCGTCATTAGTAAATAACAAGTTGGTTAAAAATTAAGTTGAAAATGGACAATCAAAGTGAGCATTATCGGCATATTTTATTGTTTTACTTTTAAAAGGGCAAAAATGTGGTGAAAGCTTGGAAGAAATTATGTGAAGTTTATGGTGAGGACTGCCTTACTGAACGCCAGTGTCAGCGTTGGTTTGCTCGCTTCTGTTCTAGAAATTTTAATGTGCAAGATGCACCACATACTGGTCGTCCAACTTCTACTGATGACGACAAAATAAAAGCGTTAATCGAAACTAACTGGCATATGACAACTCGAGAGATAGCAGAGAAGCTCGGCATATCAAATTCAACCGTTTACTTGTACTTACAACAGCTTGGTTACGTAAACAAACTGGATGTTTGGGTTCCTCACGAATTAAAGGAAAACCACCTGACCAAACTCATTAACATATGCGACTCTTTGCTGAATCGTAACGAAAACGACCCATTTCTAAAAAGAATCATTATGGGTGATTAAACATGGATTGTGTACGATAATGTAGTCCGAAAACGATCATGGATCAAGCAAGATAAGTCCTCATGATCGACATCCAAAGCCAATATTCACCAAAAGAAGATTATGCCTTCCATGTGGTGGGATTACAAGAGTATAGTCTACTTTTGGCTGCTTTCAAGAAACCAAACTATTGATACGAATATCTCCTTTCGTCATTTATCTAAATTGAACGAAGCAATCAAGAGAAAACGTCCTGATCTGGCCAATTGCAAAGCTGTGATGTTCCATCATGATAACGTCAGACCTCACACCTCTTTTAAAACCCGGCAAAAATTAATGGAGCTTAATTGGGAATTGATGCCACATCCACCCTATAGCCCTGACTTAGCACCATCAGACTATTATTTGTCAAAACTTTTTTTCAGTATGTTGGTACACATACCCCTAAAGTATGGTACAATCTACAGCTGTATTCATTGTTTACTTTGTTAGTGGCAGCCACTAAGGTTAGACGTGTTTTTATGAGCTCAGAGATTTTCGTCTGTTAAAAAAAATGGATTAAAGAATTTGTATCAAATTTTGCGTAAAAAATGAAATAAAGTGTAACAAAGTGTGTAAAATGTTAACGAAGGCCTATAGCAAGTCTGCCATGAGTAAAACAATGGTTTACGAGTGGTATAAGCGTTTCCAAGATGGCCGTGAAGACGTTGAAGATGACGAATGCCCCGGACGCCCCAGCACATCAACAACCGATGAAAAAGTAGGAAAAGTGAAAGAAATGGTTTTGAACGATCGCCGAATCACAATGAGAGAAGTCGCTGATAATGTTGGCATATCGATTGGCTCATAAAATGAAATTTTTTCGAATGTTTTTGGTATGAAACGCGTGGCAGCAAAATTTGTTCCAAAATTGTTGAATTTCAAACAAAAACAGCGGGGAATAAAAGTTGCTCAGGAGTCACTAAAATAAGTCAAAAACTATTAGGTTGCTGCAGATGAAATGGCCGATTTAGCAATGACATAAAGTTGGCTGCAATTTTAGTGTATTATGTTGGCACAAGGCGGCGCAAATGATATGACATATTGAAGTATTAATACTGCTACCTTGGTTTATGGAGTCATTTCCGTTTTGCACTTCATAGTGATCGTAAAAACAAAAAGAGAAAGTGAACATGGAAGTAAATCAACAACGGCTACTTTTACTATACGAATTTAAATTAGAGCACAACGCATTGGAAGCAACGAGGAATATCAACAGCGCATTTGGGCCTGATACAGTTAGCGAACGAACCACTCGGCGGTGGTTCGAAAAATTTCGATTCGGAGATATGGACCTTGAAAATGAGCCACGTGGACACCCAGGACCATTGATCAATAACGACGAGCTGCGTGCATTAGTGGAGTCTGACCCCCGCCAAACCATAAGGGATCTTGCCGAGAAATTAGGCGTTCACAATTCGACAGTTTGCCGCCACTTGCAACAACTTGGAAAAGTGAAAAAGCTTGACAAATGGGTTCCGCACGATCTTACTAAGCAAAAATGACGTGTCGAATGGAGATTTCAAGTTCTCTTTACTTCCGCAACAAAAAGGAACCGTTTTTGCACCGAATTGTGACCTGCGATGAAAAGTGGATTTTATACGATAATCGTCGCCTATCAGCCCAATGTCTGGATGCCGATAAAGCGCCAAGACACATGCCGAAACCAAGTCTTTATCCAAAGAAAATAATGGTAACTGTTTAGTGGTCTGTAGCTGGAGTTATCCACTATTCGTTCCTGCAACGTGGCGAAACCATCAATGCTGAAAAATACTGTGCTCAACTGGATGAAATGCATCAGAAATTGATAGTCCAACAACCTAGGCTTGTTAACAGGGATGGAGTGATAATGCTTTGTGATAACGCACGACCTCATGTATCGAGAACAACGGTCCAAAAATTAAACATTTGGATCACTTTTTGACAGGAAAAAGATTAAATAATGAAGTTGCTGTCAAAAATGTCTTAGAGGAGTTTCTTCGAACCAGAAACTCGGACTTCTACAAAACTGGAATAAATGTACTTGTATCTCGTTGGGAAAAGTGTGTTGCATCTATTGGTATCCATTTTGATTGAATCAATTGTCTTTATAAAAAGTCACAGCTGTTTAAAAATTTATTACTAAGTCGGCCATTACATCTGCAACAACCTAATATTGAAAATGCGAAACAGGAGAAAATCAAACTACATACCCATCAAACCTTTAAGAACTCAAGATTAATTTGCAAATTACCATGGAATACAACCGAAGAAGAAATATTTAACAAATATGAGACATTTTGAACATTAGACTGCATCAAGATCATACGGAATATTGAAGGAGAACCCATTTGTGGATACATATAAAATATTAACGATAAAGATGTCGTTAAGACTTGAGAAATAAGAAAGAGAATATACCGCGTTATTTTGGCCGATCCTTCTAAAGCCTCAACGGCTGACCAGAAAAAAACCGAAGACATGAGAGACGCTACATTCCAAGATCCTGCTTTGGGTAGATTTTAAAACATTTGAAGACCATTCAGTAACGTGTCAATTGCAGTGCTAAACAACAGAATAAGAAACAAATCCCGAAAATATAAGAAGACAGATAACCAAAGATGCAAATAAAACAAAGACCTACTAATAAGGTAGTACGAGACCTAAGAAGACTATTAGACAAAGCTCACAAGCAGTATAAGTGTTGAAATCAAATTCCATGTGCGAGAAATATGCACCTGAACAGATCATTAAAATCAAAAAAGACAATGATGATCAACAAAACCCGGATCCAATCTCATTATTTAAGACAAAAGAAGAATAAAATTGCATATCAATTAAACTTACATTTATATTAATACTTACATAATCAAACACATTAACGATTAGGATTAAATATATTTCTTGCGATGGAAATTTAAACATTTTAATTTTGTTGACATTACATGGCTAATAGCATCATAATAATAAATGAAGCAGTGCGGATTGTCTCTGCATGTATTGTTAATATTACTAACTCAATCATGTACCAATTACTCCTTAAACATAAAAAAGGACACATTTACTAATGTATTCATACGGGATATTCATCTAACACTATCGAGATGAAGATGGAGATGAGCGTAACGCACATGTATGATCACCACTATCTAATAATACTAACTTTACTAACGTGTAGGTTAAATTCATATATGAAATGATAAACTTGGTTATATATAAATAAGAATAGTTCAAGATTCAATTGTGAATGAATGGACTATGCTGTACGTCCGCTGTTTCCCAAGGCAATAAGCGTTTCTAAAAACGAAAATTATAAATAATACGTTTAAATTTGTGACAGGTGGCTAGGCGAGGTTAGGCCACCTGCAATGCGGTGCGAGGTTAAGCTCGCGGCGCGACTACACGCGGCGCCATCAATCAAGCAATCGATGGTGCGACACGATAAAAGGCGCGAGAATACGCGGTGCCATCGATCGAGCAATCGATGGTGCTACGTGGGAAAAGCGAAGAGGCGTGACGCGAAAGAGAGAAGAGGAGAACCTTCTCCTCTTCTCAACAGCCAAGCCGTGAGCATCGCTAGAAAAAAAAATTTTCGCAGCTACTGTTAAGCCGTTTCGAGCGAGATTTAGCCGAGAGATTCGCAGAGGATGATCCTCCAGTTGTTAGGAAAGTAAGTGGCCACTTGTAGTTGAATTCATTATCCACGATTCATTCAATAGACGCGTGCGATCGCGATAATAAATTATTATATTGCATTGTTCGTGGGAGTTGCGAGTGAGAGAACCGATCTAACTTGCACATTCATAGACTATACAGACGAGTAAGAGAATCGCTCTCGCTCGTACAGCCATAGACTATACAGACGAGTGAGAGAACCACTCTCACTTGCTTAGTCATAGACTACACCAGGCGAGAAAGGGAACCGCTCTCTCTCCCGCGAAGGCATACACTATACGTGTGTGTGTGTGTAGCCGCGTGTACAGTGTACGGCGCGCATGCACATTGCGCGCCCAGCATATTAGTATTACTCGTTAGGCAATACTAATTGCGATTAGCAGTGACGAGCCTTCACGCGATGAATAACTAACTTTTGTATCATTTTTATTAACTTTTAACAATAAACAAGTTTTTTGCGCATAACGGGTGCGCGTTATTTATCACCTTTCCTATCTAGCTTCCCTGTCCCGAATACCGCCGCCTCCGCGGGCGTGCCAACCGACAGTTGGCACGCAAACTGAGCAGCCAAGCTCAGTGGAAGCAGCACCGGCAGTAGGGACTTAGGGCAAGTTCCCTCACACGTAAAAAAAGCAGGATCCGAGGAGGATCCTGCGTTGTCAACGGACCGGCACTGAACGAGAGTGTCATTGTACCGACGGCTAACGTCCGTCGGCATTCAAGGCCGCATCGGTGGACTTAGCGGCCTATCAGGCCCAAAACCGGGACCGACAGTAGTGCGCACGTGCAAGAAGGAGACCTGCACGTGCCTTTCGAATATACCCGTTACAAATCATAAATTCATTTTATTTCATACAAGTAAAAACGATACACTTTGCCATCTATGACCATAGTTAGATGTACACACCAGAAACTAAGCAAGGATCAAAACAAATGATATCTCCCGGTGAATCTGCTCCAAAGAAGGCGAAGACGGTCCCATCGGCCGGAAAGTTCATGGCGACGATTTTTTGGGATGCGAACGGCGTCATCCTCATGGATTTTTTAAAAAAAGAAAGAACGATTACTGGACAATACTACAGTGAGTTATTGGACCGCTACGACAAAAAATTGAAGGAGACACGGCCGCATTTGGCGAAAAAGAAGGTGCTGTTTCACCATAATAACGCACCAGCACATTCATCCGGAGTTGTCGCCGTCAAACTGCATGAATTGCGTTATGAATTGCTGCCGCACCCCCCGTATTCACCCGATCTGGCTCCCTGCGACTTTTTCTTGTTCCCTAACATAAAGAAATGACTCGCGGGAGAAAAATTTAGCTCAAACGAGGAAGTCATCGCCGAGACAAAGGCGTATTTTGGAGAGTTCAAATAATCCTATTTTTGGAGGAGTTAAAAAAATGGCAGGAACGTTGAAAGAAGTGTATCTTTTGTGACGTAGGCACCACGTCGTAGCCAATTTGGCTACGTGCGCCCTGAGTGCCTAGCACAAAATAATTTTATACTAAACGATGCTTCAATCTATCTCTCACTCTCTCTCTCTCTCTCTCTCTCTCTCGCTGTTAATGTCGCGAAGATGCAAGCCGGCCGCCCGCGACTGTCTCCTAGCCAACGGAGGCCTATCGCTTCCCCAGAGCAGGGAAGTGGTAATCCCTCGCCACCCTCACCGCGAACCCACCACCACGCTCTCACTCTCTCGCTGTCGCTATTATGCACGAATAAATGAGTGCACTCACTCTTGCGATTCGCGAAGCTCGTTTGCTAGCCGTTGAGCTCCTGGCAGCTTTCTGTGGCAGCGCTGCACCTCGCTCCTCCAGCTAGTCTTCCGGAAAAGGGCCGCAGGACCTCGCTAAGATCTCGCCTCGATGCTCCCAGTCTCCGCCTCACCCTCGGCTTCTGAGATGGCGGTGGCAACCACCGTTCGCCTCCCGCCGACTCTCGACCTCGTCGTCCCTCGGCTCTCGGCTAAGATGCTTACCGCTGTCGTCACTTCGCTTCCTCGCGCAGCACCCTCGACTATGTCTTCTTCACTCTTCCTCTCTCTCTCACACACCTACCTCGACCTTTGGCTGCACTTTGTCACTCCGACTCTCTCTCTCTCTCTCTCTTCCCTGCCACAAAAATTTCTCTCTCTATTATTCGCGTAGCGCTCTGTAAAACCAATTTACTCCGTGGGAGTGCACAGCTAGACTAACTGTTGCCTTTCCCCTCTTTCCCCTTTCCTCATGGCTCCCTAATTCCCCGCCGATCGTCGTCGTGAGCTCAAAAATCGCGTAACTTTCGAACGTTGCCGGCTTTCCGAAAAGTTCTCCTGAACGGTCATTTCCCAACCGGCAACCTGGCGATAGTCGAGCAAGAAAATAAACATTATACACTCTTTGTCGACGGCCTATGACGGATTTCCCATCACAAAGCGCCACCCCCCTGAACTCTACCTCCTCATAGGAGAAAAAGTTCAGCACAAGTCGTCGACGATAGCACCTTTCTCTTTCAGTCGGCCGCGAAAATCTCCCCATAGTCAGAGAGGAAAAGAAACTCACCTCATTTTCCCCGGTGATTCTCCAGACGGGCAATGGTGCTCATTGCCACAGCCTTCGCCACCAATCCTCGGACTTCCGGGGAGACGTCTTTTAGGCTGTCCATTAGCCAGAGCTAGTCCTCCACCGACTCTACGTGCTCCTCAGCTTGGGAAAGGATGGCTCAACGGCCACCGTCCGGCTTGCCGATGGCTCTGTAGGAGGCAGTGGCAAAGGGATTGAGAGGCCAGCTTGGGCCGAGACCTCGACGCATGTAGCGATCACGGGTTGCGGGGAAGTCGACCTCGTTCTCTCAGAGGGAACTCTTTTCTTCTGATCTTGCTGCCTCTTAGCCTCCCGATTCGCTTGCATGCGAGCCTCCGCGTTGGCTTCAATAGCGGCCTTGACCTTCATCCTGGTTGCTGATGGAGAAACCCCAAGCACTGCCGCTCGCCGAAGCTCCTCGGCCGCCATTCTGCGGTTGATGTAAGTGGCCGCTTCTCCGGGCGCTGCGACCGCGGAGGACACCGGCGCAGGGAGTGCGACGGAGCTGCGTTTCTTGCGGCGATCCCAACGGCGCTGGGAGGCAGTGCGCTTTGGAATCCTCTCGTCCTGGAAGGCCTCTAGTTCGCTTCCTTTCTTCTCTTCTTTTCCTGCCAGGGCCGGCTGGGGCTCCTCAGGCTCTAACCTCTGAGGCTCAGGTACAGGTGTGGTGACCCTCGAGCCCAGTGTCCTTCTCCAGGCCTTGTAGGAATCACGGCAGCAGAGGCAGGACGACGTCGCCACACCGCGATGGCCACAGTTTCCACAAAACTGGGCCGTCCTTGGGCGCGGGCACTCCCGTTGTCCGTGCTATGGCTGCCAGCAATTAAAACAGGTCCGAGGAGGAGGATCCACGGACCAGCAACGGGGAATTTTCTTAACTGACAAGAAAATTCCTCCGCGTCGGGTTGCCTTACCATTCCTCGTCTCTGGGGCAAGTTTGACCCGCAGGTTACTAACCACCTCACGCTGGCTCTCACTAATTCTCGCCTCGACGCACTTCACCGAAGAGGTTGACGGGTCCGACTCGTAGTCATCGAGCTAAAAGTGCCGGCGAGGATTCGGTCTCTGCCGCCACAGCCGAGATGAAGCAAGGGTGCGCTGACAAACAGCCTTCTCTCGCCTCAAGTCATCAGCATAACCCGGCAGCCACCCAAAGCTTTTAGGTACTTCCGCCGTCGACGTGCAGGAGTCGTGGCGCTTCTCTTCCACATCTCTCCTCCAGGCTGTTCAAAAGCGCCTCCAACTCTTGCGTCTCTTGGCCGCAACCCTCCAGTGGGCTTTCCTTTTCCACCTCCATGGCCGTCCACGCGACATTCTCTACCGCGACACCGGAGGGGGCCGCTTCAGCCAAGGAAGGGCCTTGACTCCGGAGGTCAGGGCGGGACAAAGAGTCCTACTCCACAGACCTCGGAATCGGTCCTCCCGTTGCCACCGTGGCCCGCTCCACCAGCGGGGCAGAGGCCGCGGACACAACCGACGAGGATTCGCCCAAGCCAGCTCGCTGTAACTGACGCTCTCAACGCCGTCGCCTCTCCTCCTCCCTCTCGCAAAGCCGCTGAGCTTTGATCTCCTCGGCACATTCGGTAAATTCGAACGCCAGGTGTGTCTCCATCGAAGACCTGAAACACAATAACACACGCGACAACAACCAAAGATTAGTAAACTGATGCAACGAGCTGTTGGACAGCTACTAGTTGCCACCGCCTTCCACTCGCTTACCCCACTCCGTACCACCCAGATAATGCCCCCTCTACTCTGCCCCTCCGGGAAGGGTCCGCGGAGGTACATACTTCTTCAAGTCAGAGATATGCGCCTTCGAGGAACTACGACCCGAATCTTCAAGAAGGTAGACGGTCGGGGACAGTACCTCCTTGATCTTAAAAGGTTCGTCGTACTTCGGTGCGAGTTTCGATGAAACTCCCTTTGCCATGCTTGACAGGACCCGCTCTCATCGCAACACCGTATCCCCAGGACTAAACACCGCGAATCGCTGCCCCCGAATATATTGGCGTTCGTTTCGCCTCTGCGACTCATCAATTTGACGCCGGACTAAGTCCCTTAGCGCCCTGAAACGCTTAAGCTGGTCGGCCCAAATATTCCGGTCCAATCTCAGCTTTGGGCTACCTTTCTCTACCTCTCTCCACAACCACTTGGCTGGCCGAGGGTTTCTCCCATAATTTAAAAATGCTGGGCAAACCTTGGGACTTGACTGCACCGCCGTGTTCATCGTGTGCCGCACCTCGTGCAGATGTTCGTCCCATTGCCGATGATCGGCTTTGACAAAGGCCGCGATGAGCGTCTTCAGCGTTCTGTTCGAACGCTTGACAGGATTTGCCTGCAGATGGTAGAGCGGCGTCGTAACGTACTTAACTCCGTATTCGCTTAGGACCTCGGCAAGGTGTTTATTTACGAACTCCGTCCCGTTATCCGTGAGCAGAAGGTCGGGAGTCTCCCATCGGAATAGCACGAGCTCTTCGAATGCTCGGGCGACGGCTTTCCCATTAGCCAAACGTAAGGGTTTAAGCTCTACCCAGCGAGTAAATAAATCTTGAAGTACTAAGATGTATTTAAACTGGCTTTTACTGCGGGGGAACTCCATTACGTCAGCCGCTAAGACTGCCCCCGGCCTTTCTACAATTCTCTTCCCCATCAAGCCCGGAGGGGCCGTCTGAGACACCTTATAGCGCTGACACACGTCACAACGCGAGACTAAATCTCGAACGTCACGATATATACCAGGCCAATAGTATTCACTCACCACTCGGTCATGGGTCTTATTAAAACCGAAATGACCCGTAGACGGATGGCAATGGGCCCCGTCCATCACTCTCACTCTATGTTCCACCAGCACCACCAATCTCCACCCTTCTACTCCGAGGGTCACCAGATCCAGCAGGTCATCGCAGGCGTAACGGTAAAGCAGATCGTCCTCTAATTTCCAGCCGGGAAATTTATTCGGATAACGCCGCACATCGTTCACCCTTTCGATATACCACGGGTCTGAGACCAACTCAAACGCGGCTATCTCCTCTTCGTCACCCGAAATTGACTTAGCGTGAGCATCGGGAACATGATGTAGAGCGACCTTCTTGTGCACTATTTCATAATCCCACTGCTGCATCTCCAGGTGCCATCACGCGAGTCTGCCTGTAGGCTCTTTCAGGTTTTGCAACCATTTGAGAGCACTGTGATCAGTGATCGCAGTAAAGTGCGAATCCTCTATGTACGGCCAGAATTTCTTGATAGCCCACAGTAAGGCGAGGCACTCTTTCTCCGTAGTCGTGTAGTTCTTTTCGGCCGGATTCAACACTCGGCTGACATATACGATCAGATGCTCGCCTTCGTCGTCCTCTTGCGTGAGCACGGCTCCTATCGCATAGTCGCTCGCGTCACTCTGCACCGTGAACGGCCGCGAAAAATCTGGACGAACGAGCACCAGTGCCTCTCCCAGAGCTCTTTTCAAAACCTCAAACACCTCTTGTTGCTCTTCCTCCCATACCCCGCCTGTTGTTTACGGAGCAACTTAACCAGAGATATTTTGAGCTCCGACTCGTGTGCAATAAACCTTGAATACCAAGTAACCATGCCCAAGAACGAACGTAGCTGTTTGACGTTTTTTGGGGCGGAAAACCCGAGGACGGGGGCAGCTCGATCCGGATCAAGCCGCAAACCTTCTCGATCCAGTCTAAAACCCAAGAATTGTACACTCGAGCAACAAAACTCGCACTTCTCTTGATTCACCTCAAGGCCAGCTTCGGCCAGTCTTCGCAAGACTCTCTCAAGCCAAACCAGATGATCCTCGAACGTCTTCGTAACCACGATGATGTCATCGAGGTAAGCGAAGACATTCGGCTCAAACTGTGGCCCGAAAAGCGCGTCGACTAGCCAAACAAGAACGATAGGGGCGTTTTTGAGGCCAAAGGGGATCCGCAAAAACTCCCACCACCCCGAACCCGGTACAGCGAAAGCCGTATACAAGGTCTGGCTGTTAAATAACGAGACTGCGCGCCTAGAGGGCGCCGTAGAGGGGTGGGAAAAAACGAGTAGTGCGTTGGGTATCTAGATATCTTGTCTATGCACGTACCAAAACATGTTCTCGTCACTATTATTGTATTTGTGCAGTAGCGGTTTGAAACGAACAAGTTTTTTTCTCGTGCCGAAAACCATGTGTGACGAAAAACAGGAGCAACGTATCAATCTCAAATTTCTCGTTAAATTGAAAAAAACTCCGACTGAGTGCTGTAAATTGTTGCAAGAGGCCTATGGGGACAATTCTCTATCTCGTGCGCGTGTTTTTGAGTGGTGTAAGCGCTTCAGTGAGGGCCGAGTGAGCCCTGAAGATGACCAACGCCCAGGTCGCCCTGTCACTGTTTCAACTCCGGAAACAGTGACCAAAATCAACCAAATTGTGCGTGCAGATCGTCGAATGAGCATCCGGATGATTGCCGAGGCTGTAAATGCCGATAAAGAAACGGTTGGACAAATTTTACACGAGGAATTACACATGACAAAAGTCTGTGCGAAGTTGGTGCCAAAAAACCTGACTCCTGACCAAAAGCTCTTGCGTCAACAGGTCTGCTCAGATTTCCTCAAAAGGTTAAAAAAAGATTCCGGACTGATGAAAAACAATATTACTTGCGACGAAACGTGGATTTTTCAATACGATGTTGAAACAAAGTGGCAATCGATGCATTGGAAGATGCCTGAATCGCTTAGAATCAAAAAAGCAAGGATGTCCAAATCAAAATTCAAGGCAATGTTGATCGTTTTTTTCGACATTAACGGTATCGTGATAACTGAATGGGTTCCAGAGGGTCAGACTGTCAACCAGACTTACTATTTGTCAGTTTTGGCAACACTGCGAGAATGAGTTCGTAAGAAACGGCCCGAGTTGTAGAAGAACAACTCGTGGATTTTGCACCAGGACAGCGCACCTGCCCGTAACACGCTATCTGTGAAGCAGTATTTGGCCGGTAAGCGCACTCCAGTGCTCGAACACGCGCCGTACTCGCCAGATTTGGCACCGTGCGACTTTATTTTGTTTCCGAAGATAAAATCTGCTTTGAAAGGGACCCGATTTGAGTCGATGGAAGCGGTTAAGCAAAAAACGGCAGAGCTCCTAAAGGCCCTCACCAAAGAAGACTCCCAGCACTGCTTCGATCAATGGAAAAACGTATGGAAAGGTGTGTGGCGAGGGAAGAGGAGTATATTAAAGGGGAGCATTCGAATGTAGAATAATTTTTATAATAAAACCCTTTTTCGTAACCAGTCTCGTTATTTAATAGCCAGACCTCGTACTTTCGACTCGCCTCGCTCAACAATATTTGGTGAAAAGCCTTTTTTAGATCGATTTTCGAAATAAACTGCGCCTTTCGCAGCTTGTCAAGAATCGAATCCATATTCGGCATGGGATACGGATCACGACGCGTGACTTTATTTAAATCTCTAAAGTCAACGCAAAATCGATATTTCCCCTTCCCCTGTCAAACTATAACCGGCGCACTGCACCATTCGCTGGTACTTGGCTCTATTACCCCCTGCTCACACATACGCTAGACTTCTTGCTGCGCCGATTCCAGAATCTTTGGAGCCATTCTACGAGGTGCATGTCGAACGGATCTGGCGTCTTAAACTTCGATATGGTATTCAATAAACGTGGTAAAACTTAAGACTTGCAAGGGCGGTGGTATGAGCCTATCGACCAGCTCTGCGACCAGCCGCCTCTGTTTGTCTTCGACTTCACTCAGACCCGCAAATTCAGCAAAAATCCGCGCGTTCACCACACCACTCTCTTCCCCAGGCTAAAAATCTCTCCACACTCCACCCCTTAATTTCTACAACCTCTCATCAAACACTGTTTCGATGTGCAGCTTTTGACAGAAGTCCATGCCGTGTATAGCCTCGTGGTCAATTCCGTCGACTATACAAAGCTGCAACATCTCTCGCTCCCCATCAACTTCTATGAATACTTCGAGCAAGCCCCTCACTCGACTACTTCGGCTAGTCACGCCTTTAACTACGACGTGCGATGGCTGCCACTTCTCCTTGTGCCTCTCCGCAACCTCAACGCTCACAAGTGAAACAGCGCACGAACAACACGTCCGCTCAGAGAAACAGGTAGAAACAATCTATTCTCAGCGCATACGTCGACAGCGTATTCATCTCCGTTTTTTTGGCTGGGCACGGCCGAGACAAATTCAGCCTCTGCCCCTCCCCCCCTGAACTCGAGTAGTCGCTGGCGACTTCTCACAGTTCACCGCACGCCATCCCGCACCCTTCCCGGGATCTTGCAAAGATCTACCGGGCACGGAGTAAGACGGCGAAGTGTCGGTGGGGTTGTCGACCTTATGGGCAGACGCACCGTCTGAAACTCGCGGCTGGCTAAGTGAATAATTGTCTCCAATCATTTGCTAGTGAATGATTGTCTCCAGGCTTAACGCTTTTAAAGAAATCATGCACTACCTGGTGCAAATACTCGCTGCGCATGAGCTTCTCTCTCTTATTCACTCGCACTTCCCTTCGGCTCGTTTATAGCTGTTGCCGTCCTTCTTAGTCCATTTAACGACGAACCGCAGGGTCCTCCGGACGACTTGGAGACCCAGCTCGCTCGTCTTCCATACGCAGGACCATGGGCGCGCATCGCGGACAGATGAGACCAGTAACTCCCGCCGTCCCGCATATCTGGCCGGTAACAGGCGACGAGTTAGCGGTCGCTTCGCCGCGCTTAAGTGGCACCTTCGGCGTCGAAGGGCACTCTGCCACAAAGTGGCCGAGATGCCCACACGCGAAGCACCGCCTCTGGGGACAAAGCAACGCTCTGTGTCCCACCCGCTGACACGTGTAGCAGACACCATAGAACGGGCTGCCGGCCCGCGCAGTCGCCGTAGGCGTCAGCGAAGGGCCTTCCAGCGGCGAGCTGGGTTCCTTTTGAGACATCCTCATTGGTGTCTGCCAAGACACCGATGCCGGGAGCTGCTTCAAGGCTGGCTTAGGAGCTGACGAGGTCCGCGTGACTGCCGCGTAGCTCCGCTGTAGCGTGGGACTCCTCGGTGCCCACTGCACAGCCGCAGCTACGTCACTGCTCAAGAAACTCGAATTCTTCCTCTTTCCCCCGCACTTCTTCTTCTTAGAGGTTCCCTTGGGGTTCTCTAACTTCCCCGGCTGCCCCGACGAGAACATTCCCTTCTTCTCCGTCTCCCTCACTTCAGCTATCTTGTTGGAGCGCTTCGGAGTGCCGGTGAAGGTCGCCCCTTGAAAAACAGACTTGTCTTTCGAAGGCGGATCCGAAAAACGCTCGTTCATGCGCATATTCTTCTCGCACCGTGTCCCGTGTGTTATGATATCATCATAACTGCAGATCGATGCGGCGGCCACGAACAACCGGTACTCGGGTTGCAATTGCTCGTACGCCATCTCTACCAATTGCGGGATAGGCGGCGGATTTTTTAGATGAGCTGCAATCGCGCAGAAACACGATATGTATCGTGTAACGCTCTCACCTTTCCCTTGCGTACGCTCCTCCAACTCTCTCATCACTGCTCTTTCCTCGACCTCAGGGCAGTACTGATCACGGAAACGTCGAAGAAATCCCTGCCAATCGTGGATGTCTTCTCTGATCCCCCTGTACCAAAAGCGTGCTGCATCGGTGAGGACGACTGACAGAGCACTCAGTATCGCCTCTTTGCCGTAGGAATGGAAGCGTTGGAAGTCTTCTATCAGCGCGACGAACTCGGATGAATCCTCCTTGTTCCTGCCAGCAAACGTCACTCCCCACTGCTTCATCGCTTTCAAGCACCACTCACGCTCCGCTGTGGCCCTATCATCACGTTGTCTTTCCTCTGACTGGCTGCAGAAGGGGCCACGCATCTCCCCTCTTCCCCGACGAGCTGCCACCGCTCCACCACCGCGAGTGTACAACGGCACGTGCTCTTCGGGCTGCTTAAACACCCCCAGCTTTTGTTGAGTCTTCGGCCGAACACCAATATCGTACGTGCTCGACGTACTCAAACGTACGCTTGCAGCCCGCTACGGTCCTTGTGCCGTCGGCTGACGGTGCGCTGGACTTAGGGGTGGGGGGGGGGGCTGCTCTGAGCAGTCCCTAACTCCCCGGTCGACGTCGGCATCGGAGTCGCCTTTGAGAACAAACTTAAATATAGCAGAAGCTCTTTCAACTCCTTAATTTCATTTCCATTCTCCGTCAGCTGACTAATGACAGATTGCCACTGCTCCGCGCCGACGGCTACCTTAGCAGGCTGCTGTGGTCCCGAATTCAGCAGTGGCGTCGACGCAGGGGCCGCAACGGTAGAAACCGGGACCTCCGGGGGCGCCAATGATGTAAATCCCGCCGAAATGCCCGTGAAAGACGCCGCCGCACTTGTAGTCGCAAGCGGCAGTACGACGGATGGCCAGTGAGGCCCCTCCGCTCTTCCACTTTCCATCCACCTAGACTCCAAAACTCTCCCAGCACTGTTCCAAGCAGGAGTGCGGGCCTTGTCACCGATCCTCAAGGAGTTCAGTGCCTCCGGCCCCGCCCAATTCCCTGCATCGGACTCTCCACTCGTGAGGTCCTCCGAGGTACTCTGCATTGCTCTGCTCCGTCATCGAAAACACTTCCTGGTCTCCCAGAGTCGTTTACGGGACATTGGGATCGGCGTGGAAGGAGCTGCAGGTTCGGCGTCGTAATCGTCATACTACGGCACCGACACGCTCGGACCATCATCACGTACAATCGCCCTAAGAAGTCGCTTGCGCAACTTCAAACCTTCTCCGCTCGTCCTTAGTCCACGCTCTTCCAGCCGTTGGATGACGTCCTCAACCGGGAGAGCTCCGATCTCTCGTCTCGCTTGGCGGGCCGCCCGAGACCTGCTCAGCATACGAATCATTGATTGTTCGTAATCCGCCATCTCGGTGTCCTGCAGCAAGCGAGATTAAAAGAAAAACACAAAAAAAAACGAAGTACCAACTCTTTTCAACACCCCCCCCCCCCTCTCCCTCTTGACTAGAACTAAGTTTGGATCGGTCGAGAAATCGGCTAAGTTCGAACGTGCAAAATTTCTACGAAGTCCACTCGGTCAAGGAAAACAAAAAAAAATTTACTAAGTCCGAATTCACGAAATCCGACAAAGTCCCCTCGGCTGAAAAAGTCCAAACCAGTCAATAAATCGGCTAAGTCCGAACGGGTCGAAAAATCGACTAAGCTCGAACGAGTCGAAAAATAGACTAAGTTCGAACGCGTTGAAAAATAGACTAAGTTCGAACACACGCTTTCGCTATAAGTGCCGGGTGCACTTAGTGCGAGCGCACTGAACTCTCTCTCTCTCTCTCTCTAGGCTAGCAATCGGCCCTTCCTCTTTGTGCGTATCTTCGTCACGCGAGTGGGCCGACTGTCTCTCTCGCACTTACGCCGCTTGAAAAATCACTTTTTCAAATAATATTCAAGAAATTGTATATCGGCAAGAAACTCGCACGCAATGTTTACATTGGGCAAGCTCACTGATGCACACTACGAGGACCCGGAATTACCAATGTCCTGTCACGGTCGCCATTTGTGACGTCGACACCACGTCGTAGCCGATTTGGCTACGTGCGCCCTGAGTGCCTTGTACAAAATAATTTTATACCAAACGATGCCTTAATCTATCTCTCACTCTCTCTTTTTCCCTCTCTCTTTCTCTCTCTCTCTCCCGCTGTTTATGTCGCGAAGATGCAGGCCGGCCGCTCGCGACTGTCTCTCAGCTGACGGAGGCCTATCGCTTCCCCAGGGCAGGGAAGTGGCCATCTCTCGCCACCCTCACCGCAAACCCGCCACCGCGCTCTTGCTCTCTCTCAGTCTCTCGCTCTCGCTATTATGCACGAATAAATGAGTGCACTCACCCTTGCGATTCGCGAAGCTCGTTCGCTAGCCGTTGAGCTCCTGGAAGCTTCCTCTGACACCGCGGCACCTCGCTCCTGCAGCTAGTCCTCCGGAGAAGGGCCGCCGGGCCTCGCTGAGATCTCGCCTCGATGCTCCTAGTCTCCGCCTCACCGTCGGCTTCTGAGATCGCGGGGGCAACCACCGGTCGCCTCCCACCGACTCTCGACCTCGTCGTCCCTCGGCTCTCGGCTAAGATGCTTACCGCCGTCGTCACTTCCCTTCCTCGCGCAGCACCCTCGACTTCGTCTTCTTTACTCTTCCTTTCTCTCTCACAAACCCACCTCGACCTTTGGCTGCACTCTCTCACTCCGACTCTCTCTCTCTTCCCTGCCACAAAAATTTCTCTCTTCATTATTCGCGTAGCACTCTGTAAAACCAACTTACTCCGCGGGAGCGCACAGCTAGACTAACTGTTGCCTTTCCCTTCTCTCCCCTTCCCTCACGGCTCCCTTATTCCCCGCCGATCGTCGCCGCGAGATGGAAAATCGCGTAACTTGCGAACGTTGCCGGCTTTCCGAAAAGTTCTCCTAAACGGGCATTTCCTAACCGGCAACCTGGCGACAGTCGAGCAAGAAGGTAAACATTATACACTTTTTATCGACGGCCTATGACGGATTCCCCGTCACACTTTCTAAAAGGGAACTATGTTGAAAAATAAAAAAAAATTTTTTGAAAAAATGGTGTCTTTATTTCTAGCACTGGTACTTATTGAACCGCTTTCGTATTAAGAGGTTATACGCAGTTGCGAGGCTCGAAAAAAACGTTTTTTTATGAATTTTTTCTAGAACCAGTTTTTATTTATCAATTACAAGTGATGGTAACTTAAATAAAGCCAACTTCTAAGAATACAATAGCGCGTCAATCATGTACAAATATTGATGTACACCGCTCCTGTAGATGATGTCCCGAACGACCTCCAAAAAAAGGCGCTTGGCGGTGATCTCCATTTCGGCGGTTTGGATTATCTAAAGTCAAAAAATATGGTGGATTCTTTTAGAGGATAGATTAATATAGGTATTGAACGAAGGAATAGTAAAAATTTTGATTTTTGACAAAATGGCGTTTATTTGAAAAATATTTTTCGTTTTTGACTGCAATTTTCGCTCTAAATTGTTAAAAAAAAATAGCAATAATTTTTTAAATCTTATTTCTTCGTCCAATACCTGAGGAATGTATCTAAGAAGATGGTGTAAGAATTTGAGACTGATCGGTTGAACCATTTCTGAGAAATCGAGATCACCGACTTAGAAGTAGTTTACACATAGTAAAAATTTTTTTTTCTTTAACTTATATGTTATCATCTATATCAGGGCCATAAGGGGGACCTACTGCAGTATCTTTAGCTTCTAATAAAGTCAGCTGGTGTTGTCGTTGAGCCATTCTTCCTTCTCGCGTGCTCCCATGCGCTCGTGCGTCGGAGATCATCACACGCTCTGCGTCCTCTTTGTCGACATAAGCATGAGCTGCGGTGCCTAATGAAGTTCCTAATGCACTCATAAAGTACAATAATGATTTTGTACCTTTATTAAATATTCAATGTAAGCCACTATTTCAACAACTTTACCGGCACATGGAACAATTTTTAGAGTTATTTTTCATATTAACTGATTATAACTCTCATTATTGTTTTGTGTAAATCCACCAACATACTTTTCCAATAATTTTACGTTGCTAAGGTCTTCATAAATTAGATATATAGCTTCAGCAACATCAGCTGGTAAAGTTGGATAATCATGGGTGTAAGAAGATAATGTGTCTGTTGCTAGCGCTTGCTGCCAATTACATCATGAACCTTCTCTACTTGGGCACATTTCGTGTTGAGGCTTCTCATCAGTCGAACAATAGTGATGATATGTTCCCCAAATTGCATTATACATATTATTTACAGAATCACAATTTTTCCTCATTGCCAAACCATAGTAAACTGTCAGCTTATCTATTAGCTTAGCCGTGAGTTTACCTTTCTCTGAAAGTACTTATTTTGCAATTTTTTTTCGCCTTTTTCAACTGTTTCTGTATTTTTTTTTACTAGCTCGTGGAGTCGTGAACCCATTCTCTTCTGAACATGCCCGATACATTCTTTTTTGACAACTTCAACTTAACTGTAAGGAGCAGCTTTCAGAATCCCAGAATATATTTTTGAATCGCCATCACCCATATAGTTTCTATTACGAACTTTAAATTTTTATATTGAACGCTTAAACATTTTAATAACCGCATCGTCTTCCATTTTACCTGAAGAGCCCTGGTGATTTGCAGAACCAGCATCTTTGTGTTCATTATACCAATCATTATACTCTTCAGTATCTTCTTTAGGTTTCCAAACCTCACACTGCTTACAGTATGAACTTATTACAATTATATCAATGATTTTTCCAGCGTAATATCCAATCAATGATGTCACTCTATACAAAGAATTAAACTCTCGCTTCTTCTAGGTTCCGTCACCCGAAACTGTTAATTCTTCATTAATTTCATCACCTTGGTTTTCAGCAGTCGCTTCTTTTTCCTCGGTACAGGCTTTTTCAAACAGTTTTTCAGCTGCTACTTTTACACAAGAGTGAATATTGTTAACAATCAAGTCATAAGTGTTTTGCGTTAAAAAAGCAGGCATGTTCATCAAGCCACAAAATTTAGCTGTGCCTTTTAATCCTAGTCCCAGAATTCCCATCACAAATATAAATCGTCTGATTATTTTGTAAGAAGGCTTCACAAAAGAACTAGAGTTTATAGCACGATTTTTACACTTATCATACACTACAACGATTTTAAAACCAAGTACACAGGGAGAAGCAGTTTCAAATTTTATTTTTCCGTCACAAGAGTTACATTTCACATAATCACTTATCGCAGCAAATACAGTAATGAAATTTAAAATTCTATTTGCAATCGAAGGATCACGTGAAACTAAAATCTCTTCCTTCATTTTGAATTTTTTAGCGGATGCACTAAAACTACTCTTATCCGTCTCAGCAGTCTTTGGATTAAAAGCCTATGTTCTTTTTTCAACTTTGGAAATTTGTATTTTTTTGGTACTTCTACGTAATCTTGAACATTTACGGGGCATTTTTATAACTTTTAAATGAAATTTACTTCAATTTAAAACGAAAAATCACGAAAAACAAGTTTGAACTGAACGCACGACTTTACCACGCGGTAGAACTCTTTAGACTGACGAAATACTTTTATTTTAGGTTATAATAGCCA
Organism: Chalcis sispes; assembly: GCA_949987625.1. Lineage (NCBI taxonomy): Eukaryota > Metazoa > Arthropoda > Insecta > Hymenoptera > Chalcididae > Chalcis > Chalcis sispes. The sequence goes on along the minus strand of OX465097.1, from coordinate 42,298,561 downwards.
AATGTGGCCTTGAAATAGCTAGTGGACTTATTATACTCGCCTTCTATGAGAAAACACAATAGAAAAAGGAACCTCAGGTAGCGCGTGCAGTGAGTGCAGCTGCTACTCCGATTCTTACTCTACCTGCTTTTCAACACTCTGACGTGGCCTTACCAATTCAGGTATATCTCCGAAAATATTTATCGGATTGGCTTAAAATTTTTAGAGAATATACTTAAATATATTAGGTTGCTGCAGATGAAATGGCCGATTTAGTAATAAATTTTTAAACAGCTGTAACTTTTCATAAAGACAATTTATTTAATCAAAATAGGTACCAATAGATGCAACACACTTTTTCCAACGAGATACAAGTACATTGATTCCAGTTTTGTCGAAGTCCGAGTTTCTGGTTCGAAGAAACTCCTCGAAGGCATTTTTGACAGCAACTTCATTATTAAATCTTTTTCCTGTCAAAAAGTGATCCAAATGTTTGAAGAAATAGTAATCTGTTGGTGAGAGGTCTGGTGAATATGGAGGGTGAGGAAGAGTCTCATAGCACAACTCGTTTAATTTTTAGACCGTTGTTCTCGATACATAAGGTCGTGCGTTATCATAAAGTAGTATCACTCCATCCCTGTTGACAAGCCTAGGTCGTTGGACTATCAATTTCTGATGCATTTCATCTAGTTGAGCACAGTATTTCTCAGCATTGATGGTTTCGCTAGGTTGCCAGAACGAATAGTGGATAACTCCAGCTACAGACCACCAAACAGTTACCATTATTTTTTTTGATGAAGGCTTGGTTTCGGCGTGTGTCTTGGCGCTTCATCAGCATCTTGCCATTGGGCCGATTGGCGACGATTATTGTATGAAATCCACTTTTTATCGCAGTTCACAATTCGGTGCAAGAACGATTCCTTTTTGTTGCGGGAGAGAAGAGAACTTAAAATCTCCATTCGACACGTCATGTCTTGCTCGGTAAGATCATGCGGAATTTGTCAAGCTTTTTCATTTTCCCAAGTTGTTGCAAGTGGCGGCAAACTGTCGAATTGTGAACGCCTAATTTCTCGGTAAGATCCCTTATGGATTGGCGGGGGTCAGACTCCACTAATGCATGCAGCTCGTCGTTATCAATCGATGGTCGTGGGTGTCCACGAGGCTCATTTCCAAGGTCCATATCTCCGGATCGAAATTTTTCGAACCACCGCCGAGTGGTTCGTTCGCTAACTGTATCAGGCCCAAATGCGCTGTTGATATTCCTCGTTGCTTCCGTTACGTTGTGCTTTAATTTAAATTCGTATAGTAAAAGTAGCCGTTTTTGACTCACTTCCATGTTTTCTTTCTCTTTTTGTTTTTACGATCACTATGAAGTGCAAAACAGAAATGACTCCATAAACCAAGGTAGCAGTATTTATACTTCAATATGTCATATTATTTGCGCCGCCTTGTGCCAACATAATACACTAAAATTGCAGCCAACTTTATGTCATTGCCTAATCGGCCATTTCATCTGCAGCAACCTAATAACATTTGAGCTTCTCTTTACCGTTGTATTGTATTACTTAATTTTAATATTCCAGCTAAATCTTCTTTTCTGTTCAAGTGAATATCAACACTTTTAATCAGTCCTTTTCGTTCAGCTCTTCCGATTGCGAAAGATAAAGGAGTACTGAGAAGATTGTAGAACATTAAATGGCCTTTTTCCTCTGGATTTTTTGTCAGCTTGATTCGGCATTAGTCTGTCATAGTGTGCTTGCTGTGATTTTTTTGGAAAACTCGAGGTTAGGCATTAGGGTTTTTTCAATGTCTGATCTGTGAATAGGTAGGAATTGTTAGTGGGGTAGAGATTTGATCGAGGTTAGGATGGACTGTTGTTTTAAAAAGCTTTATAGTCAAAGATTTAGTCTTAATCAATGTCTGGAATTCAAATAAATAGAGTTGGCTAAAAAGATAAAGGTTGCGATAGTGTTTGTGACTGATCTGTGTATCTTCTAGAAATTAGAGATTGTTCTTGCACTTGCATCATATAGGGTTGGTCATGATTAGCAGATTTTGTTTTTACGTTTTACTTATACGTGGCGGTATTTTTTGTGGAGGTTGTGTCTAGGTCATATAGAAAGGTATTACAGTTTTGCGATTGGTCTAATTATAGAGGTGCAACCTATTTTCGACACAAAATTTTCAAGCTATAACAATAATCATTGCGGTGATTATAATCTGTAATGTCCGAGTCTTAACTTGTATGCGTAGCTTTTGGCCTTTCTTTTTGAAGCCTAAAAACTGAAGTTCATGGGCTTTGGATGGCCGAAGGAATAACAGAGTAGGAAGAAATTAATTTTTTTTTTAGATAGGTGTGAATTCTAGGATTGAGAATGCGGCAAGTCACTACAGGCTTGTCTACTCTCGGTAGAGGACCTAACAAATGTTGTATTAAGGTAAAAGTCGAAGGGACATTTTGCTTTTAGTCTCGCGACTTTTCGGAGGAAATAGATGATAGAGAGATAATAAGAACGAATTTAATAAAGAATTACCTTTATTTTTCTTTACTCACTCTTAGAAAATAGGAATGAAAACTCTTCTTTCTCTTTTTCTTGGTTTTTCCTTCTTGATGAGTTGGTGGAACGATGTTGTGCTGGGGCGCGGCCGGCTCGTGGTGATTTGGATCGGGCTTTGCTTGCTGGGGTCTTACGATGTCCTTCGGTTCAGAGTGCAGTCGGCTCGTTAAAATCTAGCAATGTCTCGTTGGCAATCCGTGCGAAGGGTGGTCTAGGCTGATGGTGGTGACCATTCTTGAAGAATCACGCCGAATGCGCCTCCGCAAGTCAAGCTTGCCTTTTTATGCATTTATACCGAGGCGATTCTGCACCAATCAGATTGCTCGAAATTAGCGCGCGGGGGGTGCTAATGCTTATCTCGAAAGCATTTCTCTTAGAAGGAAGAGCGAGAATTAGAGAGAGAAAAAAGATTGCTTTTTTGCACAATTTCTATGCATGTGCATTATTTATTATTTATAATAAATAACCGTAAAATCAAATTACATATTTGTATACTATTTAAAATTTAACGCATATTAGAAAAAAGAACGAAGTTTTTCGTCGAATTTTACGCAATTTGGGATGTATTTATTTATGCAATGATATTTTAAATAATAAATAATTATTTAAATTAAAAATAATTGCCACTAAGAACAAGAACGATAACCTTAGGTTAACAAAAGTAATTTATAATTACCAGATTGTTGAAAGGAAAGGAAATAAGTGCAAAATAATAGCTTAAATAATTACTCAATTACCAATTAACTCTTAAGTATATAGCATGAACTGTCGGAGAAGTAATTAATTGATTGACGTTATTCTTAGGTAATATCAAAGAGTTTATAATTAATATTTTGGAGGTTTTTGCATCGCCTGTACTACAAGCTGTGCTACTTTAATTGAATTGAAAATAATTATTTTAATAAATTAATTATTGTTTTGAGAAAATAGTAATAATTATTACCTTATAAGAATAAGGAAATAAGAATAATCATTTGTTAGGAATTAATTAAGGAATTTTAAAACAATTAATTCAATTAACTGTCGTACGTTAACAATTATTATAGGCTGAGATTAAAACATTGCAAAATATAAATAATAGCATAGTAGTGACTAACGCAATTATTTTTGTACAATTTATTTATAAAATAAAATAAATAATGCAACATATCGCAAAAAAAAATTATTAGGTACATAGTTATGGTAAATCGCAATATTTAGTACTATAATTTTGACCTTACAAAGAAAGATAAGTATGAACGCAAAATTAAAAAATTTCCTGGGTATAAAATATTGTTATGTTTAGGGTTTAGTGAAACACTTACAAGATTGTATATTACTAGATAATGTTTATTAGATTTAGTTAAGATTCAGTGGTACATAATTAGTCTGTACTCGGCAGCCTACCAACGTTCTGCCTTCAAGCTCTCTCGCTCGTTATGCTGTTATACTGTTTATAGCAACGCCACCTATTGCTAGTCATACTATTTAAACATACACATGTAACATCTCCCTTTTTCTTTCAAATATTACATGGTGGTACATATTATTTAAACAAAGTCATTAGGATATGATGGTTTTTTACTTATTCGACCTGATCTAATCCTATACTCATTTTGACTGGAACTCAACATTGTTTGATTATTAGATTTTTCATTCATCATTTTACTCTGTGTAGTTGAGACTGAAGATGGACTGGTCTGGTTGTCTTCATTTGCGATCTTTGTTCTATAATTTCAGGTTCAATATAGTTATTGAACTTTTTATTAAATGTTCCTCCTGATATTAACATTTTACGATTTCTTTTTAAAACTTGTCCATTTTCCGTCTTAACGATATACGATCTCTCATTCTCTCCCTTTTTATTACCATCGCACTGTCATTAGGTAATCTACGATTTTCATTTGAAATTTTCACAATCTCGTTTTTTTTTGATTCTTTCAAATGTTTGCTACCCTTATCATTATATAATTTTTGCTTTTTCTGATTAGCTTTTAATATTTCACAATGTGCATCAGTTTTACTTAATTTTTTATCTCGACCTGGTAATACACTTTTTACAGTTCGATTGAACAACAATTCAGCTGGCGTTTGACCCAGACTATTAACCAGAGTATTTCTTAAAATTAACAATGCCATATTAGTATCTCGATTCATATCAATTATTTTTTTTAAAATTCGTTTTACTGTCTGTATGAATCTCTCTGCTAACCCATTACCTTGGTGATGCTTTGGGCTTATAATTTTATGTGAAAAATTCCATTCGTTACTAAATTTAACAAATTTCGCATTTTTATATTGTGTACCTGAATCAGAATATGATGTTTCTGAAATTCCATGTCTGGCAAATATTGCTTTTAACGTATTAATAATCGATTCCGCACTTATTCCATGCAATCTTTCTATTGCCACATATTTACTGTAAGAATCAACAACAATTATGTAATCTCTACCATACAAATTAAAAATATCTGTAGCCAATATTTTCCATGGTTTTTCTGGAATTTCTCTACGTATCATACTTTCTTTAGAATTCATTCTTTAATATTTTTTACATATGTCGCACTTTTCTATACAATCTTCAATATGCTTTGACATCATTGGCCAAAAAAGCGTTTTTCTCGCTAACATTTTGCATTTCTCAATGCCTAAATGTGCATAATGTATTCTATTCAATATTTCTTTTTGTAAAATGTTTGTTATTACAATTTGCATGCCCTTATAAACTATACCATTGTCTACTGTTAATTCATCTCTGTAACTAAAATAGTCTCGCTTCGTTTTTAACCTCACTTTTATTATTTGGCCATCCATTTTTAATATATTCAATCACCGATATCAACTCAATATCTTTACTAGTTTCATTAGCAATTTCATTTAAACGCTTATCAGTAATATTGTAACTACTATTTATCGTAGCAACATGCGCTTCAATTTGTATCTCATATGATTTCTGTTCATTTTTTAAGTAAGATCGACTTAAGTGATCTGCTACTAACAATTCTTTACCTGACTTATATATCAACTTAAAATCATATTGCTATAAACGTAACTCAATTCTTTGTAACCTTGCTGGGCATTTATTCAATGGTTTATTTATTATAAGTACCAATAGTTTATGATCAGCTTCTACTGTAAACGTTTGAGCAAACAAGTATTGATGAAATTTATTACATCCGTACCATATAGCCAAAGCCTCTTTCTCAATTTGACTATAATTTTGTTCTGTTTCCGTTAATGATCTAAAGCCATAAGCAATTGGTCTTCCATTTCGCAATATCACAGAACCTAAACCTTGCTTCGAGGCATCTACACTCAATACAATAGGCTTGTCAACCTCAAAAAAAGCTAATTTAGGTGGTTCAACTAGTTTCTTTTTTATTATTTCATATGCCCCTTTTTGTTCTTTACCCCATATATATGGTACATTTTTCTTTATTAAATTTCTCAAAGGAGCAGTTAAATCTGACGCTTTAGGTAAAAAAGGCGATACATAGTTAATCATACCTAAAAATCTTTGCGATTCTGTTACAGTTTTTGGTTTGATCATTTCAATAATTGCTTTTATTTTATCATTATCCATTTTTACACCCTCAGCGGATATAATACGACCGATGTATTTAACTTCCTTACTTTTTATTTGTTATTTTTTTAAATTAAATTTTATTCGACATTTTTGAGCTCTTTTTAATACCTTTTACAAAATTATATCATGCTCAACTTCATTCTTTGCTTTAATCAAAATATCATCCACATATATTTCTACACCTTCAATATCTTTAAATATATCTTTGATTATTCTATGAAAAATTTCAGGACTTGAACTCGATCCATAAGGCATTCTATTAAAGTAATACCTACCAAACGGTGTATTAAAGGTAATATATGCTCTCGTATCTTCTGACAACACTATTTGCCAAAATGCTCTATTAGCATCTAGTCTAGTAAATATTTTTGAAGCAGTTAAATTTACAGTTATTTCATCTACCGTTGGCAATTGTAAATGTTCTCTCTGTATTTGTTTATTCAAATGTCAGGGATCAAGACATACTCTCAACGACTTATCTGGCTTCGTGGTTACTACTAAAGAATTTACATATTCAGTCGGTTTGTTTACCTTACTAATAATATTTTCTTTTTCCATTCTGTCCAACTCAATTTTCAATTTATCTTTTATTTTAAAAGGTACATGTCTACATGGTTCTATTTTTCCTTGGGCGTTTTTTTTCAATTCTATCTTATATTTATAGCCTTTTATTTCACCCAAACCTTGAAATACATCTTTATATTTATTTAGTAAACTGTTTGTTTCAACTTTTATGGAATCAATACTCTTTGTTACAACTCTTGCGGCTAATTTCAATTTGTTAATTGTAGGAAACCCTAATACTGGTACATGATTATTTTCATGTACTTCAAAACACAATTCAACATCATTTTTTCCAACTTTACATTGTGCATCAACTTTTCCAGCCATGGGCATTTCTCATCATAATTTTTTATTATATATTTTGATTTCGTAACATTCAAACCTAACCTTTTACAAATAGTCAACGGAATCACATTACATTCAGCTCCCGTGTCAAGTTTAAACAATACTTTTGCTTTCGATTCTATGAATTCTACTTCTTCATACCACCCATTATTACTTTCTTTTTGACACGTATTTATCACGTTTACAAACACTTCTTCCAATTCGTCATGAATATCGTCATATTTTTCTTCAACATCTACCAATTTAACAGTTTTTCTTTCTGTACATTGAGAAGCAAAATGATTATATTTTTGACATTCTTTACAAGTTTGTCCATACGTCGGACACTTCATTTTAGCGTGTTTATACCCATATCGTTGACATGCTTTCTTCTGCTTTTGATCATTACCGCTATTTACATCACGCGCTGAGAAGGCTTTCGCAAACTTCTGCTGTTGCTGGTTACGACTTGTCGATTGAATTTTATTCTGCGAACCTTGGGCGGTTCTTTGTTTTTTAATAGCTGATACTTCCATACCTTTTCCAAACTGTTTCACTTGTTCATTTGCCAATTCTGTGGCTTTGCAAATTTTCACTGTTTTTTCTAAATCCAAATCAATCTCTCTTAAAAGCCGATCTTTTAATTTTGTATCATTTATACTAGCCACTATTCTATCTCTTATCAGCCTGTCTTCTAATATACCAAAATTACAATCTACACTTAACTTTTTCAAATCCGTTAAGAATGCGTTAAATGTTTCACCAGTATGCTGATTTCTCGTAACAATAATATGTGAACTCACACTTTCATTCTTCTTCGGTATAAAATATTCTTCAAATTTATCAAACACTGTTTTATAATCATCCTTAAGATTGGCGGTTTCATACGTAAACGTGTTGTATATTTCAATACACTCTTCACCTATGCAGTGTAACAAAGGAGCCACTTGTATCTCACTTTTTTTTTTATTAGCACCAGATGCTTTGTGGTAAAATTCAAACTGTTGCTTCCATCTTTTGAATCCTTCAGCTGTTAGATTTTGCATTTTATCTGGGGGTTTCAATCCCGATATTCCAACATTCTGTGGAGCAGCATTTGCTGTTCTTGCTTCACCGTCGTTCATCATTTTTCACTTTTTTATTCATTTTTTTTTTCTATGCAGATTCTTTAAACTTCTTTCACTCACGCAGCGCCATGTTATGTTTAGGGTTTAGTTAAACACTTACAAGATTGTATATTACTAGATAATGTTTATTAGATTTAGTTAAGATTCAGTGGTACATAATTAGTCTGTACTCGGCAGCCTACTAACGTTTTGCCTTCAAGCTATCCCGCTCGTTATGCCGTTACACTGTTCATAGCAACGCCATCTATTGCTATTCATACTATTTAAACATACACATGTAACAAATGTATTGTAGGGAAATAATAAAAATGTTAACTCCATAGAATATAAGAGCGGTGAATATTATAATGCTTGGTTTTGGCAACAATAATAAAATCGACAATGCTTTTTACAACATTTTGTTTGGTTTGCTGTTAGCATTAATTATTAATACAATATCGAGGAATTTAAATTACAATTATAATTATTATTGGAGGGAAAATTATAAAGTAAAATTGATACGACATTTCGCAAAAATTACGAGTAGTTAAATAAGAAATTTATTATGATGAATATAAGTACGGTATTATTATAAATAATTTTGGTATAAGTCGCAGACTTAGTATAATACCTGCTTTAAGGAAAACGTCGATATTACAATGGTTCTGGAGACAATGATAATAATGGAATGCGTTTTACAATAATGATCGGTTATTAGGTTCGGAATTAAGTGCTTAAAAATTATTGCAATGACGGATAAGTAATTATCTGTTTCGCTTAATTACTTATTAATAATAAATGAAGATTATATCCATTTGGTACTTTATAAGGAATGAGTAAGCTTACAGAGTAAGTTTTTCATTAGGAAATACAATAATAATAATAATAATAATTTAAGAATTGGAATAGTTCAATTATAAAATAAAAGTTTTAAGCAAACAAACGTAGCACAAGATTCTGTACATATGGTTCATTTACGAGAAAATATAAAACTCCTTACTGTAAAAAGGAATAGACTAATTTTAAGTCTTTAGATCCATAATCTAAAGATATATTATACAAATATTTTTAAATTAAAATTTTAATTCTGGTCGAATTACTTTGGAGTATTTCACAATAATTAGTGATTATGTTTCGCATTATCTTTGAATTTTGTAATTACTAAATGGATATGAAGCAAGAAAAAAAAAATAAAATCATGCGCATTAGGCAACAGAAAATCTGCTCGCTTCCGCCCTTTTGACATGAATTTGATTATTAATTTAAATTAATAATTAAATTTATGTACGGAGAGAAAAAAAATTTTTACCATGAGTGTGCAATAAAAGAATAATACTTGGCATTCCAAGTTGGAATGGAAACGCTGTTATCGCGCGAAGTCTCAAATCGCGCTGTAAATGCATTTTTCCGATGACTTAAAGCTATGAATGCCTTTGCATTATAACTGGACATTAAAATAATAAATTATTTTATTTTTTTTGTTTAAGAGTTCAAATAAAATAAAAGAAAAAAAAGGAAAAGATCTTCGGAGAAAATCCTAAGAAAAAGAAATAAAAAAAAATGATTCCCTTTTTTTTTTTTAAAAAAAAGGAGATCTCTTTTACCCGCACTTCTAAAGCGAGTGCAGGTAAAGGAAACGGAGATCGGTAGGGTGACGTTATCGATCGGTCTTAAGGCATATGGTTTATAAACGTCGTAAGGCTGTACCGACGTTACAGATCTGTCCCCGAGTTCTACCGCATATCAAGTATTGTATCTTAGATATGTTTCTCTTGTAGTTTCTTATTGCTTTAAACGACGAATGATTTTGTGTAGGGATTCCTCACGGCCTGTGCATTCTTTAATATCTGGTTCAGATGCGTTTGGTATTACGGCTTAAGGTGCGTTTATAATCTCATGATGATAATTCTGTAAATTGGAGTAGACTTTCAACAGGTTGAGCAATACTTCTGGTTTGTATAAGTTTTGAAGATCATTGCGCTAATTTCATTCATTATAAGGAGGTGTTCATTGGTTATTCCTATACAGTCAGGTGCCTTTTTTAAAATTCCTGCATAAGTTAGGTTTGCACTTTGATCTGATTGTCCTGGGTATATTACCCGCAAAATTTCCTTCTGTCCTACTGAGTAAAGCCATGATCCATCGGTATTTAGGTAACTCCATTGAAAGATTGAGGTCGGAGTTATGTCACAGGTTTTGAATACTCGTGAATTGAGTCTTAGCAACATTAATACTGAACAATCTTCTCGATTGAGAGCTTCAGTTAAAGGTCCATTGGCCGAGCATATGTAGGCGTAAGTACTGTATATCTTCGTAATTCGTTTGCAGGTATTGCCTTTGATGGTTTTTTTACTCTGTCTCCATTGCATAAGGGTCATAAGCTTGTGGCACCGCTATAAGGTGAAGTCTGTATAGATTGTAAGTTATTCATTCTACAAAAGGAAGATGCGTTACGATAAGTACCCTTCCGGCGTAGTCTCTTTTGGTGATTAACGCAATTTCTTTCGCTCTTAGATATTGCAGCAGTATCGGCAATTCTAGTGCCTTACTTGTTTTTCTTATATCTTACAGCAATCGTTTTAATGTGTCTTTGTTCAGAAAAGAAGGTTCTACTTATCGTTCTTTGAGTCTTTGTATGATTTCCAACATCTGTGGGCTACTTTCAACTAGGTACTGTATTGCGACGTCTATTTTACAAGCATACATAGTTAAAGTGACAAAATATCATAAATCGTTTTCGCTGTTGACTATGAATCAAAATTGATTCATATCTTTTTTCATTTGGTTTAGTATCTCTGCATGGGCTTTTGTGGTATTATGTAATTCATCTTAAGATTTAGTTACGAGGTGTTCCCTTTCATTTACTAGTTGCAAATGTAGTTATAAATTAACTAAATTTTTCTGGTCCTTAAACAACTGGTTTACGAGGTGTGTTCAAAAAGTAAGGTGACATCAAATCAAAAACATCAAAGGGGCAATGTATATTAGATTATCAATTTTTGTTGTTGTGTTGGTACACATGTTTCGAAAGTATATTCACAGATTCAAGTGCATAGCATACTTAGTTTGTTTTTGACAGACAGAAAGAATTTACATAAAATTTTGTGTGAAAAATAGAATCAAGTGCTCTAAAATACTTGAAATGTTGAAAGTGGCATACGGTGAGTCTGCTCTAACACATAAATAAAAAAAATGTTTACAAGTGGTACAAGCTTTTCCAAGATGGCCGAGAAGATGACAATGACGAACCTCGCTCCGAACGCCCCAGCATATCAACAACAGATGATAACCTCATAGCTGTGGAAAAAATTGTTTTGGAAAATCATCGAATTGACATAAAAGAATGTTGGCATATCAGTCAGCTCGTGTCATGCAATTTTTTCGGATGTTTTAGGCATGAGTCGTGTGTCAGCGAAGCTTGTTCCGGAACTACTTAATTTTTATCAGGAGAACCGTCGCATGAGCATCGCTCAGAAGCTCTTGAATAATATTATAATCTGCTCAAAAGGGTCATAACTGGTGACGAATCATGGGTATATTGTTATGACGTTAAAATCAAAGCTCAATCGTGCCAGTTGAAGCACCCAGAAGAGCCAAGACCGAAAAAAGCACGTCATGTTCGATCAAATCTCAAAGTTTTGCTCACTGTTTTTTTTTTCGATTACCGCGGCGTATTGCATAAAAAGTTTTTACCTCGAGGTCAACAACGAGTATTACCTTGAAATCATACGTTGTTTGCGAGAAGCAACATGTAAAAAACACCCAGAATTGTTGAAAAACAATTCATGGTTTTTGCATCACGATAATGCACTTGCTTATTCATCGTTACTCGTGAGAGATTGTTTGGCCAAGAATAATACGAAAATCATGCCTTAGCTACCATGTTCAACGAATTTAGTCCCCTACGACTTTTTCCTGTTCCGAAAACTGAAGAAACCTTCGAATAGACGAAGATTTGCAACGATTGAGGAAATAACTACTGGAAGTGCTCAAGACTATACTAATAAGTGCTTATAAGAAGTGCTTCGAGGATTGGAAAAAACGTTGGCAGGAGTATATCGTATATGAGGGGGATTACTTTAAAAAGGGATAACATGAATATTGATGAATAAATAAATATTGTTTCATAAAAATATAAAGACACCTTACTTTTTGAACTCACCTCGTATATAAAAAAAATATTCTTTTTTTACAAAAAATATAGTAATTTTATAAAAAATAGTCTGAAAAAATTAAAAATCCCTAATTTTAAAGGTTAAACAATCCCATTTCACATTGCATTAGATTTTTTGAACTACGATTTTTGGGTAATAATCATAAGCGAGTTAAAGGGAGATCAACTTTTTTAATGTATTCAATCTCTTCTTAACTGTTATAAAAAACAGATATTTTTCAAAGTCAACAATATGATTTTTTGAAGATTTCTTAACTACTCTTTCAAATGCCGTCAAAATTTTTAAGATATGATAATTCTTTGCTGAGTAATAAAACTTTTTAGCTCTTCTGATTCTGGTATTGCGCAAAAGCATGTGGAGGAAAGTGTATCTCTTTTTTTTCGCGCGCTTTCTACCTGTACGATCATTCACACCCTTGCTTGAACGCAAAATAAGTACGCAATTCTTCATCCCATTACAAAATGTAAAAACAAAAGATGAAAAAAATGTAAAAAATATTTTCAAAAAAACTAAAAAGAACATCAACGCATAGGAAAAATAAATAAGAAAAAAAATACTTGTAAATGCAAATTCACGAGTAAACAGCTGCTTGGACAGGAGCAGATGGATCCTAAGGATTTGTAGAACAAATAGATGCCATTCCAATAAATTCTTAGGACATTTTGGAGTCAAGTTTTATTTATTTTTTTGAATTTGTGAACTTTTACTTTGTATTAAAATACAATTTCATGTCAAGTATTAGCTCCAAAAAATTAGTTTTTAAAAATGTTATAAATATTAAAAAAAAAGAAGTAAAATTTTCAAACTGCTACATCTCAAATACTAATCATTGCAATCACATACATTTTTTTTAGTTACAGTAAAAATATTTAACTTTAAAAAATATTAGATGCGCAACTAGATTCCCGCTGTCTATCAATAGATGGCTCCAGCAGTAAATGCTTGTCGATTGCGATATCTAAAACGTCATGAAGTAAGCTTAGAAATATGGTGAACAAATCGCTTTGACACATCAGTCATTTTGTTTTGGCGTCATATACTTTTGATTATGTGAAAATATCTCATTTTCTGTCAAATAATCGTCATTTGCGCGAAGTGTTGCTTTTCTTCTTTCATTCGAAGAAAATGGCGGCTGAAGCACATTAAGAGCTTTAAAACGTTTACGGAGATGCTGCTCTAAGTAAAACAACGTGCCATAAATGGTTCCGGTGCTTTAAAGACAATGATTTCAATATTGACGACCGTCCACATGAAAGAAGGTCCAAAACCTTTATGACGCTGAATTAGAGGCATTGCTCGACGAGGATTCATGCTAAACGAAAAATAAGATTACTTTAGTATTAGGAGTTACCCGTCAAGCTATTTCCAAGCAATCGCATGCGTTGGGAATGATTCAAAAGCAGAGAACTTTGGTTCCTTATGATTTGAACCCAAGGGACCTTGAGCGTCGTTACCTCGCCTGTGAACAACTGCTCCAGCGACAAAAAAGGAAGGGGTTTCTTCATCGCATCATGATAGGTAATGATAAATAAATTTATTATAGCAACCCGAAGAAAAGAAAGTAATAGGGACTGCCCGGTCATACTTCTATATCGTCGACTCGGCTCGATATTTACGCTGCAAAGGTTATGCTGTGGATTTGGTGGGATCAGGTTGGTGTTATTTATTATGAACTGTTAAAACTAAACAAAACCATCACTGGGCAATGGTATCAAATTTAATTGATGCGGTTAAGCCAAGCATTACGAAAAAAATGGCCACAATACGAGCAGAGGCACGAAAAAGTGATTCTACTGCATGACAGCGCTCGGTCTCACGTTGCCAGACCCGTTGAAACCTACTTGGAAACGTTCAAATGAGAAGTTTTATTCCACCCGCCATATTTTCCAGATATCTGATTATGTCGCCATCCAATTATCACTTGTTTCGTTCGATGCCACATTGTCTGACTAATCAGCCATTCCGTTCATATGAAGATATAAAAAATTGACTTGATTCGTGAATAGCTCCAAAAGACGAACACTTTTACTGTGACGATATTCGAGCTCTGCCAAAAAGATGAAAAAAAGTTGTAGCTAGCGATGGCCAATACTTTAAATGATTCATTTGTAACCATTTTTTTACAATGAAGTTGCATTTATATCAAGAAAACCAGCGAGAACTTAGTTGCATACCTAATATATAATTTAATAGTCAATTTTTTTATAATAAAAATTACAACATTTTTTTATAAACTGTTACGTGTGGGGCTACACGCACAAGACGAAATTTTAATATTTATTTTAATGCGGGACCCGCCAACTCGTTCCGTGCGGGCGCGCCCGCACATCGCGAACCGAAGGGACCCTTACTGTTGCGCCGAACATATACTTCGGGGGGGAATTGTCGCCTCTGCCCCATTACTTCATAATTAACGAAACATTAATAGAAATGATTAAAAGCTTACCTTGTGATGAGTGTCCCTGACCTCTGCGTTTTTCGTTGGGATCGCCGTGAGGAGTGAGGGCTGAAAGTTATGATTAACAATTACTGTCTTTTTCAATAAGTTCATTCGAATTCAGTCCCCTATGCTACACAACACAGCACGATGCGCGCCGCAGTCCGTAAAAGAAAATGATAAAAAAATGAAATGATGAGAAAGTTTTTCTTCTACTTGTCGTTAACGCGATGAAAATCAGACTATACTCTATCCCCCGGTCACTATGGGCAACTCCTCGCGGCCCGTTGGTACTCATATTTAAAGACCTTGAGGTGGAGGCATCGTGGAAATTTTCGCTTATTTGGCATCGGCGTGAGCCTCGGTGGACTCCCGAGCCTCCCACGTGCCTCCCAACTAAAATGCAACTTTAGATATTTTATCTGTTTAAATGTGTGTGCTGAGGCGAGTTGAACAACACGACTCTCTATAGGTGTGTGGGAAAAATATTTAACTATAAGAATAAGTTTATTTTTCATGTCTCCTGGGTTTTTTCCACAGGAGTCAATTCGCAGCGTGAGTTCAAGTATCACTCACCTTTATTCTAACACTCTGATGTATAGAGTCCGTCAAACTGCGCGCTCAGCATTTTTACACATTAAACGTATACATTTATATGTTGCAGTTGTAGTTCATTGATCTGCTTGATTTTAATTTTAATTTAATTAATTTTTTTCCTTTTTTATAGGTTTTTAATTTAATTTAATTATTATAATTTCGTCACGTAACATCCTTGCCCCCTTAAAGACGTTTACCGTCCCGGTAAACAGCAGACGTTCTGCGTGGTGTATGCGCTTACGACAGACTCTTAGCCTATATAACACATCGTTCAATAAGTCCCAAAACTAACAACGAAAACAACATTTTTTTCAAAAATTATTTTTATTCATCAATATAATCTCCTTTTAAAGTGATACAATCTTTCCAACGCCTTTCCAACATTTCTATACCATGTTTATAGAAGGATTTATCCTTTGCTTCGAAATAGGCTTCAGTTTCGGCAATGACCTCCTCATTCGAGCCAAATTTTTTTCCCTGGAGCATTTTTTTGAGATCAGCAAAGAGCCAGAAGCCGCTGGGGGCTAAATCTGGCAAATACGGGGGGTGGGGAAGCAAATCAAAGCCCAATTCGTTCAATTTTGCCGTTGCTTTGATGGACTTGTGGCATGGTGCATTGTCTTGGTGAAAAAGGATTTTTTTCTTCTTCATGTGCAGTCGTTTTGCTGCGATCTCCTCCTTCATACGTATCAACAAGTCAATATAATAATCACTGTTGATTGATTTACCTTTTTCCAGGTAGTCAATGAAAATCACGCCATGTGTATCCCAAAAAACAAACGCCATGACTTTGCCAGCAGACTGCTGCGTTTTTGGACGCTTTGGGCAGCTTTCGCCAGCCATGCGCCACTCAGATGATTGTTGATTCGACTTCGGAGTGAAATGATGTATCCATGTTTTATCCATGGTCACGTATCGACGCAGGAAATCCTTTTTATTGCGAGTAAATAGCGATAAACAGCTCTCTAAATCGTCGACTCGTTGCTGTTTTTGTTCCACTGAAAGCAATCGCGGCAGCCACTTGGAAAAATCCTTTTTCATGCTTAATTTTTCATGAAGGATTGTAAATACGCTTTGAGATGATATCTGTGTTATTTCTGCAATCTCACGGACCTTCACTTTTCGATTTTTCATTACAATTTTCAACACTTTACTCACATTTTTCTGTGTAACGGCTTCCAATGGCCTACCCGAACGTTCCGCGTCGTTTGTGTCCGTACGACCACGTTTAAACTCAGCATACCTACGACAAATCGTTGGTTTGGATGGAGAGAAGTCCGGGTAATGTTTTTCAAGCCATTGCTGGGCTTCTACGGTGTTTTCACCCATTAAGAAACAATGTTTTATCAACACGCAAAACTCGCTTTTTTCCATTTTTCAAACAAATTACAAAGTGACTTTACTCTAACCTCGATAACTCTGCTGTCTGTGATCCGATCGATGTGAAATTTTTACACGTTTTATGTAAAGGTTCGCACTCTATGGAAACGTGGCCAGTTTGGTACTACTAGCACCATCTGTGGGTTAGTCTCGGGACTTATTGAACGATGTGTTAATATAAATAAATACGTGCTGGTTCAGAGATGAGGAAAAATTATAAAATTCTATAAATTTAATTTGACGATTTAATATTATTACTTGACTCAACCTAGAATATCATATTTAACGATATTCTGTCAAATTGTAAACCATAATATACAGTCTGTCAAGTAAGAGCGTGGTCGTGTTAATTTATAAAAAAATTTATTTGATGAAACTTTCATATTTATATATACATTGTACACATTACAAACAATGATGCAATTTGGTCAATAATGTGTCCAGTCACCACCGGCGTCGATAATTGCCTGGCATCTCCGAGGCAAGCTTTCTACTAATTTGACGGCGTATTCTAGTGGCAAGGATCTCCAGATCCGACGAATTTCGTAAGACAACTTTAAAGTGTATGTGCGTCTTCCATGAAGCTTCCGTTTAATATATGCCCACACATTTTCAATAGAGTTTGCATCGGGCGACTGCGACGGCCAATCCAATGTAACGATGCCAGATTGAGTCTTCCACTGAGTACAGAGCTTGCTGCGGTGTTTAGGATCGTTGTCCTCCTGCAAAATCTAATCTTTATTTTTTATGATGAACCATCGTTTGGCAGATGGCAGTCAAGCCTTTTTGTAGATTTTTATCATTTTCTCGGCATTTAGGTTGTCAGTAAAGAGGTGCAAAGTGCCAAATCCCTGCTTTGAGAAGCAGCCCTAAAGATGCACCTTTATTCCATGTTTTACGGTCCGCTGAACAAGCCTATTGGTGGAAGTTGACCAGGCTCGCGTGAGGACAGAACGTGCCCATATAGAACATTCATCAGTAAAAATGACATTTTCAAAATCTCTATCTATATTCTCATGCGCCCAAGCGAGTCGCTTTGTCACATGTTTTTCAGTCAACAGAGGCTTCTTCATTGTGTTGCGCCATTTCAGATGATGAGTACGAAGATGGGTCCGGATAGTTTCGTAGGATATATCTTAACCTTTTGCCATCAATTTTGCTTGTCCTTGCCGCAGTGTTAAAGCAGGATTCCGCGAAAACAGATTCACTATTCTTTTTTCATCTTTTTTGTTCACTTTTCCTATCGAGCCACGTTCTGGTAAATCATCGACATTTTTAGCCACTTTATATCGCTGTATCCACTTCTGTACAAATGCCTTCGACTTTCTTATATATTCAGCAGCCGCTGATTGCGACATTTTGGGACCTTTCGGGTGGATGCAAAGGAACACAGCCTCGTAGCGCGACGCGTACTTAGCACTTATGGCGTTTAACGTGATTCTCTGTCAAAAAATCAACGACAACTGAATCTTGGTTAACAATGCATCAAGGAAAAAGCTTTGTTATATCGGCTCGCGAAGAAATTAGAGCGAAATCTTTTATTACCTGTCGGTGAAATCGACCACGCTCTTACTTGACAGACTGTATGTATGTACGTGTATATATGCATATAAATATATTTATATGTAATTTGTATTATATTAAAATTTTAAGATATGATAATAATGAATAAAGGGAGAGTGAAATTGGTTATATGGTAAACGTATACCAAATTGACATACCCTATGTTAAGAATAACCTCGGGGATGAATTCTTATACTTTGTACTATTATCATTTTGAGTCACATAGACACCGGCTGAAATCCGAGTGGTTAACTCCAAATAATGGCGCTGGCCGTCGGGACGAGACAATGTATTTAAACATTGTCCTACTTAGATAGATTCCCATTAAATTTTTACTAATAATAAAAAAGTTCTGAATTTAGAAAAAATTTAATTTTACTATTAATATAGCCTAAATATATGTTTTTAGGAAAAAATAAAAAATTTTAAATATGTCAATTTTTAATTAATATGTAAATTTATTAATCTAACAGGGAGATTATTAGTATAGGGATAATCATGACCCAATAAATGCATATAATTGTATGATTTTATTTATATAATATGGTTAATAACATGGTACAATAATATGGTATACAACGCATACATTAATATTCAGTAATATTGTAATAATTATCGAAGCATAACGTGTAATCTTTTTTTTTCCAAATATTCATCTTGCTTCACTCTGCGACCATAATATTTCCACTTATTTTACATTAATAATTTATTCAATTCACTATCATTTATTCACACTTTATCACTAATTTCTCACACTTTATTCATCACCTTATATTTACTCATTATCGCGTTATTTTCATTTACTGTAATTATATTTTCATTTTCCTTTTTTATTTCATTCACTTTTATTTTTAATTCGCATTATATCATCTTTCTTCTATGTTATTTACTTTTTATTTATTCATGTTTACATATTTATATTTTTCTTTTCGCTTTATTTCACTTTGTCTCAACGCATTTTTCTTTCTTTATGTTATTCTTTATACTAATTATTCATTATTTCATTTGTTTTATTTCACTCATTTCAATCCGCATACACACAGTGCCTCCCATGGAAAACGGAACTTTTTTAAAACATCGATTTATATTGGCGCCACCTATTGGTGGATGTTGGCAATGGAAAGGTCCATTCTCAACTGACATCCTGTCAAAATTGTATGACATTTGGTTCAATCGAAACCAAAATTTCGCGCTCAAAGTGACAGTGTATTTGTGGCATCGGTCGAAAAATGAACTTCGAACAAAGAGCAAATATTGAGTTCTGTTTTAAACTCGGTAAATCCTTTACTGAGACGCATAATTTGCTGAAACAAGTTTATCGCGATAATTGTCTATCCCGTACCAGAGTGTATGAGTGGTATAAGCGGTTCCAGGAAGGTCGTGAAGACATTCAGGACAACGAACATCCAGGTCCTTCGAATACCGTGGTTACTCAAAGTAACATTGAAAAAGTGCGTGAATTTATAAAAAATGAGCCAAAATCTTCATTGCGATACATGGAAATAGAATTGAATATGTCCGAAAATTCAATTCATCGCATTTTGACCGATCGTTTGAATCTACGGAAGGTGTGTGCATGCTTTGTTATACACAAATTCACCGACTACGAAAAATTGCTCCGAATTCAACATTGTAAGAATTTGATTAAAGAGTCAAAAAAGGACCCAAACTTGAAATATTCAATTGTGACTGGTGACGAGACATGGTGTTTTCAATATGATCCCGAAACCAAGCGTCAAAGTGCTGAATGGAAGCACCCAACCGAGCCCAATCCGAAAGAAAGTCGTCTTAAAAAGTCAAAAGTGGAGACAATGTTGATTTGTTTCTACGATTCGGAGGGTATTATTCATCGTGAATTCGTTCCACCTGGTCAAACGATTACTGCTGTGTTTTATCTTGGTGTTATGAAGCGTTTGCTCAGCCATATTCGTCGTGTGCGGCTACAATACCGTGAAAAAGGGAGCTGGCGTTTGTTGCATGATAATGCCCCGTCTTATCGATCGAACTTGATCACGGATTTTTTTAACGAAAATTTCATTTTAACCATTAACCATTCACCGTACTTGCCGAATTTGGCTCCGTGTGACTTCTACTTGTTCTCCAAATTGCACTTGCCTATGAAAGGAAAACGTTATGCCGACGTAGAGGCCATCCAAAGAGCGACGACCGACATACTAAAGCCGATGGATAAAAATGATCTCAAAAACTCATTCGATATGTTAATTGATCGTGCAAAACGTTGTATTGATGCGGAAGGAGACTATTTTGAATGAAATAAATGAGATTTGCCGGAATATTGAGTTTTTGTCTTTATTTTGAAAAAGTTCCGTTTTCCATGGGACACACTGTGTATATATGTTTTATTTCCCTTTCTTATATTTTAATGCACTTTATTTATCTATTTATTTTTTTATGTATTCATTCTTTATCTTACTTATTATCCTTCTTTTATTATTTATTCATTTATATACAGGGTGCGTACGGTATTTGAGGACAACTTGAGAGTAAAATTAATTAGCTCGTATTTTTAATAAAATTTAATGAAATTTCAGGAATTTTTTATACAACGTTAAAATTAATATATGGCTATAAAGTTATTCAATAAAATCGCCATTAGCAGCAATAACCTCTTCGATCCGGGTCCGGAAACGATTACATTTTCGAATCAAATGCTGCTTGTTCATATTGACCATAACGGCATTAATAGCAGTCTTCAGCGATAAAGTGGTGTTATGAGGACGCTTATTGGTCTCACGCACAACTGCGCCCCATACGTAATAATCCAAAGGATTAAGGTCTGGGGAGCTAGGTGGCCATAGGTTCGGTGTTATGTGGTCATGAAAATTTTCGACCATCCAATCTTGTGTCGCCATCGCTTTATGTGAAGGAGCAGAGCCTTGTTGAAAAATGTATGGTCTGCCTCCGCTTACATTGTCTATCCAGGGATTCACTACCGTCTCCAAAACCTCGATGTATGCAGCAGAGTTCACTCAAAGTCCTTAAGTAAAAAAGTGTGGTGGCATAACATGTCCTTCGCTGCTGACAACACCTAAAACCATAACAGTGGCTGGAAATTTTGTGTGCATAACTATAGGAACCTCCGTAAGATTTGAACATAGCCACATGTCATTCCTGCGATTGGTCTTTTGATCTTAATCAAAATTTTTTTCGTCGGAAAAAAACCATAACATTTTGGGCGCCTCAGGGTGTTTGATTTTGTTTCAAAGACGTTTTGATCGGAGAACTCTCTGTTCCCGTGTTCGTTCCGACATGAACTGTTCTCTGCGCATCACGTAAGACTTATACCGAAGATCTTCGTGGACAACTCTACGAATAAGGCGCTCAGAAACATGAAGCTCACTCGCAAGGACCCTCATTGATTTTAAAGGGCCCTCTTCTATGATCGCTTGCACTTGCTCTAAAAATTCTGCAGATCGGACAGTGTCAGAACGTTGTTCGTGCTTTTTGCGTTTTGCAACCGAACTACAGTAAATTTTTTCCTCCAATGAAAATTTTTCCCTCCAAAACTTACTTAACGCGCGGGCTATTGACACAGACCGTTGTGAAAGAGACCCTAAGCGTGGGCCAAGAGTTTACGAGTTTTCCCGGAACGTAAGAAAAAGGGACATGCACTTGAGTCTAACGAAAGGACACTAGGCCAAACACGTGCACGTCAACTCGGCGCCGAAAACCATAAAACTGTCCCATAAACACCGTTTTTTCTACCCGTAGTTTTCGTATCTAAAATACGTATTTTCTTTTTTTCGAACTTTCCCTGCGTAATACAATTATAACGTTGTGCAATATTTTTAAATTTGTTTACTATCGCAAATTATAACCTTAACTTTCGCTTGCCGAAACACTGTACAGGTAGCGTAATAAAACCATAAATAGGTCACTAGGAAGACCTCAGTAAATAAATTGTATAACTGTTTTTAAATCAAAGATATATTAAATAATATTTAAACAATATAAGAAGTACCATGTTTAACGAAAAGAATAGAAGCTGCAATTTCCAAAAACACCATACAAGGCATATTTTCATACAATATGAAAAATAGTTCAAAAATATATATATAATTATTTCCAATCACAAAATAAATTGTCCCGGAATAATGCCTTTTTTTATAAAAATTCAAGAGAAGGAAAATAAATATAAAAATTGCATATAAATTAATATCACTCGTTTAAATTGTTATATATACTAGGTTGTTCAAAAAGTTTTGAAAGCGGAAATGAAGATACTTCTTTTTGTTGGTGAAATCACTTTTATTGCTCAGTATAATCTCCCATAAGCTCAATACACTTGGTCCAACGGTCTCCCAACTTGTTTATCCCATCATGGAAGTGACTTTCTGCAAGGCCTGCAAAATACTTCTCTACGACGGCTATAACCATTTTGTTTAATGAAAAATGCTTCCCACGAAGAAATTTCTTGAGGTGTGGAAACAGCCAGAAGTCAGAGGGAGCTAAATCAGGCAAATAAGGTGGATGCTGCAACAATTCGTACTTTAATTCGGTTATTTTAGTGATGGTTTTTTGAGCTGTGTGAGCGGGTGCATTGTCTTGATGAAAAATGATTTTTTTCTTGTGCAAACTGGGTCTTTTTTTACTAATTTTTTCATCCAATTGGTCCGAAAGGTTACAATAATATTCAGAATTTATTGTTTTGCCAGTTTGGAGATAATCCACCAACAAAATCTCTTTTGCATCCCAAAAAACTGACGCTAACACCTTCTTCGCCGATTTCTGGACACGAACTCGCTTCGGTGCCGAAGTGCCTGGTTGACACCACTCTTTAGCCTCTTGTTTTGATTTAGGGTCATAATGGTAGACCCAAGTCTCATCCATAGTGATGAATCGACGCAAAAAATCCTTTTTATCCTTTCGAAAACGTTCCAAATGTTGCTCAGAAAGTCGCATTCAAACTTTTTTTTTGTTCCATTGTGAGCGAATGCGGCACCCATTGTGCACAGAGCTTTCTGAAACCCAAAACTTTATTTAAAATATGACTCACACTGCCTAATGAGATGTCTAGGGCCTCTGCTACATCTCTCTCGGTCAATCGACGATTTTCCAAAACGATATCCTGTACTTTTGCTATAAATGCTGGTGTTGATGCACTTTTTGGACGTCCTGAGCGTGGATTGTCTTCAACGCTTTTTCGACCACGACTAAACTCTAAAACCCATCGATGCACAGTTAGAAATAAAGGAGCAGATTCCTTTAACACTTTCACCATTTTTGTATGAATTTCCGTTGCTGATAAACCTTTTAAAACAAAGAATTTTATCACTGCACGATATTCGGTTTTTTCCATTGTAAAAAAAATACACTGACACGTCAACTTTAAATGGCTTGTAAACAAATAATGATTTGACAGAGTGGAATGAAACTTTGGGTATGTTTATATGAAAGACAAAATATTAAAATGGCGTAAAAATTTTGGTTTTTCTACTGCTCTATAGATGTCGCTTTCAAAACTTTTTGAACAACCTAGTATGTTAAATTAAATTTCGAATCTTACAAATAACTTAAAATTTTTAAATAAATTTTTAACAGTTATGTAATTTTTTTGACAAAATACCTGTGTAAAACAATTTCCTTTTTGAATAATATCATTGAACAACGAATTTATATCTTTACACATTATAAAAATTAATAGTGTTGCTAACAACTACGAGTAGAACATTGAAAACAATAAAACTCTCAAAATACATGTATACTTATGTAAAAATAGCTGCTATCTTTAAACTTAATTTAACAATGCTTTTATTTCAAATTACGCAACTGTTTTTTTTATTATTTAAGAAAAATGTATACTATTACAAACAGATATAAAAAGAAATATCTGCGATAATGTTTCGCGATGATAAATCTCCTAATAACTGAAAAAGAAAAAATTACAAACGGCCTGACTATGTTCTCTTTACAATTAAAATATTAAAAAAAAAAATGTACAACGAATTTTTCTATTTTTCTCTTAAAACAAAAAGATGAAGAAACATGTAATAATTTTCGCTGCGTTTCTTTATGTTCAAAAAGTTCATTCATAAACAGTTAAAATAAATTAAAAACATGGACAAACAAATTTATCTTTTTATAATCAAGGTGAATATTTAATAATAAACAAATTGTTAAAGTTTAATCTAGTTAAGTTAATACAAGCATTAGATTTTAAGCTTATTTCATTTTTACGCGACCGATATTTTCAACTATTAAATAAAGTATATGCTAACGAAAAACATGCATGAAAATATATATAATTATATGTTTTTATTTACTATCTAATATCAATATTATATGCATTTAATAACGCATCCTTTCAAACACATTTATGCGAAATTATATATAATAAACGCTTTAGAATTTCAAGGTTAATATAGAAAAATCTTTTGTAAACTAACATTACAAATAAACACATAAATATTATAAATTTCTTTTACTATAAATTAGCATTAATGACAATGTTATATTTTTATAGAAGCGTTCTTCGCATATTTTTGTACAAAATTATCATTCTTAAAATACTAAATAATACCTAAGGTTTCTGGTTTTTTGCATTAATTCTCAAACGTGAATTTTTATGAAAATGTTAAATAATAATTAAAATTGAAACTCTCAATAAGAATGATATTTTTTTTTTTTACTTAAATTTATACTAGAATTGATAAATTTTAAGATTATGTTTTAGAATTTGCCAGTTTAGGATTCTTAATTTAGAATTAATTCGTTTAAAAACCATTTTTAATTATATTTTAAAATTATAATCAAAAATTATATTCAGAATCAAGCAATAAGATTGAAACTGTAAGTCGCTTTTGTAACTGTCATAACTTTTATGTAATAATGATGTCGAATTATACCTTAAACGTAAAGCTATAATTATTTTAAAATACAGTACGCCTAATAAACTATTACTATGATATTTTGCTCAAATTTAGTTTATATTAATTCAACAAAAAGGTGACAATTATCATTATTTCTTATAAGATACAGACAATTATAAAAACATATATTTAAGTTAAACTGTTTGTAAAGAAAATTTTTGGAAATTATATAGATGCGAACATAATAGAAAAAAATTAAACATTATAATACCAATAAAAACTTTTTTTTATAACAAAACTAAATAAAATACTAAAAATGAATTAACTAATTGTAATAATTGTTAGCATTAAGCTACGAAATCGATTCTTTTTCGAAGCCTAGTTCGAATTTTACGTAGATTATTATTATAAAATGAAAATTTATAAACCATTAATAATATTAGTTTTAAGTTATTATACAATTTTGTAAAAGTGGACAGTCCCCTCTCAATCTCTCTCTCTCCAACTTCAAGACGACACACCCTCGCAGAGGCTTTCCACGCCCTCTCAGAGAGGCTCTCCGAGGAGAAGGGGGCCCGAAAAACTTTCCCTCTCCAGAAATTTTCCGAAAAAAGGATTCGTTCGGCGTGACTTCGGAAAAGCGCATAAATATCGCGTAAAATTTTCGACAGCCAGCAGACCTCAGGCAGCACTCGAGGAAAACATTACTTCAAGGCATCACTTCTACAGCAGACCTCAGGCAGCACTCGAGGGAAACATTACTTCAAGGCATCACTTCTACAGCAGTCCTCAGGCAGCACTCGAGGGAAACACGACGATACAATTTCAAACAGTCAACAAGAAACATCAGTCAGTACGAAAAAAACTCCAGAATCAACGAGCAGTCAAGCATCGAGTCAACGAGCCACCAGCAATTAGAAAAAAATATTAAATAAAAAAACATATATACATATCTCAAACCGTTCTTTTAAGAGCGATTATTTCAAACGTAGCTGTTATAAGCAAAAAGGAAGAAGACGACGACGAGGATCTGCAGAATTCAAACAGAGAGAGAGAAAGAGAGAGAGGATTCGCCTGCACCAATTTCTGCAATAAAAAGTGAGTTTTGATTGCAATTTTTTCTTTTTTTCTTTTCAACCTCCAAAGAGATAGTATTAGCCAAGATCGGCTTAATATCTCTCTCTAAACATCACTTGTTGGGTTCTTTCCAGAACAA
Source organism: Chalcis sispes (assembly GCA_949987625.1). Lineage (NCBI taxonomy): Eukaryota > Metazoa > Arthropoda > Insecta > Hymenoptera > Chalcididae > Chalcis > Chalcis sispes. The sequence continues at coordinate 42,272,267 of OX465097.1, read as the reverse complement.
TCTGTAGGCCAACGTCGGCCTATATGTTTGTTCAGTCCTGCAACTCACCACCTTTCATATAAAATTTCACAAATAATTCCTCTGCCGTCCCGAGCCCATAAGTTTTAGTATTCAGGCTCGAAAAAGGCAAAAAGGCAATTTTGCGTCAATTTCGCACGCAGTAAACGTCACCCCGACGTTACACCTTCATTTATCTTATTTATTCATTATTTTTCTTTTATAGACCACTTTCACACTAACGTTAACTTTTACTCCTTTTGTCCCTCTTATTTTCCGCATCATTGACATTCATGCAATTGTCACAGAGCGAATAGTCGAAGATCACAAGTTCACATTTTCACACTTTCTCTTCTGCTTATTATTTTTATTCATAAAATTTTAAATTACTTTTAGTCTGCAAGTGAGAGAATAAGAAAAAGAACCTTGAAGACCAGCTGCGCGTTATCTCGCGGTGACGTAATATTTATCGCTCCATTCCTAGCATGATCACTCGCATGCCTCGGCGATCCGACGGCCGGGCAAATCACGGAAAGAACGGCATTAGATCTCAAAATAAAACACTTTGACCCCTAAAAATTCTATTAAATATGTTTCAATATACAAAGTATTTTAATAAATATGCTTTTATTTTATCATGTCTGATAGAAGTTTTAATCGTATATTTTTTTCCAAAATTATTCGCAATATCACTAATATATTGACATAAACACATTTTCAAATAAATTCAATAAATTTAATAATTTTAATAAATATATAAAATTATTATTTTAAAAAAAATATTTTTTTTTTTTTTTTTTTTATAAAATGTTATTATTAAATAAATTTTTATTTAGTTTATCCTGTTACTTTATTATTCACTGTCACTTTTCCACTTATTTTATTCGTTTTCACTTTTCTTTATATACTCGTAAATAATTTTTTTACATATAATTGTTCACTTATATGTATGCCGTATACATACAAATACACATATCTCACATCCACTGTATAATGTTAAACAAAATTTTTCGTATGGTATTTAATTGTATCAACGTAAAAATTGCCACCGCATTCGTAGCATAATCAATTTCACATCATGGCGATCCGACGGCCGGGCTTCGCGCGGAGAGAACTATATTAATTCTCTTTAAGACATAAGATAAAATAATTTTAATATATTTATTATCAACATATAGACCATTCTAATAAAAATAAAAATGTTTGTATTCATAATAAAACAATAAAAATATTTACATTTGTCAAAAAAAAATAAGAACATTTCATCCTATGAAAATTTATTATCAATATTTTATTAATTTCATTGCTTTGGCGATCCGACGGGAAATCGCACGGTGAGGTTTAAACTAGTTTTCTTTTACAAAGGATAAAATTATTATATAAACTGATTACTTAGATGCAAAAAAAAAGAATTATTAAGTTTAATACAAATTTTTAGTTTGGATTAATAGACATCATCAATTAATTCAGATTCAATATATCTTGTATATTAATTTTAATAATATAATTAATTTTAATATACTTTTCAAACACGTAAGTAATAAAACCTTAAGAACAAAATAATCAAGTTTGAATTAGTAAAAATGTACATCAGGTATTTCTTAATTTTAATACAATAATAATACAAAAATATTTTAATTTTTAACTGTGAGCGATTTAGAACTTTGAATCAATACAAATTTATTAAAATAAAATATAATTTTAATTTTAACAGCCTATTTTATATATTTTATATATTTAATACATTTGCATATTAATTTTAATAAATTTAATGACTTTATTTATGAAATAATTTTATTGACACTTTCTTATTAATTACAAGCAATAAAAATTTTGAAATGAATTAATTTATTAAAAATAGACATTCTATAAAATATTTATTTTTAAACGAAAGTTTTTCATTTGCGGTATAAATTGAACAAAATTAATTAACATACAATTTTATTATAATTCCTCTGTGAAAGTTTATAAAAAAAAATAGTATTTTAATGTATTATAAACATTGAAAGCAATTCTCTTAAAAGTATAAAATCATTCTCAATAAAATAAATTAATAATTGTAAAAAAAAATATGCGCTAAAATTTTAATGTACGAAAATATCAAGAATCAATATTTTTTTTCTTAAATATTATATATAAAATTATAATTTATTTAATAGAAGAATTACTTTAACTAAATTACTTTAATTAATTCTTGAAATGAAACGTACACACATTGTTTTGATCAACTAAGCAGAGAAAATTTCCCACTGTTCAATCGAATTTTACATACTTTGTTATAAAATGTTGCACGAACTTTTAAGCATAGGCACTATTATATAATGAAAATTCAATAACTATACACTAAATGACAGTTAATCGCATTAGTCATTTAAAATCTGTGTAACATAATCGAAAAAATATTTTCTCAGACATGAGAAAGAAGGCAAGTTTAACAATAATCTCCATAACACAATTAACAATAATACAACCTAATGTCCTAAGTTGAATTGCTCTTTATCATAACTTGCTATTATCAATGTAAAACATCTTTAATTAAAATTTGCTAAAATTTTTGTATAACTTATGTTATAGTTATCATCTTTAGTTTTTGTAAATAATTACTAAATAATTTTAACAAGCTTCTGAATGTAGTTAGAAATATAGTTATATCAGAAGCCTTTAAAGTTAAAGCACATAGAATTTATTGTTATTCGATCACAATCTTCATAAAAATTCATAGACAATATAAAAAGGAATTAGTAGTTACCATTAGAAAAGTATAACATTCGAAATACTAAATTTTGATACTTTTGAATATCAAGTACAAGATTAATTTAGAAAAAGTATTATGTAAATTAAAAATGATATGATATATTTAATGCATTATTATTTGCGGTATTTGAAATATAAGTTGCAATAGCTGCACAAATGGTTTTTTCAAGATTAAAATTAGTTGGAATTACAAAAATGTAAAAATTACTTTTTAAACTTTAAAATTGAAATATTAATTCTATTCCTTTTCTATATTTCTGTTTCAACCATAGAATATTTAATTACATTCGCTAGTCAAAAATAAAGATAAAAAAAAATGCAGCTTAGTGGAAGGAATTAAATTGAGAAATACACAATTTAATAATAAAATGTATAAAATCTGGTGAAAAGCAAATATCAAAATGCCTATTCTTCTCTATGAAATTTGTAAATCTACAAAAATAAATCTGGTCCCAGCAGTGGAATCTTCTTTTTTTTTTTTTCACTTGATTTCTGAATTACAAAATGCATTGAAAGATGTAGCTGCTATATCACATTTTTGACAATAACTTGTAACAAGCTGTTACTAGTTTCATTTAAACTGGTTATCTACTTTTTCAACAAGACTAGTAAATATATATATATATATATATATATATATATATACAGTCTGTCAAGTAAGAGCGTGGTCGATTTCACCGACAGGTAAAAGATTTTGCTCTAATTCCTTCGCAAGCCGATAGAAGAAAGCTTTGTCCTTGATGCATTGTTAACAAAGTTTTAGTTGTCATTGATCTTTTGAAAGAGAATTACGTTAAACGCCATGAGTGCTGAGTACGCGTCGCGCTACGAGGCTGTGTTCCTTTGCATCCACCCGAAAGGTCCCAAAATGTCGCAATCAGCGGCTGCTAAATATATGAGAAAGTCGAAGGCATTTGTACAGAAGTGGATACAGCGATATAAAGTGGCTAAAAATGTCGATGATTTACCAGAACGTGGCTCGATAGGAAAAGTGAACAATAAAGAGGAAAAAAGAATAGTGAATCTGTTTTCGCGAAATCCTGCTTTAACACTGCGGCAAGGACAAGCAAAATTAATGGCAAAAGGTTTAGATATATCCTACGAAACTATCCGAACCCATCTTCATACTCATCATCTGAAATGGCGCAACACAATGAAGAAGCCTCTGTTGACTGAAAAACATGTGACAAAGCGACTCGCTTGGGCGCATGAGAATATTGATAGAGATTTTGAAAATGTCATTTTTACTGATGAATGTTCTATATGGGCACGTTCTGTCCTCACGCGAGCCTGGTCAACTTTCACCAATAGGCTTGTTCAGCGGACCGTAAAACATGGAATAAAGGTGCATCTTTGGGGCTGCTTCTCAAAGCAGGAATTCGGCACTTTGCACCTCTTTACTGACAACCTAAATGCCGAAAAAATGATAAAAATCTACAAAAAGGCTTTACTGCCATCTGCCAAACGATGGTTCATCACAAAAAATGAAGATTGGGTTCTGCAGGAGGACAACAATCCTAAACACCGCAGCAAGCTCTGTACTCAGTGGAAGACTCAATCTGGCATCGTTACATTGGATTGGCCGTCGCAGTCGCCCGATGCAAACCCTATTGAAAATGTGTGGGCATATATTAAACGGAAGCTTCGTGGAAGACGCACATACACTTTGAAGCAGTTGTCTTACGAAATTCGTCGGATCTGGAGATCCTTGCCACTAGAATACGCCGTCAAATTAATAGAAAGCATGCCTCGGAGATGCCAGGCAATTATCGACGCCGGTGGTGACTGGACACATTATTGACCGAATTGCATCATTGTTTGTAATGTGTACAATGTATATATAAATATGAAAGTTTCATCAAATAATTTTTTTTATAAATTAACACGACCACGCTCTTACTTGACAGACTGTATATATATATATATATATATATATATACATACTTATTGTCTACTATACTGCTGGTTTTTTATCATTATATGAATTATTATAGCAATTGGAGTCTCAATAATTTAATATTTGATAAATGAATATTAATTTATATACCCATATATAGTTTATATAACTTCAAAGAATATTTTTTTTTTTTTTTTTTCAATTATCAAAAAAAAAAAAATGTAAATAATTCAAGTATAATCGACATAATTAATACAACAAAAGTCCCTCGGTGTTGGCGGTTACCCGACGCCTTCACCAAAAATTTCGTTGTTACGTGCGGGGCTACACGCACAAGACGAAATTTTAATATTTATTTTAATGTGGGACCCGCCAACTCGTCCCGTACGGGCCCGCCCGCACATCGCAAACCAAAGGGACTCTTACTGTTGCGCCAAACATATACTTCAGGGGGTAATTGCCGCCTCTGCCCCATTACTTAATAATTAACGAAACATTAATAGAAATGATTAAAAGCTTACCTTGTGATGAGTGTCCCTGACCTCTGCGTTTTTCGTTGGGATTGCCGTGAGGAGTGAGGGCTAAAAGTTATGATTAACAATTATTGTCTCTTTTAATAAGTTTATTAGAATTCACAGTCCCCTATGCTACACAACACAGCACGATGCGCGCCGCAGTCCGTGACGGAAAATGATAAAAAAATGAAATTATGAAAAAGTTTTTCTTCTACTTGTTGTTAACGCGATGAAAATCAGACTATACTCTATCCCCTGGTCACTACGGTCAACTCCTCGCGGTCCGTTGGTACTCATATTTAAAGACCTTGAGGTGAAGGCATCGTGGGGATTTTTGCTTATTTGGCATCGGCACGAGCCTCGGTGGACTCCCGAGCCTCCCCCGCGCCTTCCAACTAAAATGCAACTTTAGATATTTTATCTGTTCAAATGTGTGTGCCGAGGCGAGTTGAACAACACGACTCTCTATAGGTGTGTAGGAAATATATTTAACTATAAGAATAAGTTTATTTTTCATGTCTTCTGGGTTTTTTCCACAGGAGTCAATTTGCAGCGTGAGTGCAAGTATCACCCACCTCTATTCTAACACTCTGATGTATAGAGTTCGTCGAACTGCGCGCTCAGCATTTTCACACATTAAACGTATACATTTATATGTTGCAGTTGTAGTTCATTGATCTGCTTGATTTTAATTTTAATTTGATTGATTTTTTCCCTTTTTTATAGGTTTTTAATTTAATTTAATTATTAAAATTTCGTCACGTAACGTAAACAAATTGAGTTTGTTAATCGAGAAGCTCATACGATTTTTTATATTTTTATGTTGAAATAAAGCTTACCGTCTCTATTTTAATTTCGTAAAAAAAAGACAGACATTTATGCTATTAAGTTTAAGAAATCTATATAATAGATCTGTATGGAAACATAGATATCTTCGCATTCTAAAATATCTTACAACTACTTAGAATTAACAGTAGAGACAACAGAAAATTTGAAAAATTCAACTTCTTCAAAGTCCACTGAAAATAATATAAATTAAGATAATATATACAAGAAACACTTTTCAAAATGAAATAACCTAAATTTCTATCATAAATCTTTTAAGGACAGGAATTTTTAAGTTTAATTCGACCTTTTATTTTACTTGAAATTTGTGCATGATACCAATGAATTTTTCACGTAGTGTCCGACCAAACTAGAGGTCGATATTTCGAACAGATCCATCTGAGACGTAAAGGCCGAGGTTAGAAATTTTGTCTAATGACTTGAGGGTATCTTCCTACGTAATTTGATGCGCTGAATATGAAATAAGTAGTAAAAATAGTCTTGAAGGCATCGTTGATCTTGAAAATTGATTTTCTTTTTTTATATTTTGATTTCAAATTTAATATATTTATTTTCATTGATATGCTGAGTTCGATAAAATTAGTTCTTTTACTCGAATATTCCTTAAATACTAACTTTTTTAAGCCTATTTAGTTAAAACCAAGACCACTTCAAGGGCAATCAAATTTGTACCATCATCTTTATAGATTTATTAAATACAAGCTAACCTGTTAATAGTAACTAACAATAATTTCATTTTTTAACCTTAGACTCACCTTCAAGATAAGCTTTGCAATGCAAAGTATTATTTCTTTCGAGCTCAATGCATCTGAATATATAGGTATACCGATTTTCAGGCTGAAGCAGCAAAACAATATTTGTCCTAGCACTTCTAAAAGTCAAGTAAACTTCTAGGAATTTTCACACTATTTTTTTTGTATTTACCGCATCATACTAGGCTGTTAAATAAGTTTTGCGGTTCGATAAGAAAAACACAATTTTATGGTTTGAAATACACTTTATTATTCAGTATAGTCTTCCTGAACATAAATACACTTGTTCCAACGAGATTCCAATTTATGAATTCCATCCCTGAAGTAAGAATCTGGAAGGGCTGCAAAATACGCTTCCACATCTGTTATGACCTCATCATTTGATGAAAAACGCTTTCCACGCATGAATTTTTTTAGGTCTGGAAACAGATGGAAGTCGCTAGGGGCGAAATCTGGTGAATACGGTAGATGCTCTAACAATTCGAACTTTAATTCATGGATTTTAGCCGTTGTCAAAATGCTCTTGTGACACATTGCATTGTCTTTGTGCGCTGCATTTGCGCGGCTGAAACCTGTCACGCGGCTTATAATTAAAAAAGCAAGATAAATTCACGATATATCGGCATCTAATGTTCCAATCATAATATTTTTTTTTTAATTTGAGGTAGCATAAGTAATTAACAACTGTTGGATCAGTTTTATACGTAAAAAATTATTTTAGTGGTAATTTAACAATTACATGATTTTAATACTTATATAACTGTAAATAATATTTATATTGGTACTTTTGTTGTGCTTTAATGATCGTTAGAATATTATTGATTTGATGACAATATATATTAATAAAGTCCCTAGGCTTGTCTTGAATGCTTTGTTTACCGGTACTATTAAAGTCTATTACTGAACACAAAATAACGATCAATAAAACTACATTTTTTATATAAGTAAAATAAAATATATCAATGTTTAAATTTGAAAAATTCTTAACTTTCTTTCCAATAATTTTTAGTACAATATAACTATTATTTACAGTGATGTAAGCATCAAAAAAACGTGCTTTATTAAATTTTCGACTAAAATAATTTTATATATATAACCGGAAAATTAAAAGCCAATATATCGCGAAATTCTCTCGTTTTTTCAAATAAAAGACGCATGACAGGTTTCAGTTGCGCAAATGCAATAACATACATAGAGCACACGCGCTCCTTACTTTTTCGGTTGCGCATCGTTCCTTGCAAAACGCACTGCCGCATATTTACTCTAGTTAAATATTTACATTAATTATTGTTTGAATGCCAGATAAGATAGTGTAATTCTTACTATAGACTACCTGTAAATTTAAGCTCTTAATATTTATAGGCAAAGTGACAATGATTTTCCGAAAAAAATTACCGTAGCTTCAGAGAATCGTAGAACAACCGGCGATGGCTTGAAATCTGCAAAAAATCACAAAAATTAAAAAATTGATGAGTAGATTCAATTTTAAAAAATGTTACAACTTAAAATTAAACATTAAGATAAAATAATTTTCAAAATTATTTTTAAGCGATTTAAACTTTTTCTTATTTGTACCTTAGCACAACTCTTTACAAGTCAAATGAACTTGCAAAGAAGTCTATAAGATGTCTGTAGGATAAAGAAATTAGAACTTGCTAAGAGACCTTTTTAGATAATAAATGGTTTTTTACAAAAACTAATTAATAATTCAAGTTAAAATGTATACTACTTACAGAACCTACGAAATCCTTCTAATAAAGTTGTTCTACGATAAAATTATCTTATTTATAAGCAAAACTTAACACATCGTTCAATAAGTCCCAAGACTAACAACGAAAACAACATTTTTTTTCAAAAATCATTTTTATTCATCAATATAATCTCCTTTTAGAGCGATACAATCTTTCCAACGCCTTTCCAACATTTCTATACTATGTTTATAGAAGGATTTATCCTTTGCTTCAAAATAGGCTTTAGTTTCGGCAATGACCTCCTCATTCGAGTCAAATTTCAAAAATAAAATTTGACTGGCCTAAAGGAGGTAGCAACAGTTGTTCATAGTCGACTTAATCTTCATAGACTCCAGGTTAATGTGAGAAACGTTTAACAAAAGAGTGAATGATCGTTATATTGATAGCAATCATTATTCTCTAATCTAAGTCTACAAGTTTTTTGTAGAACAATTGTAAATAATAATAGCAATAGGATAAAGAGATTGGCGCTAGGAACTTTCGACCATGAATTATTCCTTTATTTATTGGAGGATACCAGAATAGAGGGAACGGCAGAAAAGTGAACTCCAAGTCTTTCACTGGTAATAATAGCAGCATGCAATGCCTTTAGAAAGATTACATGATATGTGTTTTAAAAATTGCAATAAAATGAAATACATGAAACTGTTAGAATCAAAATGTTTCAAATGCTTTCAAAGTCAATTAGAAAAAATTTAGAATCTTTTATACAAATTAAAGACAATTTTTTTATCGAGTTGAAGTTAACAATGGTGAATTAATGTATTTTTTTAATTTAATAAAGCACATAATACGTATTAAAACATAGATTTATTAAAACCTACTAGAATTATTATTAAAAATTAGAATATAATTAAATTACAATTAAAATCAATTAAAGTCACGAGCTTTTTAATTAATCGATTTAAAATGATTAAGTAGAAAGCCAAATACCGCTAAAAATACGCTGGACTGTATAAACTATACCGTTACTACATGAGGTTGCACTGGCCTTAATTTAATAGTTTATACATGAGAAAGCTGGTGACAAGCTGAGTATAATTGTTATTACTTACAAAATATCTATAAAATTAATTCAGTGAAAACAGGACAAAAAAACGACGAACTAAACTATGAACTACAAAAACATGTTGATGTACTAGAAGTTATAAATTTTCATTGGGTTTCAATCAAAGCAAACAGATTTAATACAAGGAAACTAAAACTAGTTAGACAGTATAGTTAAACCAGATCAACTTTTATATTCCAAATCCAAATCAGTGCTAAAAACACCATAATAGCAACCAACGCCATTGCAGTTTTTACCTATAGCTTTACATTTATTACGTTGAATTCATATATCATTTTTTGCTCAACCAACAGATTACAAACTTACATTCATGTTTCTTTTTCAAAGCATTAACCTGCAAAATCTCGACAAAGTTCATTCTCTCTTCGATTATTTTAGCATTACTTACGTTGGAAAACTGATTTCCATTAATTTAAGAACTGATTTCGTAGATGTGTAAGCATTTAGCACCTTTGTTTAAAGATTTTATCCATTGTTTTATGTCTCCCAATTTAATGTGCAAAGATAGTATTAAAACTTTTGATAGATCAAAAATAAGTGGCTTTTGTATATATTTTTAGAACCAGGTGTCAAGTTTTTTTAGAATGCTATACACTTTTCATATAATGATTTTGTCAATCTCTGTTATCTCATTTACATAAAAAGCATGGCTATTTTATCAATCCTGAATGTTTATCTAGTAATAGTGTTAGGATCTCAAGATGTCTGCACGTTTTACATTCCTGCTTTTTGTATTTAATTCTATTTAATATTAGCTCTTTGTTCACTAATACCAAAAGTACCCTATAGGGACGGCTACATAAGCATTCGTATTATGAAGCAGAACAGCTTTTATGCTTCTCACAGATGCATCAATAAACAGGCACGACTCATTCGGTTTGTAACATATTGTACATGTTTGAATTGATTTATAATCCAAATTTATCGTTCCAGTACACTAAGGAGAATTGTTCATCTTTAATAAAATATTTACGAAATTCTTTATCTCTGTCTTGATATTAAGAATGCTTAAGTTTAGCGCATTCCTTAGTATTTTTCGGCCATGATGTTAGGTATTCTGCACCATCCTTCGGTAGGCCTAAATATTGAACGAAATCGTTCACGTGTTATTGAGATATTGAGTTTATCTCCTTCTCAGTGTTGTGAGGTACATATTCCTTGTCACTTGTTTTGCTATCGTCCATACTAACAACATTACTACATATCATTGTCGTTTAAGTTTTCTTCTGCTTTTCCATCTTCATCAAATACTTTCTCTATTTTTTCTCATTTTCCTTATCTTCTTTTTCTTAATTGATTTGTGGCTTGTTTTTATTATTCATACCACACAAATTTTTATTACAGAAATAACAATCTTCTTTCATATAAAATTCATTTTATAGTAGAAACTATCTATTTCCTCATTTTTTAGTTCATTTTGATCGATTTTTCGATGTTTACGGATCTCATACTCGCAACAAATTTAACAAAAACTTTTTTGTCAAGATCACACTCCTAATCACCTAAATTAGAGTCATAAATTCTTGTAACATTAGACTCCTTAGTAGCTGAGTTTCCTACTACCAAAGAGTTACGGTAGCATGACAACGACTGGTCGCCGATACTAGGGTTCCAAATCTCTGCATTGTAACACGTTTCCGCATATTTGTCATGACGGTGGTTTCTAAATAAGATATGCTAAAATACAGTATATTCCGAGATTTTTAAAAAATGATAAGATTCAATCAAAAATGAAAGTAGCTGCGATATGAAAAGAACCTTGAACAAAAGAAGATTGTTACAAGTAAAACGAGAATTAAAGAGAAGAAATAGAAGATGTACTTAATGAAGAAGAGAAAGTAAAAGAAGATTTGAGGGGAGGGGAGAGAGAGCGAGGAAAATAGAAAGAGAGGCGCGCATCGTTTGCGGTTGTCTGTGACTGTGGTAATACTGCTACGCGGAAGACTTTCTTTTAAGCGCGTGAATTTAAACTGGCTTCAAATTCATCGTCGTAACAATTTATACTGGTAAATGAATAAATATGATATAAAAATCAATAAGAAACTTAAATATTTTTTCATGTGGATTGAATTTACCAGAAATTTTTTTTTACATTGTTCAAATCTTACAAATTCTCAGAAGACTTCATAGATATTGAAAATAGATCGATTTAAAAAAAAATTGTAATTTACCTCAATTATAGTCTTATAGTTTTTGTCTTGACAATTAAATGTTGAATTTTTTATGCTAAACATTATCGTAGATAAGGTATTATCTTTTATATAATATACTTTATGTTTGTTACTCTAGAATTTATTCTTTGAATGTTTTCTTTACACACTGTAGGTATATAATATGTGTACCATATAAAATAAAATGAAAAACTTTTATACAGAATAAAATAAATTATAGTTTTTAATAATGTTTATTTAAGAATTGAAAACAATGAAAACTAAAAGTAAAAATATTGTTACAAATATTGCACATAGAACTATAAAATTGTAAGGCTTAATTGTATTATGATGCTGCTTCAATTAGCGGATTTTGACCAGATACATTTCGATGTAGTATAATATGCATTTCATTATGACGTTTGCTTAAAATAAAACCTAAAGAAGTGACAGAGAGTAGTAATCCAATTAAACTTCCCCACTGTAAACAAGCTTCAATAGTGTTAGCTGTAAAATACGTATGGTACAGAATATTCATGATAGATTCAGGTATCTTATCTATTCCAACTTCTATCCATAAAATAGGCAAAATTGTACCGTCTTGAGTACGACCCATAAATGGCACAGCATCGGCTTTACGTGCTTCAAGATTTATTTGTATTCGAGACCAACCTCCTATTGGTACTCCTAAGCGCTGTAATATTAGAAAAGAAATTATAAAAAACACCTAAAAAATAATTTTGGTAACACGTTATTGTTTTAAATTTATTAATATTTATAAATAATAATTTAATGTTACATATACAAAAAATTAATATATTAACCCATGAAAGCCCATGCGAAATCCAGGCTAAATAGGATAAAACTAACTATGCCAAACGGGACTTTACTGAAAAATAAAGTATTCGTAATTTATTTTTCAATTTAATTATTTATTGTGAAATTGCTTAAACAAATTAGTACGAAACTTAAAATTTTGAAAAACTAATTCCACAAGAAAAATTATGAAGAAAATCATGTATGACACTTTCTCGTCCGAGCCTTCATTTTGCAATAAAATTGTTATAAATAATTTAAAGTCACCGGCACCCGTTATGGCCCATGCTTACACTATTGCAAATAACAATTTATTGATTTTTTCAAGATATTTCTTGAACGTCAAAAAATACTACTTTCTGCAAGTTGTGTTAGGTTTTATTAATCTTCGATTGTACATATATTATGTGCATGTTACTTTTCTTTAATTATTTTCATTCAAACAATCGACGATAGACTGTTCAAACAATAATTTATAGTATTTATTTTATAAGAATTATAATAATTTTTACTTCTGGTATAAAACAAAACTTATAATGAGATTAACACGTGCATTAGCCTACCCACGGATCTCTAAATCTGTTTTTGATAATAAAAAGTGGTTCTCTTTTAAATTAAAAATTGGTTTTATCACAATGTAGTCCAGAAAAAATATACACTTTTATGAACTAAAATTTTACAGTAAACCAACTGTGTTATCATTTGTAAGATAGTTTAGTATTTTTAAGATATTTTATAAAGAATAACATAAATCTTAACAGCAATTGAACCTAAGAGCATTTTTTAAGTGACAAAGAATATTAAAAAATAGCATATTCGGTTCGCTTAAATCTTGAAAACTACCAAATGAATCGCGTACATTTAATTAAAATACTGAAAAAGATTAAAGAGCCTCAGAAATGGATTTGTAGGTATTTTTCACAAACTTTAAACAATTGGATAATTTTTCACGAAAAAAAGTCAGAAAAAACGCTAAAAAACGCCCGTTTTTGAAAATTAATATCTCGAATAACTTACAATACTGAGCTATAAGATGGTTCGATCAGTCTAGCGCTACACTCTCGAACGAAAGAATCAAGGTCCGATTCCTACATCTGTCGATTGACACAAGCACGATTGTTCTATCGTCTTCATTCTGTGCCTTAGTCCCCTATACATGACAAGACAGTCCCGATTGGCAAGCCAAATATGTAGCGTATTAGTAGGGAAGATAAAAAAAAATTAAGTTTATCATACTGGAGAAAGATCTTGTAGATGATTATAGCAAATAATGTGTTTATTAAGTAGCCCCTAAAAAGAAATCATTCTTAAGTAGTTTTTTTTTAAAGTGTCTATACGGACCCGTAGCGTGAAACGTCCGTCTACGGAAAGCGTAGAATTTATTCACAAGATGACGATTTCCGTATGTTGTCCGTTATTCATCATATTTCCGTCGCTTTCCGTAAAAATCCATGAGATTCCGTCCACGGATATTCTAAGGTGACCACAGCATTCTGTGAATAATAACAGATATCCGTAGACTTCCGTAGATGTCGCAGCTTCCCGTAAAAATTCAAAAACGTCCGTAGGGTTCCGTAATTGTCTGTAACTTTCCGTAAAGAATGAAAGGTGTCCGTAAAATTTTGTAGATGTCCGTAGCCCTCCGTAAAAATTCAAAAACGTCCGTGAGGTTCCGTAATTATCCGTGGCTTTCCATGAAGAAGGAAAGGTGTCCATAAAATATCGTTGATGTCTGAAGCTTTACGTAGAAATTCAAAAGAGTCTGTGGAATTCCGTAATTGTCCATAGCTTTCCGTGAATAATGAAAGATGTCCGTCCACCTCCGTAGATATCCGTAGCTTTCCGTAGAAATTTAAAAACATCCAGGGAGTTCTGTAATACTGCGTAGCTTTACATGAAGTATGACAGGTGTCCGTAGATTTCCGTAGATGTCCGTAACTTTCCGTAGAAATTTAAAAACATCCATGGGGTTCCGTAACTGTCCGTAGCTTTCTGTAAAGAATGAAAGTTATCGGTAGAATTCCGTTGATGTACGTAACTTCTCGCAAAAATTTAGAAACGTCCATGGGATTCCGTAATACTCCGTAGCTTTCCGCGAAGAATGAAAGGTATTCGTAGATTTCCGTAGATGTCCGTAGCTTTCCGTAGAAATTCAAACACGTTCGTGGAGTTCCGTGATACTCGGTAGCTTTCCATGAAGAATGAAAGGTGTTCGTAGACTTCCGTAGATTATTATTATTATTATTATTATTCATTTTCCATTCTTTAGTTATACATAAATATTAATATAAAATAGTACATTTCATTTATTTGTTACATAATTTTTGGTTCTACATTAAACAGTACATTTTATTATTTTCTTTAACATATGTAAATAATAACGGGGTTTCAAACAGAAACCGTATCGTAGGTGTCGCTATTAGTTAGTAAATAAATGTAAATTAGGAAAATTTAAATATTTATACTTTTTATTATAAAACAATATTTATTATAAAACAATATTTATACTTTTTATTAGTAATAAATACAGCAGATTATTATTTAGCTTATTTTGCATAGTCGTTCTTATATTTTGTAAATCATGTTTGCGACATAGTATTATCATCTATTTTGATATAATATTGACTTTATTATAACTTCTTCGTGTATATTTATTCTAATCCATTCTTTAATTTGTGATTCAATTGATTTTTGAGTAAGATCAAGCATTTTTAGTGTATTTGGTAACATATTAAATATTTTGAAGCTTATATAAGCAAAATTTAATCTACCTCTCTCTAGGCTTATTTTAGGTAATTCTAAGCAGGAGTATCTACAATAGTATTTCTAAGATCCAGTGAAAACTCTACTTTTAGATGCTCATATTGATTTACTACTGATTCCAAAAAGAAAGTTTGCCTAATATTTAATGGCTTTAAGGGACTATTTTATGTTACAGCTTTATCAATTTGTCTTTATGCGTTTCATAGACCACACCCCATGCAACTATTCCATACGTTGCTATACTATGAAATAATCCATAATAAATTGATTTGAGTTGACTCCTAGTTAAAATATATTTTAGTCTAGCGAAAACATGAATCATATATCTTAATCTTTTAACTAGATAATTAATCTGCTCATTTCAAGTTAACCCAGCATCTATGTATATTTCTAGGTACTTTATTGAGTGTACTCTTTCTAGGGTTTTATCGTGCAAAGAAAATTGAATGGCATCAGGGATTCTATTCAGATGGTTTGCAAAGGCTATACATTTAGTTTAATCAACATTTAACGCTAGTTTATTATGACATAACTAGCAGTGTACTTCTTTTAATATATTATTCATTTCAAACATTAAATCATTCCAAGATTCCCCTGAACAATTAATAGGTGTATCATTAGCATAAGATATAATATTTTGAGAGATTAAAAGCATACTATCTATGTATATTATAAAAAGGAGTGGCCCTGATATAGAAACCTGTGGTACACCAGTTTTTATTGTTGCATTTTCACTATATACTCCATTTATTTTTGTACACTGTAACCTGTTAGTAATATACTCGTAGCTTTGAATTAATTGCAACGCATTACCTCGATTACCAATTCTATCAATTTTTTGTACCAGTATAGAGTGATCAACCGTGTCAAAAGCTTTAGAGATGTCAAGGAAAGTTACAATTCTTGGCTTACTATTATCAAGCTGTACATATAAAAAATCACTCAAAACAGATATTGCATTATTACACCCTAAGTTTTTCCTGAATCCAAATTATATAATTTGTAATAACTTATATTTATTCAGAAATTTAGTTAATCTATCATACAACAGTATTTCAAAAATCTTATGTTTGAGATCAGTGATATCGGTCTGTAGTTGCCTACTATATTTTTCTTACTACCCTTGTGCATAGGAACAACTTCTGCCATTTTAAATTGATCAAGACATAGTCCAATTTCATAACACTTATTTATGATATTTACCAATGGCTTTGCTATGAAATAGACAATTCTCTTCAAAACCACAGAATTCATATGATCTATTCCACCTTGTTTTATTTTAAGCTTGTTTATAGCAGCAAGAAGTTCCTTAATGCAAGTGGGAAATAAATAAAAAGTATGAATATTATGCATTTTTTCTGGTAATTCAAAGTTAATATTAGTTAAAGTTACAATTTTTCGAGCTATTCTATTTCCCACTTCAGCAAAGTAATTATTCAAATAAATGGCTTTAGATAAATTGCATTCAGTTTTTACCCCATTTATTATTCTACTATCAATGCTTGTTCTTTTAAAATCTTTTTCTAATTTTTCATTAACAATTTTCCATAAATGCTTTGAATCAGACTTTTCTACTATTTGTCTTTCACATCTATTTCTAGAAAAATAAATCAATATTTTTAATCTTTTCTCATATTCTAAGTATTTATTTTTTAGTAAAATGTCATTTGGATTTGTTCGACTTTGCTTATATAGTTAATTTTTGGTATAACATGATTCAATAATACCTTTAATTATCCAAGGTTTACTAGGCTTGTTTTTCTTTTGGTACTGATAAGTAGACATTTCGTATGAAGCTGAAATTTCACCAATTAGTTTTCTAACAGAATCATTAATATCAACAATATTTTCAAAAACAGACCAGTCTTCTTTTGCACACAACTCAATTAACAATTTGAATTTTATTCTACTTTGATTTGTATCGGTTATTGTTACATTTGGCATCAAAGCAATTAGTAATGAATAATGATCAGTTATTTAATATAAAAATTTACTAGCAACGACTGGTTTTTGTGTTTTAACCATGAAGTGATCAATACAGGTACCATTATCATTTATTAATCCAGGTCTAGTCACATTATTTATATATGGAGAATATTTGTTTTCCATAAAATTTTTTAAATATGTCACGTTTAATTCATTAAATTCTAGAGTATCAATATTCGCATCATCTAATACTGTATGATTTAGAATTTCTTTATTTGAAATTATGTAGTATTTCATATTTTATACAAATTCATTTTCTACATATTGAAAACATCTATAGAAACCTGATATTTTAAATGTAGTTTTATCAACTAATTGCGCGGTAATACTTATAATTTTAAGTTTATCAACAATTTCTACTTCAACAGAATGTTTAATGCCCTCCTTAACGTACATAATAACACCATCATTCTGGTTTAAACATCCATCATTCTTGTATGTAGTGTAACCAACCAATGATATGAAACCCTGACTTTGTCTAAGCCACGCTTCGGAACAGACAACTATCTGAGGCTTAATTTTGAATGAATTAATAAAGAGTTCTAATTCATTTAGATTTTTCTTTATACTCCTTATATTCCGATGTAATACACTAAAATTACACTTTTTAAACAACTGATGTTCATTAAATTCTTATCACTATTAAAAGATTCTTCATCACGCATTAGGTCAGAATCTTCAACCGTTTCGTTCATTTATATGCAAAGGAGGCTTCCTATTTTCATCTTGAGTCCTTGTAAACAAAAACATCGGTTTCACTAGATAATTTATGTTATTTACAACTATGTTGAGCTTATTCTTGTATGTGTCACAGTTGTGAATATCAGTTACCTTGTGATCTGTTTTTCCTTTATCAATTAAGTATTTATTAGCTTTGATACAGTTTACACATTTTAGAACTTCCTTATTTACACAGTCATTAGATTTGTGTGATTCAGCACAAAAACTACATATTTCACCCACTTTATCACAAAATTTAGCGATGCGATTAAAACCTTGACATTTAAAATAACGGAGCAAGGTTAGGTGGTCCTTATCATTGCACTATTGATATCCAATGAATAATTCATTTTGTCTTACTGTTTTAAGTAACTACCTGGATTAAAACTAATTAAAACATTTTTTACACTTTGATCATTTTTCTTGTAAACGAAATGTCTTTCATAAATAATCTTCAAAGTGTGCATCTCCATATTATTTTTGGCACTAATGTCTTGAGTTAGTTCTTTATCAGATAAATCATTTTCAATATTTAATACTTTTATGAGATGATTCTTTTTTTCCAAAAAGTGTACATTGCAGTTATCTTTAAAATCATTTTTAAGCTTTGACTTAATTTCATCTTTATTTTCCTCACTGCATTTAATAATAACACCTTGTTTATTTTTTCTGATTCCATTTATAGGCATTTTTATAGATTTTATTATAGTTTTTTTAAGGCTAACAAAAGCATCACCTTTATAATTTTTTTGAGGCTTTATAATAATAGCAGCATTATTTGGTATCTTCTTAGGCAACGAATTCAGATTCATACTAGTTACAGTTGAATATTTAAGATTATTTACCTTGCGCACATTTTCAGCAGCTTTCCTTGAAAATTTATTATTTTCAATTAATTCTTTATTATACTTCATTAATTCAGCAAATTGCTTTCTTAATTTTTTAACTTCACTACTTAAAGAGCCAATGGATAATATGCCATAATTGTGATTGTACAATATTTCCCAATAATTACCAATAGTCTCCTCATATATAGATTCATCACTCTGCTTCTCCTGCAAATCATCCACCTTCACAACAGCACAATTTTGCAATTTTTAATTTAATAACTCCATTTTAAGTTTCAATATATCAACATAGTTATATTTATGTATATCGCTCTCATGCTTATTATTATAGATTCTGTTGTGATCTGAACATATTAATAGGGAATTAGTAACAAAGAAGCCTTTTCCTTTTTTTTCGCTTAATTAAAAAGTCACTTCTACAAAAAACACCGTCGCACAATAAACAGACAACATAATTAAAATATCTATCTGAATGACAAGCTGTATTACATTAGATGTCCGTAACTTTCCGTAAAAATTCAGAAACATCTACTGTAATCCACGGACACCTTTTATATCTCACGGAAAGTTACGAAAAATTACGAAACCTCACGGACGTTTTTAAATTCCCACAAAAAGCTACGGACGACTACGAAAGTCTAAGGACGCCTTACATTTTTCACGAAAAACTGCGCAGTATACCGGAACTTCACAAACGTTTTTGAATTTCTACGGAAGGCTGTGGACATCTACGGAAGTCTACGGATACCTCCCAGACTTCACGGAAACCTCCAAAGTATTACATAACCCCACGTGCGATTTTAAATTTCTACAGAAGGCTACGGACATCTACAAAATTTGACGGGAATCTTTTATTCTTTATGAAAAGCTTCGGATAATTACAGAACCCCACTGACGTTTTTAAATTTCTACGAAAGGCTACGGATCTCTACGGAAGTCTATGGACACTTTTCAATCTTCACGGAAAGCTAGCAAGTATCACGTGATTCCAAGGGCGTTTTTGAATTCCTACAGAAAGCTATGGACATCTGCAAAAGTCTATGGACACTTTTTATTCTTAACGAAAACCTACGGATTATAACGGGACTTCACAGGCGTTTTTAGGTTTCCACGAAAATCTACGGGCATTTACGGAAGTCTATAAACACATTTTATCAACCATGAAAAGCTATTGGGTATCACAGAACCTTACAGACGTCTTCGAATTTCTGCGGAATGCTACGGACATGTACGAAAGTCTACGGACACCTTGCATTCTTTACTGAAAGCTACGAAGTATCACGGAATTCCATGGACGTATTTAAATCTCCATGGAAAGCTACGAAGTATTACGGACCCGTACAAGCGTTTTTGAATTTCTACGGAAAGCTACGAACATCTACGGAATTCCACGGGCACCTTTCATTCTTCACGGAAAGTTACGGGCAATTATAGAACCCCACAGGCGCTTTTGAATATTGAAAGAAACGTCGGGCATCTTCGGAATTTTACGGACACTTCTCATTTTTCAAGGAAAGCTACGGAGTATCACGGAACCCGACAGACGTTTTTGAATTTCTGCGGAAAGCCAAGGACACCTACGGAATTCTACGGACACCTTTCATTATTCATAGAAAGCTACGAAGTATCACGGAACCCCATAAACGTATTCGAATTTCCACGAAAAGCTACAGACATCTACGAAAGTCTGCGGACACCTTCCAGACTTCGCGAAAAGCTGCGAATTATCACGTAACCCCACGAGAGCTTTTTAATTTCTACGAAAAGCTACAGACATCTACGAAAGTCTACGGACACCTTTTGATCTTCATGGAAAGCTATAGACAATTACAGAACCCCACTGACGTTTTTCAATTTCTACGGAAGTCTACGGACGCCTTTCATCCTTCATAGAAAGCTACAGAGTATCACGTAACAGCACGGGCGTTTTTGAATTTACTTGAAAAGCCACGGACATTCACAGGAGTCCACAAACACCTTTTATTCTTGACGGAAAGCTATGGAGTATCACGGAATCACACGAAAGTTTTTGATTTTCTACGGAAAGCTACAAACGTCTAAAGAAGTTTACAGTCACCTTTTATTTTTCACGGAATGCTACGGAGTATCATGGTACCTTACGGGTGTTTTTGAATTTTTACGTAAACTATGCCAGCATTGAATTTAATAATGATAAAAATAAATTAAAGATAAATTAAATTTAATGATAATAAGTAATAAAGGCACTAAATAAAAAGGACACAGATTTTAAAGATAACACACACACACACAAACACACACACGCACACACAAACACACACACACACACACACACACACACACACACACACACACACATATATATACATATTGTAACGCCACGGGGATCAGGGTAGCGTACAAATGTAGGGGGAAGCAGGCGGGTCGCTTACTAGCACTGAGTAACAATCACAGCTTTAAAACAAAAAGAACAACACCGTTCATTTTAACTAAAAGTTAACTATAATAAATTTATGTCTCGCGTTTAACGCGAGCCCAGAGCACCAGCTACACTCGTGTAGCGCGGTTTCTACAGCGACTAGCTCACGGTTACAGCGGTCGCGAGTGTACAGCATACAGCAACGACCGAAATGGCGCGTAATACGCGACACGGTCGCACACACACAGCCGGGAAGGACTCGGGGACGATTCGGAGAAAGGGATGCCTCCTAGCCGCTGCCGCTGCACCTTGGCACTTACCAGATATTCTGACACACACGCGGATACTACCCAGACGTTCGCTAGCTGGAATTTCTTTATAAAAAAAAGACCTTCGTTCGCGACTGTTGTCCATGATTATACGGAACGGAGTGTCGACTACTTGCTAATATCGTGACTTCTCGCTAAAACGGAGGGGAGCAAAACAAATAAAATAAAAAAAAATCAAAAAAAATAAGCAAAAAAAATAAGAAAAAAAACATGCTTTGCTGGCTTGGGTGCTTTGCGGCAAAATCTAAACAAAAAAAAAGGTTAATTAAAAAAAAAAAAACCAAAACAAAAGAAAATAGAAGGAGCAAGGGAAACCAAAAGAAATATAGCATGCAGTATACTGGTGGGATGAGCGGGACCGGCAATAGGGGTAATTAGCACACTAATTTGCTAAACATAGATTATATTAATTATAAAATATACAAAAAACTAAACCAAAATAAACGGTGGCGGTGCTATATAAAACAACAAAAAAAACTTCTCTAAAAATCAAAAAAAACAAAAAAAAAATTCTTAAAGGGAACGTGGCGATACGTAGCGTTTTAATTCGCCTACGTGGATTTTGGTGCGCTTATCCGAGTTGACATCTTCGACGAGGTAGGCTACCGGTAAAAGTACCTTTACGATCGTCGCTAACCCTACGAATAGCGTTGCCATTTTTGCCACGAATTCTTCTCCGGCAGAGGACAGGTGGTGTTGGCAGCGGAACACTAAATCGCCTACTTGATATTTAATGTCACGTCGACGGCGGTTGTAGTGCGCTGATTGTTTCGCGGTCGCTTGCTCGATGTGTCTCTTTACTAGGTCGTGTACCGTGGGTAAGCGGGTTACACGTTCGAGCCATTGTTCTGCATCGGGCGGCCGTACAGGAGCGGGATGTTCAAAATGCTTGCGGAAAATCATGCAGGGTTGCGGGTTACGGCCGTAATTGAGGAACGCCGGGGAGAATTTGGTTGATGAATGCACCATACTGTTGAGCGCAA
Organism: Chalcis sispes; assembly: GCA_949987625.1. Taxonomy (NCBI): domain Eukaryota; kingdom Metazoa; phylum Arthropoda; class Insecta; order Hymenoptera; family Chalcididae; genus Chalcis; species Chalcis sispes. The sequence goes on along the minus strand of OX465097.1, from coordinate 42,249,693 downwards.
AGGCGAATTCATTAAGATGCATATCTCATTTGCGGTCGTCTTCGTTGAGAAAACTATTAATCATCGTACGCAAATTTCGATAAACGCGTTCCACGGGGTTGGCCTGCACATAGTACGGAGGAATGGTGGACTGCGTCACTCTGTACTGCTGCAGCCGCTCGGTTACCGTTTTGTTTGCAAATTCGGTCCTGTTGTCCGTGAGCAGGACCTTGGGACTGCCCCATCGGCTTATTCTTAAGTCGTCGTACGCTTGCATTACACTCTTCGCGTCGGCTTTTCGTAACGCGCGGATTTCGATATAGCGCGTGAAGAGATCTTCGAACACTATGGCATAGCGGTGCCCTCGTTTCGACGGTGGTTTCGGCTCGATCACGTCCGCGGCAACTACCGTCCATGGACCATCAATGTATCGCTCCCCCATCAAGCCAGCTGGTGCTTGCTGCGATATCTTGTGCGCTTAGCACTCTTGGCAAGCGCGTACGTAGCGACACGTATCGTAGTAGATACTCGGCCAATAATAGTAGGTGGCGAGCCGCGCATAGATTTTCTCGACACCGAGATGGCCCGCCTGTGGTGTATCGTGCGCTTCAAACAATGCTTTAGCGCAGTCGCCCTGCGGTAATACGAGTTTTCACGCGTCGAGATCCGGTACTAACGGGTCAATCAGCTGGCTCGGCCGGTGCACGTATAGCAACTCGTTGTCCATACGCCAATCAGGGAATATGTGCGGGCGGGTGCGAACAGCTAGCAAGCGTCGTTGGTACCATTTATCCTCCGTGTGCGCGGACGAAGCTACAGCGGCAGCTTCTACGTTATTTTCGAGCGCACAGGAAAGTGCGTCCGGCACTTGATGCAACGTGCCTTTATGATGCACAAATTTGATGAAATATTGCTGCAGCATCTTGTTCCATCGCCTTAAGCAACCCGCGGGGTCCTTCAAATTATGTAACCACAAGAGGCTGTGGTGATCGGTAATCAGCGTAAATTCCTCCCCTTGGAGGTAACCTTTCAACCGTTCGATGGGCCAGAGCACTGCCAAGCACTCCTTTTCCGTCACGGAATAGTTGCGATCGGCTTTGGACAGAACACGGCTTACAAAATAGATCGGGTGCTCGTGTTCGTCAACCTCTTGGGTTAGGACACCTGCGATGGCGTAATCACTCGCGTCCGTTTACAGCGTCAACGGGCTGGTGAGATCCGGGCGAGCTAGCACAGGCGCTTACGTTAGAGCTTGCTTCATTTGAGCGAAGGCGAGCTGTTGTTGCTCGTTCCAATGCCAACGAATGCCTTTCCGCATTAGTTGTGTGAGTGGTGCTTTATACACTGCCAGATTATCGATGCAGCGTAAATACCATGCCACCGTGCCTAAAATTCGCCTCAGCTGGTGGACGTTCGTAGGTGCGGGGTACTCAACAATCGGCTTCATCTTATCGTCGTCGGGCATCAAACCTTCTGCGTTTACGATGTAGCTTAAGTAGCGGACCACAGCGCAGCAGAACTCGGATTTTTTCCGATCTAATTATAGATTTTCTTCTTTGAACGTTGCGAGCACTCGTTCCAGCCACTGCAAGTGTTCTCGGAACGTAAAAGTGACAATAATCTCGTCGTCCAAGTAGAGGAAGACGTGCGGTTCCCACTGCGGCTTAATAAGGCGGTCCATTATTCGTTAAATCGTTGCGGAGGCGTTCGCTAAGCCGTACGGCATGCGCATGAATTGATACTGCCCGCGTCCAGGGATGCAGAAAGCGATGGTCTCTTTGCTTACGGGGTCGAGCAAGACTTGGTGATACACTTGACTGAGATTAAGCTTAGAAATGTCGTAAGTCGATCTAAGCTTGTCTAGGATATCGTCCATGTTGCTGAGGGGATAAGCGGAGCGTTTAGTGACGAAATTGATGCACCTGTAGTCAATGTAAGACCGCCACTTTCCATTGGCCTTCGGTGCTATTACTGGACAGCTGCACCACGGGCTGTCGGACGGCTTAATGATCCCTTCGGCAAGCATGCGATCGATCTCCTCGTACGCAACTTGCAGCATTTTCAAAGAATATCTGCGCACATGCTGCCGAATTGGCGCAGCTCCTTTCACGTCGATGGTATGCACTGCTAAGTTAGTTAATCCTAGCAATGCGGGTGTAAGCGGGATTAAGCGGTCGAGCAGAGCATTTAGCTGCTTCTGCTCGTCGTCGGTTGCCACAACGAGTCCGCCAACGGTCGCGACGGACGAGAAGGTCGCCAGATCGGACCCGTATGGATAGAACTGGTGCACCACACCCCGTGGTGTCCACCAGGTATCCGTGCCATAATCGATCTTCAATTTAAACAGCCTCTTGAAGTCGATGCCCAGGATGCAATCGTATTGCAACCCATCTGCCACGAAGAAAGGAAGCGTGCACCTTTCTCCATCGATGGAGACAGTCACATCCAGCACTCCCTAGATTGCCACTGCTCCTCCATCTGCCACGTTAATTGTATTAGCCGCAGGGCTGAGCTTGTATTGCAACAACTCTCTAAAACCCTTTCCCAGGGACAAATGGACGACGCCATCGTCCAGTAAGCCTCTGTGCTTCAAACCGTTAAGCTCAATATTAAAAAATAGCCGTACCTTGCGGAGGTGCGGTTTACCTTAGATCAGCGACGGCGGCTGATCTAATGGTGCTGATGCCGGAGATTCCGTTGCGGCGGAAATCTCAACTGCGTTGCGCTGCGGTGACAGGCGTGGCGGGTCAGGATGAAGCTGCCCGCGGCGTGGAGCTGTCTTTCGGCTACGCGAGGACCCGCGAGCTCCTAACAAGTCCCCTGCGGTGCGTTTCCCGCCCGTGGAGTCGCTCTGCATCGATTGCAGTCCCTGCGCAGTATATTTGGTTGCCCGCATCGGTAACATTTCAGGACTCTCAGTCATTCTGTAGCCCAATGCCCTAGCTGATCACAGCGGCGACACGGCTCTCGCTGCTTACGAGCTTGCGGCGAGTTATCCTGCTAGTTATTAGCGGCATATTCTACAGCGCGCGGCGGCGCAGTGCTGCTGTTCGCGTAATAATTAGAATTACGCTGCCGCTGCGAGGGCACGTCGGCGGGTTGGAGTAGCGGCTGTATTTCGGTCTCCGTTTCCGCCGATGGCTTGGAGGCTGCTGTGCGCGTAATCGCTAGTGAACGCGGCTTTTTGGGCGGAGTTAAAGCTTGCAGCGAAGACGGATGTTTAGATTGCGGCTGCTTGTGTGGGAAGCGGTTCTCCGAAGCGCCCGCAGCAGCGACGAAGTCCGTGCTGCGAAACGTGTCGTCGATCCCTATCAAGCAAGCCGTTTTGACGGGAGCAGCTTTAGTCGAACGTACCAGGTGCAGCGGCACGTACGCGTCCTTGGGGAGAACGGCTCCTCGGGTGGAGAAGGACAATAAGCCTTGTCCTGCAGTTTCTTCGTCTCGTACTTCTTTTCCAGACGCTGCAGCTCTTCAAAATCACGAACACGGTCGCGCGAAATAGCTTGCCTATATGCTGGATGGAGGTTGCGGCATGTGCAATCTAATTGCTCGGACAGCAACATCGGCGGTCGCACTTGATCGAGCAGATTGTGGAATTCGAGCAAGAACGTAGAAATATCCTTCTGCGAGCCTTGTGTCCGCCTGCCGATCTCCTGGCGTAAGCGGTCTTGCTGATTGTCGGTGCAATACTGCAACCGAAACGCGTCTACAAAACCAGCGTAAGTTTGCCAGCGGTTGTGTTCGCGGCAAAACCAATACTAGGCCTCTTTATCGAGGCCCGCCGGCAAAGCTTTAATAATATCCTCCAGAGTTAGACTGTATGACACCCGACACTGATCCAAGTTGGTCAAAAATCCCTCGGAGTCTTGTTTTTGCACGCCCTTGAAGGAAATGCGCCACTTATCTAGAATATCGCACGTTTGCTTATCGCGCAGAAACGTGGAATTATCAAAAATAAATTGCGTAGCGTTAGTTTGCGCGTGCCGAGGTGCTGAAGCTTCAAGCGGAGGTCTAAGAGGTGCGTAGTACCTCTCCGCTCTGTGTGGCTGCTGCTGGTTGAACTCTGTTGGGCGCGGAGGCGGCGGCGATTCCAATCTATTCGGCCGTTGGACCTCCGGTGATTGTGGGTGCGGTGCGTAAGCCTCTTTGTTCGGGGACGCTCCCCAATTCACGGTAATGCGCTGAGACGCGGGTGGCAACGGCTGCGCAGCTAAATCGCCAAACGGGGCGGGTGCGTGCGCTGCCTCGAAGTGCGGTACTTCGGGCCTTCGCTGTCCTAGCGGAGCGTCCACGGCTGGCTCCGGATACGTTGCAGCGGCCCGTCGGTCTTCCGTCAGCCTCTGGCTCTCAACCACGTACGTCCAGAACGGATCGAATTCTTCGAGGGCAGCTGTAGGGCCTGCTATGGGTGGAACGCGGTAGCTTGTGGTTGCTCCTGGTGACGTACGCTTGACAGGGTCCGTCAACTCCATCGGCGAGTCTCTGCTGAGCCGGCCAACCGTCTGGTGTAACCGCGTGATCTGCGCGTGGAGGGGTCTCCGTCGCACGAGCTCTCTCCGGCTCGGTATCGACGATACGCACTCGCGGTGTGTTGGTATCAGGCTCACTCTGCGGCGTCCGTGCCGTCTCCGACGAGGTGCTATCCCATGCGCGCGCGGCCAGCTGCGAAAAACCGAAACGTTAGGTGCTTGCGGACGCGCAGGGGAATCGATGTTCGGACTTGAACTTACGTTGGTACACTTACGTTGGTATTTGCAGTACAATGGATTCCTCGTCGAGCGGCGGAAAGCAGCTGTCAGTTGCGCGCTCATCCTGCGCGGGGTTTCATGGAGCGGCATCAGCTTCGAGCAGGCGACGGAGCTCGAACCTCTCCTGCCGCTGTCGCACGACGTAGGTATCGCAATCGATGTTGAGTCCACATCGTTGCGCGTTTTCGAATATGCGTTGATCGGTAACGGTATAAATTGCGTACCTGATAGAACTTCTCAGAATTTCAGGCTTAAGAGAAATTATGTTACGATTGGCGGCGCGTTCCGACTCCATTCTGCATCAATAAAAAAAAATGCTAAACCGCGAATAGGAAATAGAGAAAGCCGCAACGACGAGAGTGACGACGTTCAGCAACGACACACGACCAATCGAAGAGACGGCACGGAGAGCAAATATCTCGCTTAGTATAGTCAGCTCAACGCAAATTCTAAAACTGGGACGAATAGCTCGAGTACGTGCTCGTTTAGCTCTGCTGAGGGAGTTGGCTTTCACCTGAACAGCTGCTGCTACGCGAAACGAAAAAAAATGAAAACGACTAACAAGCCAACTCGAGCACACTAGCTTGCAAACTGCTGCTGAAATTTTTGGGTTGAGCTGCTCCCTGACTACCACAGTCGAATCCACCAGTTCAAGCGAAACTGAAAACTAGAAAAAAAAAACTAATAATTCGCTCGCATGCGTCGGCGCGGGATGTGTAATGCAACGTACTTTAAGCCGGTAACTGCACTATAGTATGGTGCCAGGCGGGAGAAGGTTAGACTAGCGGGAGACAACAGCGGTCCGCGGCAAGCTATGCTACAGACGAGGGAAAGTAGCAGGGAAATGCGCGTGAGGCGAAGTCCGATCTCTGAAAAATAGCCACTGAATAAGCAAACGGTGCAATAACTGAAGATGATCCCGAAGGATACGAAACAAAAATAAATTTTGCGCCAACCTGTAAAAAAAAATTATATAAATTTGATATGATTTAAATTTACAACATGCAAGATTATAATTAATATAATTAAGTATCCGCCAATGCCATTGGCAGCGCGGTGCGAGGTCAGCGTGCAAAAAAACGAAACAAAAACAGCACAAAATAATTTTCTTAGAGGTGTAAAAGTGAGCGGCGGAAGATTCGTTGGCTTGCGAGACGATGTAACGACGACGGCGCACCCTACCGGAAGCGAAAACACAGGCAAAAATAAATAATTCACAGTTCCACGAGAGAACAGAAAAATGTATATAAAAAATTTAATCAATAAAATAATTATAAAAATAAATATTAATAAAAAAAAATTATCTTTGGTTTACTAAAGAAAGAAAAAAAAACCACAAGAAAAGAAAATATTCAAATTACCAAAAGAAACAAGAAAAAAAAACGAAAAAAGATGATTATTTTAACCGCTCTGAAGCGTTAGTCGAATATACGACGTAACTTGCGTCGTGCTAAACTCCGTAGTTGAGACGCACGTCCGCTGATACGCGTCCCAGCGCGGTGCTACACTCGCAGCGATCGAGCTGACGTCACAGCTCCACGACAGATAACCACTCACTCGCGCGGGTGGGAATAATAGCGGCGGTACGCAAGCAATAACACATAACAATTTTAATTTAAATCAATAGCATGTAAAATAATATACGATTAAATGTTAAGAGAATTTTTACCGGTAGGCAGTAAGCCAAGCGCAGAAAAACAACAAAGAAGAGAAAAAAAAAATAAAAAAAATTAATTATTTATACAAAAAAAAATGCTGATTTTATCATAAAAAAAAAAATTATAAAAATTTTTTAAATAGTCACGAATCATTAAAATGTAAAAAAAACTAAGTTTAAATTTACTTTACTCATGATAGTTCGTTTCGAAACAATTTGTTTCGAAGTTTTCGATATGACTCTCAATCTTACCACTGGATGCGCACACTCGAATCAGCTTAACAACTTCCGACCTGGCGTATGTGAGCGCCAGCGCTACTGCGCGGCTGTCTCGCGTGGTCGATCAAGATGGCTGCCCACTGGCTTTCTTCCCTCCTTGTCCACGTCCGGCTGCGTGTGCTTTTACGACGCGCGAAAAATGGCGGTGAATGGCGAGTTCGAGAATGCAGTATTCGCTTGTGACGGCGACTACCAAACTTACACTTCACACTACACACTTCACTGTCTCTGCTTTTATTATTTCTCAATTTTTTTTCAGTGTCCTCACTTATACACACGATTGCGTGACCCCGTAAATTTTTCACAAATCAGCATGATTTGTGTCGGCCCCACGTTTTTAGCGTCATGTTGTAACGCCACGGGGATCAGGGTGGTGTACAAATGAAGGGGGAAGCGGGTGGGTCGCTTACTAGCACTAAGTAACAATCATAGCTTTAAAACAAAAAGAACAACACCGTTTATTTGAACTAAAAATTAACTGCAATAAATTTATATCTCGCGTTTCACGCGAGCCCAGGGCGCCAGCTACACTCGTGTAGCGCAGTTTTTACAGCGGCTAGCTCACGGTTAGAGCAGTTGCGGGCATACAGTATACAACAACGACCGAAATGGCGCGTAACACGCGACGCGGTCGCACACACAAAGCCGGGAAGGACTCGGGGACGATTCGGGGAAAGAGATGCCTCCTGGCAGCTGCCACTGAACCTTGGCACTTACCAGATATTCTGACATACATGCGGATACTACCCGGACGTTTGCTCGCTGGAATTTCTTTACAAAAAAAAGACCTTCGTTCGCAACTGTTGTTTACGATTATACGAAACGGAGTGTCAACTACTCGCTAATATCGTGACTTCTCGCTAAAACAAACCCAAACGGAGTGTCTACTGCTCGCTAATGCGGAACCGAACGGAGTGAACGAGAAGCTCCTGCGTGGCACCTTTGCGAGCGCGAATTTTAGATAATCGTTCTACGCCGACGCAGCGTACGTGTAAAATACGTTACGCGACGGAGCCGCGCTGTCGGCAGTTTACATTACCGCGCGCCAGCAGCGCGCGTTTAGATTATCCGCTCGCGAGTGCCAGTGCTGTTATATTTTCTCTGGAGCGGCGAGAATCTACATCCGATGTCCAGGGAGTCCAGGAAAGTCGACGCGTTCCATGGCTGGTAGGCGTCGACTAATTTGTCTCTTCTCTTTCCTTTTCATGTGCGACATTGCGGCGGATCAACAGCAGGCGAATCGAACGATAAGCGGCAGAGAAAGCGAAGCGGTATTGTCGGGGGCAGCGATGGCCTGTTAGCAGCGGCAGCGAGGCAACGCTCCTAGACAATTCCAGGCACGTAATTACTTGTACGTAGATGCGGTGCTCAAGTGTCCTTGCTTGCCTCCTAACCTCCTCTTTCAATTTCCTATGGTGTTGTGTGGCAGCCTGTACTTTCCTTCTAAGGTGCAGCTGCTACTATTATTTTCTTCTTCTTCTAACTACTGTCTAGAAGGTTACAGGTACGGGAATCACGACAAAGACAGGAAGGAGCTAGGGAAGGAATCCCTGCTGCAGTGTGTGCGAGCACTGACATCGACTAGCCATGGGCTCCTGAGACTGGCTCCTTGCTGGAGCCTTACTTGAGCACCGAGTCCCTGTACCTGGAGGAGGTACAACATACACAGCCCTGCGTGGCAGTTAGTTAGTGCTAAGCATGGCAGTCCTGCGAGACTGCCTAGATTGTCAAGGGGGTATTGCAGGCTACGAGGAGGCTTACAAGCTATGCTTTGGCCTCCTCATAAGGCTAGTGCTAAAACACCGCATCACAGTATACAGGGTGCGTACGGTATTTGAGGACAACTTGAAAGTGAAATGAATTAGCTTGTATTTTTAATAAAATTTAATGAAATTTTAGGAATTTTTTATACAACGTTAAATTAATACATGGCTATAAAGTTATTTAATAAAATCGGCATTGGCAGCAATAACCTCTTCGATCCGGGTCCGGAAACGATTACATGCCTAAATCAAATGCTCCTTGTTCATATTGACCATAACGGCATTTATAGCAGTCTTCAGCGAAGAAGTAGTGTTATGAGGACGCTTATTGGTCTCACGCACAACTGCGCCCTATACGTAATAATCCAAAGGATTAAGGTCTGGGGAGCTAGGTGGCCATAGGTTCGGTGTTACGTGGTCATTATAATTTTTGGTTATCCAATCTTGTGTCGACATCGCTTTATGAGAAGGAGCAGAGTCTTGTTGAAAAATGTATGGTCTGCCTCCGCTTACATTGTCTATCGAGGGTTTCACTACCGTCTCCAAAACCTCGATGTATGCAGCAGAGTTCACTCGAAGTCCTTGAGTAAAAAAGTGTAGTGGCATAACATGTCCTTCGTTGCTGACAACACCTAAAACCATAACAGTGGCTGGAAATTTTGTGTACATAACAACAGGGACCTCCGTAGGATTTGAACATACGAGGTCTGGCTATTAAATAACGAGACTGCGCGCCTAGAAGGCGCCGTAGAGGGGTGGGGAAAAAAACGAGTAGTGCGTTGGGTATCTCGATATCTTGTCTATGCACGCACCAAAACACGTTCTCGTCACTATTATTGTATTTGTGCAGTAGCGGTTTAAAACGAACGTGTTTTTTTCTCGTGCCGAAAACCATGTGTGACGAAAAACAGGAGCTACGTATCAATCTTAAATTTCTCGTTAAATTGGAAAAAACTCTGACTGAGTGCTGTAAATTGTTGCAAGAGGCCTATAGGGACAATCCTCTATCTCGTGCGCGTGTTTTTGAGTGGTGTAAGCGCTTCAGTGAGGGCTGAGTGAGCACTGAAGATGACCAACGCCCAGGTCGCCCTGTCACTGTTTTAACTCCGGAAACAGTGACCAAAATCAACCAAATTCTGTGTGCAGATCGTCGAATGAGCATCCAGATGATTGCCGAGGCTGTAAACGCCGATAAAGAAACGGTTAGACAAATTTCACACGAGGAATTACACATGACAGAAGTCTGTGCGAAGTTGGTGCCAAAAAACCTGACTCCTGACCGAAAGCTCTTGCGTCAACAGGTCTGCTCAGATTTCCTTGAAAGGTTAAAAAAAGATTTTGGACTGATGAAAAACATTATAACTTGCGACGAAACGTGGATTTTTAAGTACGATGTTGAAACAAAGCGGCAATTGATGCATTAGAAGACGCCTGAATCGCCCAGAATCGAAAAAGCAAGGATGTCCAAATCAAAATTCAAGGCAATGTTGATTGTTTTTTTCGACATTAACGGTATCGTGATGACTGAATGGCTTCCAGAGGATCAGACTGTCAACCAGACTTACTATTTGTCAGTTTTGGCAACACTGCGAGAACAAGTTCGTAAGAAACGGCCCGACTTGTGGAAGAACAACTCGTTGATTTTGCACCAGGGCAACGCACCTGCCCATAACGCGCTATCTGTGAAGCAGTATTTGGCTGCTAAGCGCACTCCAGTGCTCGAACACGTGCCGTACTCGCCAGATGTGGCCCCGTGCGACTTTTTTTGTTTCCGAAGATAAAATCTGCTTTGAAAGGGACCCGATTTGAGTCAATGGAAGCGGTAAAGCAAAAAGCAGCAGAGCTCCTAAAGGCCCTCACCAAAGAAGACTTCCAGCACTGCTTCGATCAATGGAAAAAACGTATGGAAAGGTGTGTGGCGAGGGAAGGGGAGTATATTAAAGGGGAGCATTCGAATGTAGAATAATCATTATAATAAAACCCTTTTTTATAACCAGTCTAGTTATTTAATAGCCAGAACTTGTAGCCATCTGTCATTTCTGCGATTGGTCTTTTGATCTTGGTCAAAATTTTTTTCGTCGTAAAAAAACCAACGGGCGCAATTAAGAAAATTAGAGATCCCTAAATCTGTATGGTTCGCACATATAGCGACGATGACAGCGTGTTTCTTCATTTTTTTAATGATGTTGTAGTCCGCCATTTCTTATCTGAAAAGGAAAAAAAATAGAAAAAAAAAATTCGCGAAGTTATAGTCACATTTATGCATGTTCTTAAATACCGTACGCACCCTGTATACATATTCACTCATACATATGTATATATACAGTGGTCCGTTGTAATCTATCGGTCGAAATAACTTCAAAGGAAGATGGTTATATTAAAAAATGTTCTTATAAAAGTTGTAGGAGTTAAAGAGGGTTGTCCAACGCTGACCTTGGTGCCAACCTTGACGTCAGATTTGAAGGTTATTTGAGGGTCCAATCGCGAATTTTACTTCGAAATCGCAACTTTTTATTACAGATTCTGATTTTGCGTCAAAAAATATGAAAGTTTTGTCTAACACATTTTTTTCGATGCGTGACAGACAGCGCTGTTATCGACAAAATTAAAAATGTGAACAAAAATCGTTACCGAATTCTGTGAATAAATACGTTTGAGAAAAATCTGTTCAATTAAAATGTTTATTCTACTTCTAGCGTTACCCGGGGACAACAGATTTTCTTAAACGTATGTATCCGCAGAATTCGTATTTGCAGAACACGATGTGTATTCCTCGAGAAATTTTAATTCGGTAACGATTCTTGTACGCATTTTTAATATTGTCGATTACAGGGCCATCTGTCACGTATCGAAAAAAATGTGAGAGACAAAACTGTCATATTTTTCGACGCAGAATCAAAATCTGTAAGAAAAATTGGGATTTTCATTTAAAATTTGCAATTTGACTCTCAAATAACCTTCAAATTTGACCTCATGAATAACGCCAAGGTCAGTGTTCGACGACCCCTTTCAACTTCTACAACTTTTGTTCCAACATTTTTTGATATAACCATCTCCCTTTGAAGTTATTTCGACCGATAAATTAAAACGGACCACCGTTTATATACTGGGTGTGCCCTTAAGTAGTGAAAATATTTATAACGCCTGATGCAGGGAGAAATTTTACAAATAAGAAAGCTTGTTACATTTAAGTCGGTGAATTAATTACTACTTAATTAAATATAGATTAACAGCCAATCAGATTTCTTCGCGATCAAGTAGGTGAGCCTTAAGAGAAAAGAAAACAAAAAAAAATAAAAATGGGCGGGGCTTTCGATTTTAACTATACATCGATATGCGGTGATGTGTGCGTCGCACTGCTACGCTTGCGTCTCCCTACTCCGTCGCCAATTTTAATTCTGATCTTTGATGTCCTCTCATTCAGGCTATAGCACTGACGGTTTGGATTCTAATCCCCAATTTCGATTTTTTCGTTTGTATGCATATTTTAATAAGTGTTTAAGGCCAGGTTACCCCAATAAACGTAATTTTTTTCAATACATTTTATTCATAGTACGAAACATGTTGAGTAATCAATTTTTTTACATATGAAAGCACATATATAAATTTACTTGAAATAATTTTTTTTTTTTTTTTTTTTAATGGCGGTCCTGAAAATGGCTGCTGAAACTCATCTGATTCACAGATGGATGACATCATTTCTTGGAAAAGAATTATCTGAAAGCAAAAAACAAAATGGTTTCATGTTCTGTATCGAATTGGCTATGGCCTCAAGCAGAATGAAATATTTTCAATAAAAAAAAACAAAATGGCGGACTTTTGAATTTTTTTAACATTTTTTTTCACTTTTAATTGTTTATAACTTTTTTAAATAATAATGAATATTTCTGGTTCTGCTTGAGGCCATAGCCAATTCGATACAGAACATGAAACCATTTTGTTTTTTGCTTTCAGATAATTCTTTTCCAAGAAATGATGTCATCCATCTGTGAATCAGATAAGTTTCAGCAGCCATTTTCAGGACCGCCATTTTGAAAAAAAAAAAAAAAAAATTATTTCAAGTAAATCTATATATGTGCTTTCATATGTAAAAAAATTGATTACTCAACATGTTTCGTACTATAAATAAAATGTATTGAAAAAAATTACGTTTATTGGGGTAACCTGGCCTTAAGAAAATTATGAATTAATTATTATAATTCTGATCACAGTCAGTTGTTTGATGAACACAATAAAATTTTTCATAAAGTACAATAAGATATTAAAATAATTAAAATTCTGTATTTACACGAGATTTTTAGCTTTATTAAATAATTCGTTACACCAAAAAAAAAAAAAAAAAATGCTTTTGAAAAACTATTTAAAAAAAATTCATCGATGCTACAAATCGTAAAATGACCTTGAATCTATTAGGTTGCTGCAGATGAAATGGCTGATTTAGCAATGACATAAAGTTGGCTGCAATTTTAGTATATTATGTTGGTACAAGGCGGCGCAAATGATATGACATATTGAAGTATAAATACTGCTACCTTGGTTTATGGAGTCATTTCTGTTTTGCACTCCATAGTGATCGTAAAAACAAAAAGAGAAAGTGAACATGGAAGTGAATTAATATCGGCTACTTTTACTATACGAATTTGAATTAGAGCACAACGCAACGGAAGCAACGAGAAATATCAACAGCGCATTTGGGTCTGATACAGTTAGCGAACGAACCACTCGGCGGTGGTTCGAAAAATTTCGATCCGGAGATATGGACCTTGGAAATGAGTCATATGGACACCCAGGACTATCTATCGATAACGACGAGCTGCGTGCATTAGTGGAGTTTCACCCCCGCCAAACCATAAGAGTTCTTGGCGAGAAATTAGGCGTTCACAATTCGACAGTTTGCCGCCACTTGCAACAACTTGGAAAAGTAAAAAAGCTTGACAAATGGGTTCCGCATGATCTTACCGAGCAAAACATGATGTGTCGAATGGAGATTTCAAGTTCTCTTCTCTTCCGCAACAAAAAGGAACCGTTCTTGCACCGAATTGTGACCTGCGATAAAAAGTGGATCTTATACGATAATCGTTGCCGATCGGCCCAATGGCTAGATGCCGATAAAGCGCCAAGACACATGCCGAAACCAAGCCTTTATCCAAAGAAAATAATGGTAACTGTATGGTGGTCTGTAGCTGGAGTTATTCACTATTCGTTCCTTAACCTGGTGAAACCATCAATGCTGAAAAATACTGTGCTCAACTGGATGAAATGCATCAGAAATTGATAGTCCAACGACCTAGGCTTGTCAACAGGGATGGAGTGATACTGCTTCATGATAACGCACGACCTCGTGTATCAAAAACAACGGTCTAAAAATTAAACGAGTTGTGCTATGAGACTCTTCCTTACCCTTGATATGCACCAGACCTCTCACCATCAGATTACCATTTCTTTAAACATTTGGATTACTTTTTGACAGGAAAAAGATTTAATAATGAAGCTGCTGTCAAAAATGCCTTCGAGGAGTTTCTTCGAACCAGAAACTCGGGCTTCTACAAAACTGGAATAAATGTACCTGCATCTCGTTGGGAAAAGTGTGTTGCATCTATGGGTACCTATTTTGATTAAATAAATTGTCTTTATAAAATGTTACAGCTGTTTGAAAATTTATTACTAAATCGGCCATTTTAATTGCAGCAACCTAATATTATACATTCGAGTCTTTTACACTCCGTTACCTCATATTACATTTTTATGCATTTAACGTATTAATAATAAGACGCAGCATTTTTAAAATAATTTTTGTTTTATAAATAAATGGACATTACAATAAAAGATTAAGTTTAATCAAATATAGTGTGGAAAAATCATAGTTGATTAATAATCTTAAGCATCAATTATAGAAAAAATTACAAAACTTCTCGATATATTGGCTTTTATCAAAATACCTAAAAAACTTCTTTTACAGAAGCGATGCAAATATGTTAGAGAATTGAAAGTTACGAATTGAAAAAAATCATATTGTATTTGCTATAACTTTGAGTATTTCAAAGTCAATTCGTTTAGAATACTATTTTACAAACGAAAACTTTTTATTTATTATATTTTTTAATATTTTATGGTATGTTGAAACAAAAAAAAAAAAATTTTAAATCAATCATTAAAACTGTAAACGAAACAGAAAAAGATTAATTTTATTATACAATAATACAAAATATTATCAGTATTGGATTGATTTAAGAAAAAACAGGAAAAAATTCTAAATATTTAAATAAAGTATTATTATTATTATTATTATTATTATCATTATTATTATTATTTATTTCAAATTAAATTAAGGAAAAACTGATGAGCGAATAGATGTTTTACGTTTGACATCGTAAATTTTAATATTGCTCATGATTTTCAAACTGTAAATAAATTGGTATGGAAATTCCTGCCACATATTAAAGGAGATTGAACGTTTCGAAAAATATTTTATTTTCATAATGTCTTAGAATGAGGAATAAAAAGACGAATGAGAGGACATAAGAAGATCAGAATTAAAATTCGCGGTGTAGTGGGGAGCAACAAGCGTAGCAGTGCGACGCACACACTGCCGCATATTGATGTACTGTTAAAAATCGAGAACCTGGCCCATTTTTGTTTTTTTTTTGTTTTTTTTTTCTCTCAAGGCCCGCCTACTTGATCGCGAAAAAATCTGATTGGCTGTTAATATTTTGTCGTTATAAATGTTTTCACTGCTTAGAGAGACACCGCGTATAGACATATATATGTATATATATATATATATATATATATATATAGATATATATATATATATATATATATATATATAGATATATATATATATATAGATATATATATATATATATATATATATATATATATATATATATATATATATATATATATATATATATATATATATATATACGAGGGTGGTCTGAAAAGTTTCCGACCTCAACGTGAAGATAGCAGCACTCGTTAATTAAAGCTAGCAAATTTCGTTATTCATCTTCTGACAGTTGCTCACCAAAGTTTCAGCCATTTTGGATGCGCAGTTGTTAGTTGAAAGTCGTTTGAGTGAGTCGATGTGAGTGTTGTGAAAATGGACAAAATTAAGTATCGAGCTGTCATTAAATTTTTGTTTTTGAAAGGCAATACGCCTACGCAAATCAAAAATGAGTTTAACTATGTGTATGGAGACTCTACGCCATCATTTACCATAGTGAAATCTTAGGCAGCTAAATTCAAACGTGGCCGTGAGAGCTTGGGAGACGATGAACGTTCGGGACGTCCAAGAACTGCAACCACTGACGATAACATCGCCAAAGTTAACGAAAAGGTGCTGGACGACCGCCGAATTAAAGTAAGAGAGATAGCAGAGGTTATGAACATGTCCAAAGAACGTGTTTGCTACATATTTAATCAAGATTTAGGCATGAGAAAGCTGCCCGCACGTTGGGTGTCGCGTTTGCTCACGTTAGACCAAAAACGTGTTTGAATGAACATTTCCAACGCTCTATTAGTGCAGTTTAGGCGCAATAAATCTAAGTTTTGGCGCCGATTAATTACTGTAGATAAAACTTAGATATACCATTATACGCCCGAAACAAAAATACAGTTAAAACAGTGGGCTACAAAGGGGGAACCGGCTCCAAAAAAAGCAAAAACTGTTTTTTCGGCTGGGAAAGTGATGGCGACTGTTTGAAGTTACCTCCATTGGCTTCAATGCATAAATGTAATCGCCTCTGGAAATGTTGTACTGTTCTTAGTAAATTTTCTTTTGGAATCGTTGCGCAAGCTCAACAAATACGGTCTTCCATGTTTGCTTTAGTTGTTGGCCGTTCTGCAAAAAGAACATTTTTTAAGTAGCTCCATAAATAAAAATCTGGAAATGTGAGATCTGGTGAAAAAGGAGGCTAGTCAACTGGACCTCCTCGTCCGATCCACCCTCATTGTAATTATAATTTAAGAAGTCACGTACTATTCGTACAAAATGTGGTACTGCACCATATTGCTGGAGCCACATTTTTTGACTTGTAGCTAAAGGAACATCTTCTAACAATTCTGGCAACTGATTTCTTAGCAACTCAAAATAGCTATATCTATCAACAGTTCTTTCAAAAAAATATGGACTAATGAAATAACCATTGACTATGCCACACCATACCATAAGGCTTCATCGATTTTGATGGTCTACAGGTATGTGCTACTGGAGAATTTGATTTGACCAATAATGAGAATTGTGCCTATTTTGTATGTGTTATACCAATTTCTCTTTCAATTTTGTGACTGCTAAGAACAGACAACATTTCCAGAGGCAACTAAATTTATGTCTTGAAGCTAATGAAGGCAACTTCGAACATTTGCTTTGTGGTTGATAATTAAATTGTTATAACAGTGAGAGACAAGGAGACTCATGTTAATCAAGCACCTCACAGAAAATAAAACTTCCACGTCGTTGTTTCTGGGTAATGCTAAAAGTAAGATTATCGCATTTAAACAAACAGTACGGCAAAGTAATGCTTTGAAGCCTTACGAGGGTGGTCTGAAAAGTTTCCGACCTAACACAGATACAAGACATTTTGTCTTAATTTTTTTTTTATTTCTCAACATAGTCTCCTTGCAATTCTACACCCTCTTCCTAACAATGCTCCCATCTCTTTAACCCATCCAAACAGTACTTGGCGTTTTTCTCTGCAAAATGACTGTTCACGAAGGTAATTACCTCCTCATTTGACGACAATCTCTGTCCTCCGAGTGCAATTTTTAGATAAGGGAACAAAAAGAAGTCGCTTGGGGCTAGGTCTGGTGAGTAAGGCGGATGATCAGGCAGCTGAAACCGTAATTCGTGGATTTTCGCCATGGCAACCGCTGAGGTGTGTGACGGCGCGTTGTCTTGATGAAACAGGATTTTCTTTTTCTGCAAATGTGGGCGTTTTCCCGCAAGTTCAACCTTCAGCTTGTCAAGTGATAATGCGTAGTATGCTCCTGTAATTGTTTTTTCTTTTTAAAGATAATTGATTAAAATGACTCCACGACTATTTCAAAAAACAGTCGCCATCACTTTCCCAGCCGAAAAAACAGTTTTTGCTTTTATTGGAGCTGGTTCCCCCTTTAAAGTCCACTGTTTTGACTGTATTTTTGTTTCGGGCGTATAATGGTATATCTAAGTTTCATCTACAGTAATTAGTCGGCGCCAAAACTCGGATTTATTGCGCCTAAACTGCGCCAATAGAGCGTTGGAAATGTTCATTTAAACACGTTTTTGGTCTAACGTCAGCAAACGCGGCACCCAACGTGCGGGCAGCTTTTTCATGCCTAAATCTTGATTTAATATGTAACAAACACGTTCCTTGAACATGTTCATAACTTCTGCTATCTCTCTCACTTTAATTCGGCGGTCGTCTAGCACCATTTGGTGAACTTTGGCGATGTTGTCGTTAGTGGTTGCAGTTTTTGGACGTCCTAAACGTTCATCGTCTCCCAAGCTATCACGGCCACGTTTGAATTCAGCTGCCCAAAATTTCACCGTGGTAAATAATGGTGCAGAGTCCCCATACACAGAGTTCAACTCATTTTTGATTTGCGTAAGCGTTGTGACGTGGTGTTTTGCACCAGTCACATGAGGAGGCCAAAGCATAGCTTGTGCGCCTCCTCGTAGCTGAAATACCCCGTCCCCCCTTTTACAACCTTGGCAGTCGCGCAGGACTGCCACGCTTGACCCTAACTAACAGCCACGCAGGGCTATATTTACTTCACCCTCACCAGGTACATAAGCTTTGAGCTTAAGTAAAGGCTCCAGCGAGGAGCCAGTCTCAGGAGCCCATGAATAGGCGATTGCAGTGCTCGCACACACTGCAGCAGGGTTCCTCTCCAAGCTCCTTCCCGTCCTTGTAGTGGTTCCCGCACCTGCAACCTTACAGACAGCAATTAAACAAGGAAGAAAATAATAGTAGCAGCTGCACCTAGGAAGGAAGTACAAGCTGCCACGCAACATTATAGGAAAGTGGAAGAGGAGTTTAGAAGGCAAGCAACAATACATAAGCACAGCATTTCAGTGCAAGTAATTACGCACCTAGAGGTGTCTAATAGTGTTGCCTCGCTGCTGCTGCAAGCAGGCTATCGCTGTCACCGACACCGCTGCTTCGCTTTCTCTACCGCTCATCGTTCAATCCGCAGCCGTAGATCGGCCGTACTGCCACACCTGAAAAAGAAAAAGAGGCAACAAATTAATCGACGCCTACCAGCTATGGAACACGTCGACTTACCTTGACTCTCTGTACACCTGAGGTAGATTCTCGCCGCTCCAGGGAAGACACAACAGCACTGGCACTCGCGAGCGGATAACCTAAACGCGCGCTGCTAGCGAGCAGTAATGTCAACTGCCGGCAGCGCTGAGCGCGCGCTGCGGCTGCGTCGCGTAACGTACTTTACACGTACGTTGCGATGGCGCAGAACGATCATCTAAAACCCGCGCTCGCGAGAGTGCCACGCAAGAGCTTCTCGTTCACTCTATTCGAGATAATCGTAGGCAGCAGTCGCGAATTAAGATTTTGCTTTTCGTAAGCTATATGAACGAGCGCGCGAGAGAAAACCGTGTCGTAGTCCGAAGCGTGGAAGAATATCTCGTAAGTGCACCAAGGTGCAGCAGCTGTTACCAGGAGGCATCCCTGCAACGAATCGTCCCCGTATCCTTCCCGGCTGAGTGTGTGCGACCGCGTCGCGTGTTACGCGCCATTTTCGGTCGTTGTTGGAAGCTGTACGCCCGCGACCGCTCTAACCGTGAGTTAGCCACGCAACGAATTTGCCGTGCACGAAACCGCACTACACGAGTGTAGCTGGCGCCCTGGGCTCGCGTAAAAAGGCGATAAATTCTTGCATTTTGTAATTTTAGTTTAAATAAACGTGTTTGTTCGTGTGCTCATTTTAATCGGTAGTTTTATCTTGCACTAGCAAGCGACCAGCCCGCTTCTCTCCCTTACATTTGTACACCACCCTGATCCCCGTGGCGTTACAGCGTATTGCCTTTCAAAAACAAAAATTTAATGACAGCTCGATACTCAATTTCGTCCATTTTTACAACAACACTCACATCGATTCTCTCAAACGACTGTCAACTAACAACTGCTCATCCAAAATGGCTGAAACTTTAGTGAGCAACTGTCAGCAGATAAACAACGAAATTCGCAAGCTTTTATTGACGAGTGCTGCTATCTTCACGTTGAGGTTAGAAACTTTTTAGACCACCCTCGTATAATTCGAAAATTACTTAGAGAAAAAATATTTTATTTTAGTGTGTTGAAAAGCTCTTGAGATAACCTACAAGAATATGTTACAAGAACTAGTAGATTATATTTAAGAAATTTTAGGTAACCTTTATGTGACCTTTAAATTACTGTTAATGGCTAAACCAATGATGCCATCTTATGTTCCTCTCGAAACGATACAACTTCTGTTTGAAATATTTTTCTATATCTGGCTTACCAACGGAGAAATTTAGGTAAGTTACTTGAAATGGCTCACCCTGTATATATCTATATCTATATATATCCATATCTCCACATACTAACCAACCATATATACTAATACCTATTTACACCCATTATTTCAACGAGAAGGTAAGAAAGCCCAGGTTTTATCATATATTAACCCCATTTACCTCTTAATTCTAACCAAAATCAAAGACAAAAATCAGTACAGACCAAGTTATCACGAGGGCGGTTCAATAAGTACCCGTGTTAGAAATGAAGACACCATTTTTTCAAAAAATTTTTTTTTTTCAACATAGTCCCCTTTTAGAAAGATAAACTTCTCCCAATGTTTCTGCCATTTTTTTAACCCCTTTAAAAAATAGGATTTGTCGGAATCTCCGAAATGCGCCTCTGTATCAGCGATGATCGCTTCGTTTGAGCTAAATTTTTTTCCTGCAAGCCATTTCTTCATGTTAGGGAACAAGATAAAGTCGCAGGGAGCCAGATCGAGTGAATACGGGGGGTGCAGCAGCAATTCATAACGCAATTCATACAGTTTGGCGGCGACAACTCAGGATGAATGTGCTAGTGCGTTATCATGGTGAAACAGCACCTTCTTTTTCACTGAATGCGGCCGTGTCTCCTTCAATTTTTTGTCGAAGCGGTCCTATAACTCACTGTAGTATTGTCCAGTGTTCGTTTTTCCTTTTTCTAAAAAATCCATGAGGATGACGCTGTTCGCATCCCAAAAAATCGTCGTCATGACCTTTCCGGCCGATGGGACCGTCTTCGCCTTCCTTGGAGCAGATTCACCGGAAGAAATATATTGTCTTGATTGCTGCTTAGTTTCTGGTGTGTAATGATGAATCCAGGTTTTATCAACGGTGACAACTCGATGCAAAAACTCTTTCGGATCTCGCTTAAATTGCTCCAAACACTGCCTTGAAGTTAACAGCCGCATCCACTTGTTGTCCACCGTGAGCAATCGCGGCACCCATCGGGCCGACAATTTTTTCATCGCCAACTTATCATGTAAAATATTAATTCCCGTTCCGGTCGACACACCTACGGCCTCTGCTACTTCGCGCACTTTCGTTCGTCGATCAGCAAGAATCATGTCGTAGACTTTTTGAATGGTTTCCTCGGTAACCACGTCTGCCGGGCTTCCTGGTCGCTCCTTATCAGAAACGGATCTTTGCCCACGTTTAAATTCGTTGAACCAATATCTAACTGCGGTTAAAGATGGCGAAGTGTTCTCATAAACAGCATCTAACTTTGCTTATATCTCCTCGCATTTTTTCCCATCTAAAAACAAAAAGCGAATTACCGAACGATACTGCTCTTTTTCCATCTTAGCGAAAATCACGAACACGTCTTACTTGAATGGCTGCCAAATCCAAACTAACCTATCAATCAGTCTGAAATTTGTTTTACCGTCGTTTGATAGATGGCAGCACACGATGATAATACCAACTTCCCTCAGGAGCGCCCTCTGCCGTCAAACACGGGTACTTATTAAACCGCCCTCGTATTATATATACCGGGACACTGTCCTACATAAGAGAAAAAATAAATATTAATATAAACCAGCAAAAAGTGATTGGAGTAAATAATACCTAGAAAAAAGCGGGAGAAAAGGGAGAAAACGAAGACCAAACTTATATACTGGGTGCCCCATTTTAAAAAGTAGATGCATATATCTCTAGAACTAAAGGTTTTAAGAAATAAGTTTTCAGACAAAGTTGGTAGATTTTGAAGGGGACGTCTAACTTTGACATTGACCATGACGTTAAATATGGCCTTCAAAGCAAGAGATCAAGTTAATTTTTTAAACGGAAACCCTCACTTATGATCTAGGGAAACGAAAGAGCAGAAAATTTCACGTCTATATATGACTTGACCATGAACAACTTTCATGGTCATTTGAAGTCAAGTTGAACATTTTAAATTAAAAATTTTACTCTCGACCTTAAATATAGAAAAACACAAAATTTTGCTAAGTAGAAATCTGGCCAGTTAAGGCAAGACCAAACGAAAACCCGGCCAGTTAAGGCAAGATCGGACGCAGACCCAGTCAGTGAAGGCAAGACCAAGCTGAGACCCTGCCAGTTAAGGCAAGATCATCCATCGATATGAGCTGTATTTTCAGCTAAGGCGAGATAAAAACAGCTATTTGAGGCAAAAGCTGCTTAAAAGTTGCTTTATCTTCTCAAATACACATGTGGACTTGTTTTTGGAAATGCGATAACACATTGTTCAATAAGTCCCGAGACTAACAACAAAAACGACATTTTTTTTTCGAAAATCATTTTTCTTCATCAATATAATCTCCTTTTAGAGTGATACAATCTTTCCAACGCCTTTCCAACGTTTCTATACCATGTTTATAAAAGGATTTATCCTTTGCTTCAAAATAGGCTTAAGTTTCGGCAATGACCTCCTCATTCGAGCCAAACTTTTTTCTCTGGAGCATTTTTTTGAGATCAGCAAAGAGCCAGTAGTCGCTGGGGGCTAAATTTGGCGAATACGGGGGGGTAGGGAAGTAAATCAAAGGCTAATTTGTTCAATTTTGCCATTGTTTTCATGGACTTGTGGCATGGTGCATTGTCTTGGTGAAAAAGGATTTTTTTCTTCTTCATGTGCGGTCGTTTTGCTGCGATCTCCTCCTTCAAACGTACCAACAAATCAATATAATAATCACTGTTGATCGATTTACCTTTTTCCAGGTAGTCAATGAAAATCACGCCATGTGTATCCCAAAAAACAGATGCCATGACTTTGCCAGCAGACAAGTGCGTTTTTGGACGCTTTGGGCGGCTTTCGCCAGCCATGCGCCACTCAGATGATTGCTGATTTAACTCTGGAGTGACATGATGTATCCATGTTTCATCCATGGTCACGTATCGACGCAGGAAATCCTTTTTATTGCGAGTAAATAGCGATAAACAGCTCTCTGAATCGTCGACTCGTTGCTGTTTTTGTTCCACTGAAAGCAATCGCGGCAGCCACTTGGAAAAATCCTTTTTCATGCTTAATTTTTCATGAAGGATTGTAAATACGCTTCCAGATGATATCTGTGTCATTTTTGCAATCTCACGGACCTTCACTTTGCGATTTTTCATTACAATTTTTAACACTTCACTCACATTTTCTTGAGTAACGGCTTCCAATGGCCTACCCGAACGTTCCGCATCGTTTGTGTTCGTACGACCACGTTTAAACTCAGCATACCAACGACAAATCGTTGGTTTGGATGAAGGGGAGTCCGGGTAATGTTTTTCAAGCTATTGCTGGGCTTTTACAACGTTTTTACCCATTAAAAAACAATGTTTTATCAACACGCGAAACTCGCTTTTTTCCATTTTTCAAACAAATTACAAAGTGACTTTACTCTAACCTCGATAACTCTGCTGGCTGTGATCCGATTGACGTGAAATTTTTACACGTTTTATGTAAAGGTTTGCACTCTATGAAAACGTGGCCAGTTTGGTACTACTAGCACCATCTCTGGGTTAGTCTCGGGACTTATTGAACGATGTGTTATGTTGTTAATGACACGTTTCGCGGTATCGTGTGACATGCAGTCTGAGTCCTCACCTCCATATCTTCTTTTATCGTTGGTTTAGTTCCATAGATCTCATTTTTCAAAAAACCCTATAAATTTAAGTCAAGTGATGTAAGGTCTGGTGACCTAGGTGGCCATCTTACGGGACCTCCTTTACCTGTTTATCGATTATTGAATCTTTCATCAAGATAATTTTTTACAATGATGGTCTAATGTGGAGAAGCACCGTCTTGTTATAGCTATAATCTATTTCTCGTATTAAGATTAACTTCATCAAGCAAAACTAGGAGCCCATCCCTTATTAACTGCTAATGAGTTTGTCCGTCAACGTTGCCTTTAAAAAAATAAGGGCCAATCAAATAGCTATTAACGATTCCGCACCATATATTTAAACTTCAGCGATGTTGATGGTTAACCTCGCGCATCCAATGTAGGTTGACTGGAGACCGAAAATGACAATAATGGCAATTCAAGATGCCAGTACTTCGTAATATAGCTTCATTGCTGAACATAACATATTTGAGAAAATTATTGGTTTAAAGTTTTCAACGTTGGAGCCCATGGAAATATTTTGAAACGGTTCTTATTAAAAATTTATATTTATATTTTTTTATTCATAGTGTTTTATAGCACAACAAAATATTCAGGAACGGATTTAAATATAATTTGTACAATTTGAGCAGCTCTATTTAAATGTAAAAAATAATTTCGTTGTACTCTAACGTTGCAAGCTTCAGACTGATAAGAAATTATTATCATTATTGACATGTTGAGTCAGCTATTGACAAAAAATTACTTGTCTTTAAGGGGTTATACGCAGTTAGAATTTTCAAAAAATCGATTTTTTTTCTGCATTTTCGGAATGTACATATATTTAAGTATATTCTCTAAAAATTTTAAGCTAATCCGATAAATATTTTCGGAGATATACCTGAATTTGTAAGGCCACGTCAGAGTGTTAGAAAGCAGGTAGAGTAAGAATCGGAGTAGCAGCTGCACTCACTGCACGCGCTACCTGAGATTTCTTTTTCTATTGTGTGTTTTCGTAGATGGCGAGTATAATAAGTCGACTAACTACTTTAAGGTCACATTTGGCTATTATAACCTAAAATAAAACTATTTTGTCAGTCTAAAGAGTTCTGCCACGTGGTAAAGTCGTGCGTTCAGTTTAAACTTGTTTTTCGTAATTTTTGTTTTATATTGGAGTAAATTTTGTTTAAAAGTTATAAAAATGCCCCGTAAATGTTTAAGATTACGTAGAAGTACCGAAAAAATACAAATTTCTAAAGTTAAAAAGAAAACACAGGCTTTTAATCTAAAGACTGCTGAGACGGATAAGAGGTTTTAGTGCATCCGCTAAAAAATTTAAAATGCAGGAAGAGATTTTAGTTTTACGTGATCCTTCGATTGAATATAGAATTTTAAATTTCATTACTGTATTTGCTGCGATAAGTGATTATGTGAAATGTAACTCTTGTGACGGAAAAATAAAATTTGAAACTGCTTCTTCCCGTGGACTTTGTTTTGAAAGCGTTGAAGTGTGTGATAAGTGTAAAAATCGTGTTATAAACTCCAGTCCTTTTGTGAAACATTCTTACAGAATAAATAGACGATTTATATTTGTGATGAGAATTCTTGGACTCGGATTAAAAGACGCAGCTAAATTATGTGGCTTGATGGACATGCCTGCTTTTTTAACGCAAAACACCAATGACTTGATTGTTGACAACATTCACTCTTGCGTGAAAGTAGCAGCTGAAAAACTGTCTGAAAAAGCCTGTACCGAGAAAAAAGAAGCGACTGCTGATAACCAAGGTGATGAAAATAATGAAGAATTGACAGTTTCGGGTGACGGAACCTGGAAGAAGCGAGGGTTCAATTCTTTGTATGGAGTGACATCATTGATTGGATATTACACTGAAAAAGTCGTTGATATAATTGTAAAAAGTTTATACTGTAAACAGTGTGAGGTCTGGAAACCTAAGAAAGATACTGAAGAGTATAATGATTGGTATAATGAACACAAAGGTGCTTGTTCTGCAAATCACCAGGGCTCTTCACGTAAAATGGAAGTTGTTGAAATAGCGACTTAGATTGCAGCTGGAATGTTTAATGTAGGTAGAAAATCATTATTGTACTTTATGTGTGCATTAGGAGTTTCATTAAGCACCGCAGCTCATGCTTATATCGACAAAAAGGACGCAGAGCGTGTGATGATCTCCGACGCACGAGCGAATGGGAGCACGAGAGAAGGAAGAATGGCTCGACGACAACACCAGCTGGATTTATTAGAAGCTAACGATACTGCAGAAGGTCCTTTTCATGGCTCTAGAATAGATGATACCATGTAAGTTGAAGAAAAAAAATTTTAACTATGTGTAAACTACTTCTGAAACTTTAAACGCGTTTTTCTCAAAACGGTATTTTCAAAGTCGGTGATCTTGATTTCTTAGAAATGGCTCAACCGGTCAGTCTAAAATCCTCGCACAATCTTCTTAGATAGATTCCTCAAGCATTGAACGAAGGAATAAGATTAAAAAAAATTATTACTATTTTTTTTTAACAATTTGGAGCGAAAATTTTAGTCAAAAACGAAAAATTTTTTTCAAATAGACGCCATTTTATGAAAAATCAAAATTATTATTCCTTCGTTTAATATTTGTATCAATCTATCCTCTAAAAGAATCCACCATATTTGATTTTAGATAATCCAAACCGCCGAAATGGAGATCACCGTCAAGCGCCTTTTTTTGATGGTCGTTCGGGACATCATCTACAGGAGCGGTGTTTATCAATATTTGTACATGATCGATGTGCTATTGTATTCTTAAAAGTTGGCTCTATTTGAATTACCATCACTTGTAATTGATAAATATAAACTGATTCTAATAAAAATTCATAAAAAAACGTCTTTTTGAGCCTCGCAACTGCGTATAACCCCTTAATGATCCTCAACCGATAAACCTTGGTTCAAAGATATGTGATGTAAATGGTACTTTACATTTTTAGGTATCTGCTGGCTGTTGATTTTGTTACACCAAGCTCTCGTTCAATTGGACGTAAACTTATCTGAGGATCCAGGTGCACCATGGCTAGTACCGCAATCATTTGAAGACTATTAGCATAATCTTCTGTTAACATGGACCTCCTTTTACTAGCAAACTGAACATGTCGGCTACGCAACTCAATATTACAAATAACAGTATTATAAGGCTGACGTCTTTCAGGGAATCTAGCAGCATACATAATTGAAGCTTAAACGTAGTTGTGTTGACATTCTCCTAAAACAAGGAGAATATCGACTATTTCATTAGCTGTGTAGTCAAGCATAACGAGAAAATGTCAAAATAAAAAATTTAAATTAAATTGAAGAAACGAATTTAATATAAAAAAAGAACAAACAAATAAATTATTTCTTTAATTAAATAACGAATTCTTTTAAAAATAAAATAATTTGTAGAAACTCTAAATTTTGTAAAATGATGCCTCAATTTCGCATTGAAATAAACTTACAATGAATTTCACAATTGATTTAAATTAGTAATAACTTTAGAAACCACTATACGGCCACTATTATTCAGAAACCACTACATGGCAACCCAATTCACAATCAAGAAGCTAACCAAAAAAGAATTCATTTACGTTTCCAGAATAATTGTAATAAACTATGTTATTTATTGAAGATGATCGCCGACTATCATTATGGTAAATTAAGGCAAAAATGATACGAAATTATCTATATTAAATTATAATACGGAACTATCGAACTTTTCTTATTGTTAAAAAAGAAGAATCTTTATTTATTGAGAAAAGTATTATTAGCTGCAAAAATATTATTTTTTGCATGTCTAACTTCATTTAAGTCAATTTATAATGAAAATCAATTTAAAAACATTTATTGCTTTTTTATTCGTAATTTTTTTTATTATGCCTCACTAAATCAAGGGGCCATCATTATTCGTCTACTATGAGAAGAATGCCAACGGAATTATTAAGTATCAAAATTGGAATTAGAAGTTTAAGTTCCCTTTTAAAAAAAATGTAACTTGACCGTCAAATAGCCTTCAAGGTGATGGACAAGGTCATGGTCAATGCCGTGGTAGAAGATATCCTACGTAAGTTTTCCAAAGGCAGAGACTTTCCTTTAAAAAAATTAATTTCTTTTACCGGGGTCAAAGGTAAGGCTTTCTATTTAAAATATTGAATTGGCTTTTGTTTAAGAAACTTTTGTTAAGGAAACTTTTTTCTTAAAACCTTTACTTCTAGAGATATATGCATCCGTTTTTTAAAATGAGACACCAGGTATATGATTGATATATGTAAGACCAAATAACAAGACCAAAGTATAATTATAGTCGAGGCCGTAAATCCGTCACCTCTAATACAAAATGGCGAAGGAGAAGGGCGGACTTATACTACACGAAGAGTTGTTAAAAACACAGATGAATCCATCCGAGCTCTAGTGACAACAATGGTGTCAGGCATTTACCTGAAAAAACGCAATTAAGGGATTATAAATCTTTAATTGTTACAACATACCACTCAAAGATATTTCGATAGATGAGAGGAAAGGAGCCACCCGACCTTCAGAGAACCAACAAGAAAATTATATAAAAAACGTATTTACATGTTTGGAAGGAGAATGCCGAGACAGCTTGTATGGATACGCATTTAAAGACGTAGAGTTTTTAATAAAGCATCTGAAAGAGCGATTCGCATACAGGAAGGACTACTTGTACTGTACCAAAGAGGAGAATTAGTCTAAGTGTTCTTTGGTAGACTGACCATACTATTAATGAAAGTTCGAGGAGCATTAAGACGACCCGGTTTGACTTCACAACAAATAGCTGAACGGATTAAAACTTTAGAAAAAGTAGCGTTATTAATGTTCAAAAAGGGGCAGAAATTACGACTACTGTGCATTGCTAACGGCCCGCTCATTTAAACGAGACGTATCAAGCCGCAGTGGAATTAGAAAATCTAATGAAAAGACACATCTTGCCTGACGCCAAACCTACCCTTAGACGAATTTAAGAACACGAAGAAGATGATCAGCTATCAGGATCATTTAATCGCAAAAACAATAAATTTTATCCAAAAGATCGAGGCAGCATAAACAATAGACAAAATGACAGGGTGTATAGTCGCAAAAATGTCCGGCTCATAGAAAACGAAACACCACAAGAAAGAGCCTAAACTAATAGAAGGACTAACTATAACTCAGATGTACGATATGCGCCGACGCAGTTTAATATCCGAGTAGAATACTCTCAATAGATAAATTACTATCCAATGCATTACTACCCACTCATAGGAAATTAAGAACGACCTAATGGACTCCCGGAATAATACCCGCGGAATAGCAGAAACGGATACTATTATAAATATCATAATGATTTGCGTCTACATAGCCCTCTGGCAAGTACGAGGTCTGGCTATTAAATAACGAGACTGGTTACGTAAAAGGGTTTTATTATAAAAATTATTCTACATTCAAATGCTCCTCTTCAATATACTCCCCTTCCCTCGCCACACACCTTTCCATACATTTTTTCCATTATCTAAGCAGTGCTGGAAGTCTTCTTTGGTGAGGGCCTTTTGGAGCTCTGCCATTTTTTTGCTTAACCGCTTCCATCGACTCAAATCGGGTTCCTTTCAAAGCAGATTTTATCTTCGGAAACAAAAAAAAAGTCGCACGGTGCCAAATCTGGCGAGTACGGCGCGTGTTCGAGCACTGGAGTGCGCTTACCGGTCAAATACTGCTTCACAGATAGCACGTTATGGGCAGGTGCGTTGTCCTGGTGCAAAATCCACGAGTTGTTCTTCCACAACTTGGGCCGTTTCTCACGAACTCGTTCTTGCAGTGTTGCCAAAACTGACAAATAGTAAGTCTGGTTGACAGTCTGACCCTCTAGAACCCATTCAGTCATCACGATACCGTTAATGTCAAAAAAAACGATCAACATTGCCTTAAATTTTGATTTGGACATCCTTGCTTTTTTGATTCTGGGCGATTCAGGCGTCTTCCAATGCATCGATTGCTGCTTTGTTTCAACATCGTATTGAAAAATCCACGTTTCGTCGCAAGTAATAATGTTTTTCATCAGTCCGGAATCTTTTTTTAACCTTTCAAGGAAATCTGAGCAGACCTGTTGACGCAAGAGCTTTTGGTCAGGAGTCAGGTTTTTCGGCACCAACTTCGCACAGACTTTTGTCATGTGTAATTCCTCGTGTAAAATTTGTCTAACCGTTTCTTTATCGGCGTTTACAGCCTCGGCAATCATCCGGATGCTCATTCGACGATCTGCACGCACAATTTGGTTGATTTTGGTCACTGTTTCCAGAGTTGTAACAGTGACAGGGCGACCTGGGCGTTGGTCATCTTCGGTGCTCACTCGGCCCTCACTGAAGCGCTTACACCACTCAAACACGCGCACGAGATAGAGAATTGTCTTCATAGGCCTCTTGCAACAATTTACAGCACTCAGTCGGAGTTTTTTTCAATTTAACGAGAAATTTGAGATTGATACGTTGCTCCTGTTTTCCGTCACACATGGTTTTCGGCACGAGAAAAAAACACGTTTTTTTCAAAACGCTACTGCACAAATACAATAATAGTGACAAGAACGTGTTTTGGTACGCGTATAGACAAGATATCTAGATACCCAAAGCACTACTAGTTTTTTTCCCCACCCCTCTACGGCGCCCTCTAGGCGCGCAGTCTCGTTATTTAATAGCCAGACCTCGTAATCATCGACAAAAATACTCGACTTACCAGTTATGCTACGACAATAATAGGTACGCCGGAGAAAATTACAGAACGCGAACCAATTATAGTGGACCATGGAATCAAGCCCCAGCAAGGCAACTGTGGCTAAATGAACCATTTATAATACCACCTTATCCTCCATTTCAGGAATCAAGACTAACAGAGGGTAATTTAAACTTGACAAGGGCTCGTCACGAGACTTCAATGACGAGCTAAAGCTCACACGATTGCGGGCCAGTCTTGTACACGAGGAGGGAAGAGCCTCCGACCATGAGAAGTGGCGCTCGAGGATAAATATTACTAGTCCAGAATAGGACAAAGAAACCTATAGACAAATTGCTACGTGTAGAAGACCTCAAGAAGAAGATACAAAGGCCGAAGACTATGGTTAACCTTTACAATAGATAATAGAGCTTTGGTTAATCGAATTAATTTAAGTTCCTTGAACCCAGATCTACAAATTAATGTAGGCGACATTGGCATACTAGGCGGGATTACGGATAAGACTATAAAAACCTTAGGAAGTACTTATTCAACTATACAAGGATCGCCGGTGAAATTTCACGTTGTGACAAATCGGTTCAAACTCGACTAAGATGGAATAATTGGACAAGGTTATGTAAACAAAGGGGAAGCTGTTATCTCATATTATAACAACAACCTTATGATAAGTGAGGACGTTATGCATTTCATACCGTTCTAATCGATAAATAACCAGCATACGAGGGTGAATCAAATATAAACAGTAATTTAGCTATTCTGCTTAGCACACACCTCTGAACTAAATCATATAGTATGGCGGTTGCTGGTTCGTTTATAAGGAGTAGGGGAACCAGCTTAGTTAGCGGCCACGCTCAGTTCCGTCCTCAGCACAGCCATGATTGAGCAAGAGGTACATCCGTCGGTCGCGTCACGCGTCATCATAAAGTTTTTAACCAATGAAGGCGTTAAACCGTCGGAAATTTTTACTCGTATAAAGGCGCAGTTTGGAAACACTACATTATCTCAGAATCAAGTGTATATGTCGGCCAGGAAATTTAAGGGTAGGCGAGAATGTGTTGAAAATAAAAGTCATGATCGACGTCCAAGGACAAGTCTTACAGACGACAACACCCAGGCCATTCGAAAGCTTATCGAATGTGATCGGTGGTTAACTGTTTCAGAAATCTCGTCAACAGTGGGTATCAGCTATGGAAGTGCTCAATCACTGATCATCTTGACTTCAGAAAAATAAGTGCTCGATGGGTTCCGAGGTTGTAAACCGTGAATCAAAAACAGGTCAGATCGGAGATCACTGAGAGACTTCTGAATCGATTTCGACAAGAAGAAGAGGATTTTTTAAGATGAGACGTGGGTCCACCATTATACCCCCGAATCAAAAATGGCGAGTAAGGAGTGGCGAAGGAAGAATGAAGGCTGCCAGTGATGGCCAAAACTTGCCTCTCACTCGGAAAAGTACTTGCAACGATTTTTTTTTACTCAAAGGGAGTTTTACTCATTGATTTTCTTCACGATGAACAAACAGTGAATGCGGCCTACTATTGCTATTTGTTACAGTCAGCGAGAACCTCCTACCGAAACAAAAGATGAGGTATTCCCATTAGAGAGATCATTCCTTTTCATGACAACGCTAGGCCGCACACCGCGGCTTTGACATGGGATAAACTGAAAGAAATTGGCTGGAAAAGACTCAAACACCATTCTTATAGTCCAGACTTGTCCCTCTGTGACTACTTTTTGCTCGCGCCTCTGAAAGAATCACTTGCAGGAAAACGATTCAAAAGCACTGAAAAAGTCAAGGAGCACGTGCGCAATTGGCTGAAAACTTGTCCTTAAACTTTTTATGAACAAGCAATATTCAAGCTTCCAAAACAGTAACAAAAATATGTAGACAACGCAGGAGACTACATTGAGAAATGTTGTTGATATGGTTTTTGTGTAATATTATTTAATAAATGTATAAAAGAAATAACTGTTTATATTTAATTCACCCTTGTATTTATGAGATTTATAGTCTGAAAACATTCTACCTTGAATTCTAAGAATCAGTCTTACGCTACTTGCTCTTAATCAGTTCTTCATTGGTAGACTTTCCAGTAAGAGTTGAAAATATGGGTAAGAAATCTCCGGATTTTCTTTATCGTCTAAATTTGACTCAATGAATTGTTTACGAATTACTTCTTTAGTTTTGTCCAACTCAGCGTATAAAAGAATTCAAGAATCAAACTTAGAATAGCCTTCCATTTTTAGACCTATACCAGACTGCTTTAAGTTTTGCAGCAAGTTTTCTAAATCCGCTGATTTTGTTTCAATATGCAACGCATTGTCCTAAGTATTTGTGATGCGGTAAATTTCGAGGTTAGTTTCCAAAGCGGAAATAGTTTTAAAAATAGAGGTGATAGTAAAGTTTGGAGTTTCTTTCCACAATGAGGCCTCTTTGAATCTGCTCTTGAGCCGAATGCTTTGCTGCTTCGGAGAAGCTAGAGTTTGACTTTGATAAAGCAGAAAATTTCAGATTTGACATAATCTGAGAAAAAGTTTGTTTAACCATTTGTTTTATTGAGCCTTCTATTATAGGAGTTATTGAATTCTGAAGGTAAATATGGACTTCATTAGTTCTATGTATAATAAGGACTTTATAACTATCTCTTTGACACATGAGAAACTGTTATTAATGGCTGTTTAATGTGCGATGTTGTAATCCCGTATGCCACAAAAAAGGGTAATTAGGATCAAATTTAATGTAGGTTGTTGGGTGCCAGGCAGTGAAATTTACTACTAAATATATGTAAATTTCAAGTTTAATTTATTAAATTTTTCCCAAAGGAAGTCCCATGGGAAACCAGTTGCGCGGATCTGCAACGGCGACATGTTACAACTAGAGAAAAAGAAAGGAGATTAATAAATCGATAAAAAAAATTTATATTCAATTAGTTTAATAACGCCGCTATGAAATGTGCAATTAACGCACAAAAAAAAGAAAAAGAATTCTGATTTCTCGCACTAGCTCACTCACGCATGCACACGCTACGTCACGGGTTAAATCAAACGAAAATTTCTACCCTACTTCGATCACAAAAAAAGAAACTGAAAGAAACTAATTCTAACCAGTAGCCCGCCATGCATCCCGATCGTCGAAAATGCACGTCGAAATCTAAAGAATAAATAAATAGGAAATAACAATCTACGTGCTTACGTCGCGGTGGTTCGACATGCTAACACAAAATGACGACCGCTTAAACGATACTCGCGAGACGCGGCAAATTTACAGCAGAGGGAGATAGAGGAGAGAAACGCAACAAAGGTGTAATAAATGCTTACACACTCACCAATCGAACCATGGTAATTTGGTACTTTCAAGGAAAAAAAGAGAAAAGACGATGTACATAAGTCCTCTAATCTTCCTCGGTGTTGCGGTGATTTCCTCGAATGAGAGTAGCATGCTGGTCGGTCTATACGTGGCAACGTGTAGACAATAACTCTTCGACTGATGGTGATTTCCTTTGTGGTCAATCAAATTTTGATAAGGACGGAAACCGCAGTTCGCTTTTTTTTTTGCTCTCCCATTTGTTTATTGGCACTGATAACATATTTCCCATCAGCGTATTGATTCCTCTTCAATTTGCGTAGTTTAATCAATCTCATTACTGCGAGGTGCTGCCATCTGCAAGTTGACGCAGCTTTTGAATCGGCTTATTTATTGTATGCCGGTAAATGGCGCAGCCGCTTTTCACCCAGTCTTTCCAGCTTCAAAATTGTCACAGAGAGAGAGAGAGAGAGAAAGAGAGAGAGAGAGAGAGAGAGAGCGCGCTTTCGAGTATTCGTTACTTGCGCATGCTTGTAGTGCCGTAGCCCCATATATGCTTAGCATACTGCGGGCTCTTGCTAATGCGTACTATCTGTCTCCCTATCCCTTCTTCTTCCTCTTGCCGTCGCGCGCCTCTTTTTACATAGTTCCACCGCTAATATCTACTCTTTGTTTTGAACTCTCTCCCTCTCTTTCTCGCTCTGATCATCGGTTGCTAGGCAACTATGTCTCGGTGTGTCAGAATTTTAATGATATTTTAACGTCAGTCTGCGTGGTGTATACATTTATAATTTAATTTACACAGTATGTCGGAAAAGTTCCCGAACTTATTTTGTAGCGCTTGTACGAGTGACGCCACCTATTTGACGACACCAGCACTATGTTGCTACATCCCTCTGGAGTGTCTGAGAATTTTTGCACCAGTATCCGTTCATTAGTTGCCGAGATAGACGTGCTTGAGTGAACGTGTGTTTTGTACCCCGGCGCAAGCTCTACGATGGATAAGAAATTTAAACATCGTGGTGCAATTAAATTCTGCTATAAACTTAAAAAAACTTTCGCGGAAACGGAAAAAATGATCGATTCGGCTTACGGTGAAGGTGTAGTGTCGCGTACAACTGTTTACACGTGGTTCAGTCGGTTCAAGAAGGGTAGAGAGTCGTTAGAAGTTGACGAGAGAAGCAGCCGGCCGTCAACAGTTGTTACTGACAAAAAGGAGGCTTCAAAGGCCTGATACACTAAGAATTTGTGCCCCCAAACACCACCGCGAATGCTGCGTATTACGTAGAGGTGTTAAAACGTCTGAAGCGCCGGATTAATCGCATTAGGCCCGAGTACAAGGAACCGGGATCGTGGAGTTTGCTGGATGACAATGCGCCTGCTCATTCTTCCAACATTCTGAAGCGTTATCTTGCCGAAAATCAGATCTCACGCATCAATCACGCCCCATACTCGCCAGATCTGGCTCCAGGCGACTTCTTCCTATTTCCGAAGCTAAAAATGGCCTTAAAAGGACGATTTTTTGAAGATGTACCGAGCATTCAAGCGGCTTGCATCGAGCGTCTCACAGCGATAACTTCAGAGGAGTACCAAAGAGCCTTCGAATCACTCATGGAGCGCTCAAATAAGTGTTTATTTAGGGAAGGGGACTATGTTGAAAGTTAACTGGAATAAATTTCTTTGGATGTAATTTTCGATTTTTGATTTTAATAGTTCGGGAACTTTTCCGACATACTGTGTATTTATATAAATGTCTTTTATGCGGGAAAATCGCGTCACTTTTGCAGTCTTCACTTATGATGACACTTTTACAGTCTTTACTTATGATAAATCTTCCCGCTATCGTACTATGTGCTCTTTCAATAGATTCTACAATAAATTTATTGAATGAATCACCGTAGATTAGTAACTTAACTTCTCATTCTTTTATTTCAGCAGATAATAGGCTGTCACAAACATACAAGGAAGAAGGCGACAGAAGAAGTTATGGGGGAGATATCAACAAGACACAAGTACATTCTCATGCAAGGACCTACGTAGTTGTACGAGTATTGTTTGGAACGAGCGACACTTTGTTTGCCGTCGATACACCGCTGTTATACAGAATGCTGCAACTGGGTTGACGTCTCAAACACCCGTCACAGCTGCTATATGTTCTTACTAGTTGGCCCACTACAGCCACTATACCTTAAAAAGCAAAGCAAAAATAAATTAATCGACGCCTTGTCAGCCATGGAATGCGTTGACTAAAGAACTTAGGCCACTATAGGATTTTCGAAAAATCGTTTTTTTTTTTTTTGTTGTTGTAAATGGTCCCTTAGAATCTCAAATGATATACCAAAAGATTATGGCCTATGAAAAGTTTTAATTCAACTGTGTAGGCATTAGTCCTAAAATCCGCTTCTAGTGGTAAAACTGTGTTAAATATAGCTGTGGATATTGCAGTATGTGTGAACCATGACGGCTTTGCTTCAATTTTGTACATAATGAAAGCGATAGATTTAGAAATTGGTCCGAACAGCTATGAAATGTGCTTGGAGATTGACAAACACCGCATAAAGCTTTCAGAAAGATCGCTGTATGGAGCTACAAAAGAGTAGAGGTTCGCTTTAATATCCTATAGAAAAGAAATGAGAGAGCATGGCACTAATACAGAAAGCTAATTATATGGAGCAGGCATTGCGTATTAAGGGTATTCCAAAATTTTTTATGATTTTTTATAACTTAAAACTTTCAACGTGTTTATTACAAAACTACATGTTTTTTAGTTGGCCGCACCCATAAGTCCAACAATTTTCAAACAATTCACTTTAAATTCTTAAAAGATCTTTAAAAACATATTGTTTAAATAAGTACGTAGATTTTTTTTTTATGGCGTAGTTCTTTTGTTATTAACAATTTTCTAGCGATTTTTCCTGCGAATTTTGCAAGTTTGATCTTAGAAGTACGCCTTTCGGCCAAAAATCAATATGTAAAAAAAATCCTGCGTTCTTCTCTAGCTGCTGTTATCAACAATGAAAAAAAAAAATTTATGACTCACTATAATTCAAAATTTACAGGAGTGGTTGGTACGGCCGTGAACCCTTCTAAAATAGTGAGGTTATCTAAGAAACCCTGCACAGCCGCCATTTTCAAATTATTTATTCTATAAAAATTGTTTTCTTGTTAATCATATGTACAATAAACTTCTACCTTGGTAATATTGATTTACTTTATATAATATTTTTCCTAAAAAAAAATTACAAAGAAGCGTTTTTCTAACCTGTAGAGTGGCCTAAGGCCTTAACTTAAAATGCCGCCTCGTACACCGCCTTTGTAATTTCGATTTATAATACTTTATACTACTATGATCAAAAAATAAGACAGATTTTTAATTTAAATTTTGCGGGTTTATCGATTTAACGAAACTTTAAGTTGGTAGTACTGTGAGAGACATCTGTGTCAAATTTCATGTCCATACATTCATTAGTTTGCAAGTGACGCTCGTTTTTGTGAACATTTAAAAGTGATTTCGGCGATTTTTATAATATTAGATTTTAGTGAGCAAAGAAGTTACATTAAATTTTGCCTTCGAAATAAAGTTTCTTGTGCAAGAACATTCAGA
The DNA here is from genome assembly GCA_949987625.1 of Chalcis sispes. Classification (NCBI taxonomy): domain Eukaryota; kingdom Metazoa; phylum Arthropoda; class Insecta; order Hymenoptera; family Chalcididae; genus Chalcis; species Chalcis sispes. The sequence goes on along the minus strand of OX465097.1, from coordinate 42,212,551 downwards.
ATGTTGCAGAAGGCCTTTGGTAAACGAAATGTTTACAAGTGGTACAAACAGTTCAAAGAAAGCAGAGACAGCGTCGAAGACAAAGAGCGTCCAGGACGACCATCGACATTAATTGATGAGAAACACATCAAATAAACCATAAACCTTGTGTTCCAAGATCGTCGATTAACAATTAGAGACCTTGTTGATACTATTGGCATTTCATTTGAATCGATTCAAGCAATTTTAAAAGATAATTTGGGCCTCAAACGCGTCAAATCTCGTTTGGTTCCGAAAATACTCAATTTTTTTTAAAAAGCGTCGTGTTAATGTGTGCGAAGAGATGCTTTCTGACTATCAGAATGTCATGGAACGCATTATTACGGGAGATAAGACATGAATCTATGCCTACGATCCAGAAACAACCGATCAATCAAGCGAATATCGTGCCAAAGGTGAAGTAATACCAACAAGATCACGTCAAAGTCGTTTAAAAATCAAGATCATGTTGACAGTTTTCTTCGATTATCGTGGAGCTGTGCATTCAGAATTTCTTCCGCCGGACCTAACTGTTAACAAGGAATATTATTTAAGTGTTGTACGTCGTTTGCGTAAAGCTAATCGCAAAAAGAGGCTGGAATTGTGACAAGGCAACTCATGATTTTTGCGTCACGATAATGCATCGTCTCACACTGCATTGATTATTCGCTACTTTTTGGCCAAAAATTCAACTCATATCGTTCCACAACCACCGTATTCGCCTGATTTAGCGCCGTATGACTTCTGGATGTTCAATAAACTCAAAATACCACTCCGGGGACATCATTTTGACTCGATTGAGGAGATTAAACGTGAATCGCTGCATCAATTGAAGACTATTTCGGAAAAGGGCTTTTCTGACTGTTTGGAGGTTTGGGAAAAACGTTGGCATAAGTTTATTGTGTCGGTCGGGGACTACTTTAAAGACAACGAAATAGATTTAAAAGAATAAATAAAGAATTTAAAAAAAAAAAAAATTAGTTTTATTTTTTAATCATAGTAGTATAATATTTTTCTTAAAGAAAAAACACAAAGAAGCGTATTTTTCCAGTCTCTAGAGTGGCCTAAGGCCTTAACTTAAAATGCTGTCTTCGTACACCGCTTTCTCGCCATTCTCAAAAAATACAGCAAAACTATACTAATACGCACTGTTCGCGTACGATAGTTCTAACTGCCAATAGCATTGTATACACGGCGGCTGCATTGCATAATATGCTATGCACCAATACTACAATAATTGATTACAATATATCCTCGTACGTCTTTAGGTATGGAAGACTGTTGCTTGCTTGGCATAGTTTCTCATGCAATTCTTTCTAGGTTTCGGTGGTTACTATTTAGTATCGCGATCAAGATCTTAATAGGCCTTAAGACTTTCCAAGAAGAGAGTCGAGTTTGATGAGTGCATCTTCTGAATGCGTACGGAATGCGTTTGTATGAAAACCATGCTTCTTTCTTTGTGCTTCCAAAATAGTGCTATTTTGCATTTCTAAGATCGCCATCTATTCTTTGTCCAAATCATATTTGACCCAATTAAGATTTATGGCTACTACTACCTCCTGAAAATTCTGTGAAAATTTCTATAAGTGTTTTTTAATATAAGCTTTGGGAGCGAAACTACATTCATCTTTATGACATCTAGAGTTGGCACTTCCTATGAAAAATCAGAGCATATGAGCCAGGTATATTCAGATTACGCCAATCGTGCACTGTGCTGAGAATCTGCATACACTACCCCCGAGAATAAGAATATACCCCCCTTCTATTCCTACCTTATTAAGTTTCCTTTTTCCTTTGAAATTATTCTCTTTTTTTGTATTTATTCTCTCTGTTACATTACCTTTGATGTAAATTACCTTCCGTTGCTAAAATGCGAGCCATTTTTCTGAATCATTATATGATTCTTTTACTCTATCGATATGTACTAGTTTGATCTTATTTTGGTTAATTTAAATTTTTTATGTTGCTTTTATAATTTATCAGGTCTATTATGTAAGGGCCTTCATATTAGTCATAGAGTTTGTAAAGCCTTCCACTTTTTATAGCTATGAGCTATTTCCTATTTTATGTGGTGTGGCAAAAAAGTAATGAGACTAGTAACACTGCAAGCGATCTGACAACGCTGCGCTGTTGCCAGATCACTTGCACGCGTATCAGTTCTATGACTTAGTGCGAGTTTTAACTCCTTTTGTTAAGTATGTGATTTTTGTGACTGCTATTAGTGAAGTTGTGGTTTGATTGTGCGTCACGCAAAATGGAACAGCAGAATTTAAAGCAACGTTGTGCCATTAAATTTTGTGTTTAGCTTGAAGAATTGGCAAGTGTGACGTTTAAAAAGTTAAAACAGGCCTATGGGGAACATTCTTTATTCCGAGATCAAGTTTTCGCTGGTACAAATCATTTTTTAAAGGCAGAGAACACGTTGATGATGAACACCGTTCTGGGAGGCCTTCAACTTCGAAAATCGACGAAAACATCGAACGTGTGAACACTCTTGTAAGATCAGACCATCGCTTAACATTAAGAATGTTGAGAGAACAATTAAATTAATGTAATAAACAAATCGAAGATCAAATCAATGCTGATTTGTTTTCTTTGACAAAAGGAAAATGGACCACAAAGAATTTGTTCCTTCAAGACAAACTGTGAAACAAGTTTTTATAAAGACGCCCTTGAAAAGCTCGGAAAAAGGGTCATTTGCGTGAGACTAGACACTGCCGACAAATGGATGCTCTATCATGATAACGCCCCATGTCACACTGCCTTTTCCGTCACAGAACTTTCGAACTCAAAAGGCATTCCTGTGGTTCCCCAGCCCCCCCCCCCCCCCTATTCACTCGACCTCAGTCCCTGTGACTTTTTCCTTTTTCCTAAACTTAAAAATGTCCTTAAAGGACGTCATTTCGGGATTTTAGAAAACATCCGAAAGAGTGTAACGAATATGCTGAAGACCATACCGGTTAAAGACTTTCAGCGTTGCCACCAAAAGTGGAAACAACGTCTCCATCGGTGTGTAGCTGCCCAAGGGGACTACTTTGAAGAAAATAACATTAATGCTTGAAAAAAATTAAAACTTTGGTAAATGAAAAATCAGTCTCATTACTTTTCTGCCACACCTCGTATATTCTTTCGGATTTCCTTCGTTATTATGGAAGTTTTTAGATTTCTTTTTTGCTTCGATCAGATTTTCTTTTGTTACAATTTATATCTGACATAACAGAGTTAAAAATTTAAAAAATGGCGAATGTAGGTGAAGGGTTCTTCTGTCGACTCAAGTGGCTCATTTGACAGTATGCAGGCTATTTTTCTGAAACTTATTAGGACGGTATTTTTATGTTCGTCATGTAGTGTAGTATTGTAGTAAAAGGTAGCCAATCTAAGCTTTAATCCCATTTTTTTATGGTTAATAACATTTTGATATATTCGATAAAGGAGTGACGTACTTTCTGTAGGAATCCGTTCGCTTGGAGATATAAGGTAGTCATTCTTATCTGCTTGACTTTAAATTTCTTGATCATTTTTTTTATTAAGCTACTCATAAAGGAGAATGCTCACGACACATGTAAAAATGGCCCGAAAGATAAACCTAATAAAAATAGATTATAAAGATAGAAGACAAAGACAAACCTAATAAAAATATATTATAAAGATAGAAGACAAAGATAAACCTAAATAAAAATTGCGACCTAAATTTACCTATCTATAACTTCTAAAATTAATATTACAATACGAGTTAAAATTAATATTGCAATCACAACTCGAGTTTGCACAAATATTTTTCAATAAAAAATATAATAAAAGAAAATTATTCATCAAAGCTATTAACTAGTAAAGGTTTTTATTTGGTTACATGTCTTTAACTAATAGATTTTTCAGAAAAATGAACACTAGCGAAACAGAACAGCTTCAATCAATACCATTCTTTTAGTATATTTTTTATGAAAAATATTTGTACAAACTGAAGTTATGAGCATTGCGATGTTAATTTTGGAAGATTTGGATAGTTAACTTTAGGTTCTGATTTTCCAGGGTTTCCTTCATGCTACAGGCCTCTTGTTTTTAAATTGAAGTATTTATAATCCTCTTTACGTTGAAAATTATATAAAAGGTTTATATATATTATATGATAGGTCAATATTATTTCCGATGCTTAAAAAATGCATTTGAATGGCTTGATAAAGGCGTTTATAAAGGATTTGGCAATAGCATCCTTAATTTGGATAACTAAGCAAAACTTGGAAAAATTGCATTGCATAGTCAATACATTATTATGCTTATTTATCGATAATAATATATTAATAATAAATTTCCAGGTAATCAGATCAGCCTAAATTGTAAGAGTTGTGCATGCAATTTCCACGCACAAAATTTAAATAATAATTTAATAATAATTAAATAAATTGAAACCGACCAGCTAGCGCCGAATCGCACGATTAAATATGATAATAAAATTAAAATTAATTTTAATTAAAACAAGTTAATAAGCAAGTACAACGTAAGAGTAGATAATACGCAAAAAAAAGATAAAAAAGAGGGAAGATCCGCCAATTATGAAATCGCATAAAACATTCAACAGTTTATCTGGACTTTGAATAGGTGAGCGATACGCTTGAACTGTATCACCATCACACTCATCAATATTGATGAAGAAGACGCAGGTCGATACCGAGGTGGATAACGAGAATGCGAAGCTGCTTAAGGAAGTTCTGGTCTCTTGCTACATGGAGGCAGGGTGCCAATGTTTTGTGCAGCTCCGAACGACCATATGCGGTCACCATCGTTTTCATCTACGCGCGTAAAAATTACCTTCAAACGCGGAGTAAAGTCAGTTAAACAAAGATATGGCTACACCTTCTGTTGAACGAACCGATTATGAAACGTTATAACCGCCAGTTGAAAAAGAAATCAATTCAGCAAAAAAAAGGGAAATGAGAGCGTTGCGATGTCAAGAGACCTTGAGGAAATAGACAAGCGATAAGAAAAAAAATTTAAAACAGTACAATGAACACAACGAGTTCAAGATGGTTATAAATTCAATCGGTGAATTGCAATAAGTAAGCCGATTTTAAAACATTAAATTTGTCAAGATTTCATTATATCTCCTCCTCTTCTCTGCACCATATTCTTCGCTGAAGCACTTCTTTGACTAATTTAAAACTATTAAATTATTGTATTTTTGGTATTGTTTTAAATTGTAATAGACTGAGCAATGTGGCAAAAGCTGTTTCGTATTGATCGGCTTCATTTAAGAATATTTGTAAAAATCCTTGTGCTAAATTATAGACCGAGAAATATTTTATATCGCCAACTTGGTTGATTATACTCGTATCTAATATATCCGGTAAAGAATATTTATCTTTTGTCGTTTTATTTTTTAGTTGTAGAATATGGTAAAGATTAGAATAAATAAATAAAAACATATTAATTTATTAATTTATTTAAAAAATATCATCTAGGAGAGCGTAAGTCGAAATTTATTATATAATCGTAGTCAAGTTAATAATTTTACGATGCAATGTTGCATTTAGCACTGACATATCTCAATGAATAGCAAATTATAATCTTAATTTTAATTTATCGAAAATTGAAATTAAGAAGTGACAACATCTCAACCGCTTTTATGTTTATTAATAGCGAAAAAAGTGTATTTTTGTTAAAAAGAAGATGTAAAAATTACTTTCATCCCGTACGACACCGTGTACATAATGTGGATGTTAAGTGAATATTGTTTACAAATTTAAATGACCATTTAAAATATAAATACTAATATTTCAAATTGTGCCTACTTCAAGGCATGCACATAATACTCTAAAAGTGAATTACCGTAAGTAACAACATTCATCTAAGCATTGCGCGTAACGCTAAGTAGGGAACATTTATTTCTCTTGCACAAAGTAAGAGCGTATGTACGTAGCACTCGCGCTTCTGAATGAAGCAATTCATATAAGATACGGTCAAATGCGAAATCCAGCACTTGAACGTGCATTTGTAATTGAAATAAAGTAAAGTAATACTTTTACAAGAAATTCCGATTTACGGTACCGGAAGATACGATCAGACCGTTACACTACCTTTAATTATTTAACATTTTCACTTAATGATCTATGCGGACGACACTCAAATATTTAATCATTTTTATCTTCGGAAACTTCAAGCTGCAATCAATCAAGCATTGTTAGATGCTTTTGTCATCGCTAACTGGGCACATCTGAATGGCCTTCAACTCTATAGTACATATATCAATAAGACGAAAGTTATCATATTCGCGGTACGATGTTATTGCACAGTTTAAAATTAATGGCAAATCGTCAGCGTACAAATTATATGTAAAATGCTTTAGCATGTTATTGATGCACGTTATTTTTTCTAAAACTAATTAAACTCCTTTTTCATTAAATGTTTTTAAACATGTTTTATCTTTTGATATGTGGCACCAACGATTTAGAAGTTTGATGACCACATTAATTGTAGAGTATTTAATACACATTTTTGTTTTTTTCATTCTGGCCTCTAATGCCTCCTCTTCCTGGTTGAACGTGTCCAGCTTAATTAGCACTCTATTTAATTTCCTTCTACTTGCATATCTGCTCTCAAAAACTCTCTTTTATTCATTCCTCGGCGCCTCTCATTAACTATCTTCCTCCGATTCCTTTTTTACCATCTTTTATTCATCTTCTTATATGTATTTTCTTTTTCTTCTATCTTAATAAAGATAAAGCCAATTGGGGAGTAGTGTATGGATGTTAGTATTTTAAGTAATTTACAATGAGATATCTATGACGTCGATTTTTCTCTCGAATACCAAGTGGCTTGCTTCTATAGCTATTTTAACTCTGCCATCTCTCAATTTGTTCCCATCAAAACTGTACGTCAGATTAGACTATCTTGTCACCTTCAAGGCTACAGACTCGCTTGTGACCTATTACATTCATGCACTAGAACTGCTAAACTTATGCAACTCCCCGACAGACTTACAGGATTCACTAACTTTAAACTTTTATGGAAGGATTCTGTTATCTGGGCATTTGCTCTTCACCTTAAACTACCTGCCAACTATTTTTTAAGTAGACTTTCGAAAATTATTTTGGTAGCTTAGCTGTTAACTCCGAAGGCCCTTCTATCAACTGTCTTATCGCGACCCTCTCATCAATTATTTTCGACATCGCACTTTACTTTCCATTCTGTTACCCTCGTTAAGGTGTATACTTTATTTCCAAGTATAACTTAATTTCTTTCCTAATTCAATAACTTTAATTGTTAAGCGACATAGAATGAACTTATATCATGCGAGTGAACTTATGTACATAAAATTAGCGCTTATGCCCTTTTTTTAACAATTTGTTAATAATCTATAATTAAGAGAGATAGGAATTTTTCTTTTCTCCTTTTCTCTACTCATTCTTTTTCCTACGTCAAAGAGACCGCTAATGTAAGCAGTTAACTACTGCCCCTAGAACTATTTCTGAAAGGTCGAGAATCTCGAGATGGCCGGAATTTTTCCCTTATAAATCTATATATTTTTAAGTATTATTTGTGACCAATGTAAAAATTTTTTTTAATTTTATATTAAGGCTCTAGGCCGCTCTAAGAATTTTGAAAAATTTTTTTTTTTTCGTTTTGTTTTAAATGGTTTCTTAGAGCCTCGAAGATGATATACCAAAAGATTATGGCCGGAAAATATCTCCAAGTACTTACTTTTCGAAGTATAGTGCAAGGCTGGTAGGTAAGTAGGGAGCCTCTTATGATCGGAACGAATGGTGCTTATGGCAAAAGGCTAAAGCTGCGTATAGTTTGGCTGAGTATATAAATAAATGAACTCTTTCAATTGAAGTTTATAAAGCTATCAAGCCAGTTTATAAAAAATTGACCAAAGACGATCTTCTTACTCGATGCATCGGCGATTATACTCAAAACTGTAATGAAAGTTTTAATTCAACTGTGTAGGCATTGGTCCCAAAATCCACTTCTAATGGTAAAACTGTGTTGAATATAGCTGTGGATATTGCAGTTTGCGTGAACAATAACGGCTTTGCTTTAATTTTGTACATAATGAAGGCGATTGATTTAGAAATTGGTCTGAACAGCAATGAAATGCGCTTGGAGATTGACAAACACCGCATAAAGCTTTCAGAGAGATCGCTGTCTGGAGCTGCAAAAGAGTGAAGGTTTGCTTTAAATCCAATAGAAAAGAAATGGGAGAGCATGACACTAATATAGAAGGCCAATCATATGAAGCTGGCATTGCGGATTAAAGGTATTGCAAAATTTTTTATGATTTTCTATAACTTAAAACTTTAAACGTACCATCTCAAATATTTATCACAAAACTACATACGAGGTCTGGCTATTAAATAACGAGACTGCGCGCCTAGAGGGCGCCGTAGTGGAGTGGGGAAAAAAACAAGTAGTGCGTTGGGTATCTAGATATCTTGTCTATGCACGTACCAGAACACGTTCTCGTCACTATTATTGTATTTGTGCAGTAACGGTTTAAAGCGAACGTGTTTTTTTCTCGTGCCGAAAACCATGTGTGACGAAAAACAGGAGCAACGTATCAATCTCAAATTTCTCGTTAAATTGAAAAAAACTCCGACTGAGTGCTGTAAATTGTTGCAAGAGGCCTATGGGAAGAATTCTCTATCTCGTGCGCGTGTTTTTGAGTGGCGTAAGCGCTTCAGTGAGGGTCAAGTGAGCACTGAAGATGACCAATGCCCAGGTCGCCCTGTCACTGTTTCAACTCCGGAAACAGTGACCAAAATCAACCAAATTGTGCGTGCAGATCGTCGAATGAGCATCCGGATGATTGCCGAGGCTGTAAACGCCGATAAAGAAACGGTTAGACAAATTTTACACGAGGAATTACACATGACAAAAGTCTGTGCGAAGTTGGTGCCAAAAATCTGACTCCTGACCAAAAGCTCTTGCGTCAACAGGTCTGCTCAGATTTCCTTGAAATGTTAAAAAAAAATTCCGGACTGATAAAAAACATTATTGCTTGCGGCGAAACGTGGATTTTTCAATACGATGTTGAAACAAAGTGGCAATCGATGCATTGGGAGACGCCTGAATCATTTAGAATCAAAAAAGCAAGGATGTCCAAATCAAAATTCAAGGCAATGTTGATCGTTTTTTTCGACATTAACGGTATCGCGATGACTGAATGGGTTCCAGAGGGTCAGACTGTCAACCAGACTTACTATTTGTCAGTTTTGGCAACACTGCGAGAACGAGTTCGTAAAAAACGGCCCGAGTTGTGATAGAACAACTCGTGGATTTTGTACCAGAACAACGCACCTGCCTATAACGCGCTATCTGTGAAGCAGTATTTGGCCGGTAAGCGCACTCCAGTGCTCGAACACGCGCCGTACTCGCCAGATTTGGCACCGTGCGACGTTTTTTCGTTTCCGAAGATAAAATCTGCTTTGAAAGGGACCCGATTTGCGTCGATGGAAGCGGTAAAGCAAAAAACGGCAGAGCTCTTAAAGGCCCTCACCAAAGAAGACTTTCAGCACTGCTTCGATCAATGGAAAAAATGTATGGAAAGGTGTGTGGCGAGGGAGGGGGAGTATATTGAATGGGAGGATTCGAATGTAGAATAATTTTTATAATGAAACCCTCTTTTGTAACCAGTCTCGTTATTTAATAGCCAGACCTCGAATTTTGAGTTAGCCGCACCTATAAGTCCAATAATTTTCCATCGATACACTCCAAACTTTAAAAAAGATCTTTGAAAATATGTTGTTTAAATAAGTACGTAGGTTTTTTTTTATATGGCGTTGTTCTTCTGTTATTAACAATTTTCTGGCGATTTTTTCTGCGAATTTTATAAGTTTGAATTTAGAACTGCGTCTTTCGGTCAAAAATCAATTTATCAAAAAAATCCCAAGTACTTCTCTAGCTGTTGTTATGTCAAATAAAAAAAATTTTAATAACTTATAATATAAAATTTACAGGAGCTGTTAGTACGGCCGTAAAACCTTCCAAAATAGAAAGGTCATCCGAAAAACGCTGCACAGCCGTCATTCTCAAATAATTTATTAAATAAAAATTATGTTGTTCAATTAATTATATGTACAACAAGCTTTTGCCTTTGTAATCTCGATTTACGTCATATAATATTTTTCGAATTAGGACCTTGAATATGTTCTCGCTGTTCTTTCTACAAAATAGAAGCTTTCTTTAGAATATAGGGCACAAAAATATTTTACTCAAAGTATTGACTATCACTAGAGACCACTTTCTCCTATCTTTCTAGTAGTATATGAATTCCGCGTCGGAAAAACGATATGTCTTTTGAGGCTACTCAAGAATCGATCCATTCTTTAGTATCTCCGTAAGAATGCAAGCGTTGCTCAGCCAGACCATGTGCCATCGAACGAAACAGGTTAAAATCGGAAAGAGCAATTTTCGGTGGATGGAGTAGAACTTCCCATTCAAGCGTAACCAGGTACGTTTTCACTGGTTTTGCAACGCTAGGCCGAGCGTTGTCATGTAACAAAATCACTTTCTCGTGTCTCTGCTCGTATAACGGCCGTTTTTCTTTTAGGGTTCGTCTTCAACGCATCAATTTAAGTCAATAATGATCTTCTGTGATAATCTCATTTAGTTTGAGCAGCTCATAATAATTGACACCCTGCTAATCTCACCAAATGCAGAGAAGAAGCTTTGAATAATTGATATTTGGTTTTAAGGATGATGTTGACGCATGGCCGGGTTCACCCCACGATTTTCTACGCTTCGGATTATCGTAGTATATCCACTTTTCATCGCCAGTCACGATACGCTGCAAAAAACCTTTTCTTTTCTGCCGTTGATGCAGTAGTTCACACGTGAGAAAACGCCGTTCGACGTCTCACGACTTCAATTCATACGGCACCCAATGTCCTTGCTTCTGAATCATTCCTAACACTTCAAACGTTTTGAAACTGTTGACCCATCTACTCGTAATATTTTTCCAAGTTCGGCTAGCGTCTGACATCGGCCTTGATAATTCCTCTAATTATTTGTCTTCAAATTTTTTTGGTGCGCCAGGACGTTCTTTATTCTCAAGTTCAAAATCATTATATTTGAAGCGTCGAAACCAGTCTCTGCTTGTCGTACCCGACAGAGTCACCGTAAGTCTCAACAAGAATTCTGTGTGCTTCAGCTGCAGATTTCTTTTGAATAAAATAGTGCAATGAAATTCCCCGCAAATACACTTTATTTGGACCAAAGTGAACATTTTCGAACCAATAAAAAATTACTTTGTTTACACTAAAGTAAACTATCATATACTAAAATTCAAGGTTAGATACAATACTTCCTTGCAGGTGCGTCACCATTCGGAATTTTATGCACGGAGTACTGCTACTGCCATTTTTGAAGAAACAGCGAGAACTTATTCAAGGTCCTAATATCTTTGTCAGTGGTATTGGGTGTACAACTTTGCTTCCGCCGTTTTGCAATAGATGGCTGTAGCGGTAAGTGATAGTTGAAATAAATAGATCATAGATGTTATACAATAAGATTAGGTATTTGTAAACATAACGCCATCGAAATATTAGTCGATTTGTGTCTGCATCATAAAGTTGTTCTCGATTAAACATGTCAGCTTACGAGCCAAATTCTGGTCATTTGCGGGAGGTTTTAATTTTCTGCTTTAATATGGAGAAATCTGCAACTGAGGCTCATCGAATGCTCTCAAATACCTATAGTGAGGCCGCTATTAGTGAAAGAACGTGCCAAGAGTGGTTTCAACACTTCAAGAACGGCGATTTTAACGTCGAAGACCAGCATGGCGGTGGAAGAGAGAAGGTTTTCGAAGACGCAGAATTGGAGGCATTACTTGATCAAGACTCGTGTCAAACGCAACAAGAATTGGCAGGATCATTGGGAGTGACGCAACAAGCCATTTCAAAACGCCTGAGAGTCATGGGAATGATTCAGAAACAAGGAAATCGGGTGCCGTATAAATTAAAGCCGAGAAATGTTGAACGGCGTTTGTGTGTTTGTGAACAGCTGCTTGCAAGGCAAAAACGGAAGGGATTTCTGCATCGCATTGTGACTGGGGACGAAAAATGGGTTCACTACGATAATCCTTAGCGCAGAAAATCATGAGGATATCCCGGCCATGCTTCCACGTCGACGGCCAAACCGAATATTCACGGTTCCAAGGTCATGTATGTGGTGGGACCAGCTCGGCGTAGTATATTATGAGTTGTTAAAACCGACTAAAACAATCACAGGCGATCGTTATCAAACGCAATTAATGCGTTTGAGCCGAGCATTGAAAGACAAACGGCCGCAATACAACGAGAGACATGATAAAGTGATTTTACAGCATGACAATGCTCGACCCCATGTTGCGAAAGTGGTCAAGACATACTTGAAAACTTTGAAATGGGAAGCCCTAGCCCACCCGCCGTATTCTCCAGACGTTGCTCCCTCGGACTATCACTTGTTTTGATCAATGGCACACGGCCTGGCTGACCAGCACTTTCAGTCTTATGAAGAAGTAAAAAATTGGATCGATTCGTGGATCGATTCAAAAGATGACCAGTTTTTTCAACGTGGGATTCGTATGCTGCCCGAAAGATAGGAGAAAGTAGTGGCCAGCGATTGACAATATTTTGAATCATAAATGTATAACCAGTTTTTTACAATAAAGCCTCGAATTTCGGAAAAAACGGCGGAAGCAAAGTTGTACACCCAATAATATTACTTTTCTGCAAAATATTGTAGTATTTTCAAAAAATTGAGTTTCTGTTTAGCAATAAAAATAAGGAAATTAAATTGTTTTATATAGTTTTAAAAAATTTGTATATCAATTATAGAATATTAAATAAGTTATCATTAAAATACTACATTTTTAAAAATAATATTTTGTAACTTACAGGATGTAAATCAACGTATGTATCATGCAATTCTTTTTTTGGTTGAAGGCCATCGATATATTGTAATATAGACTTGTCTGCTTGATAAAAATGTGGAAACGATGAAAGCATTGGAGCTCCAAAATTGCATGAAGACGTATTAAATAATCCTTTAGGTGAGCATAAATAAGCAGTATTTTCTGACAAATTTTTATTTTTCTGACAAAAACAAGAGTTATGCGAGGAATTCGATATAAAAACATCTTCAGGAAGCTTATATCTAAAAATAATATTCAAATGAATTGATTTATTTATATTAAATAATATTGTAGTCGATAATTATCTATTTATTATTAAGTAATTCATTTATATTAAATTTTGATTTTTTTCACGATATGAAGCTGCATTTAGTTATCTTACTATGTATAATATATATTATCTAATTATTTTACATGTTAATACGAAAACAACGTATTTAATCGAATCAAGTATAAAAAAAAATTTTTATGGATTTAAAGGGGCGTAGAACAACTTAATTTTACCATAAAAAAGATAATTTTTATACACAACATTTTTTGTACGACTTTTTTGATCCAAAGCATCTAAGTTTGATAAGTCGCAACAATCAATAAAAACTATTTTACAAGAACGAATAATTAAAGTAATAATGCGATAAAAATGATTTAATTTGAACTCATCTTATAAATTAACATAAGCCTACGTTTATATTATACAATATCAAGAAAGATATTATTTATTCTCAAAAACTTTACTCTTATCCAAAGTATTATTAAACTCTTAGACAATTAATATGTAAATTTAATTTAAGTTTTTTTTTATTACGCCAATAAAGCAAAGTTTACTTTAAGATAATATTTCCTTTTTTTTAAACTCAGTTTTAATTGCTGCAAGTACTAAAGTATTCGTACCACGTATTATCCGCCAACTTACTAAAATTAAAATCTTAGTTGTACAAGCGTCGCGTATAGCGTAGTGGTTAGGACGTCTGCTTGATAATACAAAGGACCTAGAGTCAAAGAGTCTTGGAAAAAGTGATGCTCAGTAACTAGCACCATCAGCGACACCGCCAGTCTCTTTAAGGTTTTAGCAGATGAGCCAAAAGATAAACTGAGATTTATTGAGAAACCACACAGAAATCATACTTCAACCCGGGAGAAAACTATGCACCTGCTGATAAAAGTAAACTGACCCTGACTTCAAAGCTAAGGAAGAGAAAAACAATCCTCTCCTCTCCTTCTGATGCACGGAAGTAAGAAGAAATTAGAACGTGTCAGGGCATGCAGTCACGGCGCAACGGGTCAAAGAGGCAATTCAATCTTATGAACCGTACACCAGGATTGGGTAACATCACATTGGTGCTACTACAACAGTATATAGATAAGGTCATAGGGCCACTAACTAAGCTATACAGAGGCTGCACAGTCCTGAGCTTCACGTTCAAGCACGTGCTCAAGACTTTAGTTATCTTCATCCCCAAACCTGGGAAGAAGTGTTACACTAAAGAGAAGGATTTTGAATCTATCAGTTTAACATACTTTCTACTAAAAACATTGGAAAAGCTGTTTGATGACTAAAGGTATGACCTCTGTAGATTTGGTCACTTCATGAGAAGCAGCATGCTCTTAGTTATGGGCCTTATTAAAGACCAGATTACAAAAAAGGGGTGTTTGTAGGAGCCTTTTTTAGATGCGAAGTGTATTTAATAGTACTTTCAGGCAAACCATTCGGAAAAGCGCATAGGAACATGGCATCTCCAAGGAAGTAATCAAGTAGCACTGTCTCAGAGGGCTAATCTTCAGGCAGGAATTTATCCCTTCTTTTGTGGAGCTTTGCCGTTGCAGTCTGTTATAGAAATTCAACGAAATAGGCATCAAGGCAGTAGAATAACCAGATGGTATAACTATCTTGGCAAAAAAACCCTTTAAGGAGATCCTTAGGGACTTAATTCAGGAGGCCCTTAACCAGAAAGAACTTGGTACTAAGATAAAACACTCTGCATCCAAGGAGAGAAGATGGTGGCAATCATTTTCATCTAATAGTAAGCCAGATTTTGGAAAAGGCTAATTATTCGTAACACAGAGAGGTTTAAGGGGTTATATGCAGTTGGAATTTCCAAAAAATCGATTTTTTTTTTTATTTGTATTTTCGGAATGTACATATATTTAAGTACAGGGTGCGTACGGTATTTAAGAACAACTTGAGAGTAAAATTAATTAGCCTGTATTTTTAATAAAATTTAATGAAATTTTAGAAATTTTTTATACAACGTTGAATTAATATATGGCTATAAAGTTATTTAATAAAATCGCTATCAGCAGCAATCACCTCTTTGATCCGGGTCCGAAAACGATTACATGCCAAAATCAAATGCCCTTGTTCATATTGACCATAACGGCATTAATAGCAGTCTTCAGCGAAGAAGTGGTATTATGAGGACGCTTATTGGTCTCACGCTCAACTACGCCCCATACGTAATAATCCAAAGGATTAAGGTCTGGGGAGCTAGGTGGCTATAAGTTCGGTGTTGTGTTGTCATGAAAATTTTGGGCCATCCAATCTTGTGTCGCCATCGCTTTATGTGAAGGAGCAGAGTCGTGTTGAAAAATGTATGGTCTGCCTCCGCTTACATTGTCTATCCAGGGTTTCACTACCGTCTCCAAAACCTCGATGTATGCAGCAGAGTTCACTCGAAGTCCTTGAGTAAAAAAGTGTGGTGGCATAACATGTCCTTCGTTGCTGACAACACCTAAAACCATAACCGTGGCTGGAAATTTTGTGTGCATAACAACAGGAACCTCCGTAGGATTTGAACATAGCCATCTGTCATTTCTGCGATTGGTATTTTGATCTTGGTCAAAATTTTTTTCGTCGGAAAAAAACCATAACATTTTGGGCACCTCAGGGAGTTTGATTTTGTTTCAAAGACGTTTTGATTGGAAAACTCTCTGTTCCCGTGTTCGTTCCGACATGAACTGTCCTCTGCGCATCACGTAAGACTTATACCGAAGGTCTTCGTGGACAACTCTACAAATAAGGCGCTCAGAAACATGAAGCTCACTCGCAAAGACCCTCATTGATTTTGAAGGGTTCTCGTCTATGATCGCCTGCACTTGCTCTAAAAATTCTGCAGATTGGACAGTGTCAGAACGTTGTTCGTGCTATTTGAATTTGCAACCGATTCTGTATCGCCTCCTGATGCTTCCAATTCACGGTGAACCTTATGCACGAATGAACGGGCGCAATTAAGAAAATTAGAGATCTCTAAATCTGTATGGTTCGCACATATAGCGACGATGTCAGCATGTCTCATTTCTTGAGTGATGTTGTAGTCCGCCATTTCTTATATGAAAAGGAAAAAAAATAAAAAAAAAATTCGCGAAGTTATAGTCACATTTATGCATGTCCTCAAATACCGTACACACGCTGTATATTCTCTGGAAATTTTAAGTTAATCCAATAAATATTTTCAAAGATATACCTGAATTTGTAAGGCTACGTCAGAGTGTTGGAAAGCAGGTAGAGTAAGAACCGGAGTAGCAGCTGCACTCACTGCACGCGCTACCTGAAGTTCCTTTTTCTATTGTGTATTTTTGTAGAAGGCGAGTATAATAAGTCCTTTAACTACTTCAAGGTCACGTTTTGCTATTATAACCTAAAATAAAAGTATTTCGTCAGCCTAAATAGTTCTGCCACGTGGTAAAGTCGTGCGTTCAGTTCAAACTTGTTTTTCGTGATTTTCTGTTCTATATTGGAGTAAATTTTATTTGAAAGTTATAAAAATGCCCCGTAAATGTTTAAGATTACGTAGAAGTACCGAAAAAATACAAATTTCTAAAGTTAAAAAGAGAACACAGGCTTTTAATCTAAAGACTGCTGAGACGGATAAGAGTAGTTTTAGTGCATCCGCTAAAAAATTTAAAATGCAGGAAGAGATTTTAGTTTTACGTAATCCTTCGATTGAATATAGAATTTTAAATTTCATTACTGTATTTGCTGCGATAAGTGATTATGTGAAATGTAACTCTTGTGACGGAAAAATAAAATTTGAAACTGCTTCTTCCCGTGGACTTGGTTTTAAAATCGTTGTAGTGTGTGATAAGTGTAAAAATCGTGTTTTAAACTCCAGTCCTTTTGTAAAGCATTCTTACGGAATAAACAGACGATTTATATTTGTGATAAGAATTCTGGAACTAGGATTAAAAGGCGCAGGTAAATTTTGTGGCTTGATGGACATGCCTGCTTTTTTAACGCAAAACACTTATGACTTGATTGTTGACAACATTTACTCTTGTGTGAAAGTAGCAGCTGAAAAACTGTTTTAAAAAGCCTGTACCGAAGAAAAAGAAGCGACTGCTGAAAACCAAGGTGACGAAAATAATGAAGAATTAACAGTTTTGGGTGACGGAACCTGGAAGAAGTGAAGGTTCAATTCTTTGTATGGAGTGACATCATTGATTGGATGTTACACTGAAAAAATCATTGATGCAATTGTAAAAAGTTCATACTTTAAACAGTGTGAGGTTTGGAAACCTAAAAAAAATACTGAAGAGTATAATGATTGATATAATGAATACAAAGATGCTTGTTCTGCAAATCACCAGGGCTCTTCAGGTAAAATGGAAGTCGATGCGGTTATTGAAATGTTTAAGCGTTCAATAGAAAAATTCAGAGTTCGTTATAGAAATTATATAGGTGATGGCGATCCAAAAACATATTCTGGAATTCTAAATGCTGCTCCTTACGGTGAAGTTAAAGTTGTCAAAAAAGATTGTATCAGGCATGTTCAGAAGAGAATGGGTTCACGACTCCGCGAGCTAGTAAAAAGAAATACAGAAACAGTTGAAAAAGGCGGAAAAAAAATTGCAAATAGAGTACTTTCAGTGAAAGGTAAACTCACGGCTTAGCTAATAGATGAGCTGACAGTTTACTATGGTTCGGCAATAAGGAGAAATTGTGATTCTGTGGATAATATATATAATGCAATTAGGGGAACATATTATCACTATTGTTCGACTGATGAGAAGCCGTAACACGAAATGTGCCCAGGTTGAGAAGGTTCATGGTGTAGTTAGCAGCAAGCACTAGCAACAGATACATTATCTTCTTACACCCATGATTATTTAACTTTACCAGCTGATGTTGCTGAAGCTATATATCCAATTTATAAAGACCTTAGCAACGTAAAATTATTGGGAAGGTGTGTTGGTGGACTTACACAAAACAATAATGAGAGTTATAATCAGTTAATATGGAAAATAGCTCCAAAAATTTTTCCATGTGTGCGGTAAAGTTGTTGAAATAGCGGCTTACATTGCAACTGGAATGTTTAATGGATGTACAAAATCATTATTGTACTTTATGAGTGCTTTAGGAGTTTCATTAGGCACCGCAGCTCATGCTTATGTCGACAAAGAGGACGCAGAGCGTGTGATGATCTCCGACGTACGAGCGCATGATAGCACGCAAGAAGAAAGAATGGCTCGACGACAACGCCAGCTGGGCTTATTAGAAGCTAACGATACTGCAGAAGGTCCTTCTTATGGCCCTGGAATAGATGATACGGTGTAAGTTAAAGAAAAAAAATTTTAATTATGTGTAAACTACTTCAAAAACTTTAAACGCGTTTTTCTCAAAACGGTATGTTCAAAGTCGGTGATCTTGATTTCTCAGAAATGGCTCAACCGATCAGTCTCAAATTTTTACATAATCTTCTTAGATATATTCCTTAGGTATTGAAAAAAGGAATAAGATTTAAAAAAATTATTACTATTTCTTTTGAACAATTTGGAGCGAAAATTTCAGTCAAAAACGAAAACTTTTTTTCAAATAGATGCCATTTAGTCAAAAATCAAAATTTTTATTATTCCTTTGTTCAGTATCTGTATTAATCTATACTCTAAAAGAATCCACCATCTTCGATTTCAGATAATTTAAACCGCCGAAATGGAAATCACCGCCAAGCGCCTTTTTTTGGAGGTCGTTTGGGACATCATCTACAAGAGCGGTGTACATCAATATTTGTACATGATCGACGCACTATTGTATTCTTAAAAGTGGGCTCTATTTGAATTACCATCACTTGTAGTTAATAAATAAAAACTGATTCTATAAAAAATTCATAAAAAAACGTCTTATTTGAGCCTCGCAACTGCGCATAACCCCTTAATGAAGAAGACATCTAATATCTAAGAGTTTTTCTAGAAACAAAGTTACTCTGGT
This sequence comes from Chalcis sispes, assembly GCA_949987625.1. NCBI lineage: Eukaryota > Metazoa > Arthropoda > Insecta > Hymenoptera > Chalcididae > Chalcis > Chalcis sispes. The sequence goes on along the minus strand of OX465097.1, from coordinate 42,193,442 downwards.
TCAAACACCTGGGGGAGAAATGTAGAAAGGTCAACTCTTTGCCTGGATAGTCTGACAATGAAAAACACTGACTTATGAAGCTGGATCAGGTACAAGTACTTTCAGTGGTTTTATGGCCATGAAAAGAAGAACTCCATGTACTGCAATGACGTCAATGCTTTATGTAGTAAAAATAGTGTACTGACTAAGTTGTGTTGGAGAATGGAAAACGAACAGTAGAAGATATAATTTTATATCTAGTGGTCAAGAATGGTAGCTATAAAATCTATTGTAACGTGTCGAATTCTCACGTTATAACGAATTAACAAAAGCGTATACTAAGTTATTTGTGTTAGATTTTTACTATTTCTATGTGTGCACGTTCGAGTGCTGAACCCCGATTCCTTTGACAATTACCGTGTGTGTGTGTGTGTGTATGTGTGTTTTCTCTCAATATAATTTAAAAAAGTTTACTATTTAATTTCTATCTATGATCAACTAAGATCCTATTTGTGTTCTTTATAATAATTGTTCAATTTATTAATTAAATTCCGACAAATATGTCTTTTCGAAGTTTTAGATGTTATTTTACTAAAATACAAAAATTTTAGATCTCACGCCAATGCGTGACGTCTTAGAGAGAGACGCCACTATGGTAGTTGACCAGCCAATGTTTATGTTTGGCCTTTAAAGAGTTTAACTTTCAAGATGACTATACCTATGTACTTGCTAGAGAGTGCATTATCCCAGCAGACTAATACATAGGTGTTAAACCAGCCACACTCATTCGATAGTAGAAATCGTGAGCGGTTTATTCTTTTCAATTTTGTTTTTTATTTTTTATATTGTAACACCCGACCCTAGTGCACTCGAACACAGTGTCGATATGCCTTAAAGTCTTCGGTTTACTTAAAGATTTTATTCCTTTTTAGAAAGGCATAGAACCCTTGAATATAAAAATTACAACGTTACCAATACTTAGTCATCTGCAGCACTTGCAAAATGCCATTGATTGGAAGTTTTGTAATTTCTTTTGTTACTTAGCCTTGATTTGACACATTTATAAAAAATAAAATCAGTTTAAATGTTAAATTTCGAATTTATTATTAATTATTCTTACATTGGATAAGAGTAATTTACGACTGTCTTCTTTGAAAGTCTGAAATCAAGTATCTTCTGCCTTGACTAACTCGGCTTTATATACTCTCGCCAATCCTTGATTAAGGCAAAGTTCTATGGGCTTCTATAGACAATTATTTAATAATTTACACTATTTCCGAGAATGTTTTTTTCTTATTTTCTAGCTAAAATTTGGTCGCGTCGTTACATGTATAACAATGTCGTGATTTTTGCAAATTTCGAGCTGTTTTATTGTTTTCAAGTTTTTTAAATTTTCTTTTTCACTTTTTATGTACAAATAATTTATTTCGTTGATTGATTTTTCAGTCACTATATGTGTACTCTCTTTATCTACGTATTTTTATAAAATCAATTGTTATTCTGTTTTTTATTCATCCAGTAACCCTGATGGAACATCATAGAATTTTGACTTTTTCGAGGTACTGGCGTTCTATAAGCTTCTATTTGAAATAACTTTTTTCCTAACTCAAATTTTATGTTTTCTTTTTTTCTATTTGCTTGTCAAATGTGTTATTTGTTATTCTATATAAAATTATTTCGATGCTCGCCTTTTCTCTTTTACTTTTTTATGTTTAAACTCTACTTTGATTTCTTATTATTCTAACTCGTATTATATAGAATACGAGGTCTGGCTATTAAATAAAGAGACTGCACGCCTAGAGGGCGCCGTAAAGGGGTGGGGAAAAAACGAGTAGTGCATTGGGTATCTAGATATCTTGTCTATGCACGTACCAAAACACGTTCTCGTCACTATAATTGTATTTGTGCAGTTGCGGTTTAAAACGAACATGTTTTTTTCTCGTGCCGAAAACCATGTATGACGAAAAACAGGAGCAACGTATTAATCTCAAATTTCTCGTTAAATTAAAAAAAACTCCGACTTAATGCTGTAAATTGTTGCAAGAGGCCTATGGGGAGAATTCTCTATCTTGTGCGCGTGTTTTTGAGTGGTGTAAGGGCTTCAGTGAGGGCCGAGTGAGCACTAAAGATGACCAACGCCCAGGTCGCCCTGTCACTGTTTCAACTCCAGAAGTTAATACTGACCAAAATCAACCAAATTGTGCGTGCAGATCGTCGAATGAGCATCCGAATGAGCGCCTAAGCTGTAAACGCCGATAAAGAAACGGTTAGACAAATTTTACACGGGGAATTACACATGACATAAGTCTGTGCGAAGTTGGTGCCAAAAAACCTGACTCCTGACCAAAAGCTCTTGCGTCCACAGGTCTGCTCAGATTTCCTTAGAAGGTTAAAAAAAGATTCCGGACTGATAAAAAACATTATTACTTGCGACAAAACGTGGATTTTTCAATAAGATGTTAAAACAAAGTGACAATCGATGCATTGGAAGACGCCTGAATCGCTTAGAATCAAAAAAGCAAGGATGTCCAAATCAAAATTCAAGGCAATGTTGATCGTTTTTTTCGACATTAACGGTATCGCAATGGCTGAATGGGTTCCAGAGGGTCAGACTGTCAACCAGACCTACTATTTGTCAGTTTTGGCAACACTGTGAGAACGAGTTCGTAAGAAACGGCCCGAGTTGTGGAAGAACAATTCGTAGATTTTGCACCAGGACAACGCACCTGCCCATAACGCGCTATCTGTGAAGCAGTATTTGGCCGGTAAGCGCATTCCATTGTTTAAACACGCACCGTACTCGCCAGATTTAGCAACGTGCGACTTTTTTTGTTTCCGAAGATAAAATCTGCTTTGAAAGGGACCCGATTTGAGTCGATGGAAGCGGTAAAGCACAAAACGGCAGAGCTCCTAAAGGCTCTCACTAAAGAAGACTTCCAGCACTGCTTCGATCAATGGAAAAAACGTATGGAAAGGTGTGTGGCGAGGGAAGGGGAGTATATTGGAGGGGAGCATTCGAATATAGAATAATTTTTATAATAAAACCCTTTTTCGTAACCAGTCTCGATATTTAATAGCCAGACCTCGTACATATACTTTAGGCAACTTCCCATTTGTCATCCTGTATATATTTTTTTTTCATTTTTAAAATGCGAAATGAATTAAATATTGCTGCTTGTTTCACTCAATTTGCTTACTTACGTCCACATTATTAATCCTGGGTAATGCTAAGAGCGAATACTTCTATTATTTGGAATACTCAGAATTTTTAATATTTTTAGAATCAAATAGTTTCAATTTTACAATTTCGACCCCGAAATCACAAATAGATATCCAAAAACACATTATATATATTTTTTTCTATGCATATACAAATTTTAATTTCGAAAAATTTAATTTTAAAAAATTTAACATAGAACATTACAGTCCTGGGCCAGAAGGGTTAAGACTAAATTATTGAAAGTTGAATTTATGTGTATTAAAATGTAAGTTTATACGTTCGAGCTTTATAATAATATTAAACAATAAGTTTGGATTTATGTATAAAAAAAAAAATTTTTATGATACATTGAGAAAGCAGAAAGTACTTATACTGATTATTTCAATATTTACAATATGTGTTAAATAATAGAAGTACAAAGCTTATAATATATAAGATATCCACAAGAAAATGTATACTTAACAGCAATAATATTATACAGGGTGCGTACGGTATTTGAGGACATGCATAAATGTGACTATAACTTCGCGAAGTTTTTTTTTTAATTTTTTTCCTTTTCATATAAGATATGGCGGACTACAATATCACTCAAGAAATGAAGAGACATGCTGTCATCGTCGCTATATGTGCGAACCATACAGATTTAGAGATCTCTCATTTTCTTAATTGCGCCCGTTCATTCGTGCATAAGGTTTGCGGTGAATTGGAAGCATCAGGAGACGATACAGAATTGGTTGCAAAACGCAAAAGCACGAACAACGTTCTGACACTGTCCGATCTGCAGAATTTTTAGAGCAAGTGCAAGCGATCATAGAAGAGGACCCTCATAAATCAATGAGGGTCCTTGCGAGTGAGCTTCATGTTTCTGAGCGCCTTATTCGTAGAGTTGTCCACGAAGATCTTCGGTATAAGTCTAACGTGATGCGCAGAGAACAGTTCATGTCGGAACGAACACGGGAACAGAGAGTTCTCCGATTAAAACGTCTTTGAAACAAAATCAAACACCCTGAGGCGCCCAAAATGTTATGGTTTTTTTCCGACGAAAAAAATTTTGACCAAGATCAAAATACCAATCGCAGAAATGACAGATGGCTATGTTCAAATCCTACGGAGGTTCCTGTTGTTACGCACACAAAATTTCCAGCCACTGTTATGGTTTTAGGTGTTGTCAGCAACGAAGGACATGTTATGCCACCACACTTTTTTACTCAAGGACTTCGAGTGAACTCTGCTGCATACATCGAGGTTTTGGAAACGGTAGTGAAACCCTGGATAGACAATGTAAGCGGAGGCAGACCATACATTTTTCAACAAGACTCTGCTCCTTCACATAAAGCGATGGTGACCCAAGATTGGATGGCCCAAAATTTTCATGACCACATAACACCGAACCTATGGCCACCTAGCTCCCGAGACCTTAATCCTTTGGATTATTACGTATGGGGCGTAGTTGAGCGTGAGACCAATAAGCGTCCTCATAATACCACTTCTCCGCTGAAGACTGCTATTAATGCCGTTATGGTCAATATGAACAAGGAGCATTTGATTAGAGCATGTAATCGTTTCCGGACCCGGATCGAAGAGGTTATTGCTACTTATGGCGATTTTATTGAATAACTTGATAGCCATATATTAATTTAACGTTGTATAAAAAATTCCTAAAATTTGATTAAATTCTATTAAAAATACAAGCTAATTAATTTTACTCTCAATTGTCCTCAAATACCGTACGCACCCTGTACACATATATAAATTTAAGATTAATTATGCATGAATGGTATTTTCTTACTCTTCACATTTGATATCCATTCTATGAGGTGTCATCAAAAAGTAAGGTGACTTTTTGAATTTCGCGTGCTCTGTACACTCTAATTTTAAAATTTCGGATCATCGTTAACATTTGCTTGGCGATTTTTTGCTGTTGAAAATAATAAAGCAAAGAGTTTGTATTAATTTTCGTGTAAAAAATGGTATTATGTGCTTTAAAATTCTTAAAATGTTGACAGTGGCGTACGGTGAGTCAACTCTGGGCAAAAAAAATGTTTATAAGTGGTATAAGTTATTCCAAGAGGGCCAAGAAAATGTTAACGATGAACCTCGCTCCGGACGCCCCAGCACGTCAGAAACCGACGAGAATGTTCAGAAAGTGAAAGAAATTGTGTTGAAAAATCGTCGAATTACGATAAGAGAAGTAGCTGATGATCTTAACATATCGTTTGGCTCATGCTAATCGATTTTAACGGATGTTTAGGGTATGGCACGTGTGTCAGCGAAATTCGTTCCACACACGTCGTTACTAGTGAGTAGTTTTTTGGCCAAAAAAAATACTACCACCATGCCTCAGCCACCGTATTCACTAGAATTAGCCCCCTTTGACTTTTTCCTCTTCCCATAATTGAAAAGGCTTATGAAAGGGCAGGCTCGCTAAAGTAAGGCTGCATCGCTGAAGGAGTTCAAGGCAATACCCAAAAGTGCATTTCAGAAGTGTTTTGACGACTGGAAAAAGCGCTGGCACAAGTGCGTTGTATCAGAGGGGGGTTATTTTGAAGAAGATAACATAATTTTAGACGAATAAATGAATAATTTTCATAAAAAATGAAAAGTCACCTTATTTTATCACACCTCGTATAAGAAATATGAAAAACCAGTTTCATAAATCGTATATTCGCGTGCAAAACTGTAAATCCGTACTGCAAAGCATCTTCATGAACCGGTCATCATATTCTTAATATCGTTAAATTTTGATATAGTTACTGCATACATGATAGGGCTGGCTTCCTTTATCGTTTAGAGTATCAAGAACCTATTATAAAGTAAATTATATATTCGTACAACTTACACAACTACGGTTCCATTAATACATACGAGGTTTGGCTATTAAATAACGAGACTGCGCGCCTAGAGGGCACCGTAGAGGGGCGGGGAAAAGAACGAGTAGTGCGTTGGGTATCTAGATATCTTGTCTATGCACGTACCAAAACACGTTCTCGTCACTATTATTATATTTGTGCAGTAGCGGTTTGAAATATGTTTTATTATTTTCTTACCTTGCACTCATCTTAAAATTCTGTGATTACTTTAGGCAACTTCCCATTTGTCACCCTGTATGTATTTATATTGTAACAGGTGGCCCGTCGAGGTTAGGCCACCTGCCATGCGGTGCGAATTAGAGTTCGCAGCGCGGCTGCACGTCGTGCCATCGATCCAGCAATCGATAACGCGACGCGGAATACGACACAAGAGTCGGCGGTGCGGCGCCTTCGATCAAGCAATCGATGGCGCAGCGCGGGAAAAAGCGAGAGGCGCGACGCGAGACGGGCAAAAGGGGATCCTTCTTCTATTTTTGCCCGACAAGCAGCATCGACGTACAGCAAAAGTCACCGCCACTTATAACCGATTTTCCGAGCAAAGAAAGAGAGAATTCGAGAGAACGAACCGCAACGTCCGAGTGAATAAGTGACCACTTTCTTAGATTAATCACTCACTCACTCACTCACTCACTCACTCACTCACTCACTAATTGAAAATATTGCCGGCACTGAGCGAGGAGCTGTTGGTGGATAGCCTCTACGACATTCTGCTCCAGCAAATCAAGCGCATAGTCAATCGCGTAGAGTGTCGCACGGTCGATGAGCTGATAGATCGTGTGGCAAAGGCCGAGTTGACGCTTGAAAGGGAACGAGGCAGTAGAATGCCCGTTTCCCTTATTTACGCGATTATGACGGAGGCAGTTTATTGTCTGTAAAGCTCAACAAAAAGTACACAGCAAAAGGTCGGCACGAAGGTAGGCGCGACTAAAGTAGCGATCGCTGCTGCGAAGGTAAATCGACCGGCATCGCTGATCGACCAGATGACGAAGGCGCTGACTCAGGTCTGTGCGGACGCTCGGTCACGCCAAACCAGGGACAGGTAGCAATTGCGGCAAACGACCATCACGCTCCTATTGTTGGATTTATCCAACTGCCTTTTGAGGTGGCCAGCATGACGTTGCCTCGGTGTCAACTTTATTCGGGGATTTAATGCAATCCTCAATCCAACGAAAAACCAGCTGGCATCTCTGGAAACTGCTCGTAATTTAGCTGTGTCAGCCATAGGCCTGGTTGATGTTCAGTTCTTAAAGCGAGAGCAACTCCAGAGGCTCTTAGATCGCCTGCTAGCCGAGGAGCTAGCTAGCCTAGGATGTACGGACTGGATCGAGGACGCCATTGACATCGGCGATACTCGACCGATAAAAAAGAGGGCCTATCCTTACTCCCCAAAGATCTAGAAGGAGACTCACGCCCAGACCAAGAAAATGTTGGAGGGCGGCATCATAGAGCCTTCGCTTAGCGGCTAGTCCAGCCTAGTCGTTATCATTAAGAAGGCTAACGGCAGTTATAGATTCTGCATTGAGTTAAAAAAGGTCTATGCAGTATCAAAGCCGGATGCTTATCCACTGCCTAGTATGGATAGCATCCTGCGCAAGCTACAGATGGCGATTTATATCTCTACGCTTGACCTCAGCAGCGCCCATCACCAAATACGGCTAAAGGAGGTGTCGAGGCCGCTCACGGCGTTTACCGTGCCTGGACTTGGACTCTTCCAATTTACCTGAATGCCGTATGGTCTGAGCTACGCTGGTGCGACCTTCCAGCGGCTCATCGACATAGTGATAGGTTCGCGTTCTCATACCTTGTCGATGCTATCATCATCACGGAAACGTTCGAGGAACATTTGCGACTGCTCGAGCAAGTGTTGCGACGCATTCGAGCGGAAGGTCTAACGATCAACCGCGAAAAGAGCGCATTCTGCCAGGACGAGGCAAATTACTTTGAGGTGCTGGTGAACTGGGAGGGTTTTCGCCCGGATCCAGCCAAAGTCGCTCCAATGATCGACTTCCCAGCACCTAAGAATCTGCAACAGCTGCGCAGATTCTTAGACATGGCGTCGTGGCATCGCAAGTTCCTCAAGGTTTTTGCCACGATCGTCGAAACACTCACGTGCTTGACTAAGAAAGGCCGACGTTATGAATGGGGAGAGGAGCAGCAAGTAGCCTTCGAGCAGGTGAAAGCCCTGTTAGCTTCTGCTTCTATCCTGCAAAGTCCTAGGTTTGACAAGGAGTTCGTCATCCAGACGAACGCGAGTGACACGAGGCTCGGAGCCGGTTTGCTCCCGGTCATCGATGGAGAGAAACGTCTGCTAGAGTACGTGAGTCGTACTTTGAGCTAAGCAGAGAGAAACTAAAAGCGTCTCTGAAAGAGTGTCTCACTGTAGTTTGGACCATCGAAAAATTCAGGCTGTATGTGGAGAGATCAGGGCCATACCGGACCACAGCAGCTCACGCTGGCTCAGTAGCCTTCACAACCCGACCAGAAGGCTGGCGCGCTAGGCCTTGGAGCTCAAAAGCCACCGCTTTACCATCGAACATCGGAAAGGGGCACTTAATCACGTGTCTGATGCCCTTCCAAGGATGTTCAAGAAAGAAGAGGAAGGGCAAGCGATAGCGGCCTTGACCTGGGCGGTAGGTACCAAGGACGAATGGTACCTTCAACTATTATATGAGGTGCAGGAGGAGTTCTCAAAGTATCCTCGCTTGAAGGTGGTTGGAGGTCAATCGTATAAATACGACCCCAACCAGCACATCGAGGACGCTCTAGAAGATGACGACGACGCAAAGAAAGTCGTTGTCCCCGCTGAACGGAGCAAGCAAGTCCTCCAGAAGTGCTACGTCCACCCTACGGCAAGACATCTGGGTGGTGAGAATATGCACTTTAGGGTCACGCGGTAGCACTACTGGCCTAAGGTGGCAGATTATGTGCCAGAATACGTGCGTAGATGCCAAGTCTGCCAATAATGCAAGGTGGAGCAGAAAGCTCCGGCCGGCTTAATAGACAGAAGGCTCATTGAGCGGTCTTGGAAGGTAGTAGTTGCCAACGTTATGGGTTCGTGCCGTAGAGGCTTCGAATACATCTTAATCTTCTAGGATCTATTCACCAGGTGGGTCGAATGCGTCCCGTTGCGGAAGATAATGACCGAAGCCGTGCTTAAAGCACTGGCCGAGCGTGCCGTGCTTCGGTTCGGTTCTCTGGAAGTGCTCCTATCCGACAATGGCACGGAGTTCAAGAACCAAATCGTCGATGGATACCTAGAAAAATATAGTATCACTCACTCTTCGATATTGGCCTACCATCCGCAGGCGAATCACACGATTGTTGAGACAAACACTTGAACAAAGTAGTGTTCGCCTCCAACACGGCGAAGCAGTGCACCGTCGGAGCGAGCCCAGCAATGCTCAATTATAACCACTAGCCCTCCCCACCAAACAGTGTAACCCGGAGGTCTCGTGAGGCTTCAGCTCAGGTGCTCCAAGATGAACCAGTACGAGGCTTGATAAAGCGCTTGCGGAAGCTGCCAGAGCTTCCCGCGCGCGCGTCCATGATTGCCACTTGAGAGCAAAAGAGGCAGGCTCGCTACTATAATGCGCTCAGCAGAGGAAAAATAAGGTGCTTTCTTTCACAGTACAGGGGACAGTGGGAAAGCTAGCCCCTGAATTCTCAGGGTCTTACGTAGTCAGCAAGGCCCTGGGCGGCAACACATATGAGCTGAGGGACGGAGACGAGTGCACCATCCATCCCGTACACGTCAGACAGCTCAAGAAGTATGTAGCGGCCGAATCTTTGCCTCCAGAAGAGAACAAGAGTACGACGAGCCGTACTCTCGACACGGCGGGGCTCCTCCCGGGGAGCCAACAAGGAGTAGGCTCAGTCCTCAGCGGGGGACTCTCGCAGTGCAACAGCGCGGCCGCTGCACCGGATAAATAGTGTGGTTGGCCTCAAGAGACGGTCTGAAGACGACCCATTACAATATATACATATATATATACAGGGTGTCACAAAACTTTCGGAACAGCTGTATATTTTCTAAGGTGGGGTATTTGAAAAAGTGGTCAAGGTCAATCCTCAAGTAACTCTCAACAATGAATTCAATAGTAATCTATATTTTGACCTTGACGATGTCCTACAAGGTCATTTTAAGGCCTGGTTATGTTTTTTAAATGAGAACTCTCTTTTTTGACATTTGAAATCGAAGGAGCGGAAAATTTTATAATTAAATATGTACTCAGGTCATAAGGACACGTTGACCTTAAAGATCAGCCAAGGCCATTTGAACATGAACAAGATCTGCTTATCTTTTAGCATAGGAACTCCTTAGTTTTCTTTTGAACCGATGTATAAAAATTAGCAAGGTTTATGAAGTGTAGACTGTTGGCGAGACCTTGACAATGCCCTTTGAATTCCTTGAAGGTAATTTCAAGCTGTACTCATTTTTCAATAAAAATTCCTTTTTTTGACATTAGAAACCGAAAGAGCGGAAAATTTTACGTTCAAATATGTACTTAGGTCATAAGGACACGTTGCTCTTGAAGGTCAGCCGAGGTCATCTAAACTTGAGGAACGTCTGCTCACCTCTTGGCATAGGAATTTCCCAATTATTATCAAACAAATGTATTAACATTAACAAGGTTTATGAAGTGATGAATGTAAGCGTAACCTTGACGATGTACTCCAAGGTCATTTTAATTTTAACTTCTATTTACTTTTAGCACTACCCAGGAACAACGGCATGGACGAAGTAAAATCTGTTCCTTTTGGGGTGCTTGATTTGCGTGAGTCCTCTTGCCTCTCACGTTTGGGGTGCTTGATTTTGGTGAGTCCCCTTGCCTCTCACGTTTGGGGTGCTTGATTTCCGTGAGTTCCCTTGCCTCTCACGTTTGGGGTGCTTGATTTCCTTGAGTCCCCTAGCCTCTCACATTTTCTATCAAGACTTACAATTTAGAGTAAATGTTCAAACTGTAAACCTTCAACTGTTTGGCAAAAAGCTATTCTATTGTTGAAATGTGCAAGAGCATTACGTATCAATCCTCTGTTAATTGACACAGCCTTTTGGAGTATCCGATTCCGCAACTCATCTAAATTTTGTGGTTGAGTGGCGCATACTTTACTCTTTAAATAACCCTATACAAAAAAATCAAGAGGCGTTAAATTAGAAGATCTAGCAGGCCACTCGATTTGACCTCTTCTTTTAATCCATCTATTAGGAAACTGGCCAACTAAATATGTCCAAACTAGCCTACTATAATGAGCGGCTGTTCCGTCCTGCTAGAACCATTTTTGATCAAAATCATTACCTGCTAGCTCTCTTATTCTCGGTATAATTTGATCTGATAGCAATTCTCCATATCTATCAGCTGTGAGATTACCATCAATAAAGAAAGGGCCTATAAGAGAATTATTTAAAATGCCAGCCCTAACATTTACCTTATGTGGATTTTGAATTTGATTCTCTAACATCCAATCAAGATTTGTGTCGGACCAATATCGACAATTGTGTGTGTTTACTTTGCCTTTCAATGTAAAAGTTGCTTTATCTGAAAAACTATGTTGTATAAAAACAGAGGATCTTCTTCGATTTGATTTGATTCTCTTCGGCTACAGACTTTGGTCAATCAGTTCTCTCAAGATATTTAATAAATCCATGATTCACAAAGCACTATACAGTCTTTGAGACAGTTGATTTTGAGATATGACTATCCCATTCTCTATTACAAAAAGTGAAATTGGATAGATCTCGAACTTGATCATAAGATCGCACTCGATCACTCCAACCCCGCATCATTAATAAAGATACTTTCTTTCACTCTGTAAGTTTAACATGCGACATAGAATTTTATAAGAATGAAGTCACAAAGTAAATCGTGATAAACAAGTTATTTATGAGTTGTAATATTTGTGCAAAGAGAAAAAAATAATCTCTTGAATTAGTCAGTGACTAATAATATAAAAACTATTAGTTGGAAAAGCAAAAGAATTTTTAAAAAAGAAATATTAATAATGCCAAATAGGAACTAAATCGAATTATTTATAATCAACGAATAAAACACTTCCTAGTCAATCCAAAGTAAATTGACAAACATTAATCAAGGTAATCTAAAAGAAGAGTAGATTTCGATTAATAATGAAATTTAAAATTGTAAAAAATTGAAAGTACTACTACTCTCAAAGGTTATTCAATCTGCATTTAATTTAATGATAATAAAGATAAATTAAATATAAATTAAATTTAATGATAATAAATAATAAAGGTACTAAATAATAAGGACACAGATTTTAAAGATAATAGAAAATAAAGCATTCCGAAATCCGAAAGGGCTTACGCAAATTAAGTACAGGCGAAGGGAACGCTTTTTACTACATCAAAGTTTTTGATCCTAGGTAATATTAAAAGTAAGTAAAAAATATTTAACCTCAAAATGAATTTAAAGGTTATGACTAAGATAGTCAAAAAATAGAAAGCTTATTCTACGTTAAATGCTCTTGCCTGACATTCAAGGTCAACGTGTCTTTATGACCTAAGTACATATTTGAACGTAAAATTTCCCGCTTTTTTGATTGCTAATGTCAAAAAAGGGAATTTTTGTTAAAAAATGTGAAGAACTTGAAATAACCTTGAAGGACCTCAAAGGATATCGTCAAAGTCACGCCTACAGTCAAAACTTTATAAACTTTTCCAAGTTTGATAAATGGGCTTAAAAAAAAATTGGGTAGTTCCTATGCCAAAAGATAACCAGACCCTGTTCATGTTCAAATGGCCTTGGCTGACTTTCAAGGTCATAGTGTCCTTATGTCCTAAGTACATATTTAAACGTGAAATTTTCCGCTCTTTCGATTGCTAAGGTTAAAAAAGGGAGTTATTTAAAACATAACCTGACCTTGAAATGGCCTTGAAGAACATCGTTAAGGTCAAAATAGAGGTAACCACTGAATTTCTCGTTGAGAGTTACTTAAGGATTGACGTTACAAAATACCGCACCTTAGGAAATATACAGCCGTTACGGGACTTTTGTGACACCCTGTATATATATATATATATATATAATGTCGTTTATATGAAAAAGAGTGGCCTGTCATCTCTAATAATTCCTCTAACATCTGCCTGGCCATACAAAATGTAAATAAGAAAGCATTGTAAAGCAAAGGTTATTCCGCCTCTAACGGTCCGAGCGCCTGATTCGCTACCTGACTGCATGCTGTCGCCGCGCTCTAAACTATATGCGATAATCCCGAAAATATTTAATATTTTGAGTTATCCTTTGGTCAGTATATTCTTAAGATAGCACACTTTCGAAATATGCAAAAAAAAAATATCGATTTTTTGAAATTTCTTAAGGTATTTCTCCATTTCAATAGAAGCGATTTGTTTAACAGTCTGAGATCGAGTGAAGCCTGCACGCTCGAGGTCCTTTTTACATACGAGTATACCTTCCGTTTCATCGGGTATTCAAAAATTTGTAGCTTCCGTATACTTCTATTTACAATATCTTCTTACAAAAATTACAAAAGCATTAACTCAAGGCATTAATTTATTTATTAATTAATCCTGCGAATATTTTGATTAAATTTTTTATTGTTCATTATCGTATCTTTTTCGACATGTTAACCTTTTGGTATCGTATAAATCGTGCGCAGCTCATCTTCCTTTAATGTCTCCTTCAGCTCCTCAATTGACAATTTACTTTAGTCTCAAGGGGCCTTGCGGGCCACTCTCGAAGAATCTAATATACGAACTACCGACGATTCGTATACAGAAGTCTCGAGGTCCTAATCAGACTCTCATCAGGAAGACTTAGGCAGAAGAAAGAAAAAAGAAAGAGAAAAAAAGAGCAGAAATTCTCTGTGTTTGAACTCAGTTGAAAAAAAAAGATGAAGTCTGAAACGAGAAAAAAATTTCAATGTTTCTCTCATCAAGGCTTAAATTTTTTAAAGTATAAACTTAGTCAAAAAACGACTAAGCCCGTAACAGTCAAGAGATTTCAAAGTCCGTCTTTCATTCGCAAACACACACGAAAAAAGGTGACAAAAAAAGCTGCGTCACCTATACTCGCTCTCTCTTACACACTTCCTCTCGCTTCTCGCTTTACTTACTGTTGCGCTATAGCGCGTGAGACTAAAGAAACTTGCCGCTGCTTAGGCCGACTCACTTTTACCAATCGGTGGCTGACTGCTCTCCTGGGTTCCTCGGCCTTCCTTTCTGGTATCACTAGGTAAGCCTCTCGGTTGCTCTGGCAGGTAGGAAAACGGCTTCCTGGGCTCTTCCTTACGCTTCACTCACAAACATACTCACACTCACACTCACACTGACGCTCCCAGTTTCTCTCTCTGTCACACACTCACCCTCAGCCGCACCCTTAGCCTCATTCTTACCCTCTTTCACCCCTCTCTCTCTCTATCGCTTTCTCTCTCTCTCTTTTGCTCTCTCTCTCTCTTTTGCTCTCTCTCTCTCTCTTTTGCTCTCTCTCTCACTCTCTCTTTTTTACTCACTCACTCTCGTACGACACTCAATCTGACAGGCCTTTTTGAGACAGAGACTCGTCAAGCACACGACCACTGGCGGTCACTACCCTCTGGCGAAAAAGTTTCGTTGGCCTTGTACCGGACTAATGAATTCTTCGTAATCCAGCCAAGATGCTCACGAAACATAGACTGCCACGTCCTTTCGCACTCTAGCAAATTTAACGCTACCCTTTACTTATTTAACGCCAGCCAATTGCACCTAACTTCGTATAGGGTGATCGACACCTTTTCTTAAAAATCGTAAGGCTTTCGAAGTTGTCTAAAGACAACTCAAGGTTTGAACTTCAAGATATGCAGATTAAATCTTGCTATTTTTGGCTACAAACAGAGGCACATCTTGGATTAGTCAGCAAAAGCGTCCTTACACCCCGAGTGTAAACAAACATCGCCGACTCACGACGAAATTTTAACGATACGACGGCTTTTAGCCATCGTAGGAAATTTCCATCGAACTAGATAAAATTAGAACTTCTAAAATCTGTGGATGAAAAGGCAGTGGAAAAGGATTTATGAGTCTAATATTATTTCAGTAGGAGACTCGAAAATACTTATTAACAGATAATACCAATGATGTGAATAATAAGTTTATAGCTGCGATTCTAAAAGAGTACGGAATATCCACACAAAGGTTCGTAATCACACTATTATATTACTCTCAGGCACATTCTGTAGAAAAAAGTAATCGAACGTAGAAGACTTTGATAGCGAGATGGAGTAAATTAAAAAGTAAATTTGCATGTATTTAAGCACAAATTAGTTGCAGCTTATTCTTTTATTCTATTTGCCACATTTAACGTTGACAAACGAGAACAAAGGGCTAGGTGCGAAGAAAAACTTCAGTCGCAGCAACAGGAGAAAAAAGAAACGCGACGATGTTCACCACGAATCTGTAGCTCCACGAGAGCGGGCACTTCTTTCTTAATTCGCTTAATCGAACAGCGACAGAGAAAGCAACTGAGATAACTAGAGAAACTGCGACAGAAAAAGAAGACGAGTTGGCGGCATCTATAATACGTGAAGCAGTGACACACGTAGAAGGGCGCGTAGACGGCAGCTATAACACGCGGAGCAGTGACAGATGTAGAAAGGCGCGTAGACGGCAACAGAGAAAAGAGAAGGAGAGAAAGCAAAACAAACGGCAATAGGCAAAATAAGAAAGATGAAGGCGCGTAGAAGTAGAAGAGGAACAGAAAAAAAGACGTAAGAGACAGAAGTTTAATAAATAAAAAGAACAAATGGTGAGAGGAAGAGCGGTAAAAAGAAGAGGTGGAGGAATGAGAAAACCAAAGGAAGGAAAGACTCTAATTAATAAAGAAGAATCAAAAGGATGGAAAAAGGAGGAAAGAAAAGAGCAGAGATCGTCTAAAACAAGAGAAATTAATTGCGTCGATTAGGAGAAGTAGAGAAGAGAAAGCGGGAAAAAGAGCCTAAGATCAGAAAAGAGTTACAGAAGAAGGAAGGGCATTGTTGGAGAAGAAGCAATGACCATAAAAGGAACAGGTGTCATAGATCCAACAAAAGGCTGTTCAAAAAGAAACCTCTGTAGCTCTTTAAAACCTCCAAATTGCCCGTTTCGCTATGCCACCACTATCTATACTACCCTCCAAATTTTCTTAACTCACTAAGTCCTGAATTAACGTTTTTTCATTGCAACTTTCAACGATTGTCATTTCTGTAAAAAAGCCCTATAAAAATTTTCTAAACAAGCATACTTGACGTAAAATTAACTAAACTTTCAGAATCTCAGACTAGATTTTTTTAAAAATGTAACTGTAATAAACTATATGTGATTTTTTCTAAAAAAACATGGATTTTTCAACTTAGTTTTTTTTTCATCTCGCTTTTTCTTTTTGAAATCACTTAAGAATTCCTGTTTGGAGTAAAGAAATCGCGTCTACGAGGCTTGAACTTCAAGATATGCAGATTAAAATTTTGAAAATATATGTAGAAAGATTCAAAAAGGCGGCTTATGGAAATATCGTCGAGAACTTCAAGAATTCTTTTATTTGAAAATGATGGGTTTTAGAAATAAATATTACTGAACAAGAAGTTCTTATAATTAATTAAATAATACAGTAAAATTTTTTCATAAGTTTTAGAAGATTTTTAATTTTTAAAATCCCAAAATTTAAAAAAATTTAGTCTTCATAAATTCTGAAAAAATTTCATCTTATTATTTGATCAATTAAATAAACTTTTTGTTTTGTAACATTTTTTTCTAAAGTCCATCATTTTTAAATAATTTCTGAACTTTCCAGCAATTTTTCAACAATGAGATTTTCTTCTTTAGTCCATCATTCTTAAATAATTTGTTCATAATCAAATTCACTTTGAAAATAGATTTTTTCATTCTTTATTAGTTCATAAAGCTTTTTTTTAACTTACAATATTTTTTTATTTTTTTTCGTTCACTCGTATTTTCAAAAAAAATTGATGTACAATAATAATTTATGTCTACTGTTACGTGACGAAATTTTAATAATTAAATTAAATTCAAAATTTATAAAAAATTAATTAAATTAAAATTAAACAGTTCAATGTACTACTGCAACACATGAATGTATATGTTTAATGTGTGAAAATGCTGAGCGCGCAGTTCGACGAACTCTGTACAACAGAATGTTAGAAAAAGGTGGGTGATACTTGCACTCACGCTGCAAACTGACTCCTGTGAAAAAAACCCAGGAGACATGGAAAATAAACGTATTCTCATAATCAGATATCTTTCCCACACACCTATAGAGAGTTGTGTTGCTCGACTCGCCTTGGCACACACATTTGAACAAATAAAATATCAAAAGTTGCATTTTAGTTGGGAGGCGCGGGGGAGACTCGGGAGTCCACCGAGACTCGCGCCGATGCTAAATAAGCAAAAATCCCCATGATGCCTCCACCTCAAGCTCTTTAAATATGAGTTTCAATGGGTCGCGAGGGGGACAGTAGTGACCAAGGAGTAGGAGTACTGTAATTTCTGTAGTACGGTGAATACCTCGTCTTGATTTTGAATTAGTTAAATCGTTTTTAATATCATAGTGCTTAAAGCCAGTTATTAGTTTAAACTATTTATTATTTAATCGGTTCTATCTTTTTCTAATGTTCGGTCTATCATCCCGGTTGCTGCCGTGTACCGTGGTGTGTAGCGTGACTGTTGGATATTAAAGCTAGTAAATTAGAATAAAGAAATTAAGGAGATAAAAAGAGAAGCAGTCTTAAAGTTCATTTCCTGAACCCTTACCCCATTTCAAGACAACAGGCAGAGGTCAGGGTCTCCACCTTCTAAAGGTAAGTTTCAACTTTTTTTCTTAAAATGTCTGATTAATTACCTATCTATGGGGCAGAGACCATCATATACATAATCCGCGACAACATGGGTCCCTTCGGTTCGCGATGCGCGGGCGGGCCCGTACGGGACGCGTTGGCGGGTCCCGCAATAAAATAAATATTAAAATTTCGTGTTGTGCGTGTAGCCCCGCACGTAACAGCGAAATTTTTAGTGGAGGCGCCGGGTAACCACCAACACTGAGAGACTTTTGTTGTATTAATTATGTCATTTATATTTGAATTATTTGATTAATTATTGACAAAGATTAGTTTTCCTTTTTTTTGAAAGCGCCCTTTTATATTTTAGTTTATATTATTATATTTTTACAATTTTTAATACATTTTTAACAAAAATAAAAACAATTGTCAATAATCTTGAATTATGATTATCTCAATTCTCTCAATTATTTACATTTTTTATGATAATTGTAAAAAAAAAATTCCTTCTATATAACTCAAAAGTTTTGAAATTAACAAAATTATTTTATCTTGCATAAAATATAGATTTATCAAATGTATGAAATTTAAAAGAATAAGTAATTAATATATTTTTAAAAAAAGTTTCGAAATTTCTAAGATTAAAATAATGAAAGGAGTAAAGTCACCCAAATAATAGTGTCTTTCAAAGTTATAACTGATTCATAAAATCTTCTATATTATGAATTTAAAAGTAGTAATAAAATAGATTACAGGTTGACATATTTATTCAAAAAGGGAAAAGTCTTGATTATTTAAGTTAATTTTACATAACTATTAAATTATTAACATAATAAATAAAAATTTCATTTGAAATCTAAAGTAATCTTAAATATACCCAGGTTGAATGTTGAAAAAACTGAAAATAATAATTTATAACAAAAAATTATTTTTTTTTTAATTATATAAAATATATATGGGTATGGGTATGAATTGATGTTTAATTATTTAGTAATTATTTACAAAAACTAAGGATGATAACTATGACATAAGTTATACAAAAATTTTAGAAAATTTTAATCAAAGATGTTTTACTTTAATAATAACAAGTTATGATAAAGAGCAATTTAATTTAGGATATTAAGTTGTATTATTGTTAATTGTGTTATGGAGATTATTGTTAAACTTGCCTTCTTTCTCATGTCTAAGAAAATATTTTTTTCGATTATGTTACACAGATTTTAAATGACTAATGCGATTAACTGTCATTTATTGTATACAGTCTGTCAAGTAAGAGCGTGGTCAAATTCACTGACAGGTAATAAAAGATTTTCCTCTAATTCTTTCGCAAGCCAATAGAAGAAAACTTTGTCCTTGATGCATTGTCAACAAAGATATAGTTGTCCTTGATCTTTTGAAAGAGAATCACGTTAAACGCCATAAGTGCTAAGTACGCGTCGCGCTACGAGGCTGTGTTCCTTTGCATCCACCCGAAAGGTCCCAAAATGTCGCAATCAGCGGCTGCTAAATATATGAGAAAGTCGAAGGCATTTGTACAGAAGTGGATACAGCGATATAAAGTGGCTAAAAATGTCGATGATTTACCAGAACGTAGCTCGATAGGAAAAGTGAACAAAAAAGATGAAAAAAGAATAGTGAATCTGTTTTTGCGGAATCCTGCTTTAACACTGCGGCAAGGACCAGCAAAATTAATGGCAAAAGGTTAAGATATATCCTACGAAACTATCCGAACCCATCTTCGTACTCATCATCTGAAATGGCGCAACACAATGAAGAAGCCTCTGTTGACTAAAAAACATGTGACAAAGCGACTCGCTTGGGCGCATGAGAATATAAAGAGATGATAAAGATTTTGAAAATGTCATTTTTACTGATGAATGTTCTATATGGGCACGTTCTGTCCTCACGCAAGCCTGGTCAACTTCCACCAATAGGCTTGTTCAGCGGACCGTAAAACATGGAATAAAGGTGCATCTTTGGGGCTGCTTCTCAAAGCAGGAATTCGGCACTTTGCACCTCTTTACTGACAACCTAAATGCCGAGAAAATGATAAAAATCTACAAAAAGGCTTTACTGCTATCTGCCAAACGATGGTTCATCACAAAAAATGAAGATTGGATTCTGCAGGAGGACAACGATCCTAAACACCGCAGCAAGCTCTGTACTCAGTGGAAGACTCAATCTGGCATCGTTACATTGGATTGGCCGTCGCAGTCGCCCGATGCAAACCCTATTGAAAATGTGTGGGCATATATTAAACGGAAGCTTCGTGGAAGACGCACATACACTTTAAAGCAGTTGTCTTACGAAATTCGTCAGATCTGGAGATCCTTGCCACTAGAATACGCCGTCAAATTAGTAGAAAGCATGCCTCGGAGATGCCAGGCAATTATCGACGCCGGTGGTGACTGGACACATTATTGACCGAATTGCATCATTGTTTGTAATGTGTACAATGTATATATAAATATGAAAGTTTCATTAAATAAATTTTTTTATTAATTAACACGACTACGCTTTTACTTGAGAGACTGTAGTTATTAAATTTTCATGATATAATAGTGACTATGCTTGAAAATTCGTGCAACATTTTATAACAAAGTATGTAACATACGATTGAACAGTGGAAAATTTTCTCCGCTTAGTTAATCAAAACAATGTGTGTACGTTTTAATTTCAAGAATTAATTAAAGTTAAGGCAATTCTTCTATTAAATATATTATAATTTTATATATAATATTTTTAAAAATATATTGATTTTGATATTTTCGTACATTAACATTTTAGTGCATATTTTTTTTTAATTATTAATTTATTTTATTAAGAATGATTTTATACCTTTAAGAGAATTGCAATTATAATACATTAAAGTACTATTTTTTTTATAAGCTTTTACGGAGAAGTTATAGAAGTTTAAAATTGTAGTTTAAAATTGTAATCAATTTTGTTCAGTTCGTACCGCAAATGTAAAAACTTTCGTCTAAAAATAAGTATCTTATAGAATGTCTATTTTTAACAAATTAATTAATTTCAAAATTTGTATTGCTAATTAATAAGAAAGTGTCAATAAAATTATTTTATAAATAAAAATTTATAATTTTATAATTTTATTCTTAAGGTTGTCACGGAAAACACTCCGTGCTCCGCGCCTGGTCTTATTTCGCGTATTCAAGATAAGGTAAATAGCCGAAAATAGGTAACGCGACAGTCGTGGACGAGAAGATACGGTACGCGACTAGAGATAGGCTAGTCGAGTGCCGTATGGGAGAGGCTAGGTTAGGTAGACAAGCTGCCTCCAGCCTTTTAGGCAGTTAGTTCAATTATCGCCTTCGTGAGTACCACGCGTACAAGATAGTTTTCTTTTTATAATCCGCCATTTTGGGACGCGCTACGTCCCAGTGCTTCTGCGTTCTTTTTCTTTTCGTGGTATTTTTGTGGAGATTTTCTCGCGCGCGAAGCTTGCAGTGCAACAGTTCGGTGCGCATCAGCCACGTGAGTCGCCAGGAGAAATCACCGGCCGACGGTGGAGGCACCCAGCACCGACGACAAAAAAAAATCCAGCGAAGCCGATCAGGGTGACGGTGCCTTTCTTGGTCGCCCAATCTGTCCCCCATCTTCGCGTAGCGAGCGAGGCTGGCTAGCCGAAAAGCGTAAGTAGTTTAAAACTACCCATTCGCGCGCGCATTTCTTTTCTGTTCTTTTGCGTAGGAGTAACCCCCACCGGTTACTCCTTCCCTTTGCGAGTTAGTTTTTTGCGGTTCGTGCGAGTGAGAGAGCGCTATCTCTCTCACTCTCGTATACAGGGCGAGAGAGTTGCGATCTCTCTCGCACCTATAGAAGCATAAGCGCGCGTGAGTGAGAGAGCGGTATCTCTCTCACTCTAGTGGCAGCAGTGCGGGAGAGTCGCTTTCTCTCTCACACTTGCAGCATATACGGCACGCGCGCGAGTGGGAGAAACTTCTATCTTCCACCCGAGTTAGATCAGTGCGAGAGAGTTGCGTTCTCTCTCGCACTCACGTAAGACTAGGCGCGCAAGAGTGGGAGAGCGCTTTCTCTCTCACTCCTACGGCGCAGTACGGGAGACTTGTTGTCTCTCTCGTACTCGCAGTAGACGCGGCGCGCAGGAGTGGGAGAGCGCTCTCTCTTGCTCCAACGGGCTTCGTGCGGGAGAGCGCTCTCCCTCTCTCTCTCTCGCTCCAACGGGCTCCGTGCGGGAGAGCGTTCTCTTCTCTCGCACCCGTACGTTAAACGGCGCGCGCGAGTGAGAGAGGCCTTTCTCTCTCACTCTTATAGGCGTAGTGCGGGAGACGTTATTTCCCTCTCGCACTCGTATAGTACGCTGCGTGCAGGAGCCGTTTTCGCGCCTTACATTCGCCTTAACGCCTGCGCTCCTCGTGCATATCGATTGTAATTTTATCTTTTTCATTAAATTATTTTATTTATATATTTCGTTTATTTTCTTTCTTTCTGTTTCTTTTATACTATCCTTTTTTTTCCTGTGTTCTTTTTAAATTTGTTTTATTTTTCTTTTAGTTGCGAGCTTCTTTCGCTTAATTTATTTAAACTTTTTTTTCCTTTTTTTAAATTTATTAATTTTTTTTTGCTTTTCAATTTTTTCCTTTTTTGATTATTTGCGCGACGAGGAGCAGTCAGCTCTCCTCCCGAATACCGCCCTCTCCGAGATCAACTAGCCAGTTAAGGACGACGCACGAGCCGCGCAACGACGTTTGTGCGGCGTTGCAACGGGTAAGTGGGGTCCGTAGACCGACTTCTCGTGCCTGAACCTAGGAGCAAAGTCGTCCGAGACTTTAGCTTCCAACAAGGTGGGCGCAAAGGGCATTTTCGCGCCGTTTGTGAATTGCGCGTCCCCCGAAGCTATTTGCTCCTGTGGCAGGTAACGTTAAATCTGCCACCACGTTACAAGGTTTTATTACTTACGTGTTTAAAAAGTATAATAAAAAATTAATCACATTATTAAAATTAATATACTAGAAATATTGAATTCAAATTAATTAATGATGTCTATTAATTCAAACTAAAAATTTGTATTAAATTTAATAATTCTTTTTTTGCATCTGAGTAATTAGGTTCTATAATTATTTTATGCTTTGCAAAAGAAAACTAGTATAAACCTCACCGTGCGATCTCCCGTCGGATCGCCACAGCGATAAAATTATTAAAATATTAATAATAAATTTTTAAAGGATGAAATGTTCTTATTTTCTTTTTGACAAATGTAAATATTTTTATTGTTTTATTGTAAATACAAACATTTTTATTTTTATTGCAATGATCTATATGTTGATAATAAATATATTAAAATGATTTTATTATATGTCTTAAAGAGAATTAATGTAGTTCTCTCCGCGCAAAGCCCGGCCGTCGGATCGCTGCGAGGTGAGAATGATTATGCTACAAATGCGGTGGCAATTTTTACATTTTTACAACAAAATACGAGGGCAGTCCCAAAAGTACCCGACCCGACAAAGAAAACAGTAAAAAAATTGCGAAAATATTTTTTATTTTTTAACATATTCTCCTTTCAGTTCGATACACTTTTCCCAACGATGTTCAATAGCTTCGATACCCGCTTTATAGTAGGAACCGTCAAGCTCTTCAAAATACCTATTAACCGCAGACTCTACCTCTTCATTGTTGGCAAATCTTTTGCCGCCGAGCCATTTTTTCAAATTCGGAAAAAGAAAATAATCCGAGGGAGCCAGATCTGGCGAATAGGGTGCGTGAGGAAGCAATTCGAACTTCAACTCATTGATTTTAGCCATCGCAATGACGCACGTGTGGACTGGTGCGTTATCGTGATCAAACAACACTTTTTTTTTCGTCAGATGGGGCCGTTTTTTCTTGATTTCATCACTCAAACGCTGCAATAAGGCTGCATATTATGCGCCGTTGTTTGACCCAGGCGTAGATGTCTTAGGCATAGGGTCGCGCGACACGAGAGGGCGTGCGCAGTAGGGAAAGAGAGAGGTCTGAAGCGCGCGCAGAAGGCGCAACGAGCGCACACACACACACACACACACAAGCGTGCAAAAGAGTGTAGGTGCGGAAAATCAAGTGTCCCTGGCGTGGCAACAGGGACGGAAAAATTTTTTTCTTTTTCTCTTTGCTCGAGTTAAAAATAACTCAAAATTTCTTTTTTAAGTTTGGAGTTTAGCTTGCTTGTAGCGCCGAGGCTCAAGCAAGTATAAGGTCAGGGAGAACTGACCTCTCCACAGCCACGCCAGTGCGAGTTGCAATACCGTGGGTAGAGGGACGAGGTAAATCCCTCTTAAAATAAATTTTTCATATATTTGTTTATATTTATTTATTTAGCGTTTAATACATATAGCGTGCGATACCCACGATATCGCAACTATTCGACTTGTACAAATATTAGCGTGCGGAACACAAGAGGAGACATGGCGACAGGAGACTCCTCCAAAATAGAGCAATGGCTATTCGCCATGGAAGGCGAGGAGGTAGAGGAAACCCTCCACGCTCTCCGACTACGGACAGGCGGGCCACGCTTTGAAAAACTGGCCCGCATAACTAATTGGCTGCTGGGAAATTTCACAGCAGCCGATTTCCAGGAGGAGGTCGCCGGGGCAGACGAAGCTGCCCAGGCTACGAGAGCCGAAGCAAGAAGGAGCTTCGTGCTCCGTGCCTGCCAGGAGAGGGCAGGCACGACGGCGGGGTCGGCGGATTACGACAGAGAAGAGCCGCATCCGCTGACCATGTTGTTAGGGGACGAGGCGGACCAATCGTCCCTAACAAACACACAGGAAGACCCGCCACCGACGAGAAGAGAGCTCTTGATGCAGAAGCGCATCGAGAGCTTAACGCAGACAATGGAAGGCATGGTCAAGTGCTTCACGGCCGTGCAGGCGGAGCTACAAGATTTGCGAGCGAGGCAAGAGGTCGCAAATCTTAGGCCGAGTGCGTCATCCACCAGGATAGACAGCACGCCAGGCCCGTCCAAGGCACCACAGAGAGAGATCGCGGAACCGGCTCTCTCGCCACAGACTCGGCGTAAGAGCAAAGCGCCGAGCCATGTTGCGTTCCAGGACACGTTCACGTGTAACTACGTGTCAACGCACAGCAGCCCCCGCGAAGGCGAGGATTCGCAAGGGCCTGCAGAGTGCCCGCCATCCCCTAGATCCGGCCCAAATGGAGCCTGGAGGAGGGGGGAAAGTTGCACCAATGCACCGAGTAATAGTGCATGGTGCAACACCGGTATGGCGGCACCGCGCGACGTCGGTCGAATCGTCAGTCGGTGGAACATCGCGTTCCGTGGAGAGCCGACTGACAACATTGACGCGTTCTTCCGCAAAGTGGACAAAGCGAAGAACGCGGCAGGGATTAGCGACCCAGAGATGCTGGCGTCGCTACCCGCGCTGCTAAGCGGCCTAGCCGAGATGTGGTACGGGTGCCACAAGTATAAATGGCAGACGTGGGAGGCGTTCTGCCAGGCAGCGCGTGCGCGCTGGGGTTCCAAGGCCAACATACAAGAACGGCTGAGAGACGAGGCCAGCCGCCGCTTTCAGCAGGCGGACGAACCAGCGCGTACATATATAACGTGCCTGGAGGCGATACTTATGAAGATGTCGCCACCACTGAGCGAGGAGCAGATGGTGGACAGTCTCCACGATAATCTGCTCCCGCAAATCAAACGGATCGTCACTCGGATGGAGTGCCGCACGGTCGACAAGCTGATCGACCGAGCCGCAAGAGCCGAGTTGACGCTGGAGAGGGAACGAGGCGACCGGACGCCCGTTCCTCCAAACCACGCGGTAGTGCCGGAAGCGGCCTATCGCCCGAGGACCGCCACAAAAGCGCAGCCGAAGGTGAGCGCGAAGTTAAGCGCTACCGAAGTGGCGGTCGCCGCAACAGAGGTCGATCGGCCGGACTTGCCGGTCAACCAAATGAAGGCGGCATTGCGGGAAGTTTTGGCGGACTTTGCCAAACATAATAGCCTCATGGCGGGCCATAAGAGCCGAGAGGGTAGGCTGAGCCCGCCCAGAAAGGGCAGCCCAAAGCGGCAAAAGAAGCCGCGATCAGGACCGAGCAGTCCGAAGTCTCGATCCCCCAGAAGGGGGGAGAAGGACAAGAAGAACGACGAAAAGTCTGAGCAGCCGAAGCAGAAGAAGGAGTTCAGCTGCCATGGCTGCGGCAGGCCGAATATGATCAAGAGGTTCTGCCCGAACTGCTCGGGAAACGACCAGGGGAGAGCGTAGATGAGATCCCTACGCCCTTCCCCGCCGAGTCTGGGATCCAAGTCCCCGAAGGGACCACCAGCGAGCTCGTGAGCACCAAGCTTGCGTCGGAGACGGCTCCGGACCCCCCAGAGAAGGGGGCTCCAAAAGGTGCCAGATGGTGGTTGCCGGTGTGCGTAGGAGGGTACACCCTACGTGCACTATATGACTCGGGCGCGTCGCACACAGTGATGATTGCTGTTGGCCTACAAATAGCCACGGGGATGTGGACGCGCGATCACGCCGAGCCAGGGCAAGGGAGCAATGGTAGCGAACGGCCATTACGCTCCTATAGTTGGGTTCGTTCAACTGCCCTTTGAAGTGGCCGGCGTAACGAAGGACATTGAGGTGGCAATTTTGCCTGGTCTACCAGCAGATTGTTACCTCGGTGTCAACTTCATTAGAGGATTCAGGGCCATCCTCGACCCAGCGAGGAACCAGCTCCTCATACAAGAAGCCAGGAAAGAGCTGGCTTTGGAATTAGCCTCGCTGGAAACAATGGACAATCCTGCCGTGTCAGCCATAGGTCTGGCTGATGTTCAACCCTCGGAGCGAGAGCAGCTCTAGGGGCTCCTGGATAGGATACTGGCGGAGGAGCCAGACACTCTAGGGTGTACGGGTTGGATCGAGCACGCCATCGACGTCGGCGATGCTCGTCCCATAAAGCAGAGGGCTTACCCGTACTCCCCGAAAATCCAGGAGGTGATGCACGCCCAAACAAGGGAGATGTTAGAGGGCGGCATCATTGAGCCTTTGCATAGCGGCTGGTCAAGCCCAGTCGTTATGATAAAGAAGGCTAACGGCAGTTACCGATTCTGCATTGACTTCAGAAAGGTCAATGCAGTATCGAAGCCGGATGCTTATCCATTGCCGAGGATGGATAGCATCCTGCGCAAGCTGCAGAGGGCGAGATATATCTCGACCCTCGACCTCAGCAGCGCCTATCACTAGATACGGCTAAAGGAGGAGTCGAGACCAATCACGGCATTCACCGTGCCGGGACTCGGACTCTTCCAGTTCACCAGGATGCCGTACGGTCTGAGTTACGCTGGAGCGACCTTCCAGCGACTCATTGACATGGTGATAGGCCCGGAGCTTGAGCCATTCGCGTTTTCGTACCTTGACGATGTGATCATCGTCACTGAGACGTTCGAGGAACACTTGCGACGGCTCGAGCACGTGTTGCGACGCATTCGAGCGGCCGGTCTCACAATCAACCGCGAAAAGAGCGCGTTCTGCCAGGACGAGGCAAAATACCTCGGGGTGCTGGTGAATCGGGAAGGATTTCGCCCGGATCCAGCAAAAGTCGCTCCTATGATCGACTTCCCAGCACCCAAGAATCTGCGACAGCTGCGCAGATTCTTAGGCATGGCGTCGTGGCATCGCAAGTTCCTGAAGGACTTAGCCACGATCGTCGAACCGCTCACGCGCTTGACAAAGAAGGGCCGGCGCTACGAATGGGGAGAGGAGCAGCAAGCCGCCTTCGAACAGGTGAAGGCCCTGCTAGCTTCCGCTCCGATCCTGCAAAGTCCCAGGTTCGACGAAGAGTTCGTCATCCAAACGGACGCGAGTGACACGGGAGTCGGAGCCGTGTTACTTCAGGTCATCGATGGAGAGGAGCGACCGCTAGAGTATGCGAGTCGCACCTTGAGCCCAGCAGAGAGGAACTACAGCGTCACTGAGAGGGAGTGTCTCGCTGTAGTCTGGGCCATCGAGAAGTTCAGGCCGTATGTGGAGGGTTATGAGTTCAAGGTAATAACTGACCATAGCAGTTTACGCTGGCTCAGTAGCCTCCACAACCCGACCGGGAGGCTGGCACGGTGGGCCTTAGAGCTACAAGGCCACCGCTTCACCATCGAACATCGGAAGGGGGCACTTAACCATGTGCCCGATGCCCTTTCCAGAATGTTCGAAGAAGAGGGTGACGTGCCAGCCATAGCGGCCTTAACCTGGGCAGAAGGTACCACGGACGAGTAGTACCTCCGATTAGTAAAAGAGGTGCAGGAGGAGCCCTCAAAGCATCCTCGCTTGAAGCTGGTGGGGGGTCAGATATATAAATACGACCCCAACCTGGCCATCGAGGATGCCCTAGGAGACGACGACGACGCCTGGAAGGTCGTCGTCCCCGCCGAACGGAGGAGGCGAGTCCTCCAGGAGTGCCACGACGACCCGACCGCAGGACATCTAGGTCGCGAAAAGACGCACTCCAGGGTCACGCGGCAGTACTACTGGCCGAAACTGGTAGACTGTTTGGCGGATTACGTCCGCAGGTGCTAAGTCTGCCAGCAGTGCAAGGTGGAGCAGAAGGCTCCAGCTGGCCTAATGGGCAGGAGGCTCATTGAGCGGCCATGGCAGGTAGTAGCTGCCGACGTGATGGGGCCATTCGTCCGAAGCCGCAAGGGCTTCGAATACATCCTGGTCTTCCAGGATCTATTCACAAGGTGGGTCGAATGTGTCCCGCTGCGGAAGATGAGGGCGGAGGCCGTCCTCAAGGCCTTTATTGAGCGCGTCGTGCTCCGGTTTGGTTCGCCGGAAGTACTCCTGACCGACAATGGGATGGAGTTTAAGAACCGGATCGTTGATGGGTACCTGGAGAAGCACGGTATCCATCATTCCACGACACTGGCCTACCATCCGCAGGCGAATCCTGTCGAGCGGGCCAACAGGACGATCAAGACGATGATCGTGGTCTGCTTGGAGGAATCGCATGATCGTTGGGACGAACACCTGTATGAAGTGGTGTTCGCCTCCAACACGGCTGAGCAGAGCGCCGTCGGAGCAAGCCTGGCACTGCTCAACTACGGCCGACAGCCCGCCCCCCCCCCCCCAAGGAGCGAAGCCCGCACATCACGCGAGGCTTCCGCGCAAGTATTGCAGGAGGAAGCAATACGGGGCTGGGCAGAGCGCGTGCAGAAGCTACCGGAGCTTCACGCGCGCGCCTCCGACATGGCATCCAAAGAGCAGGAGAGGCAGGCGCGCTATTACGATGCGCGCCGCAGAGAGCTCTCCTTTCAAGAAGGTGACTGGGTGTGGAAGAAGAACAAGGTAATTTCTTCCACAGCCCAGGGGATAGCGGGGAAGCTAGCCCCTAAGTTTGCAGGGCCTTACAGGGTCGGTAAGGTCCTGGGTAGCAATACGTACGAGCTGAGGGACGAAGAGGAGTGTACCATCCGTCCCGTACACGTCAGCCAGCTCAAGAAGTACGTAGCTGCACAACCGTCGCCACCAGAAGAGGACGAGAGTACGACGAGCCGTACTCTCGACGCGGCGGGGCCCCTCCTGACGAGCCAACCAGGAGCAGGCCTGATCCCTAGCGGGGGACCCGCACCCGGCGAGTGCGCAGCCGCTGTGCCGGCCAGAAAGCGCGGTCGCCCCTGGAAGACGGTCTGCGTCGTGAGGCGTCCCGTAGCGAATGTAAGGGAGCCACCGTCGACCGGGGAGCGACCAGCGGTAAGTGCGCGCGCTAAGCGAGGCCCGGGAAGGCCACCGGGTGGTAAGAAGGCGAAGGGCGTGAGCGAGAACGCCCCGACTTCGCCTCGCCGAACAAGCGCGAACTCGTAGTCGCCATCCCGACCTGAGCCGAGGAAAGGCATTAGTATAGTAGCTGCTAGTCGAGGCCTAGCAGCGACTGGGGGAGGGGTGTGACAGGCGGCTTATAGAGGCTAAGCCACCTGCCATAGGCGATAGAAAGAGAGTTCGCGGCGCGACGATACGCGGCGCCATCGATCAAGCGATCGATGGCTTGACGCGGGAAAAGCCGCGGCGTACCGAAACGCGGCGCTATCGATCAAGAATCGATAGCGCTACGCGGGAAAACCGATAGGCAAGAGGGGAAGGAGGAGCCCTCCCCTCAAGCCTTCTTTTGTTTCCGCCGTTGACAAGGGCCTCACGTGTTGGAATTCGTTCGAGAGTTTTTCTCCACTTTTGGCTTTTCCGATAGCGTTTTCTCCGCGAGTCTCCGTCAGGATTAGAGAAAGGACGACTCTTTCAATAGAAAAATTAAGTGGCCACTTAGGTAGTTAATAATTAGTCCGCGAATCAATATATTTTGTATTCCCTGACGCGTGTGCGATCGCGTCAGGCATATCGATATAGGTAGATATATACGCGCGAGACCGCGTAAAAATCTAACGCGATTAGGCCGTGCGAGTGCGAGTGAGAGGATTGATCTCTCTCTCGCACTATCATAGAATAGGCGTTCGAGTAAGAGAAAGCCACTCTTACTCGAGCAACCTGCGAGCACGCAGTTGAGCGAGAGGAACGAGCTCTCTCGCTAAACCATAGATTACAGCATCGAGTGAGAGGTAGAGCCGCTCTCACTCGAGCAGCCACGAACTACGGCAGTATAGAGGGGGAACTGCTCTCTCTATATCTGCCGTCCATAGACTACACGTGTGTGTAGCTGCGCGAAGCGAAGAGGGTGCGCATGCGCAGTGCGCACCTTGAGAATTAGTATTGCGCATGAGGCAATACTAATTGCTCTTCGCATCAATAGACCTCTCCGCAATAATTCGTTACCTTTTGTCGTAAAATTGTTATTTTTATTTATTAAAACAACTATTTTTGCACAAAGCGGGTGCGTTTTTATTCATCTTCTCTCTAGCGTCCCTATCCCGGATACCGCCGCCTCCGCGGGTGTGCTAACCGATCGTTGGCACACATACTGAGCAGCCAAGCCCGGTGGGAGCTGCACCGGCCGTGGGGCCTTAGGCAAGGCCCCTCACACACACACCGAGAATAAAGCAGGACCAGAAGAAGGTCCTGCGTTGCTAACGGGCGTAAAGAAATTTGCCCCGTTACATTATATATATATATATATATATATATATATATATATATGCGGATTAAAATGAATGAAATAAAACAAATGAAATAATAAATAATTAATATAAAGAATAACATAAAGAAAAAAACTGTGTTAGAACAAAGTAAAATGAAGCGAGAAGAAAAATATAAATATATAAACATGAATAAATAAAAAGTGAATAATAAAAAAAAAATTATAATTACAATAAATGAAAATAACGCGGTAGTGAGTAAATAAAATGTTTTAAATTAGACGAGATTAGTGATAAAGTGTGAATAAATGATCATGAATTGAATGAATTATTATAAGTGAAAATATTAAGGTCACAGAGTAAAGCAAGTTGATTATTGGAAAAAAAAAAAGATTACACCTTCTGCTTCGATAATTATTACAATATTACTAAATAATAATGTATGCGTCGTATACCATATTATTGTACCATGTTATTAACCATATCATAAATAAAAACATACAAGTATATACATTTATTGTGTCATGATTATCGCTATACTTATAATTTCCCTGTTAGATTCAATTTACATATTAATTAAAAATTGACATATTTAAAATTTTTTATTTTTCCTAAAAGCATTATGGATAGTAAAATTGAAATTTTTTCTAATTTTAGAACTTTTTATTATTATGGAAAAAAAAAAAAAATTATCCTTTTTCAATGTTCTGCATGCAGCAGCCATATTCATACTATTTTGTATGTAACAGCGCGTAATATTATAAATATATTATACTGCATAATAATGGAAAATTGTCGCTCGAAAAGTTTAGATACACCTTTTTGTCCGTGAACCGATTTCGATAAAATAATGCTTGTACGTTGCTTTGAGCTAAGCTTAGGTTATCCATTGAAACTCTTTGAATATACGTTTAATAATTTCGAAGAGTAGCGCGCACAAGCAAACAAACAAACGTACACAATTTTTAATAATAATCTTTCTTATGCTATTTCTTTTTCTACAATACCCGCAATCATTTTTTGGTAATTACCTTTAATGTACAAACACGGCGGTACTACTCTTTCATTATAGTGCAGATTGTTTCGCGAGACTTTATTATTTTACGATGACTAAGTTAAACTTGCATGCATTGAATTAATATTGGGACATACATACAACTGAATAAATAAATTAACCAATGATACATTGCCTTCAGGAATTATTGCGTCGACGAGAAAAGGATCAAGACCTGATCCTTATTGTTCTAGTAGAATTATGCGCTGCTTGACTGCCGTTGGCCTGCAAGCCGCGAGTGCGTTCGCGGACGAGAGTATTTCTCTGCCGAGTTAGCTATCACGTTGCAACCAAGTGGCCGATAGCAGAAAGCGATAAAAAAAAAAAAAAAAAAAAAAAAAAAAAAAAAAAAATATTTTGAATTAAGTATTATACTTGTTGGAAAATTTTTTTTGTCACCCTAAGACTCGTTACCAAGATGCCGTGAGGGTTTGCCGCATCTGACTCATAACTGAGTTTGTCGGGTGTTAAGGGCCTCACGATCGAGTGAATGAGCGGCAGGTGATAACCTTCTAATCCTAAGTAAATCTCACGAAATAGTTGGTAGGGTTATGAAGCAAGATTTATTCTTTCCATATCGATTAGGAAAGAACGAATCAGGTTATAACGGTTATCAATGAAAAGGAGACTTCTTCCATCCTTGAAACCCGACATTGCCGTAACGCTATTTTGATATAGCACACATTAAGAGGCAATGTCCCTCCTGGTATTACCTCCTAGTCGGCGAGCATATGATTTCGACCACCGCTGAGAATCTAAATATCGGCAGAGGGGTCACCATTAATCAAACCTCGCCACAAATAAAACCTAACAGGTCTTTGATCCGAAATATCGGGTCGCAATAACACTAACAGAGACAATGTATCATGAAATTCAGGCAAGATAGCGGAGGGAAAAATTACATTACTAACTACAACCCATAATTATTAATGTTGTAATCACCTTGGTCTCAATAACTAACTGCTGGGTAACTGATGCGAATTAACAATACTTCATAATTATTTTATTATAATAAATCATAGATCGAATACAATCTACTATAATAAATTTCAAACAAGCAATATACTGAATAATAATAATACTAACACTGACAATATAATCGTTAAATAATTAGTTTAAATACGTTTGCGTTAATTTAATTATTGATAAAATTTATTATTAGTGATTAATTAATGTTTAAAATTTTTTTTTTTGATTCGTTATAATTTAACATTAGATTGAAAAAAAAGGAAAAACAAAAATATTGATAGGCCATGTATTTAAAAAAAATAAATATATTAGTAAATACTTGATCATCCCCTTGGAAGTGATCGAATGATATATCTCAGCCATAATAGGAAACATTGAAATAATGTTATATACATGTTATATAATGTTGTATAATACCAAATATATATATATTTTTAATACAATACCAATTAATTCCTTCTACTATAATTGAAATTTTCAGCTATATATATATATACATATAGATTAGCATCTTTTCCCAATCGAAGGGGCCCTGTTGCGGCTGATCGTAGATTCTTATCTCTTTGCCCATGACAATCTCTTGTTCTGTCTCATAATCATTTTTTTTTCTTTCTCCCTTCCTATCCGCAGCAGGCCTAAAAAGAGAATAGACAAACGATGGCGGTACCAAGATTAATGGCACTGGTGGGACTTTTTATCATGGGCGAGGTGGTACATTACCACCGCACAAAAAAAACCCGAAGGATGAAAGCAAGGAAAGGAACCAAGTACTTAGCTATGGACGGGATTCTTTTTAAGGAGATTTATTTACATTTACTCAAGAAGATACAAGGATTGGTAAGGCCGAACATTAAGCCAAATTTTATTGGCATTGGGCAACCGTACTGATGCCTCTCCAACTCCCCTCCTATTCCCCCTTCCGTGACACAGAACACGAGAGATAGATAACAGCTCATTAAATAAACATTATAATTGAGAATCGGGCAATTGCATTTATAAACAGTATCATCCAATAATATATGACGCCTCTGCCCCTATCTTTATCATATTGCCTATCTTAATTAATTATAATTCAATATCTGATAGTTATAATCAAATATAATAATAAATACAAATTATGCATAAACATATATATATATATGTATATATATATATATTCATAAACATCTAATTATTTCTGCTCACAAGCATCCATAATTACGAAATAACACCAATATCCACCCATTATTTCAACGATAAAATATATAAGTATAAACTGGACATCCGCGTCGGTTGCATCTTGTAAAGCTAAACAACCCCAAGGACAGAATCAACGAAGACCAAACGTTAATATATATTGGAATTAACAAGAATACAATCTAGAAGAAAAAAAAAAGATCGGAATAAAGTACACAGAGGCTAAGACGGAGACCAAAACAATTAGACCAAATTTCAAGACCAATATGTTCGACGCAGCAAACCCAATCACCCTGAACCCACATAGGGAAGGAAAAGAACCTGCATATCGTACTCAAGGTGCTGATGAAAACACCGATGAATCCATCCGAGCCCTAGTGACTACAATGGCATGGAGTCTCAATCTGAAGGACGCCATTAAGGGTTTAAAAACCTTTAATGGATACAACAGACCACTTAAGGATTTCCTAATAGATGTCAGAAATGAAGCTGCCCAACTTTCGGAGAGCCAACAGGATACGTATATAAAAAACGTACTTGGGTGCTTAGAAGGAGAAGCCCGAGACTGTATCTATGGTTACGCGTTTAAAGATGTGGAGTCCTTAGTAAAACATTTAAAAGAGCGATTCGTGCCTGGGAAGGATTATTCTTACGACTCAAAGAAAATACACAGCATATCAATTAAAAAAGGAAAATCAGTTCGGATCTTCTATGACAGATTAAATATATTATTAATGGGAGCCCGTGGAGCATTAAGGCAACCAGGAGTGACATCACAACAGATAACCGAGCGGATCAAGCCATTAGAAGAGGTAGTGCTACTATTGTTCAAAAAGGGATTACCAGCAGAAATCGCCACTACGGTTCACAGCCAACGGCCCGCTAATTTAAATGAAGCGTATCAAGCCGCAGTAGAATTAGAAAATCTGATTAAAAGGCACATCTTACTAGACGCAAAGCCTAGACATAGACAAATTGAAGGTGATGAGGAGGATGACGAATTTTTGAGCTCAATTAAACGTAGAAATGATAGGTCCTACCCGGAAGGCCGAGGCAGCATAAACTATAGACCAAACGATCGTGAGTATAGTCGTAAAAACGTTCGAGTCATAGCGAAAGAAATTCCATCACCAGGAGCTTGGACTAACAGGACTAATGGCTATAATACGAATAGACAATATGGACCAACGCAATACCAAGACCGAATGGACTTTTCGCGACAAGGACATTATCAGCCGATGTATTACTTCCCATCCAGAGGAAATTATGAGCATCCGAACGGACCTCTGGAGCAGTATCTACGGACTAACAGGAATGAATATTACGCACAATAGAACAAGATACGCCAATCACCAGCCAAATTACAATAACAACGACTATGCCAGGGATGACTACAGGGTAAGAAATAATTATGGAGGGCCGTGGAATCAAAACCCGGCAGGGCAAGCGTGGCCTAATGAATCGTGGAGAAGATCAGCTAGTAATCCCACCTAAGAAACAAAACCAGCAAACAGTAATTTAAACTCGATAGGGGCTTGTCACGAGATCCCTCTGACGAGCCCATACAATACCAAATCGACCCCATACGCAGGGATACAAGAGCTCTTGATAACGAGAGACGAGCCCCGAGGACAGATCCTGTTGGTCCAAAACAAAATACAGAGACCATTAGGCGAATTAGTACGTGTGCAAGTCTTCGAAAAGAAGATTCAGGGGATAACAAACCCACAGTTATAAGGCTGCGCATCCGTAAGGGTCGAGTAACATAGTTGACCTTTATGATAGATAATGGAGCCTCAGTCGACCTAATTAAACTCGGTTCCTTGCATTCTGATCTTCAGATTGATGTAGGCGATATAGGTACACTAGGTGGGATTACAGATGAGACAGTAAAAATTTTAGGTACCACCTATTTAACCATACAAGGGTCACCGGCGAAGTTTCATGTCGTGACGGATAAATTCAAAATTGACCAAGATGGGATAATTGGACGAGGCTACTTAAAAAAGGAAGAAGCCGTCATATCATATCATAACAAAGCCCTTAAGCAAGTTACTTTACATGCTTCGATTTGGCCAGTGGATTTCAACAGATACCTATGAAATCAGAAGACAAATGTAAGACCGCCTTCTCCACCCCAAACGGTCACTACCAAAATGTACGCATGCCGGAAGGGTTAAAGAACGCACCCGCTACGTTCCAGAGACTTATGGATAACGTATTCAAGGGACTTTAAAACACAGCAATACTGGTATATCTCGATGATATAATAGTATACGCAAGAGATTTGCAGGACCATAATAGAAAAGTGAGACAACTCTTAGATCGCCTGAGAGATGCTAGGCTGGTGCTTCAACCTGACAAGATTGAATTCTTACGACGTGAAGTCTCCTTCTTAGGGCATGTGATCAGCGAAAAATGAGTTGAACCAGATCCTAAGAAGATTTCGGCAGTAAAAGACTTCCCAAAACCAACTACTATAAAAAATATTCAACAATTCTTAGGCCTGGTAGGATACTTTCGAAGATTCATAGAAAATTTCTCGAAAATTGCGAAGCCACTAACCGATCTTTTAAAGAAAGGCCAGCAGTGTAGCGACTGGGGACCGCAACAGGATGAAAGTTTTGAGTTACTGAAGAAGCGGGTATGTGAAAGCCCTATTTTAATTTATCCGGATTTTGAGAAAGAATTTACGCTGACTATCGACCCCTCTGACTACGCAATTGGAGCAGTACTAAGCCAGGAACTAAACGGATTCGATCATCCCGTAGCATACTTATCAAGAACCCTAAATAAGGCTGAGAGAAATTATAGTACTACAGAAAAAGAATGTTTAGCCGCATTATACGCCATGCACCAATTCCGACCCTACCTACTAGGAAAAAGATTTGTTTTACGAGCAGATCATGAACCTTTAAACTGCATGCATAATAGAACTGATCCTGGGCAACGACTGATGCGATGGATGTTCAAATTCACCGGGTATCAATATACTTTCAAATACAAACCGGGACGTTTAAATAGTAATGTGGACGCTTTGTCCCGCAACCCAGTAATAGACGCCACTGAGCAAGAGATCAATGATAAATTACCGCAACTTTGGATATTGGTGTTGAATAAGGTAGCATCTCAGCCAAGGAAAGAAAAAAAATCCAAAGCCCCCGGAACAGGAAATCCGCCAGCCGGAAGCGTGCCTGACTCGGCAACAGCAAGCCGAGGGCGAGGGAGGCCACCTGGCTCGAAAACTACCAAAGCACCTCCTGTCATAGACCATAGCACCGTAGCTCATAGAACTAGAGCTAAGACTAACCAAAATACAGGAAATGATCTTCGTACCTCAGGAGCTACAACCTCTCAAGCATCAAGGAGTATCGGTAAGCCCTTATCTGTGACCCAATCTATTAATCACCTTACACAGAGGCCCCCTACTAAATCTGTCAATAAGTCCAATACAACGCATAAACTAGAAGCAATCAGAGAAGATCCAATATCACCAAATCAAGGGTCACTCCCAACAAATCCCCCTACGGATACTGAGATCGGAACCAGCTCGGAGCTAGCATCAAAGAGTACAAGGTCAAATGATATCAACACGGACACAGATGAAGTGCCATCGCGAGCTGACCCTAGGAGGAGTGGGCTGCGGGAAGAAACCACCGAAGAATCGGATTCTGACATTGACACTCAACACCACCAAGAAAAGGATAATTTACCAATTTGTATGGATGTTACCGCAGACTCGGGAAGTGAGACCGAAGAGATCACCGCTATAGAAGAAAATCAAGAAGAAGAATCTAATGACGATTCGCAAGAAGTGTGTAGAAGTTTAAAACCCCTAACGTCAAGCAAAAAGTTAGGTGACGAAGTTACGGAAAACATAGAAACGACAGAAGACTGGAGAAATTTTAACGCGTCTCTGGGAAGGATCTACAACAGGATATATAATCAATATGGCCATAACTCTGACGAACTGTTGAGAGATAGAGACAACACCCTTGGAGGTAAAAATAATTTCTCTGAAGGAGATATAGTAGATCTCGAATATCAAGAGTACTTAGACACTATAGATCTCTACAACGATAAAACTCTTAACGACGACGTTATGGAACGGCAAGTGGCACAACTGGAACGACAGCCTCCAGTTAGCACAAGGAATCTGACTCCCCTAACCTTAGACAACTAAATTAATTATGGAACAAACAGTGACGCCGACGCAGAAGATTCAGATAATATACATGGAATACCAAGAAAAGCACCTAAACCCATTTCAGACACACCATTCAGTTGCAACTAACAACCACAAGCCAAAAGTACCCCCCTAACAGGAAAGGTAAAGAAACACTTGCGTTTTAGCGAGGCAGTTTGCATTCCCGGAGACTCTAAAGAACCCTCACATAAGACCTTACTCAAAAAAACACCAAGTATAAATATAAATTATGGCCAAGCGCCCAAACATTCTTTCAACGAATTACTACCTCTTATCTTATTATGCATATCTTCAACCGATTTGCATGAAACTATCACCACCGATCACAGTGACCGAAGTTCAGAAGATACCGACAGCTTAGAAGAACAACAACTCCCGCCTCTACTGATTTCAAGAAATAACATTAAAGCATCTTGACAAAGCCTCACTTATAAAAGAGACAACCTAATACACTTCATAACTAGCGATATTGAGAGCATAACGAGTACAACAAGGTTATTGATTGATATAGGAGCAATAAATCAAATGAAATTAAAGGAAACCAGACCAAAGGTAGGACAGATCCTGATTACGCCATATAAGAATCATAACATACTATCAGTGGTTATAAAACATAAGTACTTCGACAGTCTCACTATTCCGAACATAAGGACCGCTTTAGCTAATCTTAGAACTACAATGCTTCAAAGAAACCTCACCAGTTTTCGCATTTCACGAAAAGGAGACATGCTGGATGCCCTAGAGGCAGGTCTATTAGCTCAGCTGCTGACAGAAACATTTGAAGGTAGCCCAATCAACGTAACCCTATGTTACGGAAAGGTAAATTGTCTAGAACCAGAGGAGAGAAATAGCATAATACAAAATTTACATAAGAGCCTGATAGGGGGACACAAAGGGGTAAATCAAACATATCAGAAGATCCGAGAGAGACATTACTGGCCAGGTATGCCAAACGACGTTCTGGATTATGTCCGAAAGTGCCGAGAATGCAGTATGAAAAAGTTGGATCGAACTAAGACAAGGGAGCCCATGATAATCACGGACACACCGATAGAACCATTTATTAAAGTATCCATCGACACCGTTGGCAAATTGAGAATGACCCCTCGAGGCAACTGCCACATGCTGACCATGCAATGCAATCTAACAAAATACTTGATAGTTGTACCAATACCTAATTTACGATCTACCACAATAGCCAACGCTTTGGCTAAGCACCTCATATGTCAATTTGGAGCTTCTAAAGCAATATTATCGGATAGAGGAACCAGCTTCCTGTCAGAGTTCACGGAAACACTCATGAAAATATTTAAAATACGACATCTTACCACGTCAGGGTATAGACCCCAGACCAATGGATCATTAGAAAGAAGCCATGCGCCATTAACTGATGTTATCAGAACGTATTCAGAATCTTGTAACGACTGGGATAGATTAATACCTTTCGCAGCTTTCACTTACAATACCAGCTTACACTCTGCCACTAAATTCACTTCTTATTAATTGGTTTTCGGAAGAATCGCAAGATCCCCTCTAAAAATACCAGTCGAGGAAAAACTGAATACATATAACACGTACCTACGGGACTTACTTCTTCGATTGGATGAAATGAATAACATCGCCAGGGATAATCAGATAGCAGCTAAACTACAATCTAAAACTCGATATAATAGTAAAGAGAAGAAACTAAAAGCCAAGGCCGGAGACTATGTGTATGTGCTTAAGGAAATGAGAACATTAAAGTTCGATAAATATTATAATAAACCTTTGAAAATCGTTGAAATATTGGGTAACAACAATTCTATATTAGAATCACCCGATGGCAGATGTATTAGAAAGCACATGGATAAATTAAAGTTAGCCCCTGAATAAAAGGAATGACCGTTTCAGGAAATCATGCACAAGTCTCTCTGTCTTCTCTACGTGATAATGGTACACGCAGGAACTTCTCCAGATCTCATAGAAAAGAATTTCGAGATAAAGCTAATAAAAGAAAACCTAGGAATGTATTATAAGCGTATGGAAGTAGTACGAATAAAAAGGGCTGATTGGCAGGTAACAATTTATGTAAACATAAAAGATTTTCTAGAAACTCACGGGGCGATCGACAGTTACCAAACCCTACTCGCTAATTGCACCGCACTCATGGAAGTGAACACTTATGGGGCTATGCTCGGGACAGACCTAATGGAAGCGGGACAAAACACCCTAATTCAAATACAGACAGAGATAAAAACCATGCTCTCTGATATGGGACAAACCGTGGAAGATCCTATAAACGTTCCAGGAAGCATGAGGTACAAGCGGATGGTGCCCTTAGGTTTCATTGGAAGCCTCAGTAAAAGCCTATTCGGACTAGTCACGGCAGAAGACGTCGACAAGATAAATACCAACATAGACCAGTTATTCACAGACCAAAAGGAGCTAGTGTACCTAGTAAATGAAAAAGAACACATAATAACCAAATCTCTAGAGGATTTATACAATACTACGAAAGCCCATGCTGAGGTAACAAACCAAATAGAAAAGGACATGGACCGAAAATTCAAATTCATAGTCAGTGGAGAAAATGAACTGCGATATCTAATTAATTGAAACATCTACGCGCGTAAGATAGACGTCGCAATGCAACATCTAATCGAAAGTAATCGACGAATGCTGCAAATTATACAGGGACTTAAGAAACGCAAGGTGGATCCTTCCTTTTTAAATAAAGATATACTAAAGCACGTAACAACCGACATAGCAAAGGCAAGTGGAGCACTAGAATTTCCAATACCGGTTCAACATTTAAGGGCAGAAAAAGTCGCAAGAATTGCGCAAGTAGGCGCGGTTTACAACAACGAGAAGTTATTAATTATCATGCATCTTCCATTAGTAGAACGAGTACCCTACAACCTCTATAGACTGCATCCATTAGCTGTATCGCAAACAATAAACAATAATTGGATAGGAACAGGATATATAAAGCCAAGCCACAAATACCTTATCATTGGAACGGACCAAAGGTAGTACATGAAAATGAATTATGAGGACTTGCAGAATTGCCAATATACACATTATGCCTACATATGTTCAACCAACGAACCCTTGTCTGAAACCACTATTCAAGAAGATTGCGAGGTATCAATGTTGCCGAGACCCAGAATACAAAAAATGAAAACCTGCGATGTAACCATAACTCCCAGTAACGTCACTCAATGGAGTTACCTAAAGATGGATGGATCCTGGCTCTATTCCTTAGGACAAAAAGAAGATTTACGTCTAATCTACCCAGGACAACTAGACCAAACTATACACCTTCAGAAGGCAGGAATTTTACGTATGGCACCCGGCTGTGTAGGTAAGACCGACAAACATCTTCTCATAAGTGAAGGAAACCAACGCAACGATTTTCAATACATATACAAACCAGAGATAACACTCAATGTAGAGGCCATATTCCTTGACATATTAAACTATCATCAAGAACTGATCAGCACCCCAGAAACAGAGATCCCAAACGCCCATGCACCAGACCTTAAAGGATGGGAAAACCACGAAGAGTCGATAGAGACAATTACCCGTCGTTTAAAACAAATAGGAAATCATCAGAGAAGCATCTCCAACACGCATTACCTAATATACGGTGGAGCTTTGGGCCAAATCCTAATCACCGTAGGACTCATCTTCATTGCCTGGAAGTGGCGTACTTGAAGAATGCTGCAACATCAATACCAGACCAAACGCAAAGTCAAAATAATCTTTGACACTACCCCTGCACATCGTATGCAGGAAACACTACTGAGCCCAATTGGCCTACAAAACCAACCAACATTCGAAGGACAGTCTTGCACACTACAGATACCAGAACAGGCCTTAGTTCCTGTAAGATGCATAAATCAACCATTAATTCCTCCACAACCCCTGTTCTATCCACAAACATTATCTATTCAAATCCCAGACACTGACTAATCCGTAACCTTAAACTATACAACCGTTCCACCAGAAGGAACAAAGACCCAATGGAACACGTTTCCGTAAGACCACAATTAAAACTATGACCTACTAATAAACCCCAGATTATTCCGACCCCGGCGTTTATAAAGCCTAATCCACAACCTTAGCTTCCAGAAAACTCAACCCGATAAGACCATGGCTGGGCGATGCCGAATCAACGTGACTGAAAATCCAGAAGGTGAAGGCAGTTTAGTATTCTACAACCCTTGCACCACCTCCTTATCAGCTGCTGTAGGAAGAGCCGAAAAAAAGGGACTAATAAGAAGTGTAAACATACGATTAAATGGAGATGGGGATCCAGCCAAGATACTTAAGATAAGGTATTTCAACGAAGAAGACAAAACTAGAGCGCTACGTAAATTACGGAACAAAGCAAAGTCAAGGGCCACACCTACCAGACCCTCTGAAACTAGACTATTCTACCAATTACCTTAGAATATAACGGAAGAAGAACTCTTTAAGGATTTTCGAATATTTGGACCGTTAGATTTCATCAAGATCATCCGAAATATTAAAAGACAGGCCACTTGCGGATACATTCAGTTTATTAACGCTAAGGATGCTCTCAAGACCTTAAAAGGAAGTAAGAAGACGTACCGTGCTATTTTCGCCGATCCCCCAAAGATGTCGAAGGCAGATCAGGATAAAAACCAAGGATATGCGAAGACACTGCACTCGAAATGCATGCTCTGGGTAGACTGCAAAACATTTAAAGACCATCTAATTGCATGCCAAATACAGTGTCAAATGAGAGACCGCCAAGGACATTTGAAAAAAATAAGTAGTGTAATCCAAAAGTTTGAGAGTGAAGAATCAAGATCCAGCAAAGATTCTATTGCAAGACACGAAATTACTATTAATCAAGTGCCTAGCACCACGCCAGATTCCAAATCAAAAACCATGTGCGAAAATAAACACGCAATTAAGCAGACCATTGACACCAGAAGGGACATGAGCATCAACCAGCACACACATTTGGTCTCATTAATCAAGATAAAAGAAGATTAAGAATATATCTAAAAGATTAACATATGTAGTATAAAACTGATTCTTATAACCATATTAACATTTAGCCAATATAATAGAATAAAACTTGTAAAAACAATCTAAACGGTCCCATTTTACAGACAGTCCTAAGGAATTTTTATCATATTAATAAGGAAATCAGCTTGGATTGTTTGCTTATAGATTGTTAATTAATAAAAAAAAAAAAAAAAAAAAAAAAAAAACTAACAAGCTAGGTTAAGAATCCTTTTTATTTTTAAAGGCAATCTAAATAATTTAACTCTTCTTTCTTTCCCCTTTTCTTTGAGTTATTATAAATGTTATAAAGTAATATTTAGACTGCCTACGACCCTAAGCGAATTAATCAACCTTTATAATACGACACTAACAATAATATAAGGCTAATAACATTTGACAATTATGTTATATTAACAAACCATAATATATAGGCTAAGAGTCTGTTGTAAGTGCATACACCACGCAGCACGTCCGCTGTTTACCGGGACGGTAAACGTCTTCAAGGGGGGTAGGATGTTACGTGACGAAATTTTAATAATTAAATTAAATTAGAAATCTATAAAAAATTAATTA
The DNA here is from genome assembly GCA_949987625.1 of Chalcis sispes. NCBI lineage: Eukaryota > Metazoa > Arthropoda > Insecta > Hymenoptera > Chalcididae > Chalcis > Chalcis sispes. The sequence continues at coordinate 42,149,564 of OX465097.1, read as the reverse complement.
AATTAAAATTAAACAGTTCAATGTACTACTGCAACACTTAAATGCATACGTTTAATGTGTGAAAATGCTAAGCGCGCAGTTCGATGAACTCTGTACAACAGAATGTTAGAAAAAGGTGGGTGATACTTGCACTCACGCTGCAAACTGACTGCTGTGGAAAAAAACCCAGGAGACATAGAAAATAAACGTATTCTTATAATCAGATATCTTTCCCACACACCTATAGAGAGTTGTGTTGCTCGACTCGCCTCGGCACACACATTTAAACAAATAAAATATCAAAAGTTGCATTTTAGTTGGGAGGCGCGGGGGAGGCTCGGGAGTCCACCGTGGCTCGCGCCGATGCTAAATAAGCAAAGATCCTTACGATGCCTCCACCTCAAGGTCTTTAAATATGAGTACCAATGGGCCGCGAGGGGGACAGTAGTGACCAAGGAGTAGGAGTACTGTAATTTCCGTAGTACGGTGAATACCTCGTCTTGATTTTGAATTAGTTAAATCGTTTTTAATATCATAGTGCTTAAAGCCAGTTATTAGCTTAAACCATTTATTATTTAATCGGTTCTATCTTTTTCTAATGTTCGGTCTATCATCCCGGTTGCTGCCGTGTACCGTGGTGTGTAGCGTGACTGTTGGATATTAAAGCTAGTGAATTAGAATAAAGGAATTAAGGAGATAAAAAAAAAAGCAGTGTTAAAGTTCATTTCTTGAACCCTTACCCCAATTTAAGACAACAGGCAGAGGTCAGGGTCTCCACCTTCTAAAGGTAAGTTTCAACTTTTTTTCTTAAAATGTCTGATTAATTACCTATCTATGGAGCAGAGACCGTCATATACATCATCCTCGACAACATGGGTCCCTTCGGTTTGCGATGCGCGGGCGGGCCCGTACGGGACGCGTTGACGGGTCCCGCAATAAAATAAATATTGAAATTTCGTGTTGTGCGTGTAGCCCTGCACGTAACATCTACATATCCAAGAAAACTTCAAAAAATAAATATTTTTGTGACTTGTTATGCATACTTTCTTATATGTAGCAAAATTTTACACGTCAATAGTTTGACTAGAATACTTCTTGCTTAAAAAAATATCATTCATAAATTATATCTATCTATTGTAAGCAATAACATTGGTTTTGTAAAATCAAAAGTTTACACTCTCTACTGACACAATTGATAATATTTCTCTTTTTAAGTAATAAAAAATGTCAGATTTGTTGGCAAAACGTCGAAAACGATCTAATCACATGCAAAATATAGACATTTAAAAGCATGAAGATGGATACTCTAATGCTTCAGTTATTTCTCAGGATGACTCGGATGATTCTATTTCTGATTCTGAATCAGATGATTATCAGAATTTAGAAATTAAAACTCCAAAAATCAATTATTTACAGGTTCTAAGTAAATCAGTCGAAATTAGAGCCTAACCATACTTATGGATGAAATATGGCAAATGGCGAAGAAAAAAAATTATATAAATTATCCTTAAAATGAAAATTTGTTATCTAAAAAAACGAAATTCATTCGCGACTCTTTATGCATAAAGTTATTCGAATTTTTTTTCTACTGATTTGAAACATATTTTTGAAAGTAATCGCAGGAATGGTTATAATTTGACATAAGATGATTTGGATATTTTCTTAAGGATAATTATTACATCAATTTTCAACCAAAGGAAATCATAGAAGGACAATCAGTCTAATAGGTTATTGTTGGCTTATTCTCTAGTAGCTATAGTGATGAGTCGTCACAAATTTCTCAAGATCAAATCAAAAATGAAATTTTCGAAACCTGAAGATAAAAATCTTGATGATAGAGCTTCAAGGGTACAAAACATTCTTGAAATTTTTAACAAAAATACGTTGCAATTTAAATTTTTTCAACAACTTTGTTTTTGATCAAATGATGGTAAAATTTCACGGAAAAACCATTTTGCTCCAGTTTATGAAAGACAAGTCTCTGCGTTTTCGAATTAAAATGTGGGGAATTTGTAACACCCAAGGATATCTGTTTAATTGTGATATTTATTGTAGTAGGGGTTCAAATACTTATTCATCTAAAAAAGAAGCAAAATTACCTAAATGTGCCTTAGAAAGTCAAGTCGTTATGCCAATACTTCAAAAGCTGTTTCATTCAGTTGTTCCAAGGAAAATAACACAGTATCATTTATATTTTGATGATTTCTCTCGTAATCCAGATTTACTTATTCATTTTCAATCACTTGGCTTGAGAGCAACTGGTACCGTAAGGAGAAACAGAGTAAATATTGATAATGAATGAGACAAAAAAGTAATAAGAGGTGCATTCTCTGTCAAACAAGAAGAAAAAAACGATTTAAATTACATTATAGTGATGAATTCGAAATCAGTCTTTCTACTTTCAACCGTGGCGGGCGTAATGCCAATATCAATAGCAAAAAGATATTCGAAAAAATCGGAAAGTAAAGACGATTTACCTTTTCTCAAAGCATTTGCACTGTAACGTGTCGAATTCTCACGTTATAACAAAATTAACAAAAGCGTATGTTAATTCATTTGTATTATAATTTTATTTATTTTATGTGTGCACGTTCGAGTGCTGAACCCCGATTTCGTTGACATTTCCCGTGTGTGTGTGTGTGTGTTTTATCTTAATCGAATTTAAAGAAGTTAACAATTTAAATTTTATCCATGATCAACCAAGATCCTATTTGTGTTCTTTGTAACAATTGTGAATTTTATTAATTAAATTCCGAGACAAGTGTCTTTCCGACGCTTTAGTTTTATTTCAGTTAAATACAAATTTTTTTAATCATATGACACTGCGTGACATCTTGGAGAGAGACGTCGCAAGGATCGCCGACCATCCAATATTTACGTTTGACCTTTAAAGAGCTTAATTTTCAGGAAGACTATACCTATGTAGTTGCTAGAGAATGCATTATCCCAGTAGACTAATACATAGGCGCTTAAACCAGCCACACTCGTTCGATAGTGGAAATCGTGTGCGGTTTATTCTTTTCAATGTTGTTTTTATTTTTTAATATTTTAACACCCGACCCCGGTGCAATCGAACACAATGTCGATATGCCCAAAAGTCTTCGGTTTACTCAAAGATCTTATTTCCTTTAAGAAAATAAACCCCTTGAGTATGAAATTTACAATGTTACTAATACTTAGGCATCTGCAGCACTTGCAAAATGCCATCGACTGGAGGTTTTGTAAATCTCCTGTTACTTTGCCTTGATTTCACACATTTATGAAAAAAACTAAAATCAATTCAAAAGTCAAATTTCAAATTTATTATAAATTGTTCTCATATTTGCTAAGAGTAATCTATGACCGTCTTCTGTGAAAGTCTGAAATCAAGTGTCTTCTGCCTTGTCGAACTCGGCTTTATATACTCTCGCCGCTCCTTGATTGAAATATTTGTAAAAGTTAAAGTAAGTCGAAAAGTTTTCGACCTAACACAGATACAAGACATTTTTTTTTAATTTTTTTATTTCTCAAAATAGTCTCCTTGCAATTCTACATACTTCTACCAGCGATGCTCCCATCTCTTTAACCCATCCAAATAGTACTCGGCGTTTTTCTCTGCGAAATGACTGTTCACGAAGGTGATTACCTCCTCATTTAACGAAAATCTCTGTCCTCCGAGTGCAATTTTCAGATAAGGGAACAAAAAGAAGTCGCTTGGGGCTAGGTCTGGTGAGTAAGGCAGATGATCAAGCAGTTGAAACCGTAATTCGTGGATTGTTGCCATGGCAACCGCTAAGGTGTAAGACGGCGCGTTGTCTTGGTAAAACAGAATTTACTTTTCCTGCAAATGTAGACGTTTTTCCGCAAGTTCTGCCTTCAGCTTGTCAAATAATGATGCGTAGTATGCTCCTGTAATGGTTTTTCCTTTTTGAAGATAATCGATTAAAATAACTCCATGACTATCCCAAAAAACAGTCACCATCACTTTCTCAGCCGAAAAAACAGTTTTTGCTTTTTGTGGAGCCGGTTCCCCCTTTGCAGTCCACTGTTTTGACTGTATTTTTGTTTCGGGCGTATGATCGTGTATCCAAGTTTCATCTACAGTAATTAATCGGCGCCAAAAGTCGGATTTATTGCGCCTAAACTGCACCAATAGAGCGTTGGAAATGTTCATTCAAACACGTTTTTGGTCTACGGTGAGCAAACGCGGCACCCAACGTGCAAAAAGCTTTCTCATGCCTAAATCTTGATTTAATATGCAGCAAACACGTTCTTTGGACATGCTCATAACCTCTGCTATCTCTCTCACGTTAATTCGGCGGTCGTCTCTTACGGCCACGTTTGAATTCAGTTGCCCAAAATTTTACTGTGGTAAATGATGGTGCAGAGTCCCTACACACATAGTTTAACTCATTTTTGATTTGCGTAGGCGTATTGCCTTTCAAAAACAAAAGTTTAATGACAGCTTGATACTCAATTTTGTCCATTTTCACAACAACCCTCATATAGACTCACTCAAACGACTGTCAACTAACAACTGCGCATCCAAAATGGCTAAAACTTTGGTGAGCAACTGTCAACAGGTGAACAACGAAATTCGCTAGCTTTTAATATTCGACGAGTGCTGCTCTCTTCACGTTGAGGAAGGAAACTTTTCAGACCACCCTTGTACAACTGCTCATGGCAAAGAAGCATCCGATGGTTCCAGAGCTTTATTAGAGAGGGGAATTGCAAGAAGTAGCCTCTTATGATACCATTTCATCTTAAAAGAACTACTAAAGTGTAGCTAAATATTGTCAGAATATGGTCGCTTAATAGAAGATCTAATGAGGTTCCAGCGATTTTATAATAGTAGAATGGTCCTAGCTTCAAACCATATAAAAACATGAGCGATTAATTAAAACTTACTCAAAAGCTACAGCTGAAATAGAATTCGTTTATAAGATTCAATAAAAAAGGAACTGTTAAATTTTTCTATCGAAATCCTACAAATAAGCTTAGATCTAATTTTTTTATTGTTTCTATGATTGAAATCCACACGAAACTGCCATTTTAGATTTTTCTTTGAAGTTAGGTAGGAATTCTTAAGTAAAAATAAAAAAAATGAACTCGAATTTACATTCAACAAAATAAAATGCATAAGAATAGGCTTTATTTCTAATTTTCTTAACACATCTGCAATTGGAAATTACTGTTTTTAAATATTATTCAATGTTTGATAGAAATGTAATGAATTAGAGATAAATATGAATTTGTGTGCAGAGGATAATAATACTTAAGCAAAAGTTGTTTTCTAATTTAACTATAGAGGTTAGATTTCCTAAATTTTAAGAGTTTACCACTGATAATAAAAAATAGCGATCCCAAGTTCTCATTGATACCAATGCACGATTTTTTTGTATAAAATAAACTTCAGTTAACATAAAAATCTATTACAGAAAAATGCTCTATTTATACCAAAAGAATCGTATAATAATATTTATTATTTTGTACATTCAAAACCAAAAGATTTACCGCAATGTTGGTATCCCTTTAGTGTAACTTTTACCATGGAATGTAAGAGGGATAGATCTGCACATTTCTTTGGCATAAACCTTTAGAATATTTTTATGATCTCGAATTAACGGAGGAGGAAACATGCTGCCATCAGAACCTTCTATTTTATCACAAGTTTCATCTTGCCAAATATTACGATTGTTTTGTCCATTAATTTTAACAGTATTGCCAAGGTTTTCTAAATTATTGATCCCTGTATTTATTGTTATTCGATCTTTTGAGAGACCAGATTTCTAAAAATATAAAAATCATTTAATGAATGAAATTCAACAAATTTAATTACATATATATATATATATATATATATATATATTAATAAAAATCAATAAATAAAGGTAGATAAGCAGATATTATTCTAAAATATTAATTCATTATTAATATCAAAATTAAATTAATATCAAAATTAAATTAAACAAAATATATAAAATTAAAATATTGATTTACAAATTAACATATTTTTAGCCCGATTATTAGTACAAAGCCTAGTCTTAGTGATATAGCTCTATTTATATCACTCAGTGCGGGTACTGGCGCGCGACTTTGTAAAATATTGGCTAAAATTATTTTTTTCTGATCTTAATTTTTTTTTTTTTGATTTTTAATTGTATCGGTGACCGGGAAGTAACACGAAGTGAAGTGATTGTCTAAATTCGAGAAAATTTGCATCCTCTTCGTTAACGTTGCAAGAGTGCGAGTGTTAGTGTGCGGGAAAGAACACACGATTTTTGAGCTGATCGTTTGACATTTGTTTTTATATTGTAATAATTTAAAGCGATATTCAAATAAATTAGAAACTATTTATTAAAGTTTTATTTATTTATCATTATTTGTCGTTGCGATTCTTCGCCTACTCCTGGCATCAAGTGGCCGCGGAAACGAGCGATTTATTCCCGTGGAACTCCATTTGAGGGTTCCTCGAATACAAAACTTAAACAAAATTTGGCAAAGACATTTGTCAGGCGCTTAACAATAATACGAGTATAACCCGCAATTTTCTCTACTTCCTTCTATTGTTGATTGAATAAACAAAAATAAATAAAATAATTGGAAGTAATTTAAAGCACCTTTCAAGCGTTTTGAAACTGTTGACTCATCTACTTTTAATATTTTTCCAAGTTCTGCTAGCGTCTGATATCAGTTTTGATCAAGTAATCTCTCCAATTCTTTGTTTTGAAATTTTTTCGGTGCGCCAAAACGTTCTTTATCCTCAAGTTAAAAATCATTATTTTGGAAGCGTCGAAACCAGTCTCTGCATGTCGTATCCGATAGTGCATTGTCATCGTAAGTCTCAACAAAAATTCTGTGTGCTTCAGCTGCAGATTTCTTTTGAATAAAATAGTGCAATAAAATTCCCCGCACATACACTTTATTTGGCACAAAAGTAGTCATTTTCCGAACCAATAAAAAATTACTTTGTTCACACTTAAGTGAACTATCATACACTGAAATTCAAGGTTAGATACAGTACTTCGTTGCAGGTACGTCATCATTCAAAATTCCGTACACGGATAACTGCTACTGTTATATTTGAGGAAACAGCGAGAACTTATTCAAGATCCTAATATAATTATTGTAATAATGTATTAAATTGGGCAAAGAATAAATGAATGTAAATAAACATAATACTCACTTATTTGCATGAAAATACAAATTGTCATAATTTCATTGACACAATAATAATATAGATTCGTTAATTTTCTCGATAACTTGTAAGCTTCTATAATGATTAACAACCCGATTTCTTGTACGTATTACATTACATCTAATTTAACAGTATAAAGAGTCTAATTGATTAAATAATTTTGGATAAAAATCGATCTGATTAGTAAGATTTTGTGTAATACCTCACTGACAAAGCATAGGTAATAATATGGGACAGATGTTAAGAAAACCTTACAATTTCAGAATGATCTATTCAAATAAATGTTACGTTGAGAAAACACGTATATTGTATGTTACATAATTTTCACCCACAATATTTCTGGGTCTTATTTATTCGATATGACCAAATTTCAGTGATATTTCTTAGTAATGTAGCTGTTATGTAACCGCATAAGTTTGATAATCTCTTTTTTGAAATCTATAGGCTTTAGTACAAATTTTCTAAGAACAAAAATATCTTAGAATTAGTCGACACTTTCGAAGAACATTTTCGATGTTTTTTAGATCTGTTGAAAAACTTTTTTGGAAATTCCAATTTCGTGGTTATTCGAAAAATCAAAAATTTTCTTCAAAAAATCTAAAAAAATATGAGAATGTTCTTTGACCAATTCTAAGACATTTTTGTACCATTGAACTTTTTTCTAAACTTCAACGATTTTGTAAAAAACAAAGGTTATGAGAAACGCAGGTTTTTGGGAGATTTTTGCATTCTATCCGCTGTATTGGAAGAACAAATATATGTATAAAAATTTCTTGTTGAAGTTTAACAATTTTGTGCACCGATAGTTAAAGAAAATTTTAGATACGGACGCGTTTTATGTCTAAAAAAGAATTATAAAAATAACAAATCGAACATTTTTTACTATTTTTGTGTACAAAAACCGCCATATTTAATTTTGTACTCAACATTTTTAAATTTTGAGCACAGATTCGAATTAAGCACATCTAAAAACGTAAGAAACGATACTTTTGTTATTCTATTAGTCTATTTATTGTTTCGTTATCCGCATGAATTTCGCGGTCAAAAGCATGTTAAATTGATGGTATTGGTCGTTAATGGGTTAAATGTAAAATATTTTAGCAATCTAAACAAGCCGAAAATTTGTTGCTGTACTTCCGCATTAACTGTACAACCACAATTTTTTATTTCCAATTTAACAAATTATCGTCTCGGGCATCAGTAACAGCACCGAACATTGAGTCTTTCAGTGAACGACGATGATTCAAGTAGTGTGCGAAAGAGAAAGTCAACTCAGAATGGTTTCGGTGGTGTTAGATCAAGTTTCAAAATACAGATAGTGGGAATACGGTTTGAAATAATAGAAGGAAGAGTGCAATGCATGTGATTGTTTAAAACTTTAGGTAGAAATACTTTATGATGTATTAAAATTCTATCATTTAATTTAAATATAAATCCTATCGAAGGGTTAAAAGCAGAGATTCGAGATACTCATGCTTATATCGCCTCATTGACGGTATCTGAAAATGATTTGATAGGCGTAAGTGTGCGAAGCGTTTACCTTGCGCATGGTCCAGGCTGTTTATCGCTTTTACCTACCGAAAACTTTTACGATGATGATTTATGGAGTTTAATTAGTAATTTAACTCAAAGTAATAATTCCTTTGAAGTAGATGATAGTTTCTATTATATGTTAATTATGTAGGTTCACATGCCTATTGATCGTAGAGCTCGAAGAGAAAATTAAGAAATAGATACTACAAATAAATGATCGATCGTTGCTGTTAGAGAAGCGTACATTGCGTTAAAAATGTATACATCCAAAAAAAAAGTCTAGTTGATGAGGCTACGGTCAGTATAACTATACGAGAAAGTGATTTATTTGAAATAATAGAATTTCAAAATTATTACTTCAATTGCGGCATAAGTATAGTTATTTTTGATAAGAATAATAACGGTGAATCATCTTTTTTTAATGGTCATTCTAAGGTGTGAAATACATGTATAGAATCGTGCAATACAATTTATCTTCTTTACGACGCTAATTTGCAATATTTTAATACTATTTTAAATTTAACAGGAACTGTAGGAAATAAGTCTTTCTACACATATTGCAACAAACAATATTATTATATAGATCATCATTTTTGTAAAGAAATTTGTCCATGCCGCTTCGTATCACCAAGATGCAATCTCTAGAAAACAATAAAATGTAAATATTGTAACAGAATTTAGCTAGGGCTTCTCATTTTAAAAATCACACAAAGATTAGAACCGATAAAAAGTAGCGTAAACACAGTGTACGCAATGATTTGAAGATGTGCGTAAATTGTCGTAAATTTATAAATAAACTTCGTCAAACAAAACTCTAATGCAGTAATTATCGTTGTAATGTACTGTCTGTCAAAAAAGTACCGGGGATTTTAAATTAAAACAATATTTTTACGTTTAATAATCAAAATTTATTGGATCGCCTTCAAAATAGGCTCCATTTGCTCCGATACATCTATGCCAACGGCATTTCCAATCATCGAAACATTTTTTATAGGCGCTTTCCAGGATGGCCTTCAGCTCGCACGCCGAATTTTGTTTTATAGCTTCAATCGACTGAAAACGGGTGCCACGGAGCGGCAATTTAAGTTTTGCGAAGAGGAAGAAGTCACAGGGAGCCAAATTCGGCAAATACGGTGGTTGTTCAAGCGTGTTCGTTGAGTTTTTGGCGAGAAAGTCGGTCACAATCGTAGCTTGGTGAGACAGCGCGTTATCGTCATGCAAAATTCACGAGTTGTTTGCCCACAAATTTGGCCACTTCTTACGGATACGCTCACGCAAACGTTTCATAACGCCTAGGTAATACTCTTTGTTTACCGTCTGACCTTCTGGAACAAAATCGTAGTGCACCACGCCACGGATATCGAAGAAAACAATGAGCATCACCTTCACTTTTAAGCGGCTTTGGCGTGGTTTTTTCGGTTTCGGCTCGTTTTTTCCTATCCATTCCGATGCTTGCTGGCTTGTTTGCATATCATACTCGTACACCTACGTTTCGTCACCAGTTATGATGCATTTCATGAATGCGGGATCGAAATTGGCGCGATCAAGCATGTCCGAAGCGACCTGTTCGCGATAGCGTTTTTGAAGAAAATTAAGCTCTTTTGGAACGAGTCTTGCGGCCACCTTTCTCATGCCCAAAATATCAATTAAAATCGTACGTGTGGACTCGTGGGATATCTCAAGTTCATGTGCTATCTCTCTCAAGCTAGTATGACGGTTTTCAAGCACCATTTCCTTAATTTTATCGACGTTATCTGCGGTCGAAGCCGTCGATGGGCGTCTGGAACGAGGCAAGTCTTCGACCACTTCACGATCCTCCTTAAAGGCTTTGTACTACTCATACGCACGGGTTTTCGATAGTGCTTTATCACCAAAAGCCTTTTGCAATATTTTCAATGCATCGGCACACAAAATTTCATTCGCAACACAAAATTTTAGACAAGTTCTTTGTTCAACGTAATCAACCATTGTAAAAAATCGGCACGCACTATTGACATCGACTAACTTAACCAGCTACTGTAAACACACTCGTTGACAGATTCCGCTCAAATTTGGCATAGTCATTAAGGACAGTTGTACCAACCTAGAAAAAAAAATTTATCTGCGTAAACTGCCCCGCCAGATTTAAATCGATAATTCCCGGTACTTTTTTGACAGAATGTATGTTGAACGCGATACAACTTCAGTAACCCATGATATATTCAACCTCTACAAAACAATGCCAAATTTAGTAAAAATACAAAATTTTTTTTATATCTTATAATTTCGGAACCTGACAAGACGTCGTGTAAAAATCATAAAACGACAACAATTCATATACCGTATCCTTGCGTAGCGCAAAAAATATATAGTAATTGTTTACACTTTAACGATGTCACAGAATGGTATGGTACATGCGGAGTTCGCGAGCAACATTTTCACGAAGAACCTGTGAAACGTTTGATTGAGATATGAGATATGAGATAATCATTCGTGAGAAATCTATTTTTAATCAAATCATATGTATAACACATAATACAGCCTTCCATGCGCAGTTTTAGTTAAAAGAATCGTCTGAATATTCTAAACAGGTTGTACCAAACTAAATTCTTAACGGTTGAAATATCATTGTAATAAAAATTGGTCGAACTAAGTTTATAGATAGTCTTAATTATTTTCATATGAAATTGAGCCACATAACTAAAGCTTTTGACTTTCCAGTTGGAAATAAAAAGGATATTTATTATATCTATTTAACATATTTGAAAATGAAGAATATATTGGGCCACTTCCCGATGCAAAATCTTATGCACCTGATTCTATATCACGTAGCGAGAGAGAAGTGTTCTGCGGTTGGTCTAATAGTCAAAAAAATTCGCAGCGAAAGTTTAATTTAAAAAAAGATTATAGAATATAGTCTAATAAATGTGGAAATTTTACGGCGTGCATGCATAGCTTTAAAATAATCGTTGCATCTTGTAGAAATACAAATCCTTTTGTATCCGCGAGGACAATCGCTTCCGCTTAATTTCATGTTTTTTGCGCAAGTTTTTGAAAGCCATAAAGCATAGGTATACAGTCTGTCAAGTAAGAGCGTGGTCGTGTTCATTTATAAAAAAATTTATTCGATGAAACTTTCATATTTATATATACATTGTACACATTACAAACAATGATGCAATTTGGTCAATAATGTGTCCAGTCACCACCGGCGTCGATAATGCCTGGAATCTCCGAGGCATGCTTGCTACTAATTTGACGGCGTATTCTAGTGGCAAGGATCTCCAGATCCGACGAATTTCGTAAGACAACTGCTTCAAAGTGTATGTGCGTCTTCCACAAAGCTTCTGTTTAATATATGCCCACACATTTTCAATAGGGTTTGCATCGGGCGACTGCGACGGCCAATCCAATGTAACGATGCCAGATTGAGTCTTCCACTGAGTACAGAGCTTGCTGCGGTGTTTAGGATCGTTGTCCTCCTGCAGAATCCAATCTTCATTTTTTGTGATGAACCATCGTTTGGCAGATGGCAGTAAAGCCTTTTTGTAGATTTTTATCATTTTCTCGGCATTTAGGTTGTCAGTAAAGAGGCGCAAAGTGCCGAATCCCTGCTTTGAGAAGCAGCCCCAAAGATGCACCTTTATTCCATGTTTTACGGTCCGCTGAACAAGCCTATTGGTGGAAGTTGACCAGACTCGCGTGAAGACAGAACGTGCCCATATAGAACATTCATCAGTAAAAATGACATTTTCAAAATCTCTATCAATATTCTCATGTGCCCAAGCGAGTCGCTTTGTCACATGTTTTTCAGTCAACAGAGGCTTCTTCATTGTGTTGCGCCATTTCAGATGATGAGTACGAAGATGGGTTCGGATAGTTTCGTAGGATATATCTAAACCTTTTGCCATTAATTTTGCTTGTCCTTGCCGCAGTGTTAAAGCAGGATTTCACGAAAACAGATTCACTATTCTTTTTTCTTTTTTTTTGTTCACTTTTCCTATCGAGCCACGTTCTGGTAAATCGTCGACAATTTTAGCCACTTCATATCGCTGTATCCACTTCTGTACAAATGCCTTCGACTTTCTCATATATTTAGCAGCCGCTGATTGCGACATTTTGGGACCTTTCGGGTAGATGCAAAGGAACACAGCCTCGTAGCGTGACGCGTACTTAGCACTCATGGCGTTTAACGTGATTTTCTTTCAAAAGATCAACGACAACTGAATTTTTATTAACAATGCATCAAGGACAAAGCTTTCCTGTATCGGCTAGCGAAAGAATTAAAGCAAAATCTTACATTGTCTGTCGGTGAAATCAACCACGCTCTTTCTTGACAGACTGTAATATTGCCAAACGGATATCGCCACACGAAAAAGTATTCACAAAAAGCCGTTAAGTAGTTATTGAATTGTGAGCATGAGGTTGGCTGTGAAATCATGCATGCCAGCTGATCACAGCAATTTAGACTACCAGAAGGCCCTTTAAAAAATGGCTATTTACCTCCTTCAGACGATGAGAGAGTCCTAAAAGGTATTGTATCCGAATTTTAAGGCTGCTCTACACACGGCTGCTCAAAATGTTTCAAAAATAACCGACATAAAAGAATGGCGTACTTTTATTGATGTGCAGAGGCTTACAAATAGAAGCAAGCCAAGAATGAAAATTAAAAGCATTAGAATGAGTTGCGTAGAATATAGGAGTGTGATTTCGACTGACTAAATAATTGTTAGATATATATTATTAATCCTTTGGTTAATAAAATAACATTGAACTAGCGAGGTACTTTTTATAGAGGAAAGACGGAAAATATTGTAACACACCACCAGATTAAAAATGGTGAAACCATAAAATTTACCGAAATTTGTTCATTATACCCTTATGCGTATAAAAGGGTTAAATATCCGCTCAAACATATGCGAATACTGATCGGTACATAATGTAACCAGTCAACTTACGAGAATAATAACAATTTATCGCATGTAGAAGGTCTTATAAAATGTAAAGTTTTGTTACCATGCGATTCGTTTTTACTGGTTTTGTCAGTAAAAATGCATAACCGGCTTCTTTTTCCATTATGGCGATCTTATTGCGAACTGATTGTAATCACGAGAAAATTAGCGTAAATTTACAGGTATATGGGTATTGAATAAATTATGTAAAGCCATTGAGCTTAGTTATTGTGCAACCAAAATATTTATACTGTGAAGATGGTTTATTTTAAGAATATGTAAATACGTTTTTGAAAATAATATAGCTAGTAAACGAATTCGAAGTATTGCCCATTGCTAGCTACAACTTTTTCCCATCTTTTTGGCAGAGCTCGAATACTGTTACGGTAAAAGTGTTCGTCTTTTGGAGCTATCCATGAATCAAGCCAATTTTCGATATCTTCATAAGAGTAAAATTGCTGATTAGTTAGACCATGTGTCATCGAACGGAACGAGTGATAATTGGATGGCACAATATCTGGGAAATATAGCAGGTGGGGTAAGACTTCTTATTTAAGCGTTCCCACGTAGGTTTTAACAAGTCCGGCAACACGAAGCCGAGCGTTGTCACATAGTAGAATCACTTTTTCGTGCCTCTGCTAGTATTATGGCCGTTTCTTGCGTAGTGCTTGGTTTAATCAATTGAATTCGATATCAGTGCCCAGTAATGGTTTTCTTTGGTTTCAACGGCTCATAATAAATAATACTGATCCGGTCCCACCAAATACACAACATAATCTTCGCAGCGTGAATATCGAGCCAAGTCAACGACGTGAAAGCATGACCAGGCAATCCCCATGACTTTCTTCTCTAGGGGTTGCTGTAATAAATCCATTATCACCTATCACGATGCGATGGAGAAAAAAACCCTTCCTTTCTTGCCGCTAGAGCAGTTGTTTACATGCGAAAAAACAACGTTCAACGTCCCTTGGCATCAAATCATGAGGAACCCAAGTTTTCTGTTTCTTAATCATTTCTAACGCATGCAGTTACTTGAAAATGGCTTAGCAGGTAATCCTTTATACTAAAACAAGCTTATTTTTCATTTAGCATTGATCCTAGTCGAGCAATACCTCATTTCAGCGTCTCCGAAGATTTTTGGCCTTCCTTTACGCGGACAATCGTCAATGTCAAAGTCACCGTCTTTGAAGCGACAGAAGCCATCACGGCATGTTGTTTTACTTATAACAGCATCCCCATAAACGTTTCGAAGCTCCCGATGTGCTTCAGCCGCTGTTTTCTTCAAATGAAAGAAGAAAAGCAACACTTTTCGCAAATGAGGATTATTTGGTACAAAATGAGACATTTTCAGACAACCACAAGTATAACATATGACGCCTAAACAAAATCACTAATGTGTTTAACCGATTTGTTTACCATATTTCTAAGCTCCCTTCATAACGTTTTGGCTGTCAAAATCGACAAGCACTTACTGCTGGAGCCATCTATTGTCAACAGCGGGAACATAGTTGCGCACCTAATACTTTTAAGAACAAAGATAATATAGAACATACAATTTCCAATAAATGCTTTATATCACATGTATGAACAAAAAATTGTAAAACTAATTAAAACTAAGCCTGAAAATGTATTTTTAATTTATAACACTAGATTTAGCAAGCGCATATTACTAGAATTTCCTGAACTTCAATAAAAAGTGGCAAAGAGTATATTCTACTCTATTAAGATACAAATGTGTTAAATGAAATTTGAGAAGATAATCGAGATAAAACTTAACTCGAATTTATAAAAAATTTAGGAAATGACATGCAACAAAAGAAATGCTGTGTAACGTCGGTACACAACCTCCGTTTTTTTTTGTGTCAACCGATAAGTATGCTCCCTGTCTTTCCTGCCCTCAGTCGCCATTCAAAAAAAAAGAAAATATACGACGGTCATATCGACCGCCCGCATCGATCCACACCCAAGCGCTCCACCACGATAAAGCCTCCTTCTATAACCTACGTGACGCACCCTCCACCGACCCAAACCATTGTAAAACCTAGCCTAAGTGTGGGCTAAGAGTTTGCGAGTCTCTTGAAATACATGTGCTATTTATATAAAAATAGGTGCAATTGTTAAAGTTAATTTAATTATGTTTTATTTAGAATAACGCAATTGTCCTTTTTTTATTTTTGTTTTAAATATATAATTGGTGATTCATTATGAGGTTTGGTTTTTAATCTCAAATAAAAGGCATAAAGTTAAATTCTATAGTAAAAATTTTATTGTAAGTCGAAAGAACAATCTATGACATTTACTTTTTAAAGATTATCTCATTAAAATGTTGACCGCGACTACGCCGTAAATGGTCCATCCTGAGGGTCCAATTTTGGACGACGCGTTACAGAATAGCGACCGGAATCTCGTAAATAACACGAGTAATGTTGGCTTGCAAAGCGTCGATTGAAGCTGGCTTACCCCTGAAGACCAGAGACTTCATGTAACCCCAAAGAAAATAATCTAAAGGTGTGATATCACACGACCTAGGCGGTCAATTTACTAGTCCAAAACGTGAAATCAGGTTCTCACCAAAATGATTTCTCAATAACTCCATTGTTTCTCTCGCTGTATGCGAAGTAGTGCCGTCTTGTTTAAACCAAAGTTCATCGATATCACGGGCTTCAATTTCAGGTAGCAAAAAATCCGTTATCATGGTGCGATAGCGGTGGCCATTGACGGTTACGTTCTGACCGGACTCATTTTGAAAGAAATATGGACCGCTGATTCCACCGGCCCATAAACCACACCAAACTGTGCATTTTTGTGGCTTTAGTGGTAGCTGTTGAAGTTCTTCAGGTTATTCATCAGCCTAAATACGGCAATTCTGCTTATTGACGTATCCATTGAGCCACAAATGCGCCTCATCACTAAACAAAATTTCACGGTAAAACAGCGTATTTTCTTTGAGCTGATTCAAAGCCCATTTACCAAAAACACGACGCAAACCTAAATCGCCCGGCTTCAATTCTTGCACGAATTGAAGTTTGTATGCCTTAAAACCAATATCTTTACGTAAAATACGCCAAGTTGTTGCGTACGACAAACCGAGCTGTTGAAAACGACGCCAAATTGATCCTTCACGGTATTCAGCCACACTTTCAGCTACAGTCGCTATACTCTCTTCACTACGTGCTGGATGTGGTCTAATCGGTCAAGTATCATCCAATAATGTATGCTGCGTTTCCAATTCGCGTTATGCCCCGTAAAGTGACCATCTCCAAAAAAGGTGGCCCGCTGTTGGCCACTCTAGCACCTGCAAAAATGAACGATAATTAAAAATCAAAAAAGTTTTATTAAATATATGAGTGTAGTCGGCGTCTGACCTACAATCATTGCTTAAAATCGAAAACTAACAAAATGGCGAGCATTTGAATTTTTTTTTTCATTATTGAGTTTTTTTTCCCTCTTTAAAGTACTCTAAAAATAAAAATAATGTATGTATCATCTTAATTGTAGTCCACTTTCCGATGAATACTTTAACAATTAAAAAAAAAAAAAAAGGCGATCCATCGAGTAGTTTTTTAGTAACCGTAGCCAACAGTTCGAAAAACGTGGTTTCGAGAAAAACGCGTGTAAAGATTTGATTAACGATTAATCTGTGTTAACGTCGGTGTCATTTTTGTTCCATAGCTTTAAAAAATATATATATCAGACTAAACGGTCTTAAGAATATATTCTACACGTAAATAACTACAAAAAAATGTAAGAAAAAAAAAAATCGATTTTTTGGTTCAGAAAAAGGTAAACCTCCCCTTAATTTCAACTTATAATAATAGCTGTTAATATGCAACTGTTAATTGTCTAAAATTCCTTTATTAATTTAGTTAGAGTAACGTAGCTACTTAAAAACCTTAATAAATGTTAACTAAATCACTCCTGGTTTTACCAAAATTAGCAACAGTTTATAGCGATTACCTACTAATAAATTAAAAATTGTAATCGCTTAAGAATAATTATTTAAACTATGATTTTGCAATTATTTCTTTTTTTACCATTTTATAATTATAAATTACTTTGCTTCCCCAATGATATCGCACGTGTTCTTGGCGGAGATCATTTTTTTTATTTAAATAATTATTCTTTATTCAACTATGCTTGTGTAAATCAATTGCGTAAAATGCGACTAAAAACTTCGTTCTTTTTTGTTATATGCGCTAAATTTGAAATAAAAGAGGATCATGTAATTTAATTTAACGTATTTTTATGATAAATAATAAGAAATGAACATGTGTAAAAATTATGCAAAAAAAGATTATCTCTCTCTCTCTAATTCTCATTCTCCCACTCAAGCGGAACGTCTTCAAGACAAGCAGTAGCGTCCACCCCGTGCTAATTTCGATCCATCGGATTGGCACGAAGTCATCTCTGTACGAATGTATAAAAAAGGAAGATCCACCTGCGGAGAACGGGCTTCCCGGACTTGACGCACTTGCTGGACTTGCCGGAGTTGCCGTGATTTTTATTATTTTTCCAAAGTCAAGACGCATCAACCATTAATCAACCAAGTTTCCGCTAGACTCGTGCACGCAACCAGACCAAGAGAGATAGATAGATAGAGTATTTATTCGTGTATATATATATATATATATATATATATATATATATATATAAAAAATTAATACAAATAATTAATGTTATAAAAAATTTATAATTAATATTTATAAAAAAATATTGCACGTGATATCACAGTCAAGGAAATTAAAAACTAATAGAGCTGAAATAAATCTTGTCAATAAGACAAGTGATATCACAGATAGTTAAATACGAACAAATACAAATACAATGCCACTTAAATATTAACACACCACGCACATAAATAAATAAATAAATTAACATAAATAAAATAACAGAGAGACACTACAGATTGAGTTCAAGGTAGTGTCTCTTGACCGCTTTTTTAAATCAACCAAGAGACGAGATGTTTCGTATGTCAGTAGGCAGAGAGATCCATAAATGTGCACCTTAAACTTGGAAAGAGCGCTTTCCAGTCTCAGTGCGCATCAGAAGAGCAGCGAGTTCCTTAGTTTCACCCCTAAGGAGTCCTCTGGACAAAAATCTAGAGAAGGGACTTTCTAGATAGTCAGGAACATGCATGCGTATGATTTTGTTCATAAGTACAGCCATAAAATAGTGTCTCTTCATATCAGTACGCAGCCAACCCAGAGAGTCCCGATGAAGAGAAACATGGTCGTCCCCACTTAGACACTTCACGTATCGAACACAGAAATTTTGTAAAACTTGCAGTCGATTACGTTGTTCTTGAGAAGCATCCAGCAAGACTACCGAACAGTAGTCCAGGTGAGAAAATAGCAGCGCCTCAGCAGGCATCTTACGCAGCTCTTGGGAGGTATATTTTAAAAAGAAACGAAGATTATATAACACTCAATTAAATTTTTTCGTTAAATTATCAACATGGCGTTTCCATGATAATCTTGAGTCTAAAATCATCCCAAGGCTGGTTACAGTGTCGGAAAAGGGGATGCAGACGCCATCTTCAAGATCAATAAAGGTTAGCTTTTCATAAAGTTTGTTAACAAATCTTTGGCAACCAAAATAAATAGCCTTAGTTTTACTTGTATTAAGTCTTAAAAAGGCATCCACGGCTCAATCCGAAACTGCTTTGGCGATATCCCCCCATCAAGACAATCTATACAAGTTTGAGTATATATTTAAAGGTCATCTGCATTCAATATTTGCTGAATGCTTCTAGTGTCAAGTGCGTCACGAAGGTCGTTAATGTATAAGCAGAACAAAAGGGGTCCCAAGACAGATCCCTGTGGCACACCAAGATTCGTACTCAGCCAGTCGGAGTTGCCTGCTAAGGTAGTGCTAAACTGCTTGCCATCTATCTGATAAATAAGAATTAGACTACTTGAGAGCTGCCTTGGAAATTCCAATAGACTGAAATTTTTCATGTAGTCGTGTCGGTAATATTGTGTCAAAAGCCTTGCTTAAGCGAATAGAAGGAGTAACGTCACTATTTTTTTGTCGATACCTAGTCTGATATTGTCAGTCAGTTTTAGTAGGGCTGTTTGTGTAGAATAAAATAGTCTGAAACCTGTCTGAAGAGGGTCGAGAATGCGAAAAGTTGTCAGATGCCCCTGTAACGGCTTATATGCTAACTTCTGCAGAACCTGTGAAAAAAAGCACAAGATCGCAATCAGTCTAAAGCCCGATGCTGAAGAAGGGTAT